>PVHT020000077.1:14075095-14129694 GCA_004024745.2 Catagonus wagneri
TCTTTTTTTTTTTTTTGTCTTTTGTTGTTTTAGGGCCACACCTGTGGCACATGGAGGTTTCCAGGCTAGGCGTCTAATCGGGAGCTGTAGCTGCTGGCCTGCACCACAGCCACAGCAATGTGGGATCCAAGCTGCGTCTGCAACCTACATGACAGCTTATGGCAATGCCGGATTCTTAACCCACTGAGTGAGGCCAGGGATTGAACCCACAACCTCATGGTTCATAGTCGGATTAATTTCAGCTGAGCCACGACGGGAACGCCTAAGGTCTATAATTTAATTTTTGTGTAGGATGCTAAGTATCAGGATTTTTCTTCTTCATACAGATAATCATACCATTTATCTTTTCCCAATGGAATTATGTTGTATCTTTGCTGAAAATCAATGGATCATATGTGTGGATCTATTTCTGGATTCAAGATGTTGTCCCATTTATTCTTATGCTGGTACCATCCAGACTTGTTTATTGTAGCTTTAGAGTAGGCCTTGAAATTAGGTAGTGTATGTCTTCCAACTTTGTTCCTCTTTTTCATTTTTCACTCTTCCAGGTTCTTTTCATTTCTATAGAAAGTTTAAAAATCAGCTTGTCAATTTCCTCAAAAACGGTTACTGGGATTTTGCCTATTGTAAGAGGGTTGAAAGTTGGATCCCCAAAGGATATGTCTGTATCCTTATCTCTGAAACCATCAATGTTACCTTATTAAGAAAAAAAAAATGGGGCGGGGGAGGTCCTTTGCAGATGTAATTATGTTCAAGATCTTGAGATGAAGAGAGACCACCCTGAGTTCAATGAGGTGCATCATAAATCTGGTGACAAGTATCCTGAGAAGATAGACACGCACATATGGGAGAAAACACGCGGCACACAGAGAGGAGAAGGCGATGTGAAAATAGAGGCAGAAGTTGGAGTGATGTGGCCAGAAGCCAAGGAAGCCAAGGAATGCCAACAGCCACCGAAAGCTGGAGAAGCCAGGAAGGATTCACCTCTAGAGCCACTAGAGGGAGTGAAGCCTCACTGACACCTTGATTTCGGACTTCTGGCCTCCAGGACTGTGAGCGAATACATTTCTCAGCTCAGCCACAAATTTGAGGTAATGTATTGTAGCAGCCGTAGGAAACAAATACACCCATTATCAGGTTGAGGAAGTTCCATTCTTTCCCTAGTTGTTTTTTTTTTTTCTCCTTCAAGAATGGGTGTTAGATTTTGTCAAAATGCCTTTTCTGCATCAATCGAAAAATATATTTTTCTGCTATTTTGTTAACATGGTCTGTATAATCTATATGGGCTCTCTGCTCTCATGGTATTAATTTTAGCATGATTGTAGCTGTTAACTCCAGTAACACCTTTTTGTGAAAGCATTGGGTCCTGACTTTTTTTTTTTTCTAAGCGCCTCACATGTGGCATATGGAAGTTCCCAGGCTGGGGGGTGAATTGAAGCTGCAGTTGCCGGCCTGCACCACAACACCAGGTCCAAGCCGCATCTGCAACCTACACCACAGCTTACGGCAACACCAGATCCTTAACCCACTAAGTAAGGCCAGGGATCAAACCCGCATCCTCACAAACGCTATGTTGATTTCTTAACCTGCTGTGCCACAATGGGAATACCGACATGTTTTTATAAATTGTAAATATGTCAGCATGGATCCTCTTGCTTTATAATTGCTAAAGGCTTTTAAGAAGTCATTAAAGAGACTGGAGAATAAAATAGTATCTCAAAATACTTAGAAAAACTGTGATCATGAAATTTATCCTGAATGATGCTCTAATAACAGGGATCTTACTGCTAAATCATTGGTCAATTTGGCCTTGGGAGATACTTCATTTGACTTCCATAGAGCTTCTAAAATTAAGGATCTTTATATCAAAACACTGGATATCATGCTTGTCCTAAAAATTATATACAACACTTGACAACAGTGCCCTGAGCTGTATAGCATCTGCCCCTTACACAATGAATGTTCTTTTCCCTTTACCATAATCCTATTCTTTTTTTATTTCTAAACTCCATAGAGACTTGAGTTTACAACCTCTGCTCTAGAACCTTTGTTGGGGCACATTGCAATGCCAAGACGTATCACAGGGGAAGGCCTTGAGAAAAAGAGGGTATCACAGTTGCCAAGTCAAATTATTTATGTTCAAAAAGAACTTTGTGGAAATGACCTGAAGACAAAAAAGGGTTTTCATATAATTCATTACCAACAAGAGAGAGAGTCTGATCGATTGACTTATGGATAGAAATGGTACAAAGAAGCACTAAAAAAATAAGAATTAAAACCCTAAACCATGCCAAGACAGCAGGAAAAAAAAACCCAGACCCCTCACCTACTGCCCCCAAAGAAAGAAGTGCAAACTTATGATATAAAACATGAGACATGATGGCAGAGATACCAAAGAATCTGCTGATGTGTGGCGTCTACAACCCTCCACCCTCCCCTGCAAGACATACCGGGGAAAAAGATGATCAGATCAAATCCTAAGGATTTTTACAGACGTCCTCCAGTTGGGAAAGAATTCAGCGGCATCCCTGTAAAACATCAGGAAACCCTTACATACCGCGGTTGGATGTCTCCCAAATCAGGAAAGTTTGCCACCTCCTAGGGTACTGGGCTGAACTGGGCAGATGAACTACAGCTTCCAGGCATGGAATATTCCCTTGATGGCTTGAAGATGGGCTGGTGAGGACATAAAGGAACCCAGAAGCGATGGCTGACCTCTCCCAGCAAGCTCTCTATTCAGCCTCAATCTGAGTCCCACAATCCCCCATCCTTCTAACACCTCCGATCATAGAGAACAACACTCAGCCCTAGCCCTGGAGTTCTGGATAGGGAAGCCAGACACATCCCACATGAAGAGGAAAGTGCACCCGGAATTCACTCTCAGTGTGTTTGTGCAAATACAAGGTCTGTTAACTTTTAAGGATAGCAAGATAAAAGATATGACAAGGCTGTTGTGTAAACATGTTATAACTTGGGAGATGGGAGTTGGAGGCAAGGAAAATAGCACACAGAAGACATGAAGAACCAACTTTGGAAGAAAACATGACCAAAGAATAGGCATTTATGATTCTTACGTGTTTCAACAGAAAAAAAAAATCCACAAAACAGCTCAAGGACAACATAAGGTGAGAATGTGATGGAAAGGGAAATTGCATAGATAAGCATATAGATTTCCAGAGGAACATGATTTTAAAGTCCAATAAGCTAGGAAAACCAATGAAAAGAATTTTTTTTAGAGAACCAGAGTGAATGTAAATCAAAAGAAGATGGATACAGAAAATAAAGATCAAGGATAAGAATAAGTGGTGACTCCAAAGTAGAAAATACAACTAATGAAAGATAAATTTACTCAGAAATGTAATATGAATGGGATATTATACTAAGAAGAATGGAATCTCTAAGTTGAAAGATCATATTGTATACTGGGGGAAAATAAAGCCGATATGGAATAATTGACACCGAGACATAGCCTAGTTAAGGATATACAGGGTACTTTAATGATAAATAGTTTTTCAGGCCCCCCAAGCAGAAAAATCACATAGGATTCCGTTCTCTCCACGGAAATCTATGACGTCAAAAATCAGTGAAGCAATTGCCTTCTTTTTTCTGTTAGGTTTTGAAGGAAAATGTAAGTCCAAAATATTTACCTTGCTAATTTTTTTTAATGTGTAGAGATGAAAAACAGATAAAACATTAAGGTACTCTGTAAACCCTCCTTAAGAAAAGGACTTGAAAAAGAGGGCAGTCAGTCAAGAAATAAATAAAAAATAATTCAGGAACGATGAATAGTGAATTCATTTAAAGAATTAAGGCTGAACATCTGGGAAAACAAGGTCGTGGAGCACTTGTAAATGTGCTAAGTGCTGTGAAGCCAAAAGCAATAGAAGCAGTGAAAGTCGGGAGATTGCAGTGTAGATGGATAGAACTGTAAGATGCTGTTAACGTCACGTTTCAGAACTAGGAGACTGTCTAAAATATGTAGCAAACTCCTTATGCCTCTCTCAGCCATTTTCCTTAATGTTCATGGGCCTCTTTTAGCAGTGTGTATCTTGTAGGGAGGAAAGCAACTGCTGGAGATTTGCTTGTTTCTTTTTCTTCAAAGACTCTTTTAAAATTAAAGCATACACACACAGTGCGATTCCTTAACTGTACAGCTCTTTCCGTCTAATCTTGTGCCTTAGTCTCTGCAGCTGTAAGACCGGGAAGAACAGCGTTTCTCACGGGGGTCGTGAGGATCACGTGTATTTACCTGTGAAGCGCTTTGAACGGTGCCTGGCTCACAATTAGCGGGCACATTGAGGCTGCCATGACTTCCACGCGGCATGAATAGGGGGTAAGTCTGGCCTGTTGCAGTATTCTCCTAGCATCTGTCGTGTTTCTCGTTTACGATTTGGCTCAGGGCGGTTCATCCTGGTGGTGACTTCAGTGAACAGTCCCTGATACGGTACGGGGCTTCGGGCTGCTTCGGGTCTACCTGCGCCAGCTCTGCACCTGGGCGACCTTGGCTTAGCCCACACGGATGACTCAATCGGCCAGGCGTCTGGGCGCCTGTCCTCTTCCTCCGCCCAGGCCGCCGACCCCCTGGCTCCCCAGCGGGGCCTCCTCCTGCCACGTGACGCCCCCGCCAGGGGCCCCAGCGCCCTCCTCGCGGACGCGCCGTTCCGGCTCCCGGGCTCCGCCTGTGCGCGGCCTCCTCGGCGCAGCCATCCTCGCGGCTGCCGAGGGCGGCAAAGCCCACGGCATCTGCCATTTGTCATTCAGCCCGTCGGTACCGCCCCGAGCCTTGATTTAGACACGTCTGGGGCGGATTCTGGCCTCACTCTCCTGGCGGACGGACCGACGGACGGACGGGGCGGCTCTCCTCCCAGCCCAGCGGACCGCGGGCCTTGGCGCGCGGGGCGCTTCCCCGGGTCGCCGTCATGGCCGCGGAGGCGGCGCGCCCGAGCTGCCGCGCCTGAGTTCCGGGGGGCTCCGGACCCCGCAGGGTAGGTGGCGGGGGGCTCGCGGCCGGGCTCGGGAACCGCGCGGCCGCGGCAGGCCTGGCGGTGGCCGGGCGGCGGCATTGCCGCGGAGCGAGGACCGCGCTGGGCTCCGTGCCGCGCTCGGGAGGGTGTGCCGGTGCCGACGCGCCGCGTACGTGACGGGGTCCGGGGCTCCTCGGGACCAAGTGCGAAACTCTGACAAATTGTCACCGGGCAAGCCGAGTCGGCTCGAACAACAAATTCTTTCGCCCGGTCGTTTTTAATGCCACTTTCTGAAGCCTTCGCGTGTATTTGGTATGCGGTCAACAGACTCGGTTTTTGAAACCTGGCCCTCTAACCTTGCCGAAAGGCCGGGGGTGGGGGGGTGGGGGGTCTCTTAAAAGTAATGGTGTGACCAAATATGAGATGTTTGCGTTTGCATTCATTAGAGAAAGTGCGATTCCTTTTATGCTTTAGTACCGTGGACCCCATCAGGTATGCTCCTAAAACTGTTTTGAAACGTGGGCTCTTAAAAATTTCCTAGATTAGAATAACTGATAACGCAACTTTGGTTATTTAGTCTCAGCATCAAACTTTAAGGACGATGCTGGGGATTTTTACTTCTTAATAAATACACTCCTGTAGTTTTGACTTTTTTTTTTTTTAACAAATGTGTTACTTTTATGTTTTAGGAAACCAATAAAAATTAAAAATAGAAACACTCAGCTTAGGTCCTCCTTCTTCCAGGAATCCTTCTCTAACCCCTCCCTCCCCAGGCAGGATCGGAGGCCCCTCCTGTGAGCTTTCTGGGGCCTCACTGAGGTCCTGGTCCCTTATGTCTTCCCCCTACCCCCCTCCCGTGTATTAACCCATCAGTCTCGCTCGGAGCCCAGTGGATACTTAGCACATGGTAAGTGATTAATACTGTTTAACGACCAAAGGGAAAGATGAAACGATCTGATGTTTCACAGTTTTAGCTCTAAAATTATAGAGTGGTAAATTAGATAAGAACATTTACTTAAAAGTTAAGGATCTAGAGAGGTTGACAACATCTGATGTCCGTGCTGCACATCTTAGCAATTCCACTCCGAGTTATTTATCCTGTAGGGCGATGTTTTTCAAAGCTTAAAGCCCATTTTTAGTGAGTCGTAAAATCAGTTAAGTGGATAATGATTAGAATTTGTAAAACAGGAGCAGAGAATAGAAAATACCAGAATGTGTCTCAGGTCATAGGATATTTGCTTTATGAAACTTTTTTCCCCCTCTCAGTTTTTATACACACACAGATGTGTGTCATGATGTAAAACGTCATTCCTTAGTATGAGTCATGGTCAAAAAAGTTTGAAAGCCACTGCCCTAGATAAATTTTCATCCATATACACAGACGTGTACAAGAAGGTTTACTGTAGTGTTTTTTTGTAAAACCCCAAAGCTGGAAGCAACCTTCATGTCCATCTGAAGGAGGAAGGTAAATTATACTCCACTCATAAAATGGAACCCACCCAGTGCCATGGTGAATGAAGTAGCTTTGTGTTTTAACACAAATGGGTCTCAATAATGTAGAGCCAAAAAAAAATAGCAAGTTGCTGAAGAAGACTATATGATATCATCTATGTGAAATTCAAAACCTGGTGGAATAAAGCTATTGTTGAGGGGTACATCCATAGGCATTAAAGTAGTGGAGAAAAATTGTAAAGAAATTGATACCATAAAAAGCAAGTTAGTGGTCATCTCCTGGGGAAGAAGGGGATTGTGAACGTCGAGGGGCACCCTGGGAGTTTGCGGGGTGCTGGAAATGCTTTATCTCCTGACCTGGGCAGTGGATACATGGGTGTTTGTTTTATAACTCTTTGTTAAATGCTACATACGGTATCAGCATATCCAGTTTCTCCCCAAGTATATTAAAATATAGGCGTCACAAAATGAAGAAAACTGAAGCCAGGGCTCTAGTCTATTATTCATATTTCCCAGCTTCTCTTTAAAAAAAAAAAGTTGTGATAATGGAGTAGTCTCTAGGGAATTTAAACAATATCAGTAATGTTTTATTTTATAAATTCTGTTGCGAATGTATCAGTGTTCATTAAAGTCTTTATATGCTTTGTATACTAAATAATTTTTTTAATATGTAGGAGAAACTTAAAACCATTCACAGGTAATTCTATGAACATTTTGGTGTGTTTGCTTTCTAAAAAGTGACTTTTGCGTATTTTTTATATAATTGAAATTATGTTTTATGTAGTATTAGGTAAAATCAAATTTTTTATGAAAAAAATAAATACTGAAAAGTATACAAAAACATAACAGACCTTTATGGACCTTCATCAAGGAGCTGAAAATGCTAACATGCTGTTATATTTATTTTAACAATGTCAGTTCCTCAGCCACTCTAGGCCACATTGTAAGTGCTTAGTAGCCACATGTGACTAGTGGCTATTATATTTTATTATGCTTTATTATTTTATGTTCTATTATATAACAATATTTCCATCATTGTAGAAATTTGTATTGGAAAACAATGTTCAATACACAAATCCTTTGTTGCTTATGTAAACTGCAGACAGCTTTTTTTTTTCCTCTGTGCTTTTGTGTCTTAAGATGTTCTTTAATATTAAGGATATATTTTTTGAATTTTTTCCTAAAAGTTTTAAATTTTGCATTTTTTCACATTTAGTTAGTTCTTTAATTTACCTGATGTGTGTGTATATATAGGTGCACGTATTTTATTTCTGTCGTGAGATCAACTTGTTTTCTTTTTCCACGTGGGGCGGTAATTGTCCCAGGACCAGTGATTTGCAGTGCCACCTCTGTCATGTGCATATTCCCAGAAAATCTTGGGCTCATTTCTGGTCTCCTTACTCTGGTCATTGATTTGTCTCTTTCTGCAAATACTATAGATTTTTTATTTACTTTTGTTTTACATGTAGTGTATTTTTCAGTTTTAAGAGTTAAAAAAAATTTTCCTGGTGATATATTTTTTTCCTCTGAGACTTTTAGAAGTATTTCCTAGTTTCAAATATGGAAGCTTTTGTGCATTACCTTTTTGTTAATTAATTTCTTAACTTGCACTGTAGTCAGCAAAGGAGGGCTCTGTGCTACTGGTTCTTTGACATTTAAGAATTGCTTTATGGCCTTATGGTTAGTTTTTCAGCTGCTCCTTGAATGATTGAGAAGAATATGTATTCACAGACTTTTGGGGCAAGGTAGGTGTATAAATAAACAAACACACACGTATATTTTAGATCAAGCATAAAAATTCCAGACTTCAAATCTTTTTTAACCTAATTTTTAGTTTATTTGATCAATTACTGAGATTGATATAATAAAACGTCATAATAAAATAATGAATTTTCTCTATTTCTTCTTGTAATTGTCAACTCTGCTTTATAAAAGTTGCGCTTTCTTCAGTGTGAATTGGACCTTTTGTCATTCTATAGTGACATCTGATGCTGCATCACATCACCCAAATGCCTGTTACCTTAAGATCCATTTTGTTTTATGATACTCTAGTCACACCTTTCTCATACCATTTGCTTAGAATATCTCTGTCAAGTAGGTAAAACGTGGCAGTTTTTTCCTAACCCATTTTGACAACCTGTCTTTTAACTGGGAGCTCTCAGTCCAATTAAGTTTAATATAATTACTAAGATATTTAGGCTTAAAGTCAGCATCTTTTATGGTTGTTTTGATCCTGTCTTACTTTTTTTTTCTCTTCTTTGCCACATTTTGGATTTTTTCTTATTCTACTGCCCTCCTCCTTGCTAGCATGACAGTTACATTTTATTTCCTTGAGTGGTTTCCTTCAAAATTTTAATGTACCAATTTAATCTAAAGTTTATTTCTTCTTGCGAAGAATTCAAGAAGCCTAGGTTGCCTTGACGCCAGTTAATTTCCGGGCTTAAATGTTGTTGTCTTCCAGCATTAAGTACCATCTTTTTTTTTTTTTTCCTTTTCTCTTTTTTGTCATTTCAAGGTTGCACCTGCAGTATATGGAAGTTCCCAGGCTAGGGGGGTCATCCAGTTGGAGCTGCAGCTGCTGGCCTGCGCCACAGCAACGCGGGCTTCGAGCTGCATCTGCGACCTATATACACCACAGCTCACGGCACACCCAATCCTTAACCCACTGAGCGAGGCCAGGGATCGAAGCCATATCTTCATGGATACTAGTTGGGTTTGTTACCACTGAGCCACCATGGGAACTCCAGAGTTCCACCTTGATTTTTTTTTTTCCTCCTGTAAATTTGACATCACTTTTTTCTTTTCATGAATCCTTTGTCATTCCTTTTTGCATCTCAGATCTTTCTTTTCTTCTTCCTCATATATCTATATATTTTTAGAAGCTTATTTATTAAGGGACTGTTGATGGCAAACTTTATCTGAAGATGTCTTTATTTGGCATTTACTTTTTTTTTTTTTTACTTTTTTAGGGCTGCATCTTGGCCTACGGAAGTTCTCAGGCTAGGGGTTGAATCAAAACTGCAGCTACCGACCTGTGCCACAGCCACAGAAACTTGGGGTCCGAGCCACACCTGCAACCTACACCACAGCTCCCAGCAACATCGGATCCTTAACCCACTGGGTGAGGCCAGGGATTGAACCTGCATTCTCATGGATCCTAGCTGGGCTTGTTAATTGCTGAGCTACAAAGGAACTCCCTGGCATTCATTTTTAAATGATGGTTTTGTTAGACATACATTTCCAGCCTTTGGAGGTGTCATTCCTTGACTTCTTTCAGTGTTACAGCTAGTTCAAATAACTAACTGTTGAACTAATAAACTGTTATTTGTTGGTAATTTGTCTTTCTTTTTTTTTTTTAACCTGGCTTTAAGATCTTCTCTTTTCTTTTGTTTGCTGCAGTTTTATGACAGAGCACGTCTAGATTTGGACCTTTCATTGCTCCCGGATTTATTGTGTTCCCGTCTCTAAGGTTTGTTTTTCACCAGTTCTTGAAAGTTTTCTCTTATAGTGTTGCTTTTTCTTTATTTCCCCCATTCTTTCCTTCAAGGATAGGCTTTCTCATTCCATGTCTTTTAATCTAGCTTTTATATGTTATCCATATTTTTGTCCATGTTGAATTCTAGATAATTTCTTCAGATTTGTATTTTGATCTTTGCTCGTTTTTTGTTTTCTTCTCCAAAAAACAAAAACACAAGAATAGTGTATGGTTTGATAACAATTTACACGTGTATATGCCTGTTTGATCACCACGCAGATAAAGATATAAAACATTTTCATCCCTGCAAAATTTGCCCCCTGTCCCTTTCTGTCACTAGAGCTATTCCTCTCCCCTAGTCAAATATTCTGACTTTTGTCACCACGGATTATTTTCAAGAATTCTTGAAGTCAGTGTAAATGGAATTGTATTTTTTTTTATGTTTTCTTTTGTTCACAGGATATTTTTGAGATTCATCCATATTGTATGTATAAATTGCAAGGGATGACAAACTATTACCTATGGGCCAATTCCAACCCACAGTTGCATTTATAATGTTTTATTGGATATAGCTACGCCCATTCAGTAGAGTTGGGTAGTTATAACTATTGGCACTATATGACCCTTTATAGAAAAAGTTTGGCAATGCCTCTTCTATAGTATTATGTTATAAGCATATACCACAGTTTATCCTTTTTCTTATTGATGTTGAGCATAGGAGTTGTTTTCAGCTTTTGGCCATTATAAATAAAATTGCTATCAATGTTCTTGAAACTGCCTTTGGTGAAAGAATACATATGCTCATATCTCTTGGATATATACCAAGGAGCTGAATTGGTGTTCTTTGGGTGAATTAGTTGTATTTCCATGAATGTTAATAGTGTTGAACATCCTTTTATATCTTTATTGGCCATTCAGATTTCTTTTGTGAAGTCCCTGTTTAAATCCTTTTGCCTCCTTTTTAAAAATTAGGTTATCTTCTTTTTAGTAATTTTTAGCTCCTTATATGTTTTGAGTAGGAAGCCATTATCAGGTACGTGTTTGCAAATATTTTCTACCTGTCAGAATTAGCCTGTTTATTCTCTTAATTGTGCCTTTGGATGAGCAGATTTTATTTTTATGAAGTCCAGTCTATCAACATTTTTGGAGGGCGGATGAGGGCTAGTGCCTTTTTGTACCCTGCCCACAGAATTTGCTCCCAATTTCATTGTTGCTCTCTATCAAGGTCCTCGAAACATTTCATTATTGTTTCTTTTTTTCCTTCAGAAGCTTTATAGGTTTAGTCTTCCCAGTCGGGAGTTTGATTTATCTACAGTTGATTTTATGTGGTAGGGGCCAATATTTATTTTCTATGTGATCATCCAGCTACTCTACACGTTGATTGAAAAGTCTTTACTTCCATTAAACTGTAGTGGGACCTTTGTTAAAAATGAATGATGAGGGAGTTCCTGTTGTGGCGCAATGGAAACAATCCGACTAGTATCCAAGAGGATGCAGGTTCAGTCCCTGGCCTTGTTCAGTGCTGAGGGTACAGCCCTAAAAAGCAAAAAAACAAACAAAAAAAAATTTTTGGGTCTGTTCTGGACACTGTTCTCTTTTACCTCGATTATTAATTCTTTCATCAATACTACACGTTCTTAATTATTGTACTTTATACTAATTTTTCCCCCAATACCTATGGCATATAGAAGTTCCCAGATCAGGGATGGAACCCACATTGCAGTTCAACCTACCACATCTGCGGCAGTGCTGAATCCTTAAACCCATTGTGCCACAGGGGAACTTCCTATACTGAGTTGTAACATATAGTACTGTAAACCCTCCAATTTTGTTCTTCTTAGGATTGTAATAACTGTTTAAGTGCTTTGCATTTCTGTGCACATTTTAGAATGAGCTTGTCGGTATCAAAAAGAAATCTACCAGACTTTTGGGATTGCATTGACTCAAAAGAACAATTTTAAGGAGAACGGACATCTTAATAGAATGTTCCAATTTATGAACATGGCATATCTCTTAACTGAATAAGTTCTTTGCTTATTCTTAGCATCATTTTATATTTTTCAGTATGGAGGACCTACACACTATTAAATTTATTTCTAGCCATTTGATTTTTTTGATGCTATTGTAAGTAATATCTTTTTTCAATTTTCCAATCATCTTGCTAATATATAAAATACAATTGATTTGTGTATATTGAGCATGTATTTAGTGATCTTGCTAAATTCACTTTTCAGTTCTGATAGTTTGTAGATTGTTGCAGATTTTCTAAATCGACAATCAGGTCATCCCTAAAAAAAAAAAAAAGGAAAATTAAATGTATCTGTTTCTAATCTTCATTCTTTTTTTTCTTGCCTTATTACACTGGCTGGAAATACTGAAACAGTATTTAACAGAAGTGTTAAAATAGACATTTTTGCTTTTTCCTGATCCTAAGGGGAATATTTCACTTTTAAGGATGATGTTTACTGTACATTTTTTTAAATAGATATCCTTTACCATATTGAGAAATTTTTCTTCTATTTCTGGTTTACTGAAATTTGTTTTCACAAATGTGTATTAAATTTTTTTTTTGTCTTTTTGCCTTATCTAAGGTTGCACCCGTGGCATATGGAGGTTCCCAGGCTAGGGGTCTAACAGAAGCTGTAGCTGCTGGCCTTTGCCACAGCCACAGCAACGCGGAATCCGAGCCACGTCTGCAACCTACACCGCAGCTCACAGCAACGCCGGATCCTTAACCCACTGAGCAAGGCCAGGGATTGAACCCGCAACCTCATGGTTCCTAGTCGGATTCGTTAACCACTGAGCCATGACGGGAACTCCGTATTAAAATTTTTAAAACCTTTTTATTATGAGATAAGTTTAGATTTATAGAAGAATTGCAAAGGTTGTACAGAGTGTTCCTGTGTATGTTTCACCTAGCTTCTTCTAATGTTAGTCTTAAATAACCACGTTGCATTTGCTGACATTAAGAAGTTAACATTGGAACAAAACTATTAACTACACTATAGACTATTCAGATTTCCCCAGTTTTTTCCACCAATGTTCACTTTCTATTCTGGGATATAATCCATATACCACATTATATTTAGTTGTCTTCTCTCCCTAATCTCTAATCTGTGACAGTTTTTCAGTCTTGTCACTTTTGAAGAGTATTTTTGATCGTGTATTTTGTACAGTGTCGCCTAATTTGGGTTTGTCTGATGTTTTTTCATAATTAGACTGAGGTTATGAACTTTGAAGAAAGAATACTACAGAGATGTTGTATTCTTATTATTACATCATGTCTGGGGTGCACGAAAGCCACATCAACACGTTAACCTTGATTACATAGTTTAGATGGTATCTGCCAGGCTTCTCCATTGTTAACATTTCTGTTTTTCATTTTCCACACTCCCATTTGTTAGAAGCAAGTCCACTTTCAAGGGGAGAAGAGGGAAAAGTATCAAATGATTTGTGAATATACATTAAAACGACCATAATAATTAATGAATATTTTGGGGGGTTTATTTTAAGGTTGGGCAAATGTCCTATTTTTCCCTAAGGTTGTATTCACTAATTTTAGCATTCAACCAGTGTTACCTGCAGCAGTTATTATTATGGTAATCTAATAGTGATTTTCCATTTCCTTTATTCTTTCTCCATTTGTTAATTGGAATTCTGATTCTGAGTTCAGTTCCTAGTTCTGCCCCTTCCTTGCTATACAGTGTAATATTAGACAATTACTGAACTTCCCTATATTTTAGCTTTCTCACCCATAAAATGTAGATAACAGATGTCTACCATAGAAAGTTGTTGAGAGGATTAAAAGAGCTAATACATGGAAAGGGCTAAAAATTGTGCTTAGTGCCTAGGAAGTACTTATTTTTTTCTTGATTTCTTCATGTAAGTTATTTTAATTGTAGTTATTTTAGCAGTTATACAAATTAATTACAACATCATCTTGTACTCTTGGATAAAGTTTACATACATGATCTGGATTTAACTTACTCTATTTTTTTTCATGTACTATTCATGAATCATATAGTAGCTTTTTTTATTTTAACATAAAGGACATAATGAATGGTAGATTCCTAAAAATATATATATAAATTACACAAGAGCTTAGCAACGGAAGTGGCAACATTCCCAGCCCTCTAGAGTGATTTCTATCTGAGTCTTTTGGTAGAGCTAGAGCTAGAGGTAGCTCTTGCAAATGAATCTTTTAAAATATTGAATTGAACAAATTTGAAGTGTGGCCTATATTGTGAAAATTGGCCACTCAATAGTAGGGAAAAATAATTTTAATTTTTCTCCATGTTTTACCTTGAACATTGTATTATTTTAGAGGTTTAACATTTGGAATATTTTTGATGATTGATTTGTCAGCAGTGTGTATTGAGGACTTTCAAGGTGCCGGTAATGTTTTTCTATTTTGGGAATCTTATGGGACAGTCAGAATCACTTTAAAAGCTGAAGCCAGGAACTTGAATTGTTTGGGGAAACTCAATTTCTGTTACTTTTTAAGAAGTTGATAAAATTGAACTCTAGTATCTTTTCTGTTTTTTTTTTCCACTCCTCTCAGCATCTTGGATTAGGTCCTTATCGTTCTATGCTGTTTCCCCTCATATTGAGGTTTTCTTTCCCTTCCTATCATGTGAAATGACCACTGGGGTCATTTCCCTGGAAAGAAACCCAAGACTTGAGAAAACAGGTCCTTGAATTCTTAACTGGCAGTGGTCATTTCTCTCTCTAGTCCCAAGTGTTTTACTAGCGTTAGAGTCTTACTCCTCAGAATTAGTCCAGTGGCACCATTGGACTACTTAACTACTCATTAGAACCTGAAGTCACAGAACTGTTTTTGAGGCTGTGCTTTTTCTTCCTTCATGCCATTTCCTCTGGGCCTTAAGTGAATTTTCCAAAAAATTTCCAGGCTCTATTCAGGGAACACTCACTCTACCATCCTACTAGCTAGGTAGGAACCCTATAATTTGTAATCTATAGCCCTTGTTAAATTCTTAACTTTCATCACTAGTCTTTATATCTACGTGTCACTTCTAGTTGGTCAGGTTCTTAGAAACAGGGTTCCAATACCTACCATGCTATACTTTGCATACAAAGAGCTATTGCTCAGTAGCTACTATTCTGAAGTACCTACTATAATTGTGCTACAATTTTGCAAAGTAAGTATATTCTCTCTGTTTTAAATTGTGAAGAAACTCAGTATCAAAGAGATTAAGAAACTTGCCCAACACCAGTGTAGTTAGTAAGTGGCAAAACTGGTTTGTCTGATTCAGAAACTCTTGCTATGTCTTCTATGTCATCCTACCTTGGTACTAAAAATAAACAGTTAAATAAAATTATTAGATACATATATGGTAAAACACGCCATTGAAATTGCTTCACCTGCATTGCCAATGTGCTACTTGGAATCTGCGAAGCGGTGACTAAGCTATAGTCGTTGTGGACTAAACTGGTGTACTCCTGTTTTCTTTGGATTTTCCTTCCAGGTTCTCATGGATACTAATGAATAAGCTTTGATAATTAATTTTTGCTTATTCGGGAGTAAGTGAAAAGTCAGAAACTTAAGCACACTTTGGTCTTTAAGTAGAAAAATTTACATTTGCTTAAGAACCTTTACTAGGCAACTGATAAGGTAAAAATAGTCTGCTTATCTTTTATGAAGTACTTTTTCTTCTTCTATTGAGGTATAAAATACACAAGGAAAAAGTATATAAAGTGTGCCAATCTTAAATATACAATTTGATGGGGTTTTTAAAATATGTATCACCTGTATAATCATTGCATGAAGATAGCCAATATTATATTCATCCAGAAAGAGGAAATTCTCTCATGTACCTCCTGGCCAGTATCTCCCCTAGAAATGACACTCTTCTGATATCCATCACTGTAGGTTAGTTTTGTGTATTCATGAACTTCAAGGGTCACCAAGTAATATGTACTTCTTTGTATCTGATTTCTTTCATTCAACCTAATTTTTTGAAATTTATCTGTCTGATGCATGTGTAGTTTATTCTTTCTTTCTCATGTATATTTTTCCTAGTATTCCATTCTGTCAGTAAACCACGATTTGTTTATCCATTCTCTTAATAAATGTGTGGGTGTGTTCTAATTTGGGCTGTTATAAAACAAAGTTGCTGAGTAGAGTCATACATAGATGTTTTGTGGACGTTTGTAGTATTACGCTGAGCAATATATTTAAGATTAGAATTAAGTTAAAGAATAGCCATATATTTAGTTTCAGTAAATTCTATGAAGAAGTTTGCCAACAGTGAATGAATAAATGTACACTCCTGGTAGCAGTGAGAGTTACAGCTCTAGTTCCACATTTTTACCAGCACTTGGTATTGTTACTGTTTTTCATATTGAGCCCTCTGGTGAATGTGAGGTTCTGTCTCATGGTTTTTATGTGCATTTCCTTCATTATTAACAATGTTGAGCCTCTTTTCACGTGTGTCTTAGCTAACTTGGTAAGGTAAAAATAGATCTTTTTTTGTATGTAGTACGTTTAGGTCTTTCACACATTTTTATTGGGTTGTTTGTAATCTTATAGATTTGTAGGAATTTTTTATATCCTGGGTAATGTGCTTTGTTGGATGTGTGTATTGCAAATAGCTTCTCAGCCTGTGACTTTCCCGTTTTCTCTTTTAATGCTATTTTTTGATGAACAGTTCTTAAATCCATCTTATTCATGTTTTGAACTTACTGTGTATCTGTCCCATTTTAGAAATCTTTGCTTATTCCTCATTCACAAAGATACTCATTTTTCTGTTCACATTTAGGTCTGTGATCCATTCTGTGATCTATCTCAAATTAATTTTTTGTACAATGTGAGATAAGTATCAAAGTTGACTTTTTTTTCAGTATAGAAATCCAGTTGCTCTGGAATCATTTTTTGGAAAGACTTTACTTTTCAGCTTTGAAGTACAGTCATGTCCTTTTTGAAAATCAAATGCCATAGTTCCCATGTGGCTCAGTGGGTTAAAAATTCAGCATTGTCACTGCTGTGACTTAGGTTGCTATTGTGTTGTGAATTTAAAACCTGGCCTGGGAACTTCCCCATGCTATGGTGCGGCCAAAAAAAAAAAAAGAAAGAAAGAAAGAAAGAAAGAAAAAGGAAGGGAAAAAGAGCCCATCCGTATATATGGGTCTGTTTATGAACTCTCGGTTTTATATCACTGTCCTGTTTGTCTATCTCATGGTTGAAGATGGCTAGTCAAGCTCTAGCTATCGTGTTCGTATTCCAGTCAAGAAGGAGGAAAAAAATAAAGATATGTTCCTTCTTCAAGGGTTATTCCCTGAATTTTCCTGTAACACTTAAATACCTACATCTTGTTAGTCAATAATATGACAGCTTTTATATTCAAGGAATATTGGGAAAATGTATTTATTCTGGGGGTTCATGTGCCCTTTTAAAATTCAGAGATTATATTACAAAGGAAAAAGGGAAGAATGGATATTGGGGAGAATTTGCAGTTTTTGCCATAGCTTCTATTGGTAAGCATTTTGTAGGTGCCTAGTAAATATTTCATTTAACGAACTCTCAACTACCTCTCATGGCAGCCTCATAATCACACATGCAGCTATCACAGGCTTGTGATAGAAGACTTTCCTAGATCTACTTGACAAGAAATGTGCCAAATGGTAATAAAGTCAGCTACTTCCTGGAGAGACAAATGTTCAGATCTTGTTGAGATTCCTCTCCAGTCACCCGGTGTTTCTTCTTTATATGACATTGTTGCCATCATAGTGGTTGAGAGGGAATGAAATTCCTAAAAAAAGAAAAAACAAAAAAACTAAAGAAAGATGTAGCTCATCAGATCTCGTAGTAGAGTGGGTTACGGTGGGAGAGAGACCAAATAAAACCTCTTTTGCTCTTGGTTAGCTCCTAAACATCCCCCATCCTTTACATTTTAGAAAAGAGACTGGAGGTCTAGATTCCAGTTCTTCTGTTTGTTTTAACTTTAGTTTTGGTCACCATCAATGCCATCAGTAGACAGATTTTTCATTTCATATGAAATATTTAATATTACTAACCTTGAAATGAAGGTCTCTGTTTGATAGTTAATACTTGGACTCACTATCCATTGGGCTCTTTCATTGCTGGGGGAAATACTCTGAAATATCCAGGAATAGGAGATTTATTAGCTTGCTTGGGATGCCATAACAAAATACCACAGTCTGGGGGGCTTAAACAGCAGAAATGTGTTAACTCATAGTTCTGGAGTCTAGAAGGTCCAAGATCAAGGTGCCAGCACATTTGGTATCTGATGAGGCCTCTCTTTCTGACTTGCAGATGGCAGCATTCTTGCTGTGTCTTTGCATGGCCTTTCCCCTGTGTCCTGGGTACGTGCATGGAGAGAGAGTGGTCTCTGGTATCTCTCTGTCTTCTTCTAAGGTCAGCAGTCCTGTTGGATAGGGCTTCATCCTCAACCTCATTTAACCTTAATTACCTTTCTAAAGGGCCTGTCTTCAAATACAGTCCCATTGGGGGTTAGGGCTTCAACATATGAATTTGGGGGGACATAATTCTGTCCAAAACAGTGGGTTTCCTAGAAATTCATGCAGCAGTAAAATATTGGGACTGAATGTAAGCTGCTTCAGTGTTCATAATAGTCTCATTCTGTCTTATATTTTATAAGAAGAATAGGAGTGTTTATAATACAATTCATTTAGTTTAGCTCCTGTTGGAAATTTTGAGAGCTTGTGTAAAATAGAACTGTTATGTTAAATCTGTCTGCACTTCTGTGAAGCTTGAAGTAGGTGTCATATTTTAGGGGTAATACTGTGTCACATTCAAAATGATGTTTAAAATTGCAGTCTAGAAAGTTGTTTTTATTATTTTATTATATTTTTTTGTCTTTTTGCCTCATCTAGGGCCGCACCCGCAGCATATGGAGGTTCCCAGGCTAGGGGTCTAACAGGAGCTGTAGCTGCCGGCCTTCGCCACAGCCACAGCAACACAGGATCTGAGCTGCGTCTGCAACCTACACCACAGCTCACGGCAACGCCGGATCCTTAACCCACCGAGAGAGGCCAGGGATCAAACCCGCAACCTCATGGTTCCTAGTTGGATTCGTTAACCACTGGGCCACGACAGGAACGCCCAAAAGTTGTTTTTAAATAGCTAGTGAATGATGTAGATCACATATGATGTAGAACGTCATTCATTATGGTTTAAAAATCTATAGTATGTAGGAAAATTGTGACTTTTTGACACCTTTCTGAGATTATTAAGATAATACAGATCCATATATAGTCTTTGGATGTTGTAGGTTATAAATTTCACCAGCACACTTTAGGGATTTTTTTTTTTGTACTGACTTAACCTGTTTCGGTGAGTTTTATTTATTCCCAGTTTTCCTCCAACAATGTCAGAGTAGTAGATGATGGAGCATATTCTACTTATTCTATTTATATTTTAAAATATAAGCATGTTACTCAGGCTTTTAAAAAAATCAGAGTAGATGGTATCTGTATGTGTGTAAAACAACAAGGAACATTTAATTTTCTCTATTAAGTTGACAATTCAGAATATCTTATAATTAGCTGAATTCACTGCCCCCCTCTCACACTTGCTTGGATTAAAATAGGACAGGAATAGAGACTTGGTTGGCCTGTGAGGATGTAAAATTTTGAAGAAGATTGATTAAAGGTTGTCTATCTTGAAGTCCACGTTTATTTCATGAATCTTACCTTAGAAGCTCTCAGCTGTTCAGAAGTCAGCATCTCTATTCCTGTAATTGTTTTGACAGGTGGCAGGAGTGATATAGACGTTTTCATCTCTTGCCTGGATATTTTGTTCTGATTTACCTATATGTGTTGTTTTTAAATGGGAAATGTCAAACTACTTTGGCCAAATAGGATCCAAGGCTACCTAAAATCTTTGTGAGGAGCTTAGAACAGCTAATATAGAGCTAATTGTAGTAAAGGCAGCATCTGACCGTCCTTTTTGGAGCATAGACTGTTGTATAACAGTTCCTCCTGAACTGTCACTTTCAGATCCCCATTTGTAAGGGGGAAATGAAATGAAATAAATAGAAAAATTTTCCAAATGAAAAGGAGATCTTAAATCTGTTAAAAACAGGTGACTTTGGTAAAAACCCAGATAGTACGTAATACAGTGTCAATAGTACGTTGCCCTGGAACTAGTTTAAAAAAAAACATCAAATTAATAGAAGAAATTTGATGTGATCAGAAATCTGCTTTAAAATGCATAGTCTCTTTTTTAGATCAGAGAAGAGAAATAACAGGATTTGCTAGCTATGGTTTATAAATGTTATTTACATAATTAAGCAAAGAATGCATCAACTGTGTAAGTTTTGTCCGCAGAGATTTAGTGGCATTTTTAACATAACAAAGGAAGAAGGATTTGACAAACAGAGGAGACTGTTGTGTCCCTAAATATCTGTACTGAGTATGGTAAAGTGGTTCCTTTGATTGTCAATAGCTGATACCACCGTCCATTAAAGTCATTTAACTAACCTAATTTTTTGGATTGTTTTAAGAAGTCTTGTGTCAATCAGGAGAGGCTGGGTTATGCTGTAGAACAAAAGACTCCAAAAGCTCAGTGGTATGGGTGTTTCCATTGTGGTTCAGCGGTAACAAACCCAAATAGTATCCATGAGGATGTGGGTTTGATTCCTGGCCTCTCTCAGTGGGCTAAGGAATCCAGTGTTGCTGTGAGTTGTAGTGTAGGTCTCAGACATGGCTTGGATCTGATGTAGCTGTGGTGTAGGCTGGCAGCTACAGCTCTGATTCAACCCCTGGCCTAGGAACTTCCATATGCTGTGGGTGCACCCCCCAAAAAAAAAACTCAGTGGTTTAACTCAGCAAAAATTATTCCTGTATTATTTGTCCATGTCACATATCCATAGTAGACTGGAAAAGGGAAACATGGAAGGCACACTGGAGTCGCTGGTCCATAGCAGTTTTGAAATCTCTCAGGACAGGTGTCTTGACGCGTAGAGGAGCAAAATGTTTAATTAGGGCCTGATTCTACCTTCTTGTTCATTGTTTTCAGAGGTCTTGGATCTTCCCTCTGGAGGAGTCTTTACTTTTATCTCCCTTAGGCACATGTGAAGTGGAGAGTAAAGAATTTGCTCCACTTGGGAACTGAGCAACACTTTCTGCCTACTTTTTCCAGATGGAAGGTTGGGAGCCAAAGTATCATGTTAAAACTTCTTTTGATAGGCTGGTTCTTTTGGCAGCACAGTTCTCTCCAAAATCTGTAAAGTTTTTTATCTGTTTCCAGTCCGTTCTATGTACTAGTAAACACATCTCTTTTTCTTTTGTTTTGAGAGCTGGTTCTCGGATCTGCTGCACTGATTTACTTTCTCATTCCTGTAGCTCTCTTTCTTGACTGTCAACCTAAATAAAGTTATTTTGGGTCTGACTGGCCTGTCTTTCCAGCCCTTAAGATAATTATTCTCACTGCTTCCTGACCACAAAACCATGGTCGTGTTTTAGGTTTTTGCTAGAGGAGCATCCTACTTCTAGTACCAATTGTCAGGGTGGACAAAAGTTATAATGTGCTGATGAGCCATCTCTGAACCTGGGTGGCTTCACAGAGTTTCTTGCAAGTTTATTTTCTTGCTCACACTGGACACCTATTGTGGATTTGGGGAGTGGGGGAACTCTACTCCTTCCACCCTGTCAGACGCAGGCCTATGATGCATCATCATCTTGTAGCTGTATGGTCTCTGAAATACTTGGTTTTCTTGATTGCCAGTGTTCTTATGCTAATAAATAACTGTTTATTGGCAGCCTAGATGAAGTCACATGGCCCTGCCTGCCTAAGGAGTTAGATAAATTCTAGCAGGACTATAAATAGAAGAATACACACTGTACATCAACTACAGTTATAAGTTAAGACAATAAACTAATTGTAAAAATATACACTAGCATTCCTTGACAGATTGATCTCTTACTTCCTGAAAAACCTCTAAGTTTGAATGTGGAAGTCTTTTTTTTTTTGTCTTTTTGCCTTATCTAGGGCCGCACCCGTGGCATATGGAGGTTTCCAGGCTAGGGGTCTAACAGGAGCTGTAGCTGCCGGCCTACGCCAGAGCCACAGCAATGTGAGATCCAAGCTGCATCTGCAACCTACACCACAGCTCACAGCAACGCCGGATCCTTAACCCACTGAGCAAGGCCAGGGATCGAACCCGCAACCTCATGGTTTCTAGTAGGATTCGTTAACTACTGAGCCATGAGGAGAACTCCAAATGTGGAATTCTTAGAGTCTTGAGATTTCTGCACCTCTAGAACATGGCTATGTAGGAAGAGCTGGCCCATCTTCCCTTTTCTTCATGCCCTGGCCCAAATTCTGCACTATGAAGGACACATCTTTGGTTATGTCCACATCCCTGTAAACAGCCTCCCCTTGGCCACTTCTTGGGACTAGAGCTGCACACATAGTTGTATGATCTGTCTTCAGAAACAAAAGGTCTGGAGGAAGGGGCTGTGCAATCCCTAGTAGCAGACTTAAGGCTCTTTGAGAAATTCCATGATTCTAGGATCCTGGAGCATAGGCTAGGAGGGGAGTCTGGGCTTGGGTGGATATGTCCCCTTGGGCACTTGGACTTCTCCCTCTAGAGGGAAGGGTTTCATCTGAATGTCTCTTGCCCAGGTTTAAAGGCAGTACGGAGAAAGTGTAATGCCTGTGTACCTAGAAAATGAGAATAGGATATGAATGAGCACAGAAATCTATACCATAGTCATGCTTAATAATTTAGCTTCTCAGATGGAGCTAGGGAGGGAAAATGCCTCGATCACCAAAGTTGAGTATCATATCTTGACAATTATAACTTTTATTATGAATTCCCATTCTTAAGTATTTGCTTATAGCAAATTTACATCAGTCTTAGGTTATCTGATCTTATGGAGGTATTGGGACTATGTCACGTCTTTCTGAATGATGCTCTTACCTTGTTACTGTGTAATAGGAACAACTAAGAAACTATGAAATCTAACCATCACCAAGGGCAGTTAGCCTGGGTGCAGAATCTAGGTGATCAGATCAAATGCTAGCTCCACTACTTCAGAGCTGTTTGATATTGGGGAAGGCTTTATTCTTTCTGAGCCAAAGTTTTCTTATTTGTAGAAAGGGGATAAAATCACTTTTTCTCAGCTTGTGACAAATAAAATACTATACACCAAGTGATTTACACAAAATATTCATAGGTCAAACTAAGGCTTTTTCTCAAAAATTATGAAAAACAATTAAGATTTTTTTATTTTATTTTATTTTATTTTTTGCTTTTTAGGGCCACATCTGTGGCATATGGAAGTTCCCAGGCTAGGGGTCAAATTGGAGCTGCAGCTGCCAGCCACAGCCACAGCAACACGGGGTCCAAGCTGCATCTGCGACCTACACCACAGCTCATGGCAACAATGGATCCTTAACCCACTGAACCATAGCAGGGTTCGAACCTGCATCCTCATGGATGCTAGTCGGATTCGTTTTTGCTGAGCCATGATGGAAACTCCCAGGATTTTTCAAAGAGCAAGTCTGAGACTTAATATTGGGAGGATGACATAAGGGAGGAAGGAGATGAGGTCCGTGAAAGATAAAGTTCTTAGTCTAATATCCTGAAGAGAGTGCTTTGGGGCAGCTCTGAGCTCTTACTTATCTACAAGGAAGGTATGTCTTTACTATCTCAACCTAATAATCTCTCTTGAGCTTCGTGTCCTGATTTTTTAAATGAGGATAATAAGAATTGCTTTGATGACCTTGATAAGGACCTTTGGTAAAGTGTTGGAGATAAGAGCCAAGGGAATGGGTTGGAAAGTGCATAGGAGGTAAGGAAATGGGGATTATCTGTTTTCAGTTCTTTTCTGAAGTTAGTTTGAGAAAGTTAGTCTGAAAACAGTAGGAGTTGGAGAGCAATGCGAGTTCAGTGAAGGTTTTGCTTATTTAAACGCTGAGAAATACCAGCGCTTGACTGTATGTTGCGCAGAAGTACCTCTAGTAGAAAGGGAGAGGATGATAATGGAGAAAAAACTTTGGATAGGGAGGTGGTGCTAAGAAGGGAAATTTGTAGATTTAGGATTGGAAAGATGAGATACTCTGTTCACTAGCTTTTTTTTCTTTTCTTTTTTTTTTCTCCTCTCTCAGTGAAGCATGAAGTAGGGTTGTTAGCAGAGAGAGATCCACGTATAAGTGTGGGGAGTAGGAGGTCACTTGGAAGAAAGAGAAAGTGGGAAATAATAAAAGGGGATGTTTTGGAGTTGTTGGGCAGGCTCTAGAACCCAGCTGAATCTGAGTTGACAGAGTTAGAGTGAAGTCACTCCCCCTTGCTGGGATACCTCATCTCTAAACCCTCCATCTCCATTTCCCCTGCAGTGGCCTTTGCACTCTGTTGTTTCTGTGGATTTTTAATATTTCCTGAGGCATTCTGCAGTTACACTGAGCTACCTAATGGGGCTGCCCATGTTAAATAGAAGGTACCTATTATTATTTGGTTAGATTTCTGATTACAAAATTGTATAGATTTTGAGTAGTCTCAGTTCTGTCCCCTTGCTCTTGTAGTTTTTGGTGTGAGATTTTGTAGAGAGGTCTTTCAGAATGACTACAGACTGTCTTCATCTCTGTCTGAGGTCACTGCAATGAACTGAATGTTTATGTCCACCCAAAATTCATGTATTGAAATCCTAACCCCCAATGTGATGATATTAGGAGGTAATTAGATCATGAGGGTGGAGCCCTCATGAATGGCATTAGTGCCCTTATGAAGAGATGCCAGAGAACTAGCCAGCTTTGTTTTTCTGCCATGTGAGAATACAACAAGAAGTTGGCACTCTGCAACCCTGAAGAGGGTTCTCATCTGAACCCATCATGCTGTCACCATGATCTTACACTTCCAGCCTCCAGAACTGTGAGAAACAAGCATTTATTGTATAAACATCCAGTCTATGGTACTTCGTTACCTGAACTGACCAAGACAGGCCTGATTAGATTTTTATATCCTAGAATTATAAAATCCTTTTATGTAGGTTGATAAGCTATATCATCTTCTTGGTAAATGAAATGAAATTTCAGAATAATGAAATTTAAAGGTAAGTGCCCACAATATCCCCTACTGCTGCGTCCTGCTTTAGTGAAGGTCTCAACTTCCTCTCCATGCTAACTTGCCATTGTCTTTACTGTGATTGTGCTCATTGAAAGCATTTCTTGGGTATTTGTGTGTGTGTGTTCTTTGCAAATCTAGTTGTACAGATATCGTCCACATTCTAGAAGAATTTAACTGTTTAAGAAAAATAATGAACATGAACATGTTATAGCTGTGGTGGCATGAAAACAAAACAAACATGAAAAATCCAGTCAATTTTGTGGAATGTTTTAGAATGAAGAACTATGCAAGTGTTATGTTAACACTGTATACACAAGGGTGACTGTGTTTAGCAGTAGAGTCTGTAAGTGTATCTAGGAATAATTATTGTTACTTACCAAGACTTACTGGGAAAACTTTCCTTATTTGTCTTAGAAACCTAATGGTGACATACAATGACCTGAGTTTCCTTATGGATCAAAAAGTAATAATAGTGATGCATATCTCATAGGGTTGTTATGAGGATTAAATTCAATAATATATGTATATAATTGAGATTATATCATGATAAGCACCCAAAGGTTTCTTGTTAGAATAATATTGCAAATGCTATCAGAAATGGACAGATCCAGCAAGCAAATAATCAGTAAGGACATAGTTGAAAATAACAAGACCCATCGATCAACTAAATAAAATTGACAGCTATAGGCCACTTTTACCAACAAAAGTAGAATATACATTCTTCACAAGCTCACATGAAACATTTACCTAAGTAGACCACATTCTGGTCCATAAAATGCATCTTAACAAATTTAAAAGAATAGAAATCATATGGTACATGCTCTCAGACTGCAATGGAGTTAAAGTAGAAATTAATAATAGACAACTGGAAAATTTTCAAAATACATGCAGATAAAATAACACACAGGTCAGAGAAAATATCTCGAGAAATTTTAAAATATTTTGAACTAAATGAAATTTAAAATACAGCTTATCAAAATGTGTTGGATGCAGAGAAAGCAGTACTTAGAGGGAAATGTATGGTGTTGAATGCATATGTTAGGGAAGAAGAAAGACCTAAAATCAATAATCCGTGTTTACACCTTAGGGAACTAGAAAAAGATGAGCAAACTAATCTTAAGTGAGCAGGAAAGAAGTAATAAGAGAGCAGAAATCAATGAAATTGAAAATCAGAAATCAGTAAAGTGATGGCACCAAAATTGTTTCTTTGGAAAGATCAGTACAATTGATTAGCTTCTAATAAGGCTAAATAAGGAAAGGGGGGGATACCAATCACTAATATTAGAAATGAAGGGCATCACTTCAGACCCTTACATTAAAAGGGTAATAAAGGAATATGATGAGTTACTCAATGCCCACAAATTTGATAACCTGGATGAAATGGACTCTTTAAAAGACAATCTGCCAAAACACAGAGATATAGGCAATCTGAAGAGGACTTTATTAAATAATTCAAATAGATAAATATCTTCCAAAACAAAAGCACCGTGTCCAGATGGTTTTACTGGTGAACTCTACCAAATATTTAAAGAAGAAATTATGCCAGTTCTCATCACTTTCAGAGAATAGAAGCAGAAGGAAAGAATACTTTTTAAACTCGTTCTGGAAGGCTAGCATTATCCTAATACCAACACCAAAAGCAGTTATAGCAAGGTTGTAGGATACAAGTTTAATATACAAAAGCCAATTGCTTCCTTATATACCAGCAATGAAAAAAATGGAATTTGAAATTAAAAACACCTTCCCATCAATTGTGGGAAGGTGAACCTAAAACTGCTCTTAAAAATTAAATCTTTTAAAATAGATATTGGAAATATGGAATTATGAGTTCAGAATACTTTAGCTTACCTTTCACTTTTTGATTTTTGAAGCTAATAGACTGTGTTAAGGTAACAAGGGAAAAACATTTCTCCAGAGAATTTGTCCCTTAAACTGAAACGTAGAAAAACAGAATTCTTTATTTATGATTTGACATAGAGGTACGTAGTAGACTCTTACACACAGTGAGTAAAATACTTTTTCACAAATGGGTGTTACTTTATTGCTAAAAATAGATGGGCGAGAGGTTAGGGATAGAAGGAGTTGTGAGGAGGGAGGTGGGTGTGCTTATAGATAAAGGGCAACATGAGAGAGAGAGGGAGATCCTTGTGATAGACTGACCAGTATCTTGACTGTGGGATTGATCTGTAAGCCTGCAGGTGATAGAATTCTATAGAACAAAATATAAACAAGTAAAATGAAACTGGGGAAATCTCAGATGACTGGTATGTTATATTAATATGAATATATCAATTGTGATATTCTTTAGTTTTGTGAAATGTTAATATTGGAGAAACAGAGTAAAGGATACTCAACATCTGTCTTAAAGCTGCATGTCGGAGTTCCCCTCGTAGCTCAGCAGAAACAAATCTGACTAGTATCCATGAGGATGCAGGCTCTATCCCTGACCTTGCTCGGTGGGTTAGGGATCCGCGTTGCTGTGAGCTGTGGTGTAGGCTGCAGACACAGCTTGGATCTGGTTTGCTGTGGCTGTGGCAAAGGCTGACAACTACAGGTCCGATTCAACACCTAACCTGGGAACTTCCACATGCTGCAGGTGTGGTACTAAAAAGACGGGAAAAAAACAACAAAAAACACCCTCCATGTGAATCTGTGATTATTTCAAATTGCAATTTAAAGATGCACACAAAACTACTCTATAAAACTAATAAATTTATTTTTGTTTTTAGGTTTTTCCTGGCTGGTTGACAACATAGTCATCATTGGCTTTTGTAAGTTGATATTTTAATTTTTTTAATCCTTCATCCCTAACATTTAATATTTTCTCATTACATGAAAATATTTTTTCTGGAGAATTTGAGCAAAAATTGGATCAAGACTTTATTATTTGGTTCTTATATTAAGGGTTGTTTCACTTTTTCTGATACCATTAGGTGATAGTTATTTCGAGGAAGTTTGAATTACACATCTTGGGCTAGGGCCATCTGTTTCTTTGGAGTGATTTTCTATCAGGGTTATGATTAGCAGGAGCAAAGTGCTGTCTAGGGAGCTGAGGTTGAACATACATTCATCCTGCTGGAATCACAGTCTTCTCTTAGAACGTCCTTGTGGCAGATGGTAAGAG
Source organism: Catagonus wagneri (assembly GCA_004024745.2). Classification (NCBI taxonomy): domain Eukaryota; kingdom Metazoa; phylum Chordata; class Mammalia; order Artiodactyla; family Tayassuidae; genus Catagonus; species Catagonus wagneri. The sequence continues at coordinate 14,103,182 of PVHT020000077.1, forward strand.
GGACACAGCATTCTGGGAGAAAGCTGCTGGTGTGAATGGTTTGATTAATAAGGAATAATGAATTGTTTTATTTATTTGTGAAAATCTGGCAATTAGGTGAAACGAAGGGAGGATTCCAGATTGGGAGAACTTAACTTTATTATTATTTTATCATTTGGAGTAGCTATATTTTTGTTACCTAACTTTTTCTTTGTAGTATATTGAAAAAAAATTAAATCTCCTGTTTTAGCAATGGGTAGGTTTTTTTGGTTTTGCTTTTTAATTCAGTGAAATCTAAACATTTGAAATAAGGAGACTTGAACAAATTTTTTTAACTTGGGAAGTGATTTATTTCCTATATCACTGAAAACATTTATAGTGTTAAATGGCTAATCCTCTGCACTTCAGCCAAACTTTTTTCTTCCTTGATCTTCCTCATCTCAGTAAATGGCAACTACATACCTCCAGGTGCTCAGACTATCTCTTTGGCACCATCGTCTCTTCTTTTTGTCACCCTGTATACACCCAGTTGTCAGGAAGTACTGTCAGCTCTACTTAACAAAATCCATAAGATGACTGCTTCTCACCCATATTCCACCACCATAATGGTCCAAGCCTTTATCATTTTTTATTAAAATAGCCTCCTAACTGTTTTCCCGGCTTTTATACTTTCTCCCTTATAATGCATTCTCCAAATGGCAGCCAGATAAATTATTTAAAACTCTTTAAGTCTGATCATGTTACTTTTCTGCTCCAGTGGCTCTAGTGCCTCTCTTTACAGAGGCTTATCAACTTCTACATGATATGGGCCCCCATTACCTCGGATCTGACCTTACTTTTTACTGCTCCCCCTCACTCACTGCTTTAGCTATACCAATATTCTTGTTCCTAGATTTGGGTTTTGCAATTACTGTTCCCACAAACTGTGCTTCCTTACCGCCTTCAAATCTTTGCAAAACTGTCATCTCACCCAGGCCTTCGCTGACCAGCTTATTTCAAAAAACCACTGTTTCTTTCTGCGTTACCCTCCCAGCACTTCCTGTCTCTATGGTACTTAATGTTTTTAACTACCTTTGGTATATATTTTACTTGGCTGTCTCCCTTCATTTGAAGATGAGCTCCATAAAGGTAGGGATTTTTGTGTGTATTGTTTATAAAGGTGAGAAAGTGGGATAGGGGAAATGGATTGTGTAGTAGTTACTGACTTTATCTTGTCGCCTCTGACCACGAGATGGGTGAGTGAAAAAAGCAACTAAAATCTCATTCATCTGTGTATTTCCAAGGATTGTTGGGAGAAAAACTAGGTTTTAAATTTCTTCTAAGAATATACTTTATTTTCTTTTCAGTGCTTGTTTGATTAGACGTTCTTTTGTAAAAATGAATAGATATTGATTCTTTTAGTAAATGATTCTTAATACCATTTTTAAACTGAAAACTTAGAGTGTTCTGTAAGAATTTAGTTCCAGAAGTGCTCTTTTTAAGAACTGTAAATTAGGGTGTTCCCATTGTGGTTCAGCAGGTTAAGAACCCTACGAAGTCTCCATGAGGGTGTGGGTTTGATCCCTGGCCTTGCTCAGTGGGTTAAGGATCCCTAGTTGCCACAAGCTGCAACATAGGTCACGGATGCAACTCGGATCTGGCATTGTGGCTGAGGTGTAGCCCTGCACCTGAGGTTCCAATTCGACCACCAGTCTGGGAACTTCCATATGCTACAGGTGTGGCCTTAAGAAAAAAAAAAACGGAGAAGGGGGAGCTGTAAATTAGCAAACAGTGTGGTGGATAGCACAAGTTTTAGAACCAAGCATAACCTGGCTTGAATTCTGACTGTGTTGCTGATAAGTACATGACTATAAGCAAGTTAATAAGCCTTCCTTAGCCACAGTTTGTCTTACATGAAATTAAAATAATGATAGCTGTGAGGCTTATGAGGATTAATTGAGGTGGTAGACCTGGTCATTAGCAAACATTCAGTAACTATTAATCCTTTAATCCTATATTGCTCAGTATTATAAGCTTGAGATACTACTAATTATATAACAGTGTACTCTGTAGAAAAGACAATCTTTTACTATTTATGTCATTACATAAGGTAAATTTTGAAAAATCATATATTTTATGGGAAAGAAAATGATTAGGAGGCATGGGCTGCTCTGTAATGTGACTCCAGACTTTTTTTTTTTGCTTTTTTTGAGCTTTTAAGTAATTTCTACATTTTAGCAATGTGGAGAGGATGAAATCAGATAACGTAAATTTGTCAGTACTTGTTGGTAAATATAAAACACTAATGCAAATTTAGGGAATTGGAAATTCATTCTGAGGGGACTTCCACCATTACTTTTTAGCCATGATGCAGTAACGGGAACTGGATTTATTCTCCTGCATTAGCAAAAACAAAAAACAAACAAACAAAACCCAAAAAACAGAACCCATAAAATATATGAAATAAAGGTTTTTGGATATTGAATGACAAGTGGCATAAGACCTTAGTCAACAACTAAGGTATATTTTAAAAGTTATAAACCAAAGGAGATAAAATCAGAAAAAAAAAAAATCAGTTCAAAAGAAGGCAAGGAATAAAAGGAAAAGGGAATGGAGAACAGGTGGGACAAATACAAAATAAATAGCAAGATGCAACATTTTGGAGTTCCCATCCTGGCTCAGTGGAAACGAATATGACTAGAAACCCTGAGGTTGCAGGTTCGATCCCTGGCCTCGCTCAGTGGCTTAAGGATCCGGCATTGCCATGAGCTGTGGTGTAGATTGCAGACACGGCTTGGATCCCGCATTGCTGTGGCTGTGGCGTAAGCCAGTGGCTATAGCTCTGATTTGACCCCTAGCCTGGGAACCTTCACGTGCTGCAGGTGCGGCCCTAAAAATGACAAAACACACCCAGACACAAAAAAAGATGCAACATTTCAACCTAACCATATTAATAAACACAATAGGTATAAATGGTCTAAAAAGTTTCATTAAAAGGCAAAGAATGCTAGATTCAATTTTTTTTTTGAGTAAGTGTTAACTATATGCAGCCTACAAAAAAATGCATGTCATATATATTGACACAAGTTATAAGCTAAGGATAGAAAATAATACACATTTTAGCACTAATTTTCAAAAAACCCTAGAGTGGCGATATTAATATCAGAAAAAGTAGAAATTAGAGCAAAGTATATTGCCAGGCAGGAAGAGCGTTCTTTTATGACGATAAAAATGTAGATTCATTAAGAGGACATCATCTTAAATGTTTATGCACCTAGTGTAAGCAGAAATAAAAACCCACAAGTATACTCAGATTTCAGCACCCTTCTCTCAATAGATACATCTAGATAACCAATACAGATGCAGAAGACTTAAACAGCACTATCAACCAACTTCACTTAATTGACAGTTATAGAACCCTTAACCCAACAAAAGCAGAATACACATTATTTTCAAACATACCCAGAATATTTTATCAGGACAGACCATATTGTGGATAAGAACACAAGTCAATTAATTTAAAAGGGTTTAAATCATATGAAGAATCTTCTCTGACCATATGGAATTACATCAGAACAGAAAGCTATGCGGAAAAATATAACTGAACAACACACTTTTAGATAACCCAGGGGCACATTCTAGGACATATGGAATACCTTAAATTTAAAAGAATGGCAGTCGCCGTGGCTCAGTGGTTAATGAATCTGACTAGGAACCATGAGGTTGCGGGTTCGATCCCTGACCTTGCTCAGTGGATTAAGGATCCGGCATTGCCGTGAGCTGTGGTGTAGGTTACAGATGCAGCTCAGATCCCGCGTTGCTGTGGCTGTGGCATAGGCCAGCAGCTACAGCTCTGATTAGACCCCTAGCCTGGAAACCTCCACATGCCACAGGTGCGACCCTGGGAAATACAAAAAAGAAAACAAAAAAAAAAAAAACGGAATGGCAGTTGTACAAAACACGTTCTCAGACTACAATTAAAATGGAAATTAATAACAAAAAGTGTGAAAATTCTCAAATATTTTGAAATTAACGCACTTCTAAATAATGCATGCATCAAAGAAGTCTCACAAAAGATTTACAGACGCTTGAAAATAAAGTGAAAATATAGTCTATAAAATTGTGTGGATCCAGGAGTGCCTGTCGTGGTGCAGTGGAAACAAATCTGACTAGGAACCATGAGGTTCAGGGTTTGATCCCTGTCCTCACTTAGTGGGTTAAGGATCTGGTGTTGCTGTGAGCTGTGGTGTAGGTCGCAGATGCAGCTCGGATCTGGCATTGCTGTGGCTCTGGCACAGGCCGGCAGCAACAGCTCTAATTAGACCCCTAGCCTGGGGACCTCCATATGCAGCAGGTGTGGCCCTCAAAAAACAAAACAAAACAAAATATGTGGATCCAACTAAAATAGTGTTTAGAGGGAAATTTATAGCCTCAAAATGCATATATTAGGAAGAAACTACAATCAATAACCTGACTTTATATTTTGTGAAACTAATTGTAATAAAATTCATTAAGTAATGGGAAAACAAAACAAAAAACTGGAGAGAGAACAAATTAAGCCTAAAGCAACCAGAACAAAGCAGTAAACATTAGCGAAGTTAACAGACTCGAAAATACGAAAATGACAGAGAAAAATCAAAACAGAAAGCTGGTTTTTTGAATAAGATTAATAAAATGATAAACCCGTAGTGAGGCTAGCCAAAAAAAGACGTACATTACCAATATCGGGAAGGAAAGAGAAGCTATAATTACTGACTTCAATTATACCCACAAGTATAAGTATCCACAATTGGAGAACTTAGATGAAATGTACCAGTTCCTAGAAAGATACAAACTAGGAGAACTCACTGAAGGAGAAATAGATTACCTGAACAGCCCTATATCTATTGAAGAAATCACATTAATAGCATGTATTAAAAACAAAACTACCACCGATAAAAAAATTTAGCAGCAGAGGAAACACTCAGTCCCAAATGGTCACACTGGTGAATTTTACCGAATAACCCACATGACATAAAAGAGTAATTGGAAAGTATTTTCAACTGAATGAAAATGAAACATATTTCCAAATACTTAGGATGCAAGTATAGCAGTGCTTAGAGGGAAACTTATAGCACTTTATCAGGAAAGAGCAGTCTCAAATTAATGGCTCAAGGTAAGGGATTGTTAAAATTACCTTCAAATATTTGAATGTCTTTTATTAAAAAGCATGTTTGTTGGCGTTCATCTCGTGGCTCAGTGGAAACTAATCTGACTAGGAACATGAGGTTGCGGGTCCGATCCCTGGCCTCGCTCAGTGGATTAAGGATCTGGCGTTGCTGTGAGCTGTGGTGTAGGTTGCAGACACGGCTCGGATCCCACGTTGCTGTGGCTGTGGTGTAGGCTGGCAGCCATAGCTCAGATTCGACCCCTAGCCTGGGAACCTCCATATGCCATGGGTGTGGCTCTAAAGCAATAAAAGGCAAAAAAAAAGTGTTTGTTTCATGTTGTTGGAGAAGACAATTAAGGGAGGTTATACAAAGTCAATTTTTAGCCCTCATAGGAAAGAAATAACCAAACTTTCACAACCATGGGCTGAGTTTCTTTAGTGGGACATGCTCCTTTAGACATTCTTAAGGATTCTTCCCAACCATTAATCTGGCATAAATGGTAGTGATGGAAAAAAAGTATTTCTCAATGTTGGTAGGCTGTAGATTAACATGCACATTTAAACTGATGTGTTATAGATAGTAGCTACTGCAATATAAGAATGAGCAGTCATTTTAAAAATCACAGAACTATAGAATCAGAGAAGGAGCCTTACCTGGTGTTTGGTCAAACAACAGTGGCCTCCATTCTCTGCCTTTTTTCCATATCAAATCCTCAGATTAAAAAATCTTTTGGAGGGGGATCCATTTAAGTCTACAGAGCAGCAGAAGTAGGGAAGGACAAATTCAGTGAAATCATTGAATGACATATTCAGAGTAGAGAAAAATCCCAGGAAGCTCAAGGACAGTTGGGAATGTTCTAGACATGCTCGTGTACTGGGTAAAAAGCTGGAAAAATGCCCCTTCCTCTCCAAAGCCTTTTCTCTCTCCCAGACTTGGAGGCCTATCTCTGTCTTCCCACAGTACTTTGTGCACTCTGCACTGGGCATCTTTGTACCACCATCTATCAATAACATGTTATGAAAATTAAGACGAGTGAGAAGTAAGGTTTACCATTTACCATTGGCAGTTCTTTCTTGTACTAGAAAGTTAATCCATTTTTTCCTGTTGAGTAGCATAGGGTCAAATGAAGTAAGATAAGTATTAGTCCATTGTAAACTTAAAGCACTAGCTACGTACAACAGATATTCCTATACGGTATTTTTCTATTTGTGCGGCAACAGTCTGAATTTCTGCCTAGTACCAATACATTTCTTCTTAAAATGATTAAATGGCAAGAAGTAAAACTGTACAGAAAAACCACATTGCTGCTTTATAGCAACCAGGGACTTGCCTCAATTAGTTTATTTTTTTGAAAAGATAATTCAATTAATGTTTCTATTTTGTGTAATAGTTTGTATTTTATGACAGTTTGATCTTGGTTTATTACTAGGCCCTATAAAATCCTCGGCCAGAGTGCTGGATTCTTAGGGCTAGAGGGAATCATATAATCCAGAGGCCAAAAGTTAAATTTTGGGTCTTTTTATTGAAAAGAAAACATTTTTTGCCTTTTAACAAGTTTTATATTGGTTTGATTTTCAACATCAATGGTAATAGCTACCATTATCAAGCATTTCTTATACGCTAACACTGTTCTAGGTGCTTTATACAGGTTATCTCATTTGATCCTTCACAAGCCATATGAAAGAAGGTATTGTTCCTCTTTTACAGATGAGGACACTGAGGTTCTGGAAATACTGTTAATTGCTTAGTTTACAAAACTACTAAAAAAGAGACACAAAAATTTAAATGTGGACCTGACACCAGAGTCCCTACTCTTACACTACCTCCTTGAATCAGCAGTACAGTGCATTGGGCTTAGAAATGGGTTATGATTACTTACTTAATATAATTATGAAGAGAGAACATCAGTAAATAATTATATGCGAGCACAGTAGCTAGTGGAAACAGCATGGGATTTAGAAACAGTATTTAAGGTCGTGACTCATCTACTTATTTTGTTCTGTGACTTTGGCAAAGCAATTTATTGCCTCTCTTGAGGCTTTTTTCCTCATTCAAAAATAGAAATTCATAAAACCACCTATCTCAGATGGTTACAGTGAAGATGAAATTGATGTTTCTAAGTGCTTTGTAAATGCTTTTGAAAGGTATATAAATGAATTGATGAGTGTATTTCGTCATTTGCCATAGCCTTCCTCTGAGCAGTAAATTCTCTGAGTGCTTTTAAGAAATGATTTGATTTATAGAAACCTGGTGAGTTTCCAGAGCGACTCTGTCGGATTAGTGCGCTCAAATGCAGAAGAACCCTCTTCTCATAAGATGAGCTTTTTCCTCGGTGAGGTTCACCGTTTTTGAGGAACGGGGATTTCACAATACTTTGTGAAGGAATCCTTCACAGATGTTTCTGTCCCCATTTTGGAAGAGTAGGGAGTCAGGCCAGAGTGGATCCGTGCCAGAGTCAGCTTTGAGGTTCCTAATATAACTGTCACACTGAGCCTACCAAGAATTGTGCTACCTTCCCTGCGCAGTTGGAAGTTCCATATTTCCTAAGTTTATTTCTGTCGCAGCTTGAGAAACGTGAAAGTCTTCACCTTGAGGGCTGTTCAGCACCCAGTACAAAGGGACATCAAATGGATGATCAGTGAATGGACACCCCCCACCCCCGCCCCCCGCCCAGGTCCGTCCCGCAGCTCGTCAGATGGGCACATGGGGAGGTTGTGTTCTATGTCCAGGAATGAGTTCTCCATACCTTTCATTCCAATATTGTTTATTTTCTTTTTGGTTAAGGAATTTTGAAACTTAACCCATCTATTCCCATGTTTACTCAGGATTAGCGGCAGAAATGGAAGGGAACACAATGAAATGGACGCGTTTTGTTACAGCCTTTCATGAACGGTGGTGTCAAAGTAGCCTTTCGGAATTCAGCGGAGGCTTTGGAAGACCTTTTAAATCTGTGTGCTCAGTGTAGGTAACCAGTCAAGGCGGTCCACTTTCTTTCCTGGTCCCTCTGGCTCTCCCCTCCCCCTCGCCCCCCCTCCCGATCCCTGCAAACACAGACGCTCACGGCTCCATCACCCACAGACTGTCCTCTAAGAGCTTGGCTTACCAGTTTCGGTGATCAAAAAGCTAACTGTTTTATCTCTGTTGACGTTGGTGTTGTGCAAACAGCATGTATGCAAATCAGGGCCCTCTCTTTAGGTTGCGTGGCCTTCCCTGGGGATGAGGCCTGAGGGACGCCCCGGAATCACTGTGTGGTAAGAGTTTCCCGGGTGCGCGGGAAGAAGGGCAGGGCCTGGAGCTGTCTTCCTACCACCATTAGAGCCATTAGGTTGAGAATAGGGTGTCCCGGTGGTGTGGGGAGGTGACACGAAAGAAATCGCAGATTAAGCGAGACCGTCCCTTGTGGGATTGGAGGGTGGAAAAAGAAAGGGAGAGTGAGTAGGCGAAGTTTATTTATGGAACGTCGGGGGCCACGGCGGCTCAGTTGGGCCCTAGAAGCGGAGGACTTCCCTTGGTGCTTGTTTTCTCCCTCTGACCTTGGATGAACTAGCGAGCAGTATATTATGCCGGGTGATTGTGCTGGTTTGTCATGGTTAGCATTCTGGACTGTCACTGGAATGTAGGAAACGGATGAATTTGAATTGAACCATGAGGTGGTCTGCCGGGCCCTCTCCTTGTCTCGAGGAAACCTGTCGCTGTTTGTCTGGGCCTGGCCTAATGAAAGCAATGGAGGGAAAGAGAGGTGGGCCTTTGATCTCTTTGTTGCAGCTGCTCCCTGGGAACTCGCTGAAATCAATGCCCTGTTTTCCTGAAGGAATGAATGGCTCTGCCTAACTAGCTTTGTGAAGCCTTGGGGGAATTCACTGCCTCTGTTTATTGACAGCTGAAAAGGAGCACATGGGGTGGAATGGACCTTCTTGTGAAAACCAGGCACAGGGAAAATTAGACCTCAATTTAACACAGAGGAATTTGGAAATTCACCCCAAAGGAGACGGTGGTTTCTCATGCTTACATTAGAATTACTCAAGTTTGGGGCTAGAGTGTAATGAACAATGGAGGTTCTGTCACAACTGTGTTATAAATAGGAATATGATATGCATAATAAATGATGTTGGTTCAACACCCTCCTTATTTTTTGAAACACAGAAGTAGAGAAAGGCAAATATTAACCGTGATGCAATCAGGTTATTCTTTTGCTTTAAGAAGAAAAGAAAAGGAAAAGATACTTAAAATAAGCATTGTTAATATGATATGACAGCGTCTCTAGAACGTGTCTTTCACTTATGTTCCAAAACATTTTTGAAATTTGTGTCTAAGTCTCACTCACTCTGGCTGTCTGTGCGGCTCTGGATTGTGTATGCTGAGTGGGAATATTAAACGACACTTCTTTTTTTTTAAAAAGCGTATGTTCTTGGAATATTAGAATCGGAAGTCTGTGTCAGGCATAAGTGAAACTGGCTTGCAGACCGGTTTAACGCTTGCAGTTAGCACAGTTCATAAATCCTAAAATTACTGCCTTCCTTTCGACAACACAGTAAAGAAAAGTCGAGTTTATCACAAGAAAACATCACCGTACCTTCTTTTACATCTCCCCTCACTTGCTTGATTTCCCAGGAAGAATTTATAGCTTCTTCCTTTGGCCCTCAGCCCTTTGTGCACACCTCTATTATAGCACTTAACACATTGCCCTGTAACTCTTTGTTTAGGTGTATTCTTTTAGCTGGAAGTAAAGCAGCTGTGTCGTATTCATTTTTATATCTCCAAGCCCAGCAAAGCTCTTGGCTCAGTGAATGGGTGCTGAATGAATGGGGATTGATAGCTCCTTGTACATTACTTTGAATGTAATTACTTATCCAGGCTGCAAACTGCAAATACTACATTTTAGGAAAACCTGATTGATCTATTGTTACCTGATTGGTGCTGTAGCTTTTTAAAACATCTTTCCTTTATGGAGAATTATTAAACAGATTTTTGATGTGGCAAGTTTGTCGGGCAGTCCATCACCCTCTGAACAGGAGGCATAGAAAGTGTATGGCATTGTCCTTTTCAAATCCAAGTGCTCTTCTCCAATATTCTTTTCAAAAAATAAATCTCAGCCCAGTGTCTGGATATTTTTCAGTGAAATGAAAAAAAAACTTGTAGAGTTTTGTCGACTTTCATTTGACCAGATTTCATGATTGAGATGGATCAACTTCCGTTTTACGCGATTTAATGCTCCGCTGTAATGTTAAATAAGGCAAAACAAAACCTTTGACAGTTTCTTTAACCAGATTTACCACCACCATAGGTTATGAACCCCTTTTTAAAGGAAGCAAACACCTTCACTTCTCAGGGAAAAGTGTAAGGGAGATTTTGATTCTAAACGTCGATTCCTGTGGTTTCACAGGACCCTAGGACAAGCCTAATTTCTGAGTTATTCTCAAGTTAAATCCAGTTTCTTTTTATACCAGAGCTTTAAATGGGAAATAGTTGACAACATTCTTTGGGGAAATAACATCTTAAAATCCTGATGGAAAACTGTAGAAAATGGGGGTGAGCGGAGGGAAGGTAAGTAAGCAGACAAGTACAGGAACTGGCTCATATTTTATTCCCTGTGTTATTTTTGTTTTATTTTTTTTACCACCAAGACGATGTTAAGAGAAATCCGGTTTTCTGTTTGATTAAAAAGTGGGGATAAAGTTTAAAACACGGGTTTACAAAGTTGTGAGTCGGAGTGGCAATCTTGCTGCGATACAGGCGCTTGTATGGGTTGTACAGATGTGGTCGGACCCAGCAGGTGTGATTCTGCTGAGATTCTAGGTTTCTTACGAAACAGGGAAATTACCATGGCCTTGATCATTAATAGAGTCTCGCCCCCCCAAGTATTAACTTGCAGATAAGAAAGCCGTAAGCCTAGTTTTATAACTTGGCTGCTCAGTCCTCCCAGTTTCTGGAAGTAATTTCGTGTGATGTCATACCACAGTCGGGAGGGGTAGAGGCGGGACAGAGAAGTAGGAACTCAAACCACTTTTCCGTTTGATGTTTCAGCTTAAAAGTGGTGAAGCGTATCTTGTGTACATTGATAGGACTGTGTACAGGCCCAAGGAGGGACTGCAGTTGGTTAAAAGTTGTCTCTCTGTGTTTATGGAACCAGATAATGTCGACTACATGATTCTCCAGAAAAGAGCGCTTTTCTCAGGACTGAAGACTGCTGTCATGTACAAGAAGAATTTCAAGTAATTTAAGGGTCAGACCCTCAAAAGAGGTTTGGTGATCGACAAACCTGTTAGGTCTTGATGTGTCTGTGTATCTCCGTAGGCAAACTTCCGAGCAGAAAGATAGCACAGATTTCCCTCTTAGACGGCTTCCCGTCCATCCAGACTCACCAAATCACACGGCCCTAATACAGGCTTAACTAGCCTTCGAAAGGGAGACATCCTCCTTACGTGTTAGACTGAATTACAAGAAGGCCGGCTTACTGTCACATTCAGTCCTGCAGGCCTGTCCTCTGAGTGGTGGCCTTGTCGTTGGGGGGAGAAAAAATGGAGTCAAGCAAAGGTTTCTTTTGTTTTTTTGGGGGTCGTGGGTCAGTTAGTTTTGGTTTGCTTGTCTGTTTTTTGGCCTTTTAATAGTCTCCTCCTTGCTCTTTAGAGTCCTCTTCTGCACCACCCTCAGTCCTGCTCGGGTCCTTGCTTCCTTTTCCAAAAGGATATAATGTTCTCAATCGACAGTTTTCAGGAGAGGCTCTGATTGTCATCTGATTTCTTCCTGAGGCTCCAAGATCTTTCCACTTGCATTGGGGTCTCTGGAAAAGAGTTGGAAACACACAGAATACACCTTGCTTCGTAGGTGCACTTGGCCCACGTTAACTCATTCAGTCCTCGAAAGGCTCTTGTGCTGTCCTTAAGATCATTGTCTCTGGAGTTACGGGTGAGGAAGGCGAGGCAGAGAGCTGTTAAAGAAGTGGTATGGGGGTTCCAGGTTGTTCCCGGTGGCCCCTGGGTTTGCATGTAGGCGTTCTGGCCCCTGCCCTCACCCCATCACTGCATTGCATCTCTCAAATGACAGATCCTGTAAGAATTTAGGGGGTTGTTTCTGGAAGGCTGGAATATGACACGATGACATGTGGCTGGAGAGGATGATCCTGGCGTTCCTGAACTCACCTTGTATGTATAAATGGCCACTCACACGGTGCCAGTGTGGTTTTTCTCAGTGCCTTTTTCTCTTCTTAACCTTTTGATTTTTTTTTTTTCTTCCTCTAGGATTGCTCTCACATCTGATGTGGCCTCTGTTTGATGTCACATCTATTCCTCTGCACCTCGGACTTTGAAAGGTAAGCGTGGCTCTGCTCTGCCCTCTGACTTCTGCCCAGTCTGCTTGCCCGTGACCAGTCAGATCTGTGTTCCCACTTTCCTTCGTTAGAGCACACGCCAGCACCTCCTGCTCTCCGTGGTGGAGGGGATCATGTTCTAGACGACACTTGCTCTCAGTGAATTTGGGTTTGAGGAACTGCAGTCCTGGAGGGAAAAACTAGGGTTGGGGGATATGAAAACCTATGTTTTTATTGATTTTTTTTGGCCGCACCTGTGGCATGTAGACGTTCTCAGGCCAGGGGCTGGACCTGCACCGCAGCAGTGACGCAACCCGCCGCAGTGACAGCACCAGATCCTTAACCTGCTGCACCGCAAAAGAACTCTATGAAAGCCTATTTTTTACTCATCAGAAAAACCGAGAGAACGTGCTAAGAACTGTCATTGATATATTTATTCATATAACTTTAGAAATAAGGGGCATTATTCAATTGGCTTGTATTTATCATAACTTGTTTTCTAGAAACTTGTGATCTCCCTCGCTGACATTTTAAAAAGACATTTTCAAATAGCAGATTAATACTAAGGGAAATTGAGGGGTATTATCCTCCATTTAGAATCATATTTAGTGTGTTGCATATATTGCAATCAAAGTCATGTTTCTAAAATCATAATATCAGATGATTCTCAATTTGCATATAAGTCTGTCCAAATTTCCAAAAATTATGAAGAAGGCCTGTCCCTAAGTCCAGTGGAGGGAGCCAGCCCTAAGTTTGCCCCTAAATTTGAGGGAACTCATGGTTGACAGGATCCTCAGTATTTATTTATCAGAAAATTTTATTTCATGCTTTTTCCCTCCGTGCATGTGGAGCCCATGATTTGTTTTAAATGCTATTTCAAAATAATGACACCCAGTTCCAGCCTTAAATTTCATATCCAATATTGTGGTTGTTTTTCTCCTGTAATATGTGTTAGTTCTCGTTTAAGCCCATTGCCTTCTTCCGCCTAAAGGAACCCTCCTCCTGTTTTGCAGCTTTAGCGCTAACAGTCTTGCTTAACCATAACTCTTGGCCTCTCTCCACATATTTTTTTTTGCAAAATGTCCTTGACCGTAATATGCCATATTTTTTTATTCCAGGCTTCTTTGTAAGTTTTCTTATATCCCATCTTACACTTGAAATTTTTTTCCCCCTTAAACTAGATAAACCACTTCCAAATTTACTTTGCTCTTGGGACTGACTTCTAGAAAGTCTCTCCACAGCTGTACCAGGTGAAAGGCCAAAGAGAAGAGAATATTAGATGTGTATGTTTAAATTCTTGTTCTCCAAATGGTTCTAATTGAAATTAATCCACTTCCCAACCCACACATTTAAAAGAAAAATTCTAGCACAATCCAGAGATGCCAGAATCACTTCTGTATATCGTTTAGGTTAACTTCATGATACCTGTAAGACCAGTTCACGCCAGGCCCATTTGTCATTGTTTTCTCTAGTTAAATGTGATATTGCCATTAAAAGCACAGATCCTAATATTGATAATACTGCTTAAGAATTTAAAAATCTTTCCAGTACATGACTTATGAAGCTTCGAAGCAGGGAGGAGATAATTAGAAATTTCTTTTACATGTTAGAAAATGGAAGTATGTCATGATGATCTAAGTTAAAGGAAGATTATTGAGGTGAATCAGTAATTTGTACTCTTTCTGTTACATATATATTGTATTCTGAAACAGGTTAGTAATATTTCCAAGTTGTGAACATACCTAATATATGGAAGATCATTCTTGATACTAATTAACAGGCCTCATCTGCTTTGTACGTAAACTACAGACTCTGGCCCAGCCATTAGGTCTCCGTACGTACACATGCAATGCTCAGTCTTATAGCAGCTCTGTCAGCAGGAAGAGAAGTTAGGGAACTCGCCTAAGGTTACCTCCCTGGCAAGAGCAGAGCCGGAATTCAGACCTAGAGCCATCTGACCCCAGAGCCAGGGTTCTTTCCATGCTACCAGCCCATGTTTCTTAGACTCTATCTAGGAGAGCACTGTCATTTGGTTCACGTTTTTAAACTATAGGAACACAACCTAAGATTAAGCAGAGTATGCATCTAATAAAAGAGTAAATAAGGGAGAGTAAAACACATTGTCATTCCACTTTTAGGTAAGGAAAGTTACTAGCTAAGAAATATGATTTTTTTTTAACTTCCTGACTCCCTGAATGAACAAAAAATTAAAATGAAGAATGGTAAGGATGAAGGGAGTTGGAGGCCTTAATATGGGAGAGCATTAAGTATTATTGTTACAATTAGTAAGTAAAGCACATTTCTCTGTCAGCGTGTTTAAAATAGTGCGAGTTGTTACACATGTTTAAATTAAGTTATTCTCCCAATAAAGTATACTTTATTGGGAGAATAACTTAATTGATCCGTTATGTGGCATTTACCACGGTAATTTTTTCCTTTTTGTTTGAGCACAGGAATTAAAAGTGATTCATAAAACACACACACACACACAAAATCAACATGTAAATTAAAACCACATTAGGGAGCATCATTTTTTGTTGTTTCCCTAAGATGGTTCCTGTGTGCCCTTCATATTCCACTCAGGGTGTGTAAGAGTATTGCTGGTTCAGACCCTGCTTAATTTTGCAGACACTTCAGTCTTCAGTTAGTCTTCTTATCCACAGTGTTTTTAAGTTGTTTTCTGCGTTTTTTTTCCCCCGAGGAATTGCTGCTTTACTGATTTTAATGTATAGGATGGATACACGCAGAAGCCTAATCCGTCCGCCTGCCGTCTGAGGTCTCTTTCTATCCCACAAGCCTGAGCATATTGCTCTCCTGATTAAAAACTCTCAGCAGATCAGTCAGGAATGTTGGTTGCAATTGACAGAAATTAATGGGACCATTGAAAAATTCCAAACAGCCAAGTGACGGGAGCGTATTTGCATGTCAGAAGAATCACTCTGACAGCAGCTTTGTGATTAGAATGAAGGGATGAAGGGGAGCCGGTCTGAGAACTGGGAGACCGAGGAGCCGGTATGGATCTCGGTCCCCAGTCCATAGGAATGTCCCTTTGCTGGTCAGCTCTTTACTTACCAGGCTGGTAGTAGGCTTAAAGGAAGGCACGGGAGAATTGGGGCACGTGAGAATTGGGGCCGGACCTTCACTCTCCAGCACGCCTCCCCAGCCCACCCATCGGCAAACGTTGGGATGTCACAGAGTGGAAAGTAGCCTCCTGTTCTGGTCACCCTGTTCGGTGGTGCGGGTTGCGGCTGGGCTCCATGAGTGTTCTTTGTCCCCTCCGGGCCTCCCCTGTCTGGCGTAAGGAGGGCAGCGAGTGTCCGCAGAGGCCAGACCCTTGTGAGAGCAGAGTGGCCCCACACTCTGGTGGCTCTGGTCTTCCAGACCTCTGCTTGCTCCACACACCCCGGCTTCCAAGTTCCCTGGCTGTGGGTTCCCATCTCGGGTATCGTTTAGTGCAAAATGCTTGTTGTCTTAATAACCAAAGCAGGGCAGCGGGGAGGGGGCCGCTGTGGCACGCTCTGTCCCGTGAGAGCACTTGCTGGAACAGGAAAACGGGGTTCCCTCAGGCCCTGAGTCTTAGAAGCCTGAAATCCTTCCAGCCAGAGCTCTCTGTTCTCCAAAGTTCTAATCTCAGCATACTGGCCAATATATCTTGGCTTATCTAGAATTCTCTCTGGTTTTCATCAGGACCTTCATAAGCCTCATCCCAGGTCTCAGATATTCAGCCACAGAATTTAAATGGAATTTGTTTTGAGGACGTGACTGACCTCAAAAGTCCAAATCCCTGTGGTCATTTGGTGCCACAAGTGCCCGCCATCACTGCGACATCTCGGAGTCAACACCTCCGTCACATTGCTATGCTTTCTCCTTGGGTGGGACCCTCTCCTCTCTGACCTCATCTCCGTTTCCGCACACTCTCACTTCCATCCTATGGGAATCCACAGTCCCACTCCGTCCCATCCTGGTGGGCTGGTCTGAGGGCCCCGGCCGAGCTTGGAGCGGGGGTGTCCTGTGCCTCAAGATTCTAACAGCACTGGTCTCTCTTCCCACTTCCTAGTAGACTTCCATTGTTTTTTGTTTTTTGTTTTTTTTTCTCTCCCTTTGGTTTTCAGGCAATTCCGAGTTTTAAGATAAAGGTCTTAAAGATAACTCTCCCTTTCTAGGTATTTGCATAGGAATCAGCGGAGTTAATCTTGTGAGTAAAGTCTTAACATCTGCACTTGCTTCCTTCCTTCTCTCTCTGCCCCCCCCCCCCCCCCCGAGGTTCTACACTGCAGTGCAGGACTGCCGCCAGGTCCCCAGCGCCTCTGCAGAGTCTCTGCTCCTCTCTGCCTTGGGGGGGAAGGAGGGAGGACTGTGCCTATTGGTTTTTGAGAAGCGATCTACCCCCCCGCACCCCTCACCGCCACCCCCCGTTGCAGCAGTTGAAACTAGTCTGAAGCACAGATACGCAGGAGTCTAAGCACACCTTCCCCAGGCTCCCTTGCAGGCCCGAATCTCCCCCCACAGCGACCAGAGTGCAGGACCTAGTCCCCCTGCGCATTCCCATTCCACCCATCTGGAGAGAGATTTCATTGTAGGCATTTTTGGGTGTCTCCCTCTCCCCCATGGGGTGTGTCCTGGAACCTGGAGGTTTCCAGGGCACCTGGAAGGTGAGGGCTTGGCTGCTGGCCTGTGCGAAAGTGAGGCTCTTGCCCCAGGCCGGGCCTCCCTGAGCGCGCCATACCGCAGCTGTCCGTAAGACGGACCTGCCCTGTCTTGGGGACAGAGCTGTGCAAGCCCCCCCCCCCCTTGCTGGGGGCCAGCAGGTCTCCTCTTCGTTTCCAGCCCCAGGGGCAGGGGGTAGATGGAGAGTCCTTTTTCTGACCTTCTTAACTGCCCTCACCTTCTCCCGACCCTGAAGTTGGGCAGAATCTCCTCATGGAGTTGAGATGTTTGAGAAAGACTGCTTCTGCCGTCATCTGGGCCAAACTGCGAGGAATTACAGAGCCTGCACCTGTTTTAAATGAGCTAGAAAGGAAAACTGTTGGGAGGACAAACAAAGTTACATTCCAGAGCTGTCCTGCTGCCCTGATTTGGAGGCTGTAATGAAGGCAAAACATCACCCAAACACTGGTCACTATGGAAATGAAGAGAAGGAAACAGATTTGAGAGACAATAAGCTCGAGGAATCTGCAGAGCTTAGTCAGTGAGAAAAATCTAGCGTGCCTCCAGAGTCTGACTTTGGAGCAGCTGGGAAGTGACGAGGCAAGGAGACTGACCTATTAGTAACGTGGGCCCTTAGATGGCACCCTCTGGATGCGAAGCCCAGCTCAGCTGCTTGCCAACTGTGCAAACTGGCATCACTTGTAAGCCTCGGTTTCCCCGTAAGTGAGCTGGGCGCCAGGACCGAAGAGAAAGATCTGAGTGGTTTGTGACCTCAAGGAGTATTTGAAACCTTGGGCTGTGACTGAAGTCCTGCCGGGATTGAGTGAGACGGCAGAGAGCCAGGTGCCCGGCCCCAGGAGCTGTTCAAGCTCCCCGCGACCCTTTTCCAACACCCCGTGCCCCCTCCTCCAAAGGCCCCTGTCGCTGGCAGATAAATAGGAGTATCCTGTCCCCGGCCTCCACTTCTCAGTCGCAGTGACCCAGCTCCCCGAAGTGAGATGTAGTGGTCCATAACCTACCAGATGGGGTGGGCTCCTTTCCACCTGGAATGACAGTCTTTAGGACATTAAAAAAAAGAAAAAAAGGAAAATCCCGGAGGTTTTTCACAAACAGGCCCTGCATATCAGCCAGCCGGCGGAGTCTTTCGCTGAAGGCTGAGGCAGGCCTCCCGGTGTCAGGGCTTGCCCGATCCTTAGAAATAAAAGTCAGTTTGAAGAATTTACTTAAGCAAAATCAGGAGTAGCTCAAAGTGAATGAGCTGAAACTTGGAGGGAGATTCCTTTGTTCCATTCGGGTTTCAGTGAATGCTCAGCAGGCAGCTAAACCAGTTCATTAACAGAGAAAAAGATGTGTTCTCAGAAGCTAATGCCTAGAAAAACAGACGGTGACAACGAAAATGCATTCTAGAAATCCTAACGCTCTAGATTCAGGAAACTTGAGTTTTTGTCATCACTGAGTAAACACATCGCTTCCCCCCACCGCCACCCCCGCCGCTCCCAAATAGCTCCCCTTTATTTAAGACCATTAACTCTGATCTGTTTACTGTGCGCGCCAATCCTCATTCCTGGAAAAGTGTGATTTTTTTTTTCTTGCTACTCTGGAGCTCAAAAACAAATATATTTAGAAATGTTTGATGGTAAAGGGTCATTTTTAAAAACCATAATAATACTTGGAAAAAAATAGAATTGACGTATGACAGTCTTTTCCCTCTGGTTTTTGAAATCTAAATTTCAGACCTGAAAAACCGTCTGCAAGTAGCATCCTGTCAGACGTGGATGGGTTCTTTTCTCCCCCGTCTCTGCTCCGCTTTATGAAATTGTTGTGTACGGCACATGATTTTCCCCCCGGGGCCGTGCATGCTTTCAGGTTCTCTGGTGCATTGTTCACGATTGAAGCATTAGACTGGTGCTGAGATGGCAGGTGGGAAAGGCCGGGGGACTTGATCTCCTCGCTGCCAGAGTTCTCCGCTTTCACTGCGCTGCTTACATTGAACGGCTTAAGAATAAGCTCCTGTGTGAGCCCTTGGAGGCCAAGGAGTATTGTTGAATTCAGAAAGGAATCGCTTTCTCTTAGTGATAATTTGAATATTTTGACAATGAAGCTAAGCTACTCCGCTGCCTGGTTTGCGTACTTCATGTCATGCGCGCCCTTTCGAGTGAAGCAGAAGAGAGAGCCCCCACCTCTCTGAATTCATAAATCGGTATTGTCCATCGGTGAGGTGGGTAGGAGCAAAGGAAGAATCATCCAGAAGAATTTTGCTTTCTTGCTTTAATGTTTTCTTCAAGCTCTTAAAAAAAAAAATTAATGCAGGCCTTTGGAGACCACCCAATTAAACCACCACGATAAATGTTGACTATTTGGAGAAGAGATGGACCGTGAAGATCCTTTGTGAAATGTTGATACATGCAAAGTGAGGAATAACATTTAAAGCAAATACTCTGGATGATTCAGAGAACTTACTCACCTCCAGGTTGTTCCCTGAATTGTGGTGGGTTATTTTTAAACTTTAGCTGTCTGAAAATGGCCGTAATTTTTCTGTTTTTAACCTAAAAGGATGTTATTCAGAATAAATGGACACAGCCTTTTTGAGCAAATTAAGAAAATGGGTAACCAAGTGAATCAGTCACTTAGGTGAGATATAATTGGCTTGGTTACATAATAGATTTACCTTGTGTTGGTAAAGAAAATCCAGAAAAGCTCTCCCACTAAGAGGATCCACTGATTGGAATAGTCCTAGCTGAAAGAAGCCAACTTTGATAATTAACCGGTGAACAGAGATACTGGTTTCCAAATGCTCGCCAGGGATCAGTGGTGTGAAACCTGCTGTCGACTCTTCTGAGGTCTTGGCGGAAACTTAAGTTCCCAGGGCCCTAGCAATGCTGTGTCACTCTGTGTTTCTTTGCGCTATGGCCTAGGAATCTGTATTTTTTAAAAACTGCCCTGGTAATTCTGATGCATAGCCAGGATTGGTAGCCACTGGATTCTGTATATAAATAGGAAACTTCGGCCTTTTCACCCTGCACGTTCGATGAATCTATGTGAAGATAAGCTTTTTTTTATGTGAAGCTTTGGTTGGAAATGAGTGCCTGCTGGTTATTGCTGACTTTTTTTCAATTCATAATTTGTTTTAGGTTCTATTATTGCATAGATTTGCATACCTATTTTATAGTATTCTAATACTGTTGGTTTTAAAAAGAATTGTCATTTCCTCTGAGTACTATTTTGAATATTTTATGTAAGCAATTTCATGTTTTTTTTTTTTTTTTCTACTTGCAGAAAGCAGGGGAAAACTTCAGGGTTTTTCTAACCGAGTTGCAAGTAGGACAAAGGATATAATATAAATCCTTAAAGACCTTCTTGGGCAAGATTATATGAGATATTGAAAATCTTTTATGTTGTAACATTATGAACTTCAGCACTCTTTTAAACTATATCAGATGATCTGAATGTTTAAGACTTTTGCCATGTGGTATATCTGAGACATTTTAAAACAAAGGGTGGTGGGTCTGTTGAGGAATTATACTGTTGGGTTTTAAAATTTAAAACTGACTTGTTATCTATTCAAATGGCTAAAAAGCAGTAGAAAATCTCCTCTACACACTAGCAGTTGTGCCTGTGTCCGCTCTTGGAGTGAGCAAGCTCGGGTTGCAACATAATGGGGGGGGGGTGTTTTTCTAGCTTCCTTCACTGAAAGTGTGCAAGATCTCTTCTTACAGGTTTGAAGCCTCAAGCTTTGGAGAGGACTCCCCGACTGCCTCGGAGCTGACCATCTCCTGTCGCCGAGTAGGTACAAGCAATGAGAGCTTTTAAAAATTATCTCTGAGCATGTTGATTAGTTGTTGCTTGGAAACACATGGTAAAATGAGTCAAGGACATGCAGGAGGTTCAAGGCACTTCAAAAAGGCTCTGGTAGAGAAGGAATATGCTTCCCCCTCTCACTGTGAAAATACCTTTGAACAGAATCCTTTTAACCTCTTCTTAAAAAAAAAAAGAAAAAAAGAAAAGCATTAGAATCCCCTGCCTCTCTCTGGGAACTAGATCCTGCAATTAGCAACTTCCCAGACCCGCAGCCCCGGTGATACCTGCAGATCTATGGAATTTTCTGCTGACAGCGCGCCATCAGTTCAAAAGCTTTAAAGCTGCCCTATCTTCACTCCTAACTTGTGTACATAAGAAGCCCTGTAAAGGTTGCCTCCCCTTGCTGGAAGATGTTGACTGATAAGCCTAAGGAAGATGCTGGTCACGTCCCAGTTGCACTAGGGGGTCCACCTACAGCTTCCGAGGCTTTGTTTGGAAATACCGTGGTAAAAGCTACTGCGGGAGTCCTCTGCTTGTGTGGACGGCTTAGCCGGGGACTTAGCTCAGGACAGCCTGGTTTGGCCTCTGGTCATCATCATCAGTCATGACATTAATGGACTCTCAGCACTCACTATTTAGTGTTTGGCACTTTGCTTAGTACAGTACAATACTTGCAGTATCGTTTTATTAGGTGGTGCCTATGGGCAAAGAACTTAAGTCTCTGCACCTCAGTTTTCTGACCGGAAAGATGGGGATGAAGATGCCTTTCTAGCCTGTCTCACTGGCTCTCTGACGGAAATTAGTAGACAAAAAAGCACGAGAGGGCTTTGAGTTCCACTGAAATGTAATACCGTTTTTACCACGTGTTATTTTAGTTCCATTTGAAATAGGATATTCTTACTGAGTGATAATTTGATTTATTGGCCAAGGTATGGAAATTCATCCAAACGTGGCCAGCGTATCTACTGGGAACCGAGAAAGGCACTAGCAGTTCTAATAAGGTGGGGGGGGGGGACCTTGCCTTGTATCCTCCCTTTACTGTGTGATTGACATTAGAGGACCCTGCGTGACAACTGGGAAGATTCTGGAACGTGACTGCCAAGTGTTGGGCCATGAGTCCGCGGGCTGCAGACAGGTAGGGTGGCCCGCACACCAGTCCCTGTCTCTGGAGCCGAGCGGGCCAGCCCGGGCAGGGTGGACAGTGTAGCCGCAGAGAGAAGGAAGAGCGACCTGAGGCATCGCTATAGGCTACTGGGAAGGAGCAGCAAGCATGCGGCGGCGGGAAATTGGGGCTTATTGTAAGCAAGGTGCCTGGCCTCCAGGGCGACAGGAGCACAGAACAGCACATTGAAGGCCCTGCGGATGGGCTGCGGGACAGACCACACATGTGGATTGCGAGGACAGCTACTTAGAGAGGTTCGCATTCCTCCCCATTGAACTGGGTATGGTTGTAATGGTTTGTTAAACAAACAAAGGACCTAATGCTGTGAATGGGGAAGAGAAAAGACTTAAGGTGAAAAGGAGAGGAGGCCCTGCTTGCTAGTGTTCCACTCTTTTTAAGCTGCCCCCCCCCATTTCCTTGACATTCCTTTCTCCCTTTCAGAGAAGACAGTGCTGTAGCTTGGAAAACTTGCCGTGTCCCTCCGGTGTCGTTTCCCTTTACAATGGAAACCTGTTAAAATGTCTACCATCTTACAAAGAAAAAAAAAATTAAAAACCGGGGTCATCTTAAAGGCCCCTTGATAACTATTCTCGCATTTCACACCAAGTATTTCTGGGCGCACAGTCTGCTGGGCGTCATTGGCATTTAGCGGATGCGCCGTAGCAAGGCTGAGAGAAAAACCCTGGCTCCAGCACCGCGTGGTAATTCCGTCCCGTAGATGCGGCGCATGGCCTGGGAGGTGGGCGGGCCCCCCGCTTCCGCGGTGCGCCGGGTGCAGCGGCTTCGCTGTTCTGTCTCAGCTGCGTACACAGTTTATAGTAAAGCGAGTTCTGGATGTTCAGCCACTGAAAAAGCCTGGAAAAAAAATCGTGTAAATTGTCTTTTAAAATTGCCAATTACATTTGTGCCCATTCACTTAATCAGATTAGGTCTCAGGCCCTCCTTGTGGGCGGAAAAATAAGAACCATTTAGAGTTTGAGAATAGTACTTTTGAATCCACCGTTCCCTCGGGTAACGGAGTTGTGGGGGGGGGGAGTGATTATTTGTAACTTTTTCTGTGCAAGACCTTCTCTCCATGGACCTTCGTCTCCTGGGCTGGCTCCTAGGCCCCTCTGTCTGGCGCACCAGCTCCCTTGCGCCGGGGCACAGCCTCCTTTGCAGGCCCTGCCGCTCACACCTGCCTTCTAGCCAAACTAAGCCACACCATCCACGCTGCCCTGTGCTGCTTTTCCACTCCCCTCTGCCTGAACGAGACCTCCCTGGTTCACTCCTAAACTCAGCCTGCGTGGTCATTAGAAAATTTCAGCAAGTACAGATGTGCAAAGACGAAAAACAAAAGTCATCTCTAATCTGGCCCCCTAGCAATCCTTTGCCAACATGTTGTTATCTAAACATTCACTCCTTTTCCTATTTATTTGGACAGATTATTGTTTTAGGAAAAAACAGTCTGCCCAAGTCTTGAGCATCCTCTGTCAGTCTCACGTAGCCTTTAATGTCCCATCAAGAGATTTTAGCTCAGGAATCCAGCTTCCGTCATCCCTGCAACTGGCCAGCTTTTCTTATTTCTTTTCTCAGTAGGAATCGGCCTTTTCTTTTCCCTCGAATGGTAACCGTATTAGGACAATAGGCCCTGCCGATAATTAGGTAAGTTTTGGTTCCCCTGTGCCCTGCTCTTAGAGTCCCAGGAAAAGGGATCACCCCTGCCAGCTATAGAAACACATCCTAAAGGGCGTAAAGGCGAGTAGCCGAGGATTTGTTGGGCGGGAGGAGGGGGATATATTTCCAGCTGTCACAAAGGAGTAGGCCCTGTCGCTGACTTTAATGACTAGAAAATCTTCTCCTAATACCAGGGGCTCTTGTCTGGATTTTAGGTCTGCGCTCCACCCCTCCCCCCACCATGCTACCTAGAGTTCATTAACAGTCTTCTTGAAACGTTTTGTCCCATCTCAGCTTGAGAACCAGTCTTGGGTCTCACACTTGCCTCTCTGGATGCACAGAGGGCATTTGGCTTGCCTGCAGATTCTTGTCAGTTTCTTCCTAAATGTTAATATTTAGAAACAGAGTGTATATTCTGGGGACGGGAGGCGTGCGGAGAACCTCTGCCTGATGGAGCGGAGGCGGACTGACCCTTACCGTGGAGGTGCTTGGGGCCTGTCTGGGGAGTCCCAGGCCATGGAAGCTTCCTGCTTCCACCCCTTACAGGTACCAGTTTTGGATGACACCTCTGAGTTGATGGAGCCTGGCTCCTGGTCAGTGGTCTAATTTTGCCCTTGGCAGTTTGGTTTCTCTCAGTTTTCTGTGGCTCATTCAGGCTCTTATTCCTGGGCTTCTGCCTCTTCCGTTGCTTCTTAGGGCTTCCTCCCATCCCAGTCAAGACAGTTTTATGGACTTTCTATCTGCTTCTGTCTCTTCTCTCCCCACCTCCCTGTGGGCCTGGAGTGGCTGTCTGGCCTTGACAAAATCAAAATCAGTTACTTATTACCTTCAATCTGCTGAACACATTATAACAACAAAAGGCTCTCATCTTAAAAAAAAAAAAAAAAGCCCACTCTCTTTCAGTAGAGTGGGCAACCCAACAGGATTTTTGAGCTCTGAGGGTCTTGTTTTTATTCTCACCATCTGTAAATTATTTTCGACATCTTAGGAAGTTTTTTTTTTAATGCAAACTTAATTCTTATTTTGCTTATTTTTATCATCATAGGTTTGTCTCTGCACTATCTTCCCTAAGGGGAACCAAGGGAATTTAGAGTTGGATGGCTTCTTCTGTCCTTGAAGCCTCTGAGAATTGCATGTCCCCACAAACCAGCTTCCATCCAGCTGCACAAAGCAGAGTAGGTATCCGGAGGGAGGACCAGCTTAACTGCAGCCTAGGCTAGGCTGCAAAGAAAACAGGTCTCTTCTCACCGCCAGGACCACTCCCCCACCAAACCATTCCAGACCACTCTGGGGAGGACAGACAGTGGTGATTAAGGCCACCCACCCAGAGCCCAGCGTAATCTATAAAGTCACTTAGAAGGAGTTCCCGCTATGGCGTTGTGGAAACAAATCCAACTAGCGTCCATGAAGATGTGGGTTTGATCCCTGGCCTTGCTCACTGGGGATCTAGCATTGCCGTGAGCTGTGGTGTAGGTCACAGATGTGGCTGGGATCCCACGTTGCTGTGGCTCTGTGGTATAGGCCAGTGGCTATAGCTCCAATTTGACCCCTAGCCTGGGAACTTCTATATGCCACGGGTTCGGCCCTAAGGGGGAAAAAAAAGTCACTTAGAGAAGCCAGATCTAGTGTCGTCTCTGGATGGTGTCCAGTTCCCTGAAGCCAAAGGTGTTGTTCGCTATGATTTAGTCTGGACGACAGCCTCAGCTCCTCTATGCTGTGGGTCTCCTTGCTGGCCTCGGTGCCTATTAGGCACCATTAAACTCAGCATGTCTAAAACTGAACTCCATACTCCTCTGTGTTTTGCTGGGTTTTTCTTCTGGGACTTGACCTTTCTTTCCCTCTCCATCACCACCTTCCCTAAGTCCTAAACTAACTCGAGTAGTCCCTCCTTATCTGACATTCCACTCTCCGTGGTTTCAGTTACCCTTGGTCAACCTTGGTCCAAAAATATTGGATGGAAAATTCCAGAAATAAACAATCCATAAACTTTAAATTCCACGCCACTGTGAGCAGAGTTATGAAATCTCGTGCCAGCCTGCTCCATCCCTTCATCCAGCGTACCCCGTCCCTCGGTCACTTAGCCATCAGACCGTTGGTTGGTGTCACAGTGCGTGTGTTCACATAACCCTCATTTTACTCAGTGCAAAAGTGGTGATGCCGGCCATTTGGGTATGCTAAGGAAGAACCGTGCAGTGCTTCCTGAGTGCCAGGGTAGGGGTGGGTTTGGTTGGAGATTAAATAAATTAACTAGGATTAAAGTGTTGCTAGTTAAGAAGGAAGCCCCACAGAAATAAAAAGTACGAGGGAAGTGATTTTAATGATGGACCAGGAGACCTAATCTGGATAAAACTGTACCTATTTTCATTTGTTTATTGGCTATTTAAGTTTCCCCATCTGTGAAATACCTTTTTATTTTTTTGCTCTTGCCTAAAGGTTTAAAGTTGTGTTTTAAACGTTAAGCCTGTAATCTGTCTGGAATTAATTTTTTTTTTTTTGCCTTTTTGTCATTTTATGGCCGCGGGTTTATGGCCGCACCCGCGGCATGTGGAGGTTCCCAGGCTAGGGGTCTAATCGGAGCTGTGGCCACTGGCCTGCGCCACAGCCACAGCAACGCGGGATCCGAGCCGCGTCTGCAATCTACACCACAGCTCACGGCAACGCCGGACCGTTAACCCACTGAGCAAGGGCAGGGATCGAACCCGCAACCTCATGGTTCCTAGTCGGATTCGTTAACCACTGCGCCACGACGGGAACTCCTGGAATTAATTTTATAAATGATGTATGGTAGGAATCTAGTTTCCTTATTTTCCATATGGATAGCCAATTACTAAGTAGT
>PVHT020000077.1:14130694-14147806 GCA_004024745.2 Catagonus wagneri
CTACACCACAGCTCACGGCAACGCCGGACCGTTAACCCACTGAGCAAGGGCAGGGATCGAACCCGCAACCTCATGGTTCCTAGTCGGATTCGTTAACCACTGCGCCACGACGGGAACTCCTGGAATTAATTTTATAAATGATGTATGGTAGGAATCTAGTTTCCTTATTTTCCATATGGATAGCCAATTACTAAGTAGTCCGTTCCTTCCCCAGTGGCTGCAGTGCCAGCCCTGTCATATATTAAGTTTACATACAAAAGTTGATCTGTTTCTTGGCTATCCATTCTACTCCACTTGGGGCCACTTGTCTAATCCTGTGCCTACATGATATTGCCTTAATTACTGTAGCTTTTAAAAAAATGCTTTTATCTGTTACATTTTACCTTTTCTTCTTTGGGGAAGCACAGTCTGTCTCTATGGTGATAATGATCCAGTTGAATTGGAAAGACTTTTCCTTTTCCATATAGAACTTAGAATGATCTTGCCAAGTTCCAACATAGAACCATGTTGAATCTTTATTAGAACTTCATTGAAAAAAACAAAAATAACTTCATTGAATCAGCATATTAATATGGAGAGCCGACAATATTATAATAATTCCATCTGTATTGGGATTTCCCGCTGTGGCACAGCAGAAACGATTCTGACTAGTATCCATGAGGATCCGGGTTTGATCCCTGGCCTTGCTCAGCAGGTTAAGGATCTGGTATTGCTGTAGCTGTGGCATAGGCCAACAGCTGCAGCTCCAATTCAACCCCTAGCCTGGAACTTCCATAAACTGTAGTTGCAGCCCATAAAAACAAACAAACAAGTTATCTGGGGACTTTATTAAGACTGCAGATTCTCAGTTGCTCACCTTGCAAGTTTGACTCAAACGCCTTCCCCTGCTCCTGGGGTCTTGCACTTGCCACTGTCCCTGCTGCTGTTTTCCTTTTCAAAAATCCTGTTGTTTTGGGGACATCTCTTTAGGATATTAATGATAACTGTTTCCGAAGTTTCCTTTTCTCCGTACAGTCTTTTTCTTCTTGTTTTCCCTAGCTGCTGCTTTATCTTTGTTCTCTGTTGGGTTTTCCTATTAGATGCTTGCTTCTGATTTCTCGTAATCTTTGGCTGCCCACAGACTTATGAGTGGAGCCATAGAAAAGCTGAGGAAGCTTTGTATCCTTAGATAGAGCTTGTCAACAAGGGCTTCGTTGTAGGGCAATACAGGTAAACCCTTCAGGACTGCCATTTGTCCTTGTCGTTAGCTCTTTTCTCTTGGTCTGGTCAGCTTTCCCAGAGAAGACTCTTTCAGTCTCCTGCCCTGGAGAGTATAATAGGCCTGGTTGCCATTGTTCTGAGAGCCGAATGGGGGAAGTATGCAAACTTCCACTTAACTCACCCGGTTTCAGCACAGTATCCCCTTCTCATACCCTCTGTGGGGAGGGGGTCAGGGGGCTGAATGCACCGCCAGACTTTAAACCACTTTCCCTTTCTGTACCCACACTCATCCCCTCTTCCAGAAGTACCTGCTGCCCCAGTTTGAGACTTTGGATGGACTCTGCTGGGTTAATCGGGTTGCTTTGTAGCTTTTCATTACTGGCCTTGGAATTCGGTTTTCTCAGGACTGCTAAGTCAGCTACCGCTTGTTGACCTGCTTGCTGGCTTCCACAGTTCTGATGCAGTTTTCCCCTTTCCTGTTATCTAGGCTGCGTTTTTGAAAGTTCTCATTCATACTGTTTTAGTAGAGTTTCAGGAGAGACTGGAGCTATGTACTTTTGTTCAGTTCACCATCTTTAGATATTACTCATAGTGTTTGTGAATAGAGGGTCCTTGGAGTTTTTCATTCTCTCTGCGTCTAGTGCATAGATTTGAGGTTCGAAAGCTATGGTGTAATCAGCTGGACAGCTTCCTCATTAATTTTCTCTCCAAATGTTAGATAAACCATTCGCTTCAACTTTCTTGTTTATCTTAGGCCTTGTTTCTAAGAAAATAAGAGCCTTCGTCACCGGGTTAGGGAAATCAAGTCTCTCAAGGTGACAGCTGGGAAGTCAGTAGGCAGCACCCCTATTCTCTGCTGGGGAGGCGGGCAGGGGCTGCTGTGCGCAGCGCTCCCCAGCGCAGAACCGGGGAGGCAGGGCCACGCTGCTCTCCCTGCCGCCGAGATCGCAGTTTTAAACATTTTAAAGTGGAGATATCTGCCCCGTGTGGAATGAGTACTTCTAGAGGAGACCTGGAAGAGCCTTTTGTGGACGTAGTTTCTCACCAAACCAGCTCTCCTTTGCGAATGGAGCTGTGCTCTGCTTCCACCTCCGCTGCCGTAGCCCAAGCCCCTGGGGTCTCGCCTGGACTATTACAGTCGCTTCCTCGGGCGTGTCCCCATTTCACCATCTCACCGTGTGGGAAAGCTCATTCCTCTGCCTGGGAGTGACAAGGAAAGTAGGCCTTTGCTGGGGAGTGGCCCAGCAGTCCAGGAGAGGGCACAGAGAAGCGCGCGAGGAGGTGGCCCCTTAAGGAAACAGCAAGTAGATTGATGGACAGTCTTGGACGCCTTTGTGCCCCTGGATGAGGGGTCCACAGACGCGGGGGTGACAGGCTCTGTGGATCCAGCCTGAGTTCATCCTAGGTGAGGGCCTTCTTCCAGGTGATAGGGAGCTCAGGTTTACGGATTTTAATGACAGTATCTTCGTACTTGATTGAGTACGTGTGCACCCTCTTTAATAAAAGATTTTTAAAGATGCTGACAAGTGAATTCCTGTGATTTCCAGGGCAGTCTGCCCTCTGGTCAGAGGGTAGGCATATCTTACCTGATAGGCTCTATGAAATTATCACCTGTACTCATATGTGAAATGAAGTTTGTACACATTGTTTATTGTTTGAATTTCTGAAGAGCATTATAGAGCCTTTTTTTTTTTTTTAACATAAAATGCAGTGGTTGAGGCACAAAATAGATGGCCCGTGGCTTAGGGAATATCAGTGACTTTGTGAGGAGTCAGACCAATTTGATAGCACTAAGGAGGGTTTTTCTCTTTTTTCATTTAAGTCAGTGCCCTTTAACCTGTCTACATCTAGGGAACCCTGACAAAAGCTATGGTCTCTGTCCGCTTAAGAACGCCAGTACACATGCCTTCTAATTTCACACAGAATTTTGGAGAACTCACAGCCCGGAAGCTGTGCCTCGGGCCCTACTTCTGAGCCCCTGTTCTCGGTGAAGGCTGCAGACTGAGCGGCAGCTGGGCGGGAAGGTACAGCCAAGCCTCACATCCCTCAGCCTCCACCTAGTTATTAGTCCAGTGCTGTGAGCACCTCCTCTACTGAGGAGGCATACTGTGAGCCCCGATTCTTCTAACCTCGTCCTTGCTCACGTACGACACCTCACACGTTTCCCGGTGCGTGTGTGTCAGAGATAAGCAGTAGCAACCACTTGGGGCTTCTGAGGATCTCCTTCCACCTGCTGGTGTTTCTGGATGTTTTTTCATGAATGATACTTACTACCAGAGTCCTTCAAATATTGAGGGGAGCCCTCTCTCTAGAAGCCTCCTGGAGTCAAATAGTGAATTCCCCACCTACCCCGCTCTGATCGGCTGTTTCATATCTTGTGAGTGTGAGGAGAAACAGAACCTTTTGCAGTTGGCCTCAAGACATTCACATAAAAGCAATCCCAGGCTTCGGGAGTATGAGAGGAAAACAAACATTTGGAGTAGAACCTTCTCACCCACCAGGAGTGGGGATGAAAGTCAAAAAAGAACTTCGAGGACCCGTGTTGGAAGACTAAAGATGGAAGTGCAGTTTCCTCTCAGAAATGGGCCTTGCATTGTGTCACTGGGGACAATAGAAATAGAAGCCAGAAGTCATAGTTGGAGAATGCTGTAAAACATTTGTCCCTCGTTAGCCGATTGTGTTACGCGGCCCGGGGGACGTCCTGGGACTGCACTTGTGCTCTGCCCTCTCCCTCCACCGTCGTATACCATCAGCCCTCAGGGAACACAGTCCTTCCTGGCTGTTGCCATATATATATGTTCTTATTCCAATCTGATCCTCTCTCATCCCCAAAATAATCAGCATGAACAGAATGAAGCAGATGGCACAAGCCTTCTCTGGCATACTGGCAGATCTGTATCACTCACTCAGTATTTTTAGAATCAAGGGGATTGAAAATTATGTCCTGAGATGTTTTGGGGGGAAGACGTACTCTCTTTCCAGGGTGACAGGTGTTGAAATATGGAGTATTTAGGACTCAGATGCGATCTGTATGTTAAGTCACAGAACAGACTGATTCTCATCGGGACCACCTCCTTTGTTAGGCCTCGGTTAGGGTTGTTGGCGGCGTGCCAAATAATAGAAAGTGAATCACAAGTCTGTTTTAAGGATGTGGCCAGAAAGCTCATCGGGTTTCAACCAAAGATTGGAATCAGCAGCAGCCGGCCAGTATTGGTCAAGTACATGGTGATGGGAGATATTGTATTATCCACATGGTTTATTTTTTAAAAATAGCTGGGCTTTGATCTTCAGCCACAATGAATTTATAATCTGTTGGGAAAGACTATGTTTATAGTAGTTTGTGATTATATCATGAAAACAGTGTAAATATTTATATTTGAGGATCCATATTAATGAAATACACAGTTATCGTGAGTGAAATGTTATAACTATTTGTGAATTTGAATACATCATTGAAGAAAAAAAGCCTTCCTGAAGAAATGAAAGAATGTGTACTATCGTAAATTAATTTGGTTCAACATTGCAGGACCAACTTTGCACTCAGTGTTGGATGAGGTAGACTTAGCACAGAGACCTAAAACTCAAGAAGATAAAAGTCTTGGGCAAAGACATTAAGGCAATAAGTTAAATAAGTATATCAGTGTTTTAGTCACTTAATGTTTTGTTGTTCTTTGCAAGTTTAGTTGGAGGCAGTGTCTCGCATCTAAACACAGTCTGCCCACGTCTAAAACTCCTTGATTATACTCCCACCATCTCTGAAGGCCTGAGGGAAACATGACGATGTCCAAGACTGTTGGGCTTCCGGGTCTAAGAAAGTGGCTGGAAAGCGGATCTGGGAAAACTTTATTCAGTGCTAAAGGGCAGGTACTTTTATCTTTAACTGAATGAGTCTTATTTTTCCTTTGTAGTTTTGGTGTGTTGGTAAGCTATCAAAGTTGGTATCTGCTGAGGAGCAACTGAGGCTGAGTTTTACTTGCAACCTCCTATGTCCTGTGTGTGGAGTGAGCGCATCCATGTGCCAGTTTGCAGCTGATGGTTTCTACTTTTAATCCCAATGTTTATAAATACCACTGTATGTTTGCATGGTGTGTTTTCAGATTACAGAGTGCTTTCAGGTCCCTCTTGTTTCATTTGGTTGTTTACACGCATCAGGGAGATATCACAGATGCAGAAACTGAATCTCAGGACATAGCTCGCAGATGGGTGAGCTGGAAGTGGAACTAAGGGAACTTTCTCCTGTATTCATAAAACAAGAAACTGGGTTGACACAAATACCTCCTGTGCTTCAGGGAAACGCCTGAGGGCAGATTGGCAGCATAGTTGTGTCTGAGGAAAGGAAAGCCTTTTTCCTTCATCTCTTTTGATAGTGAAACGAAGAGCCTGCCTGTGCTTTCCCCGTATGGCAGCCACTAGCCTCATGTGGCTATTTAAATAAGTTAAATAAAATGAAAATTTCGGTTACTTCTCGGCATGGTGGCTAAGCTCTGGTGTAAAATGGACAATTCAGTTTCTTGGCATCGCATTGTGCGTGTTCAGTAGCCATCCATTTCCATCACAGAAAGTTCTTTTGGACACCGTGGTCATCTCTCATCAAGCAAAAGCTGGGGAGAATGAGTTTGTACATGTAGGGGGCTGGGGGGAAGGGAGGATGTGCAAGTCTCTCCACCAGGCCAGCTCCTTCTCCTGAGTGACTAGTGCTATTTTGAGTTCAGCTATAAAGAGAACAAGGAAAAGATGAATTTCAAACTTCATGTTGTGTGTACATTTTATTCGTTATTTAAATAGACCTGGGAAAAACACAGCAGTTTCTAGTGAATGAGTGTATTTGATGATGATGATAAACTCTGTGCCTTTTATAGCTGGGCCAGTATTATGGCCAGTCTTGGGCTGGATGAAAAGTAGGGCACATCATGAGTCCTGGCAGCAAAAACTCGGCCACACAGGATAGAATTCCTGGAAGGAATTACTTTGTTTGTGGCCAGGGTAGTTGGGACGCCTCACGGCCGGGCCTGGCGCGTGAACTGGCACCGGGTGAGGGAACAGGGGGCTGGGGGAGAGGGGCTAGGACAGAGCCAGGTCAGAGGTTCCCTGCAAGTCCCACTTGGTCACAGAGGAATAAGGGCTGTATGCGTGTTGCCATCAGAAGGAGATTTGGTGCCAGGATGCTGGCTGAGAACGGCCTCGTGCCTGGCTTTGGATCAGTGCTAGAAGCTTTTAGGTCCAAGCGCGCACGTCAAGGACAGTGAGGGGTATCTGCCGGTGCCGGCTCCTGTGAGCTCTGACCAGACACCCAAAGTATCTGAGCTGGTTGATGAGGAACACACAAGGTTTCTTTTGAGTTTTGCCCTTTAAAAGGGACTGTGTCTGTTTATGTGCTTGTGCTCTGTGCTGATACAAAGATGCTTGAACTGTTACTATAATCAAATTTCATCTAGCTAGACTCCAGCTTTCTGATCTGAAAGTCACTGAAAAGGTAAGTAAAAATTAACTTTTTAATAATAAAGAGCAGCTCTACAAGACTTGGCAGTAAATGAATGACTGCAGGGAAGACCGGCTCTGATTGGTCTGGTTACTGCGAGTGCCCTGCTCACTTGACAAAGTTCAGGAAAAGCTGGCTTGTGTACAAGAGCTACTCCAGTGTGTTAATGTAAGCACGTAGTACGCCTATTTACTTTTTTTTTAAGCATCGGCACTTGAAAGGTTAACATCTACCGTCTGAGGATTACTCTTTCGAGAAGAGCACAGGATTCCAGGCAGCCAGGCTTTTACTTTTTGTTCATGATGCTGCTTTGGACTCTTGAGGCTCCCAAATGCTGGTCTGTTGGTAGAGAGGAGGCTGGGTCGGGAGGGCGGTAATAATCGGGGTTTGAGGCAGCCTGAGGTTGAGGCAGCACGTGCACTGCCGGGCGGGGCCTTCCAGCCGGGAGCCGGCTCCCCGGGCGGGGCCGGGGAATGAGGAGGTGTCCCCACAGACGAAGAGGGAAAAGATGAGCAGCAGGATCTGCTGGAAGATGGTGTCCGTACCTCCAGACGCGGCCTGAGCCCTGCCCGAGCCATCACTGTCTCCTTGGGGCTCTCCCGTCTCCCCACCAAAGGCAGCACCTCAGTGAGCCAAGCTAGCTGTATTCCCAGTTTACCTCATGGACTTGAGTCCTTCTGCTCGGTAACCTCCCAAACAAATTAACTTAGATGCATACAAATTATTTCGTCTCGTCCCCTGGAAGTTGAAACAGGTGCGATAAACAACCTCTGTTCTGCCAGCGAAGGATGGAGAGGACTAGCCCGTGGTTTGCATAAGCAGGGATGATTTTTGTTTCTGTACCAATAGAACACACTGGGGAGGTTTTTTCCTTTTTTTTCCTTTGAATTGGCAGACTGAACCTCACACGGATCTGAAATCGTGGTTTGAAGTAGATAATGGCGAGTGTATGGCAATAGCTGCCTCTATCACAAGGGAGAGTGTGCTTCATCCACCATCAAAACACTGTGCACTTGACTCCTGGAGAAGCACAGGCAGGTGGATTCATATGCAGAAGGGTCTCTTAGAGCCCACGGGGTTGGAGGGTGGGAATGGAGAATCGTGCTGCATTAGAGTTGTTTAAAGGACCGTGTTGATGCTGGGCTGGTGGAGGAGAGAACCATGTTTCCAAGCGGCTAGTTCAAGAAAACTGTTTCTCTTCTCTCCGCAGAGAGTCCGGTGATCCGGGACGTGCCCCGGTTCTGGTGATGCAGATTGCCTTTCTGCTCCCGGAACCTCATCTGTGCCTCAGACGTTCTCCTCTCAGCCTGAGCCTGTGTGGAAACTGGGATGTGGGAAGCAGGAAGCAGAGCTGGGGTAACTGAGAGGCCCGTGTCTGGGTAGAACCAGCCCCAGGACCGCGAGGCTGCCTCCCCCCTGGCCTGGAGTTCGGCTGCAGTGGCTCTGCTGATGTGCTCAGCACCACCCTTCTACTTGTACTTAAATGGCACAGCATTTGGTCGGCGTATCTGAAAAGGAAGGTGTGAGAGACAAAGCCCATGGCCACCTACCCCTGCCAATTATGTGGCAAGACGTTCCTCACCCTGGAGAAGTTCACTGTCCACAACTATTCCCACTCCAGGGAGCGACCTTACAAGTGCTTGCAGCCAGACTGTGGCAAGGCCTTCATTTCCAGATATAAATTAATGAGGTGAGAGGCTTTAGAAAAGGTACGTACTTTTACACATGTCTTTAAAAGGCTTTGCGTGCCCTCCGACCAGACACCGCAAGGGAGAGTGGATGTGGTACGTGGATGCATTTAGCCTTTAAGGCCGTGTCTCCAGTGACCGTCATAGTTTTGTATGACAGCTGTGCTCTGCAGTGTCCAGTTCACCTTTTCAGCAGATATTTGTTTTCCTGCAATAAGCCAGGCCTCAGAACAGAAAGATGAGAATTCGCGTGGCTGGGGAAATGGTCATGTAAACACAGTAAAAGGGCTGTGACAGAGCTTTGCAGGTGGAGGACGTTCTCCACGGCATGCTCAGGCCTGGGGAGGTGCCTCACAAAGGTGGAGTCTTTGGCTGTGATGGGAGAGAGAATGGGAGTGAAGAGAGGGGGTTGCAGGAGAGCCCTAGGCCGTGGCCTGAGAGCGCACAGTTACGTCGGGTGGGGGTCACATGCAGGCAGGAAGGAAGCCGCTCAAAGCAGGCCTCGTCCACCGCCCAGAAGGGGTTGTTTTCCTCTAGTAAGTTGAAGGACTGAAAAGCATGATCTGCTCAGGATGTTAGGAAAAGGGCTCTGGTAGTCATTCGGAAAAGAGAAAAGAGGCAAGTGCAGTGGTTGGCAGGCTGTCGTAAGAGGCCAGGTATGAAGTACAGGGGCGCGTGGTGGTCCTGGTGGGAGAGAATGGAGAGGAGCCGTCACCTCCGAACGTCAGGTTTTGGAGCTGTTGGGTCTAAAAGCCACCTGAACAAGTGGAAGTCTCTGGGGTATACAGAGGTTAAGTATGTGCATTTAATCAGTTTTTCAAAGGCAAAGGATATGACAAAGGATAAAAACTCTTTTAGAAGAGATAGGTCCTTTTTTAGAAATAGTACATTTAGTCCAAATTATTTCTTGAGTATCTATTAGGTACGTACTTGCATGAGGGAAATGAACATAGGAGGTGTAGCTTCTGCTTGTAAAGGACTTTTCTATCATAGAAAAGACAGTATATACTCGAAATCAGTAAGTTGTACAGCAGGCTGATTGACAATGAATCTGTTTGTTGTATACACGGTACTCTGAGAGCTATACATGCAGAACTCCCGCTGATAGAGGCCTCTTTTGATTCCTGGTCAAGGAAAATGCATTTTTTGCCTCTAATCTTTGTGAAAGGAACTTAACTTTTAGACTAACATATAAATGCGTAGGTAGGAGTCAGATTTTAGCAAGAGAGAATTTCCATCTGAGTGGTACGAAGATGAACCACATTAGGATTAGATCTTAGAGCGCCCCTGGAGGAAGTTACTTGAATGTGTTAAGGAGAGATATAAAGATGTTGCTGGCTCTTAAGAATAGAACTCTTGGAGTTCCCGTCGTGGCTCAGTGGTTAAAGAATCTGACTAGGAACCATGAGGTTGTGGTTTGATCCCTGGCCTCACTCAGTGGGTTAGGGATCTGGTGTTGCCGTGAGCTGTGGTGTAGGTTGCAGATGTGGCTCAGATCCCCATTGCTGTGGCTGTGGTGTAGGCCAGCGACTACAGGTCTTGTTAGACCTCTGGCCTGGGAACCTGCATATGCCGCAGGTGCGGCCCTAGAAAAAGCAAAAAGACAAAAAAAAGAATAGAACTCTTACAGATAATATAACACAATAGGCTGATTTGTTAAAATAAGCCTGTAACTGTTTAAATTCAAATGTGCTAATCTCCAGTTGCCATAGATGTTCGTATTGTGTGCCTACTGTGTGCATCAATTTTGTTACAGAGGCTTCCTGTTTTGCAGCCAGCTTCTGATGTGTACAGAATAATTATTCTTATCCAAATACCAAAAGCAGTGTTAGCTGCAGTTAAGCCACAATGAGGATATTATAACTGGATAAAGACTGAAACACATATAGGAGATAAATATTTGGGAAGGACAGAGGAGCTAACAGATTATTGGAATGACAGGAATTAGGTGGGATTACTGTGGCAAACCGCACTGAAGAAGATGTCTTAAGCAATATTTAGGAGCTGGTGGTTCTGAGCAGGGGAAACAACTTGTTCAGCTAAGGGTGTGAAGTGAGGCAAAAAAGGGAAGCAGTGTACTTTATGCAAGAACGGCCTTCCCGGCCCCAGCCACCAACATTTCTTGCCTCTCTGGCCTGAAGCAGTGATCTAGTAAAGGGATAGTGGAGTGGTGAGATGGCAGGACGCTTTAGGTTTTGCTCTAAAAAAAAGGGAGAGGAGCAGCATTCTATCCCACATCCCTCAGTTGCAACATAAGCTCTATTTTATAAGCAGAGGTTGAAGAAGAAAAGAACTGACTTGCTTAACTAGAAAAGAGAACATAGGACCGAACGTAGCAAGTGATGAAAGCAGTTAGATGGAGACGGCAAAGCGCAGAACAGATGATTTGGCACAGCAGACAGGAGTCCCTGGTTAGAAGCCTTAATATAAGCAGTTGCCCTGGAAGAACTGTAGGATCGCTGTGGTCCCAGCGACACCCAAAGGCAGTGGCATTTGGTGCTGACTGCAGGACAGACTGAAACCGGTGGTTTCTTGGACGGCGAGATTAAGAAGCTGAAGGAGGGAAACAAGATGTGGAAGCAGCTCGGCTATAGGAGGACCGTGTTCTAGATTGCAGCTGGCACATGAGCAAGTGAGGGGTAGGCTAAAAAGAGAAGAACTGGATGCCAGGCAAAGGAAAGAGTCCAAAAATTCATGGGAGCTGGTGGAATGTGAAAAGTGGCATTGTTGCCTGTGCTGGCGGTGGCAGCCTGTGCTTTCTCAGAGGCGGGACAGGAGCTGGACAGGAAAGCGTGGGCAGGAAGTACCAGGTCCCGAGTTGTTAACCTGGCGTTGGTCGACACATGGGTGATACACGAAATCTAGTCAGGTAAAGGTCCTCCACACGGAAAAAAGGGGAGAGGGGCCAGAACTGAAAATCCGGAGCAGAGCGTCGGGGTCCTATTCACTAGTGCTGGACCAAGTAGAAACTTGCTCAAATGCCAAGTCTGTAAACCAGTCTCCCCTCATGTCTATTCCTGATGCTACAGCCATGAATGTCTTGTATAAGAACATGATTATTTGCCTTCTGACAAGGCTCCAAAAACCCTTTCCACAACCTGTGAGTGCATCTAAGTCTATCTGGGACGTGGAGAGACAGGCATCACTTCACATCCCCCAAATACCTGTTGCTTTGGCCCCTGCTCCTCAGTGCTGTTGGTGCCTGTCTTCCAAAGGCAGTCGCGGTCACGCCGTTTCCTTCTGGTGTCTGGGGTAGCAGCTTAGTCTAGAAAAAGTCCTTTGAATTTTGCCAGTGAAATTACCAATGACCTTTAGGAAGCAAGTTGAAAAGTGACCAAGAGGAAGAAACCAAGACTCAAGCAGAAAGATCTCATGGGAGGATGAGGTTAAGGGTCAGAGAATAGCTGGTGGGGCTGACATTCTGGGTCCAATTAGACCCCTTCTCTGAGGTTAAGAAGAGACACTTTAGCATTACGCGTATGGTCTGACCTTTTTGTCTAATGAAGACCAAGCAGGAATTGTATTAGGAACAGTAACAACGTGGGGGCAGGGTATGGGTTCTGTGTAGCAGTCAAATTGGACCACTTTTGGAAATGAAGACATTTTCAGAGTATAGAACAGTCATTTTAACCCCTTCCTGAAAAGAACTTTTCATGAAAACTTTTTCAAAACACTTGTGTATTTGTTTAGAAGTCTTTGTTCTCAAAGCATAGTCTTTACAGATGTGAAACTTGCATCATGCAGTGCTTGCTTTTTTTATTATAAACTTTATGTGTAGAATCTGGAAAATATAGAAAAGTACTTCTAAATACATATATACACATATATACATGCATGTGTATACATGTCCACCACCTGGAGAAAACTACTGTTAATGTGCCAATATTGTTTCTGTGCCTTTCTTCAGCTCTTAAAAAGCGGGTCTGTTGTGAAATTTTTCCCGTTTGTCCCTAGGCACACGGCTACCCATTCGCCCCAGAAATCTCACCAGTGTGCTCATTGTGAGAAGACTTTCAACCGGAAAGACCACCTGAAAAACCACCTCCAAACCCACGACCCCAACAAAATGGCCTTTGGGTGTGAGGAGTGTGGGAAGAAGTACAACACCATGCTGGGCTACAAGAGGCACCTGGCCCTCCACGCGGCCAGCAGCGGCGACCTCACCTGCGGAGTCTGTGCCCTGGAGCTAGGGAGCACAGAGGTGCTGCTGGACCACCTCAAAGCCCACGCAGAAGAAAAGCCCCCTAGTGGAACCAAGGAAAAGAAGCACCAGTGCGACCACTGCGAGAGATGCTTCTACACCCGGAAAGACGTGCGGCGCCACCTGGTGGTCCACACAGGCTGCAAGGACTTCCTGTGTCAGTTTTGTGCCCAGAGATTTGGGCGCAAAGACCACCTCACGCGACATACCAAGAAGACGCACTCACAGGAGCTGATGAAAGAGAGTTTGCAGTCTGGAGACCTTCTGAGCACCTTCCACTCCATCTCTCCTCAGTTTCAACCGAAGGCTGCCCCACTGTCTCCTTTCCCTTTAGGAGCTCCTGCGCAGAACGGGCTTGCAAGTAGCTTGCCAGCTGAGGTACACAGCCACACCCACAACCCCCCGGAGCAAACCTCCCAGCCTGTACAAGCGCTGCCAGAGCTCCTGGCCCCCCTCCACCCCGTAGCGCCCCCCACCACTCCCCCACAACCCCTCCAGAATCACAAGTACAACACCAGTTCTACCTCATACTCCCCACTTGCAAGCCTGCCCCTCAAAGCAGATACTAAAGGATTTTGCAATACCAATTTGCTTGAGGACTTGCCTCTGCAAGAGCCTCAGTCACCTCACAAGCTCAACCCAGGTTTTGATCTGGCCAAGGGAGGTGCTGGTAAAGTAAACCTGCCCAAGGAGCTACCTGCAGACGCTGTGAACCTAACAATACCTGCCTCTTTGGACCTTTCTCCCCTGTTGGGCTTCTGGCAGCTGCCCCCTCCTGCTACCCAAAATGCTTTTGGGAATAGCACTCTCACCCTGGGGCCTGGGGAATCTCTGCCCCACAGGTTAAGCTGTCTGGGGCAGCAGCAACAAGATCCCTCACTAGCCATGAGCACTATGAGCCTGGGCCAGCTCCCCCTCCCTCCCATCCCCCACGTTTTCCCAGCTGGCACTGGTTCGGCTATCCTGCCTCATTTCCACCATGCGTTCAGATGACTGGTTTTTAAAGCATACTTTTCTTATTCTGGAAGATGTTTTAAAAAGCATTTTAAACATCAGCTATGATACAAGGAAAGATCTGGAAAGCAGGACTGGAATATAGTATATTCAGCGATGACTGGCTTGAGAGAAGAGAGTTCTCGAACTGCATGTGTTGTGCCAATCTGTCCTGAGTGTTCATGCTTTGTACCAAATTTAATAAGCAAGTATTCTTTAATGGAACTACAACTATTGTCATAACCGACATCCATACGAGGGCTGCTATATATAGGTGTTTGTCAAATTGAATTTAATCGTAAGCCATGATCATAATAATGTTAACTAAGTAACTTTATGTGGCACTGCCTAGTAAGGGAACTATGGAAAGGTTTGGATCTCTCCAAAATGGGAGAATTTTTAAATAAGAAAATAACCTTTATATTGCATATTATTACTAGGCTGTGTATTTCTTTTCAGGGATTTTTCTACCTTCAGGGTTGGATGTAGTTTAGTTACTATTGCCATAGCCAACCTGTAGTTTTACAGAAACAATTTCTTGTGGAATAATAGACGTCTCCATTTTAAAAAAGCATTTTAAATGTAGTTTGAATATTTTCCACAGGATGCTATAATGTGAGTTATCACTTCATTTATCTTAAAGACTAAACTGATTGTCAGTTACATCTGACAGAAAAAAAAAAAATCACTGTGTAACCAGGTTAAGTGGTAAAATAATCCAGGCGTCAGTCGAAAAAGCATTTTACTGACTTTAATACTGATTATATTTTTAACAGGAATTTAAGAATATTACTGGAATTTTAAAATATATATATATATATATATATAAAACAATAATTTCCTTTGCTCTGTCTGGCTTAAAATACTACTCTGCTTAAATATTTTTAATCACCAATAAGTAAATGCATTTTAAAATTCATCATTTAAGTCAATATTAGTTTTATTCAAAAAAGGTAACGTTTTACAATGTAACTATCTCTCTTGAATTTGGTATCTAATGCGTTTTTAAAATATAAAACCTAACCTTTTTTAAAGCTCCTTTGTCTTTTGTGTTTAGAGGCTTTCTATATGAAGATATATCTTACATATAATAAACTCTACAAATTCTGCATATGGCTTGATTAATTTTTATATACAATCAATCACACCACGGAACTATCCACGCTGAGATAGAGACCATTTCCAATTCCTTAGGTGGCTCCCTCATGCCCCCTCCTGGTCATTACAGCCCCTTCAGAAAACTACTATTCTAACCTCTAGTCAGCAGCTATCAGAAACTACACTTTTTTTTTTTAGTAAAATTATGATTTCAGATAGAATCTTAGATGCTTCATTTAAACTTACAGTGCCAAGAACTTATTTCTAAAAATTACTGTGTAACATTCTGAATCCTTCCAGAATGCCATATAATTTATTTCCGATGTATAAATCAGAATACTAGCTACTGAACTTTAGTGTACACTGGGCCATCATGAAACAGTTTTACAGTGATGTTTACCATTAATTTCTGGATACAAATTAGAAATTATCTCTTATGGGGGTTTCTTCAGCAAGTATTATGCTCCCATAATACTGTTTATTTTGCTTGTTTTATCTCTAAATAGGGTGGTGAGTGGGTAAAGAAGGGGAAACCTTGAGTTTGCTCATTAAAGCAGCACATTGGCTAAATGTAGGAAACTGGTTCATGACCCTTAACAGTAACACTGATGACCATAAAGGGTGGGAGGTATTGCAGACAAGCTACCTGGGGCTGGGCTGAACTGACCTGGTGGGTCTTTAAACTACAATTCCACTTGGAGTGGGGGGGGAGAAAGTTGCCTCACCTGCAGGGATCCGCTGCTCTGCGATGTCTCAGTCAGTTCCCGTATCCCCCCTGACCTCCCCAGGGGAAGGCAGGTCCCCAGAGCAGGCAGAGGCATGGCTCACCTTGGCTGAAGCCTCCCAAATCCCATTTATAGACACTTCCATGGATCCTTTTACACGGCTCAGGAGTCTTCGGTCAGTTGCAGAGCATGTACTTGAGTTACCAAAGCATAAAACATAGCATTTGGTCCCCAATACTGATCATAAGACTCTCGGATGTTGTGTTGCAAGTGGGAGTAAGTTGGTATTCTCCTACTTAGAGAAAAAAAAAAAAAAAGTTTACTCCTAAATAATAAAAAATAACAAAATTTATAATAAAAAAATTCGGATTAAAAAGCATGAGTTGAGAGTTCCCGTTGTAGCACAGTGGAAATGAATCCAACTAGTATCCATGAGGATGTGGGTTCGATCCCTGGCCTCACTCGTGGGTTGGGGATCTGGCATTGCTGTGGCTGTGGAGTAGGCCGGCAGCAGCTGTAGCTCTAAATCAGCCCCTAGCCTGGGAATTTGCATATGCCGAGGGTGAGACCCTAAAAACAAAGAAAAAACAAAAACAAAAAAAAGGTATGAGTTAAGCATGCATGACTCTACCAAAAATAAATAAATAAATAAAAATTGAGACAGCACTTCCCAAGAGAGCTACGTAAGCCACTGGTGAAACGAACAGTTGACTTCTGATTGGACTGTAATAAATAAATGGCCTGAGGCCACGCAGAGCGTCCTTTCCACAGGTTAGGAAGAGTATTATAACCTGTTCCCTCCACTGCAGTGTTTGTCCCCAAACCAACTGTGTACCTGGGGTCAGTGAGACAGTTCTACGTGGTATACAGATGGTCATTTAAACTAATAGTTACAATTATAGTTTGTTTCTTAGAAGCAAATAAGATATCAAAGCCGAGAGTTTACAGCTACTGTACAGAATAAAGCTACAGGTAAAAAACAATTTTCCTAGAAAATAATGATGCTTCTACTCCAGAGAAGCATCATTACTTTCTAGGAAAGTAATGATGCTTCACTAAAAGTTTCTAATATCAAATCAATATTTTCTTTAAAAGCCTATTAAATATCCACTTAAAAAAAAACTTCAAGTGAATCTTTAAATCAAGCATTATCATTCAGGTGGATGTGTTGTTTAATTTTCTGGGAAAATTTTCAAAGACACAGATAAGAAAATTTTAGAGTAGTTTTTACTTGTTCTTCACGATGTCTCGAGAGGAATCAAGGGCATGTAAACAGATTTCCTGTTCCTTCCCCATAGGTGTCATTCCTGGGTACACGGCCATCTGAGGACCTTCGGGGAGCCAATCTGAAAGCAGAAAGAAAAGGCATTGACTTTAGAATAGCACTGTTTCCACATTGAGAATATTAAATAATGTAGGCCTCTTTAAAATTTTAAATTGTTTTAACAATTCACAATATTAAAAAGCTCTCCAGGAGTTCCCGTCGTGGCGCAGTGGTTAACGAATCCGACTAGGAACCATGAGGTTGCGGGTTTGATCCCTGCCCTTGCTCAGTGGGTTAACGATCCGGCGTTGCCGTGAGCTGTGATGTAGGTTGCAGACGCGGCTTGGATCCCGCGTTGCTGTGGCTGTGGCGTAGGCCAGTGGCCACAGCTCCGATTAGACCCCTAGCCTGGGAACCTCCACATGCCGCGGGTGCGGCCATAAACCCGCAGCCATAAAATGACA
>PVHT020000077.1:14148806-14173475 GCA_004024745.2 Catagonus wagneri
ATAATGTAGGCCTCTTTAAAATTTTAAATTGTTTTAACAATTCACAATATTAAAAAGCTCTCCAGGAGTTCCCGTCGTGGCGCAGTGGTTAACGAATCCGACTAGGAACCATGAGGTTGCGGGTTTGATCCCTGCCCTTGCTCAGTGGGTTAACGATCCGGCGTTGCCGTGAGCTGTGATGTAGGTTGCAGACGCGGCTCGGATCCCGCGTTGCTGTGGCTGTGGCGTAGGCCAGTGGCCACAGCTCCGATTAGACCCCTAGCCTGGGAACCTCCACATGCCGCGGGTGCGGCCATAAACCCGCAGCCATAAAATGACAAAAGGCAAAAAAAAAAAAAAAAAGAAGAAGAAAAAAAAATTAAAAAAAAAAAAAGCTCTCCAATTTCCTAGCAATCGTATTCAGTGTTAATCTCAGTGTCAATCTCAGAACTATCCTTGTTTGGAAAAAAGGACAGGGAGGTAGCCTTCCCGGTCAAAATGAAGAATCATTCCCCTCTCCTGCTAAATCCCAGAAACAAAAACTGAGTATCAGTTCAAACTATATTTTTAACAAAAGAGCAAGTTTCAAGAGCATCCATTTTAGTAACCCAAATCAGGGTTTGCCCAAATTCC
This sequence comes from Catagonus wagneri, assembly GCA_004024745.2. Taxonomy (NCBI): domain Eukaryota; kingdom Metazoa; phylum Chordata; class Mammalia; order Artiodactyla; family Tayassuidae; genus Catagonus; species Catagonus wagneri. Next base: position 14,149,419 of record PVHT020000077.1, read on the forward strand.
TCTTTAGCCTGCTATGGATTCGCTTCCTTAAAGGCTTGTTAACCATGTCTTGCCCATTAGAGGGTCGGCAACACCTGGATCAGAGCTTAATTTTTTTTTCTTACCTGGCCTCTAGGAGTTAATCTTTTTTAGCAGATTTAGTAAATCCTTGTCTGAGTTTTGCTCCAGAAGCAGGGTCCACTGCTAATCCTTTACAGACATAAACAGATTTGTTATTATGTAAATGCAAACATTAGCAACCACCGAAGAAAAAGGACTGATTATGAAATCCTCACACTGGATTCAAAAGTCTCTGTTCTTTTTATTTTGTAGCTATAGACAAGTTCTCAGTTCCAACTGTGGGTCAAACAATAGAGAAAACAGAACTGTCTCAGGAGATTTCTCTCCTCTACCTCTAAGCCTTCACTCACCCAAGGATGGGACCCTCTGGACGACGGCCTCAACACCTCCCCACTTCCACCCTGGCTTTCAAAGTGTACCCCGAGGGTTTCATGTCTTCACAATCCTTTGCCTGCTCTCACGCCAGAAAGGGTTTGATAAGCTTTATAGAACAAGAGATGCCTTCCCTCCCAGGGGTTATTTACATAGCGATAGACTCATTCCTCAAACAGGGCTCTTTTCTTCCTGTGTGTCCAGCAGCACAGCCAGGTATGGAGATGGATATGAATATGGAGTTTAAGGATACAGGCGTCCCTTACCTTAGTCTGCTTGGAACCATATGGTTTGGGCAGGATTCTCAGAGAAATTATTTTGTGTTTAAAAAAAAAAAAAAAAAGATTAGTTCCCCCCACCCCGACTTGGGGCCTCCTTTCTAATCAGTGTTTTACAAAGAGGGAGTAACCAAACAACTCAAGGAAACTGTGAATCAACTATCAAAGGACACAGGAATAGAAAGAATTTTCAGTGTTCATATAACCCAAAGATCTACAAGTTTCACTTCTTGCAAAGAATCAGCAGTTGACCCTTTGATACTCACTGCATTTGCTACACAATTACGTTAGGTAAGGAGGGGATGCTAGTGCAGGAAAGGTGGCGAACTGGACCAAATCCACTGGCTCCAGAAATCAAAGCAGAACCTACACCAACAAAGCTGTAAAATGTGATTCACTGAATACATGACACAACGCAGTTCTAGAACCCAGAATGACATTTTCACATAATCTTTGTCCTTCTGTATAAAAGTACTGGAGAAGCTGATGCCCAGAAGTACCTTCCTATAAATCAGACATTCTTATATCCAAACTTTTGAGCAAACAGCCACGAAGATATTTGAGGGCTAAGCTATAAACTCATTTCCCATCTTAAGATTAGTATCTTTGTGAGCATGAGGAGCGATGCCTTTTCCGAAAACAATTTCCTAATATATATCTACCAAATAATGTAACATATATCTAATAAGGTATAATATATACACTAATATATAAACATAAATATGTTTATAGAATTATCTCCACTAAATAACACATATCTAATAATATATAATATGTGCACTAATATATAAACATATAAATGTTTATAGAATTATCTCTACTAAATAACATATCTAATATTATATATTATACACACTAATATATAAACATATATAAATATGCTTATAGAATTATCTCATTAATGTTTATATACATACATTTTATGGCCACACCCACAGCATATGGAAGTTCCCAGGCCAAGGACTGAATCCGAGCCACAGTTGCAGCAATGCTGGATCCTTTAACCCAGGGCACTGGGTCAGGGATTGAACCCACTGCCTCTGCAGTGACCTAAGCCACTAGTCAGATTCTTAACCCACTGCACCACAGTGGGAACCCCAACACTTATAATTTTGACCCAGTGTTCCCAAAGTAGATAAATATTTGCTTAGCTCTAACATTTCCTATGGAACAATTACTTATGCAAGTTGCTTTTCCTCTGTGTGAGCTCCTCACGTGTAAACTAGGGATGGGAATAGTACATCTACCCCTGTGATTCTGTGAGCGTTAATGAGGACTAACACAGGAAGAGCTTAGAAGACTGTACAATTAAGCATGGGCTATTATCCATGAAGAAGGGAGATACTCAGTATAGTTAAAAAGTAAAAACAATCTACTCACTCACCATCAGGAAAATAGGTAAATAAGCTACATTGTATTTCTGTGATATGATACTACGTTTTTAAAAAAAACCATCATAGGGAAATATTCAAAGTTTGTTAGTGAAAAAAAAAATCAGAATCTGTACATGAACTATGGTTCTAACTTTGATAAACCTAGAAAACAAAACAAAAGGAGAGAGTTCCTGTCATGGCTCAATGAACTCAACTAGTATCCATGAGGTCTTGGGTTCCTTAGCCTCACTCAGTGGGTTAATGATCCAGTGTTGCCATGATCTGCAGTGTAGGTCGCAGATGTGGCTTGGATCCTGTGTTCTGTGTTGCTATGGCTATGGTATAGGCCGGCAGCTGCAGCTCCAATTAGACCCCTAGCCTGGAAACCTCCCTAGGCCTCGGGTGTGGCCCTAAATAGACAAAAAGACAAAAAAAAAAAAAAAAACAGGATTTTTAAAAGAAAAAAGGAAAAAGATCTCTGTGTTAACAGTAGATATGTCAGGGTGTGGAATTATGGATGGTTTTTATTTATACTTTTCCTCTATTTTCTAACATCTTCTACAGTAAGCATTAATTTCTTACATTGCAACTTTTTTTTAAACACTCTTTCTCAAGAGACATTTTTGCAGGCTAACTTTAAGTGTCTAGAAACAAAAAGTTCCTGGGTCATCATAATAGCTTAACTTACAGAGACACGTGTGCCCAGGGCTGTGACACCAGCGTTGGCGTTAATCACATATAGTCTGGGCTCCTGGCCAAGCATTTCCAGCCCTCCTTGCTCTAGTGCCAGCCTTCCCTTCTAACTTTAACTTCTGTTCACACCCCAGCTCTTCTCTACGCTATGGCCAAATGGGCCATTTGTTTCCAGAGTATGCCCTCTGCATTCTTATTTACATATCTTTGTTCATTCCTTCTGCAACTTTGCTCCACTGGTCAAAATCTAGCTCATCCTGAAAGTTGATTCCAAATGCCTTCACCTCTATGAAGCTTCCTCTCCCTCACTCAGCCTGTTACCTCCTCCATAAAGGCTCCTGGGCAAAGTTGATCTCTTTCTTGTATTTCTTTCAGACTTTTATATCCCACTGTTAAATATGAGATATAATAATTATTGATCACCTCACCCCCTAGACTTTTAAGAATCCATGGGCACAAGAAACACCCGTGCATAATAACTATGTGTTGAAAGAATGAATCCTCTTGAACATCCGTGGCAGCTGTGTATCAGCTTCATGTGACATCATATGCTCTCTTGGATCAGAGATTTTCCTGCACACACATAACTTCTTAGAAGACTGTAGGATGGATAAGGATTGTGCCTGACATGCATTTCCCCCGACTGTGAATTTAGAACAAAATGTTAGGAACGGGAGATTCTAAATGCTTCTTTTTACTCAAGAGAGTTGAAGAACGAAAGCCAGAGTTTTAGACAGCTCACTAGCAGATAGATGAAAAAAATAGGATTATATGAAGGTGAGTGATACCATGTGGCCTGAACACTGACTGTCAATTAGAAACAACAAGATCAGGAGTTCCCGTCGTGGCTCAGTGGTTAATGAATCCGACTAGGAACCATGAGGTTGCGAGTTCGATCCCTGGCCTCGCTCAGTGGGTTAAGGCTCCGACGTTGCCATGAGCTGTGGTGTAGGGTTGCAGACGCGGCTCAGATCCTGCGTTGCTGTGGCTGTGGCGAAGGCTGGCAGCTACAGCTCCTGTTAGACCCCTAGCCTGGGAACCTCCATATGCCACGGGTGCGGCTCTAGATAAAAAGGCAAAAAGACAAAAAAAAAAAAAAAAAAGAAACAAGACCAACAACAGTTTTTAAAAGACCACCATATGACAAATAGGTTAATACTGACCAGAACAAAGACAATGACCAGTAGATACAAATCGGATTCACACAGGGGCCTGTTTACATTAGTGAAAGGTATTCAGTGGTTTTCTCCAAGCCCTAAACAATTTCGAGAATTCACCTCCCCCTCAATATGGCTCCAAATGAAATGTGACTAATTTAAGAGCACACTAACCCTGGTGATTCTATTTTTAAATGTAAATAGATAAGGCCACAGGAAAGGATAAGAAAGTAAAGTGAAAAAGCATCTTAAGCCTGAAACAAAACAAAAACCTTTCTCAAGTTAATAAACATAATTCTATCATATGCCAATAAATTTAAGTGAGAAATTACAGAATCAAGATACCGACTGTCTCTCATATATTTCACAAAAAAAGTATTTCTTGAGAACCTCATATGTGCTGTGAACAATTCTTACAGGGAGGGGCATAACAGTATAATACCAGGTAGACAAAGTAGATAGAGCCCTGCCTTCGTGAAAATTAACATTCCTTTACTGGGGGCTGGGGCAGGAAGAAGATAAATAAATACATACTGAATAGTAGGTGATGATAAATGCTACTTAAAAAAACCAAAAGGAGAATTAAGGAGGGCTTGATTACTTTTAAATACAGAGGTTGGGGGGTGCTGTAAAGAGAACTGGAGGGTGCAAGGGAGACAGGAGTGTTAGATTAGTGAGGGAGTGTTTCGATTTTCAGCAGAGGGAGCCGCCAGTGCAAAGGCTCTGAGCCAGGAGTGTGCGGGAGCAAGAGCGGCCCCTGGAGCTGGACTGAGAGGAAACAGTGGACGGCGAGGTCAGATGACGGCACAGAACCTAGAGTTGGCCATGTTCGAACTTTGCCCAGAGCAACATCACAGCAGTTATAAACACCATTAACTATTCAAGGGCAAATATAATACCATTTTCATACACCTACTGGCCTACTAATCTATTTCTTCATGTATCCGAATGGCGTCTTTAGAATGTCTCAATCAACGTCACATGCTGGGACATGGGACTGCCGAATCCTAATTCAGGACCTTTTAACTTGTGACTTGTTGCTGCCTTAAAGAAATTATTTAGTTCAAGGAAGGAAACTCTTCCCCTGTTTTCAGCACTACGCCTGTCTTTGCTCATACCCAGTCTCTTTTCAGGTTTAGCAGACCGGGGGCTGGAGGGCCTAGACTCCACTGAGACACTCAGACTTGACCTGGCACATCATCAGCCATCTAATCCAACAAATTAAGAAATGTTCCCTCATGGCAAAGAAGCTTTAACCTCAAAATCAAAGGGATGCTGCTCACTGGAAGGGAAGCATTATATCTTTTGAAAAATAAGAAAAAAACCCGTAACATTAAGAAATTGTCTTTTCTGAAGAACACTAACCATTATACTTTAGAAAAAAGCTTGCTGGTGGAAGTTTTACCAAAAGAATACATATATAATTTGAATTTTTTTTCTAAGTGAAAACTAAAATCTACTTCCCTCATTGTTTTTACAGATCAGGAAAAAAATTAAGGACTTGGGTTTACATGGCTGTGGGAAAATTTTTTAAATATCAATTCAATTTTTAGCCCATGATAAGCGACTCGTGGAATTTTACAACTGATGATAAAGATTTCTAGTGCTGTTATTTTATGGACTGTGAAAGCGGCATTTCTTATTCTGGTTCTGATAATATTTTCAAAATAAGACTCCTGATCGGAGGTGCGAACACGATCATGAATTAAACCATATTGCCTTCATAGTGCATGCTGATCACAAAGAAGAAAGGCACATTATTAGTAATGAAGCTCATTGGTAGATATTTAATCAGCTCCTCTGTTTACCAGTTGTATGCCTTCAACAAATAACACCTGCTCTGAGCCTCAGTTTCCCTTTTCATATATTAAAACATCTGGAGGATTATCGTGAGGGTTAAATGGTATGGGTCTCGCACACAGTAAGTCCTATAATGGCAGGTCATATCTTTTTGCTACTTTGAAGAAATTATTTCCTTCTAGGAAGGAAATTCTTCCCTTTTTCTTTTTTTCCAGACTTACTGAGATCTAATTGAATATAATGTATGTGTTTACGGTATACAGTGTAATGATTTGATACATGTATGTATTGCAGATGATTACCACAAGATTAGTTAACACATTCATCACGTCACCGTCACATAGTTCATTACCTTGCATGTGTGTGTGCGTGCGCGCGCGTGGTGAGAACATTCAAGATTTACTCTTAGTGACTTTTAAATAAACAATACAGTATTGCTAACTAAAGGCATCATGTTGTACATTAAATACCCAGACTTTACTCACTGCTGGAAGTTTGTACCCTTTGACCAACATCTCCCCAGCCCCATCCTCCACCCCAGCAGCCACCATTCTACTCTCTGTTTCTATGAGTTCAGCTTTTTAAGCTTCCACATATTAAGTGAGGTCATATAGTATTTGTCCTCCTTCTCTCTGACTTATGTTACTTAGCATAATGCCCTCAAAGTTTATTCATTGATAGTTTATCAAAGTTTGCCAAAAAAAGCAGGGATTTTTATGGCCAAATAATATTTAATTGTGTATGTATAACCCATACATATCCATTCATATGTACACAAGCTATAGAAAGGTTGTTTCTATATCTTGGCTATTTGAAAAATGCTGTAATGGGGGTACAGATCTCTCTCCAAAACAGTGACTTCATTTTCTTCCCTTATTTTCAACACAACACCTGACACACTGCCATCTCTCACTCTTAATCTAGTTTTAATTTTACCAGACCAGAGAGCAATGGTTCTAGACCCTGCTGTTGTAATCAGATCTGATTTTGTATATTGTCAGAGTTGTCTAATCCCGGTAAATTAGGAAATATCCTTTCTTGGAAAATAAGCTTTAACCTCAAACAAACCCACATATCTTTATATCCCAAAGCAACTTTGGATGTCATAGCTTTTGCTGACTGCCAGCAAATCCCAGAGCCAACAGTGGTTCCCTCTGACCCTGTCATTCGATAGCTGAGATGCTCCTTCCAACTCACCTGGCCTGGCTGGGACCACACTGGCCTCCCGGGCCCTGTTCTGCAGCAGTGCTCCCACGGCACTGGTTACAGTTGGTTCTTTTTTTGGAATCATCTGAGTCCTGCCCTACAGAGAGAAGGAGAGGAGAGGGAACAGTTTGCAACCTCAGGGAGCTCACAGGAGGTAACGCTGTTTCCCCTTAACCAGCTGCAGGTTGAAGCTGTCTCCGCGACCTGCTGTACCAAGGGGAAGGGGACACGTGCACCCTGCACCTCAGGAGACGTGGTGCCCGTCCCCTCTACTGGGGCTCAAAACCGTGTCTGGGTTTCGGAGCTTCCATTCCATAATCCAGCTCTTGGTGAAGTGGCGATACATTAATCCTGTAAAGCTGGTTGTATGGGGACATAAGAAATCACTTAATGGCAATAAAGATAGTTATGGAACATTTTAGCTTTTCATTACACTTGAAGATGATTTTGTTTTTAAATACATGAACGGAGAAGAAAAACAGACATTGGCAGGCAGCAAATGTTTTAAACATGGAATTCCAACATCCCCACGCCACTCCCTGCAGAGCAGCAGTAGCAGAAGAGTCACATTAATGCTACAGATTAAGGACCCCAAAGTTCCTTTTTATGCTCCTTTTTACCTTGCTACTGACCCTTCCACTTCTCCATGGAAAGGCCAGTATAAAGATAACCTGTTACTCTGCGTCAGAAGCCTCACTTGGGCAAGGATGGCTAAGAGGCTACAGCAGGCAGCTCATCCCCAGCCAAAGAAAAAACAGCAGCTATTTCCAGAAGCCCATATTGGTCTCTTTTGGTTAAGGGTATAACACATTTTTAAAGTTGATTATGTTTAAAATAGAAACACATTTCAGCTGTTCTGTTAACAGGCCTTCAAAACTGAAACAACACCCTCCTATTTGTTCTACTTCTGAATAAGCCTCACTATTAGGCTGGGCCCCAGAGTGGTGAAGCTGGCATAAGAGAAACAGCGCTGCTGTTCAGATACACTCTACAGTGAGTTTACTCAGAAAGCGAGCAATTCAGAAAGCAAGCAATTTTTCTTCTGTGTTCCCAATCACCACTTAGCTCTGGAAAACAAGGAGAGGAACAGGGCCAAGTCACTGGCTACACTCGGGACGGCCAGCTGGCCTTCTTCAGGAATAAAAACACTTCCGTCCGCTGCTTCCCTCTGCTCCCCTTGGCCCCACTAACGCCGACTCACTTCGTGGGCTGGTTAGAACACTCGCTCGAAGAAACCTAATGCACCATTTACCGCTGTAGAAAGTATAGGTAGAGTTAAACTTGGAAGACTTTTCCAAAACTAAGTGGAATTCGAGCCCAAAGCGGTCGTCTCCCCACCTCCCCGACCCAGATCGTGGTGCCTGTCCCACCACAGAGAAGGGCCATCGGAGAGGCAGGGAGGGTGGGACGATGTGGAAAGAGGAAAGGGAGAGGAGCCCTGTGTGCGAGGCACTGTGCTGGTATAGCCTACAGCCTCCCAGTAGCTCCACAAGGCACACATTAAAGCGGGTCCTGAAGAATTTAAGTAACTCGTCCAAGTTTACCTACAGATCTTATAAAACTGAAAGTCAAACCCGGACTCTTGATTGTAAAATCTGGGCTCTTTCTATATTGCACTGCTTCCCATGCTATTTTGTCAGGTATAAAGACAGAATCTCTGCAATTATATTTATCATAAACACCCTGCCTGCCCCACCACCACACCTCCTGTGCTCCCTTATCTAGAAGTTGAGTCTTATCACTTGCCAGGCTCTGGAGGTAAAACCCTTCTTGCCAGCCCTGGTCCTTCTTTTACCTTATATCCAGTCAGATTCCTAGGCCCCAAAATTACTTCCTAAATCTCCCCAACCTTCCATTCACAACCCCCCCTCCCCATTAGTCCTCTAACTCTGAGCCCTCGTTTTCTTTTCCTGCTGTAGCTTCTAACTGGTCTCTCACCGATCCATCTTGAACACTAATTACAAGGATGATCTTTCCAAAAAAGTAAATCCCTGTTTCTCCAGTCTGCACTCTTCAACCAGTCTGCACTGCATCTAGAATGACACATGAGGCCAATGATGGACAACTGGAAAGAAAAGCCAAGAGGAGTTCCCGTTGTGCCTCAGTGGGTTAAGAACCTGACCAGTATCCATGAGGATGTGGGTTGGATCCCTGGCCTTGTACAGTGGGTTAAGGATCTGGTGTTGCCGTGAGCTATGGTGTAGGTAGCAGATGGGGCTCAGATCCCATTGCTGTGGCTGTGGTGTAGGCTGGCAGCTGCAGCTCCAATTCGACCCCTAGCCTGGGGACTTTCATAAGTCACAGGTGTGGCCATTAAAAAAAAAAAAAAAAGCCAAGAAAGTCGATACAGAGAGAAGATAAAGTAGCAGTATAGTAGGAAGAAGAGACAAGAAGGAAAGATGGACAGGATTCCTGGGTTCCTGGGGACTTTCCAATTCCTATTTCCAGGCCCTCAGACTTTAGGGCACCTATTGACTTAATTCGTCTTTTCCTCCTCTCTGAGCCACTTGGGTTAAAGCGTCTCTAGCAGCGATGCTCGCCTTGCCTGCCCCAGCCTGTCACCCTCCCACAGGCACTCTGTGCTTTAGCTTTAGGGGGGATCCTCAGGTTGCAAACTGGAAGTTTTGTGTTTTGTGTCCTTTCCAACTTCAACTCTAGACTGCAAAACCCATTTGATATTTCGAGGAAAGAATCTGCTCCTCTTTGAAGCCCTCTGTGAATCACAAGTGGCCTCTGCTTCCACCATGCTCTTAAATATGTCAGCTACAACATCTGCCCACTGCACTGTTCCCAAGGCCGCCACCTCCTCTGAATTACAAACCTGATCAGTCAGCACCTGGCACAGAGCAGATGTTCAATAACTGTCTAGTGTATGTGGAGAGAGAGCTCAGAGTCAACAGTCCACAGGCCGTGCCACACTGTGAGTGTGGACCCATCCCTATCACATGAGACTTCATGGAAATCTCTCTAAACGTTTCATACTGCTAAGTGTTTAGACCAATTTACTCTTTTCTTGGTATCTGAGCCACGTTTCTGAAACTAACAGTTTTTATGGTAAACTGTAAATTATCCCCAGCACTTCTGATGTGGATGGAGCTGTTTGCTGGCTCCGGTTCTGTTTTTACAAATCTACTGTCTCCCTGGTCTGGTTGTCATTTTCATTATTTGTACCTATGTATAACAGCTGTTTTATTCATTTAGTTTCTTTTTATGGCCACACCTGCAGCATATGGAAGTTCCCAGGCCAGGAGTCAAATCAGAGCTGCAGCTGGCGGCCTATGCTGCAGCAACACCAGATTCGAGCCAGTCTGTGACCTACACTGCAGCTTGTGGTGATGCCAGGTGCCACTGAGCAAGGCCAGGGATCAAACTGGCATCCTCATGGACACAATGTCAGATCCTTAACCCACTAAGCCACAATGGAAACTCCTTATTCATTTACTTTAAATTGCAGATTCTGTGGCTTTAAATAGGCTGAAGACCCCTCTCTATAGAGCAAGACACACAACGTGTAGAACAGGCCCTCCTGTGACAGCTACCCCCACTAGGCCAGTTTCACTTCAGGTTCAAAATTCTTTTTAGGGTGGATGAGGCTGATAACCACTGTGGGATAGATGGAGTTTTAGCACAATACTAAAGAAACACTACTTATATATCCAAGTCTTCAACTTAAGAAGCTTCAAACACTGGAGACAATTTTTTTCTACAGCACCCAAAGTTGGCATTAGCCGGAAAGTGTCCCCTCAAAAGAAGCCAAGTCCCATGAGGAAGAGTGACACTAACTGGCTATCTTGATCCTTCCACTTCCAGGGATGGGTAATTTAGGTTCCCCAGCAAATTCTACCTGCTTGCCCCAGGCGTGCAGAGGCACAAGAGTCAACACTCGGGGAGCGATATTACCTGTGCTCTGGATGCCAACTTGGCCGCTGTCTGGGCTGGATCAAAGACTCGGCGAGAAGCCTGATCCTTGCAGAAGGTAATATGTCGACTGGCTGCAGTTTCATTAAACCTCCTCATACAATATGGACACTGAATATAATCTGAATGAAAAAAAAAGAGCAGAAAGGCAATGACTGTTTCAAAAATAACTCTGGAAGGGGCTACAGAAAAATAAAATAGAATATGAACTCTGCTTCAACGTAAAAGAACGAGGTCCCAAACTCTGCTTTGAGACAGCCTGTTCCAAAGGGGGAGGAGGGAGGCATGCAAGGGCTCAAATAAAGACCACAAGGAAGGGAAAATTTTCTACCTATGCACTTATTTCAATTAAGAGCGTTCCTGTAACTGGAACTCCCATCGTGACTCAGTGGAAATGAATCTGACTAGTACCCATGAGGATGCAGGTTCGATTCCTGGCCTTGCTCAGTGGGTTAAGGATCCAGTGCTGCCAGGAACTGTGGAGTAGGCTGCAGACGCAGCTTGGATCTGGCATTGCTGTGGCGGTGGCGTGGGCCAGCAGCTACAGCTCCATTTGACCCCTAGCCCGGGAATCTCCTTATGCTCTGGGTGTGGCCCTAAAAATAAATACATAAATAAAAAGAGTGTTCCCTTAACAGAAACGGACTCACAGACTTTGAAAAAAAAACTTATGGTTACCAAAGGGGACAGGCTGGGGGTACGCAGGGATGGACTGGGGGTTTGGGACTGGCATACACACACTGTGGTATATGGAATGGATGGTCAACGGGACCTACTGTATAGCACAGGGACCTCTACCCAATATTCTGTGATAATCTATCTACATGAGAAGAGATACAGATGAAAGGTTCACATGGTATGTTCTTTAGAAAATAGATTAGATTATATATACTTAGGAACTGCTCAGTTAAATGAATAATTTAGTGATTGCTTATGTAAAGAAAGTAATCCTACAATCGCAGAATTCTGGCATTGATGGCTTTTTAGGGCCGCACCTGTGGCATATGGAAGTTTCCAGGCTAGAGGTCGAATGGGAGCTACAGCTGCTGGCCTACGCCACAGTCACAGCAACGTGGGATCCAAGTTGCATTTGCAACCTACACCACAGCTCACCAGCAACACCAGATCCTTAACCCACTGAGTGGGGCCAGGGATCGAACACAAGTCCTGATGGATACTAGTCGGATTTGTTGAGCCACATTGGGAACTCCTGATATTGATGACTTTTGATGAAGATTCAAAGGCCTGGGCTGTCATATGCAGTGGGACAGAAAATCACACAAAAGAAGTTATGAAGCTGCAGAGGGAGCAAGATGTTTCAAAATGTGGGTTTGAGGGATGGGATTTGAAGCCAATGTCACATGCCTTCTGCAGCGCTAGATTTTTCCAAACTTCTAACTGAGGAGCAGATAATATGGTCAAAGAGGCGGTAAGGAAAAGGGAACAGCTGAGGGTTCGAAAAGACCAAAGGGAAATAAGGGGTGACAGGACTCGAGCATCCGGTGTTAGAACCTCTCTGGCAGCCGAGGGGGCACTGGATCCTCCGAGGTTCCGAGGACTACCCATCTGTCTCAGTCTGCCTCATCTGCAATTACTAGACACTGAGAGAAACGGGAAGTGAGAAAGATCCAAGGTCTTCCCAGAACACTGAGATGCTCACAGCCAAGCCAGGGTGGAACCAGCTGCTCCAAAGCAAGGTCAGACATGGGAGTTGTGTCGTTTTGTTTAGGCACCTTGAAGGGATCAGAAAGTGGATATGAATGACATGAAAAAGTAACTACCCCTCTCCCCAACATCCCTCGACCCTGCCCCCAGGTCTGAGACAGCACCGCCTGAACTCTGTATGGAAGTTTGGCTTAATATATGGTCAAAAGTCCTACATGTGTGAACGGATATTTAAGGCAGTGATGTCTTCAAAGTTTAGAGTTTTTTTGAAGGCATCTTTTTAAGCAGTTTGAGTTTTCTATTTGAATAAATAATTTCCTAAAATGAATACTCATAAAGTGAAAGAACTGGAATATGTAAGAAATATAAGAAATTGGAATGTAATAAAAGGTTAGCACTTAGCCTAACCTTTTATTTCACGCTCTGGAAGGCAGTACTTCATCATTAATCCCATACTTATTGAATGCCTATTATTTCCAAGCAACTTGGGGATACAGTGTCTCTGCAATCAAGGACTAAGCATTCTAATACGGAAGCAAAATTTTCCCAAGGTGACAAATTTTTTGAACAAAATAAAACTGGGAAACAGTGAGGGCTTTCAGCCTGCCCGGCTGGTTTTGAACCCAAGCTCTTCACCTGCTATGCACGCGAACTTGGGCATGTTACTTAACCTCCTTTTAAGCTTCAATTTCCCCAGTACCTACATAGCACCTATTTCATCCAGTTGTGGTGAAATTTAACTGTGATCACTCACAGTAGGCTTGGCACCGTAGGTGGGTGGAACATGCTGTTACTATAAGGAAACAGGCCCAGTCAGGTTATGTTTCCACTAATCAAACAGGAGAAGCTGCTTACAAAAAGTAAAATAGAAAGTGTCGTTACCATGCAGAACTCATTTACAATGGTGTAGAAAACCATCTAGAATACTAAGTTTGTGGCTCAGTGGTTATTTCTTCAGTTTTACCAGCTGAAAAGCCAAGGCTTCTATCAGAAATGCTGCTACCATAAACCTGACTCAGTTTGGGCAAAGACAATGATTACGGTAGTGATGCTCGGCTTCCTTAATCCCACTTGCTCATTCATTCGCTGCATCCTTCTGTGTATTTGGTTGGCTCTGTATGCCCCCGCGGAGACAACCAAGTTGTAGTGTATTTCTCTGCTGCCAAGAATCTTAGAAACTAGGCAAAGAGGCAGACAATTACCACCCTGTAGAGTCAGCCTTGAAGGAAGGAAGAAGTGTCCTCCAGGAGCACACAGGAGGGACATGAAGCCCAGATTTAAGGGGGCAGAGGAAGAGAATGTCAAATATTCTGAGAATGGAAAATGTCTTGTTCTGTAAGAGTAATCTGAGCACAGCATGACTGAGCTACATGTTCTACCCTCGTTTCAACCTGTCACCTCTTCCTCTATCAATAATGTCATAAAATCATTATGTGCTCTTTACTTCAATAGATAATGATTTTTAAAGTCTTACTCCAGATCTCATAAAAAATCAAAGTAGAAAAACAAGCATCATTTGGAGTTCCCTTGTGGTGTAGAAAGTTAAAGATGTGGCATCATCACTGCAGTGGCTCAGACCATTACTGCGGCACAGGTTCTATCCCTGGCCCAGGAACTTCCACACGCTGTGGGTTTGGCCAAAAAAGGAAAAAAAAAAAAAAAGAAAAGAAAAATCCCCAAAACAAAAGCAACAAGCATCACTTAAAAATGCAAGCACTTGATTTCTCATTGTGGCTCAGCGGGATTAGAACCTGACATAGTGTCCATGAGGATGTGGGTTCAATCCCTGGTCTCACTCGGTGGGTTAGAGATCCAGCATTGCCGCTAGTTGTGGCATAAGTCGCAGATGCACCTCAGTTCCAGTGTTGCTGTGGCTGTGATGTAGGCCTGCAGATGTACATCCGATTTGACTGCTAGCCTGGGAACTTCTATATCCTATAGATGCAGCCACAAAAAGAAAAATACAAAACATACACACATAAATAAAATGCAAACACAGGAGTTCCTGTTGTGGCACAGGAGGTTAAGGATCTGGTGTTGGCACAGCTGTGGCACAGGTCACAGCTTCAACATGGAATTCAAACCCTGGCTCACAAACTTCCATATGTCATGGGAGCATACAAAAAAAGAAGAAAAAATGCAAGCACAGATAGAAAGATATACCATGCTCTTGGGCTGGAAGAATCAATACTGTCAAAATGACTCCACTACTTAATCTACAGATTCAATGCAATCCCTACTGAATTACCAATGGAACTACAACAACAACAACAAAAAATTAAATTTTCATGGAAACACACACACACAAAACCCAAATAGCCAAAGCAATCTTGAAAAAGAAAAATGGAACTGGAGGAATCAGGCTCCCTGGCTTCAGACTATACTACAAAGCTACAGTCATTAAAACAGTATGGTACTGTCACAAAAAAAGAAGCTCGGTGGAACAGGATACAAAACCTAGAAAAAACCCCACACACCTATGGTCAACTAATCTATGACAAAAGAGGCAAGACTATACAATGGAGGAAAGATAGTCTCTTCAATAAGTGGTACCAGGAAAACTGGACCATGTAAAAGAATGACATCGTAACATTCTCTAACACCATACACAAAAATAAACTCAAAATGGATTATATACCTGAACATAAGGCCAGACTACACAACTCCTAGAGGAAAACATAGGCAAGAACACTCTCTGACATATGGAAGCAATATCTTTTTTGATCCACCTCCCAGAGAATGAAAATGAAAACAAAAATAAACAAATGGGACCTAATTAAACTTAAAAGCTTTTGCACAGCAAAGGAAACCATAAAAAAACAAAAAAATGAAAAGATAAACCCACAGAATGGGAGAAAATCTTTGCAAATAAAGCAACTGATAAGGGATCAACCTCCAAAATATACAAATATCTCATACAGCTTTAAATTAAAAAAAACTAATAAAAAGTGGGCAGAGATTGGATTAAGATGGTGGAATAGAAGGACTGGAGCTCAACTTCTCTCCCAAAAAAACAAAAAAAACTACAACCAAATGCTGAGCAGCCTTCAACAAAAAGGACTGTAAACTTCCAAAAAAGATATTCTACTCCAGAAGACAAAGAGGAGACCACATCAAGAGGTAGGAGGGGCGATTACGTGATAGAAGCAACTCCATACCGCCCGGGTGGGAAGCCCCACAGACTGGAAAGTAACTGCATCACAGAGACTCAGCTACAGGACTGAGAGTTCTGAGCCCGACATCAAAACCCCATGCCTGGGGATCTGGCACAGGGAGAAAAAGTCCCTGGAGCATTTGGCATTGAAGGCCAGCAGGGCTTGTGTGCAGGAGCTCCACAGGACTGGGGGAAACAGAGACCCCATTCTTGAAAGGCACACACAGACTTTCACATGCACTGGGTCCCAGGGCAAAGCAGTCTCCATAGGAATCCGGGTGGAACCTTACTGCAATTCTTGGAGGATCTCCTGGGAAAACAGGGGTGACTGTGGCTTGATGGGGGAGAAGGGCATCAGAGGTGAGGCTCTCGGTGACATTCAGCAGCCTTCATTTCTCTGGAGGTGGCCATTTCTGAGAAAATCTGGTCCTTCCCATCAGCATTCAGAAGCCCCAGGCCAAACGACAAGCCAGGTGGGATCTCAGCCCCACCCATCAGTAAATAGGCTGCCTAAAGACCCCTCAGGCACACAGCCAGCCTCTAATATCATCCAGAGACAAAGCCCCACCCATCACAGGGAGAGGAATCAACCCCACCTACTAGTGAGCAAGAGTCTACAGCAAGCCCCCTCCATACCAACTTTAGCCACAGGGGAGGCAAACACCTAAACTCAGAGAGGCTACAACTCTATTGTAGGCAAAAAGGTCACCACACCAAAAACCTATGAAAATGAAAAGACAGAAAACTCTAACTTAGATAAGGGAGAAAGAGAAAAGCCCAGAAAAACAGCTCAGTGATGAGGAGATTATCAGCCTCCCAGAAAGGGACTTTAGACTGTTGATGCTGAAGATGATGCAAGGCATTGGAAATAGACTGGAGGCAAAGACTGATAATTTACAAGAAACACTGAGCAGAGAAACACAAGCTGTAAAAATTAAACAAGAAGAGATGCAAAATACAATAAGTGAAATAAAAAATTCCTTAGAAGCAGCCAACAGTAGAATACAGGAGGCAGAAGAATGAATCAGTGAGGTGGAGGACAGATTAGTGGAAATCATTAATGCGGAAGAGAAAAGAGATAAAAGATTGAAAGGAAATAAGCTGAGTCTCAGAGAATTCTGGGATAATGTTAACGCACCAACATCCGTGTTATAGGGGTGCCAGAGGGAGAAGAGAGAGAGAAGGGGACAGAAAAAATATTTGAGGAGATAACAGCTGAAAACTTCCCTAATATGGGAAAGCAACCACTCACTCAAATTCAGAAAGTGCAACGAGTACCACATAAAATAAACCCAGGAGGAACACCTCGAGACACATATTAATCAAAATGACCAAAATTAAAGACAAAGAGAAAATTTTGTCCCTTTTTTTTTTTTTTTTTTTTTTGCTTTTTATCTGGAGCCGCACCCACGGCATATGGAGATTCCCAGGCTAGGGGTCTAACAGGAGCTGTAGCTGCCGGCCTTCGCCACAGCCACAGCAACGTGGGATCCGAGCTGTGTCTGCAATCTACACCACAGCTCACGGCAATGCCGGATCCTTAACCCACTGAGCAAGGTCAGGGATCGAACCCACAACCTCATGGTTCTTAGTCGGGTTCATTAACCACTAAGCCACGAAGGGAACTCCAAAGTGAAAATTTTGAAAGCAGCTAGGGAAAAGAAACAAATGACATACAAGGGAACCCCAATAAGGTTATCAGCAGATTTTTCAGCTGAAACTCTGCAGGCCAGAAGGGAGTGGCATGATATACTTCATGTGATGAAAGGGAAAAACTTCCAACCAAGATTGCTTTACCCTGCAAGGCTCTCATTCGGATTTCAAGAGATCAAAACCTTTACAGATAAGCAAAAGCTAAGAGATTTCTGCAACACTAAACCAGGCTTACAACAAATCTTAAAGGAACTTCTCTAGGCAGAAAAGAAAAGGCCACAACCAGAAACAAAAACACCACAAATGACAAGGCCCACCAATAAAGGCATATATACAGTAAAGATACTAAATCATCCATGCACAATTATGCTACCAAAATCAGAAATCATGAGAAGAGAGCACAAATGCAGGTCCCTGGAGACACACGTGCAATTAAGAAACCAACAACTTAAAACAATCTCATTTGTATATAGACTCCTATATCAAAACTTCAGGGTAAAAAAAGGGGCTACAAAAACCTCAAACAGTTAATACAATGGCAATAAGGACATATATATCAGTAATTACCTTAAATGTTAATGGACTGAATGACCCAACCAAAAGACATAGACTAGCCGAATGGATACAAAAACAAGACCCACATATATGCTGTCTTCAAGAGACCCACTTCACTTCTAGAGACACATACAAATTGAAAGTGAGAGGATGGAAGAAAATATTCCATGCAAACGGGAATCAAAAGAAAGCCAGAGTAGCAATATTCCTATCAGACAAAATAGACTTTAAGATGAAGAACATTTTAAGAGACAGGGAAGGGCACTACATCATGATCAAAGGATCAATCCAAGAAGAAGATATAATAATTTTTAAATATCTATGCACCCAACATAGGATCACCACAATATATAAGGCAACTGCTAACAACCTTAAAAGGAGAAATCAACAATAACACAATCATAGTGGGGGAACTTAACACCCCACTTACAGCAATGGACAGGTCATCCAGACAGAAAGTCAATAAGGAAACACAGGCCCTGAATGAAGCATTAGATCAGATGGACTTAATAGATATTTATAAGACATTCCATCCAAAAGCAACAGAATACACATTCTTCTCAAGTGCGCACGGAACATTCTCTAAGATTGATCACATCCTGGGCTACAATTCAAGCCTCAGTAACTTTAAGAAAATTGAAATCATATCAAGCATCTTCTCTGACCACAATGCTATACGACTGGAAATCAACAACAAGAAAAAAATGGCCAAAAATACAAACACGTGGAGACTAAACAACACGCTACTAAACAACCAATGGGTCACTGAAGAAATCAAAGGGGAACTTAAAAAATGCCTAGACGCAAATGACAACAAAGATACAACACTTCAAAACCTCTGGGATACAGCAAAAGCAGTTTTAAGAGGAAAGTATATAGAAATACAAGCCTACCTCAGGGAACAAGAAAAAGCTCACATAAACAACCTAACT
Organism: Catagonus wagneri; assembly: GCA_004024745.2. Taxonomy (NCBI): domain Eukaryota; kingdom Metazoa; phylum Chordata; class Mammalia; order Artiodactyla; family Tayassuidae; genus Catagonus; species Catagonus wagneri. Next base: position 14,168,235 of record PVHT020000077.1, read on the forward strand.
TTACATCTAAAGAAGCTAGAGAGGGAAGAAGCCAGGTCATGGAAACAACCTAAATGCCCATCAACAGAGGAGTGGATAGGGAAGATATGGTACATACACACAATGGAATATTACTCAGCCATTAAAAGGAATGAAATAACAACATTTACAGCAACATAGATGGACCTAGTAATTATCATGCAAAGTGAAACCAGTCAGACAATTAGACAGCAACACCCAATGCTACAGCTTACATTTGGAAACTAAAGAGACACAATGAACTTCTTTGAAGAACAATGACTCACAGATTTTGGAAAACCTTGGTTTTTCAAATAAGACAGTCTGGGGGGTGGGGGGATGCACTGTGGGTTTGGGACACAAAATCTATCACATTGACTTGTGATGATCTTTGTACACCTATAATTCAAATAAAATTCAGTGTTATAAAAAAAAAAAGTAGGCAGAGGATCTAAATAGACATTTCTCCAAAGAAGACAGATGGCCAAAAAACACATGAAATGATGCTCAGCATCACTAACTAATAGAGAAATGCAAATGAAAAAACTACAGTGAGGTATCACCTTACACCAGTCAGAAAGACCATCATCAAAAAGTCTACAAACAATAGGTGGTTAATGAACCCAACTAGTAACCATGAGGTTGTGGGTTCCATCCCTGGCTTTGCTCAGTGGGTTAAGGATCTGGTGTTGTCGGGAGCTGTGGTATAGGTTGCAGACATGGCTCAGATCTCACATTGCTGTGGCTGTGGTGCAGGCCGGCAGCTACAGCTCCGATTCGTCCCTAGCCTGGGAACCTCCATATGCTGTGGGTGTGGCCCTGAAAAGACAAAAGACAAAACAAAAAACAAAAGAAACCAAAAAAACCCCAAGAAGTCTACACACAATAAATGTTGAGGAGGGTATGGGGAAGAGAGACTCCTCCTACCCTATGGGTGAAAATGAAAATTGGTGCAGCCACTATGGAAAAATGGTATGGAGGTTTTTCAGAAAACTAAAAACAGAACTACCATATGATCCAACAAGCCCACTCCTGGGCATGTATCTGGAGGGAACCATAATTTGAAAAAAATACGTGCATATCAATGTTCAGTGCAGCACCATTTACAATAGCCAAGACATGGAAGCAACTTAAATGTCCACTGATAGAGGAATGTATAAAAAAGCTGTGGTACATATGTACAATGGAATATTCCTCAGCCATAAAAAAGAATGAAATAATGCCATTTTCAGCAGTGTGGATGGGACCTAGAGATTACCATACTAAGAGAAGTAAGTCAGAGAAAGATAAATATCATATATCACTTATACAAGGAATCTAGTAAAAATAATGCAAAAGAACTTATTTATAAAACATAAACAAAAACACAGATTTTGAAATCAAACTTATGGTTACCCTAGGGGAAACTGTGGAAGGGAAGGATGAATTAGGAGGGTGGGAATAACATATACACTTACTGCGTAAAACATAGTTAACAAGAACGAACTGCATAGCACAGGGAAATCTATTCAATAGTTTGTGATAATCTACGTGGGAAAAAATAATGTATATATGTATATGTATAACTGATTCACTTTGCTGTACATCTGAAACTATTATACATTGTTAAGTCAATGATACTCCAATAAAATTTTAAAAATAAATAGTCTCTGACGGGAAAAAAAACAAAGCGTTTCTGAACCCCTATTTAAAAAACTAAAAAAAATTTTTTTCAAAGCAAGCATTTTATGAATACCCATGCCTATGCAGCCCTGTGAAATGGTGACCAAATGTCCTAGGCCTGACTGAATATCCTAGTTGTAAATATTCTATATCACTGTCCACATAAACTGTCACATATTCCTGGAAAGTTGAATGGCAAACTTACGTAGGTCAGTAAGAATTAGAATAAATACATGCATGTCACAGAAATTGAGCCATGAAATAGGGAATCACGCTGAAAAAAATAGAAATTACTTGCAAACTCATACATAGTTGGCCATATGATTAATAACCCCAGTTATGTCTGTATAATTTTCTAGTATTTAAGCTGGAGAATATATGGGCTAATATAAAATCCCTGCACAATCAAAATAATTGAATAGTAATGAAAATACGCTATTGGAAGTAATCATTTTGCTTGGTGCATAAAATTATAATAAGGGCCTAGGGAAGAATTTAATTATAAAACTATATTTCCACATAAAAATGTAAAGAGCAGAAAAATAAATTGTACAATTGATGGAGGCTTACAAAGGGATTTATTTTAAAGAAACAATAACCCCCACATTTAAACTCCAATGTGGAAATTAGAGAAATCCGCACAGCTAGACATCTGACATGCTTTCACTATTCAGCTAAAGAACTAGAAGGCAGTCATCAATCCTGTAGCTTCCGCTATTAAAATAAGGTATTTCTCATAAAAGATGCTTTCATTATACAAAGCTTGTTGCCAAAGTATTACCAAAATCACAGCCATACATCTTTCTATGGAAAATCTTAAGACAACACATGATTTTAAGTTACATTTTCATTAGCACCTAGCAAGAGTGAAGCAATTATTAAGATTTTCTGGTATTGAAGTTCAGAAGATTTATTTTTGGACGATTTTTTATAATATTACACTGTGAGTTTCTTTTTTTTTTAACTTTTAGAATGAAATTTGAGGAATAATTTACATGCAATAAAATGCACCCATTTTAAGTGCACATTCCCATGCATTTGACAAATGTATACATTTTTTGTAACCACCCAAATGAAAATAGAGATTTCTCAGGCCCCTTTTCAGTCAATCGTCCCCCAAACCCAGGCTCAAGCTACCAAGGTCTATTTTCCTGTCACTAAAGATGTTTTACTTTTTCTATATCTTATTACATAAGCGAGCACCCAGGTTGCTGAATGTATAGTTGTATTTTCTTACTGTTGAGCTGTATTCCATTTTGTAAATATTCCATCATTTGTTTATCCATCCACTTGTCGATGGTCATTTTCAGTTGTTCCCAGTTTATGCTATTTAAATGGAGCTGCTATGAACATTAATATGTAAGTCTTTTTTAAGGACATGTTTTCCATTTTTTGCATAAATAGCTAGAAGTGGAATTGCTATATAGGTAAATGTATGTTTAACTTAAGAAAATACCAGTGCAAAGTGGCTGTACTATTTTAGACTCCCATCAGCAGTGTGTGAGAATTCCAGTTGTTCCATATCTTAGCCATCATTGGTATTGTCAGTCTTTAATTTTAGCCATTCAAGTGGGTGTGTAGTGGTATCTAACTGTGGTTTTAATTTACATTTCTCTAATGAAAATGACGTTGAGTATCTTTTCATGTGCTTATTGACCATTATTTTGTGACGTTCTGTTCAAATACATCTCTTGCCTTTTTTTTATTGGGTTGTCATCTTATTATTGACTCATAAGATTTCCTTTATATATTCTTGGTATTTGACCTTCATCAGATATGTGTATTTTAAACATTCTTTCTGATCCTGTACTTTGCCTTTGCATTCTCCTGTGTCTCTCAACACTGAGGTTTTTAATTTTGCTAAGCTAAGCCCAATTTATCAATTCCCTTAAAAAAATTGTTACTGCATTTTGTGTCTTGCCTTCAAAATCTTCTGTCAACTCTTAGATCAAAGATGTTTGTTTTTTCCAGAAATCTTACAGTTGCAGCACTTAGTGATCCATTCTGAATTTTTTTTTTTTTTTGGTATGGTATATGGATCCAGATTCATTTTTCCCATACTGATATACAGTTTTCTCAGTATCAAATGTTAAAAAGACTGTCCTTTCCCACATTGAATTACCTTTGTCAAAAATCATTGCCCATAGCTTGAAGGAAGGTCTATATTTAGATTATCTTCTGTTCGACTGATACATCAATACTAAATTGTCATGATTACTGTATCATTATAATAAGTATTGACATTAGGCGGTGTAAGACCTCCAATTTTACTCTTTTTTTGAAATTATCCTCGCTATTCCCAACACTCTGAATTTTTGTATAGTTTTAGAATCAGTTGGTCAATTCCTACTTGGCAAAGAAAAGTTGCAGGGATTTTTATTGGAATTACATTGAGTCCACAGATAAATTTGGTGAGAACTGACATCATAATAATATATCAATATTCCAAATCATGAAAATGGTAAATCTTTCTATTTATTTTGGTCCTCTTTAATTTCTCTCAGCAATGTTTTGTGGTTTTCATTTTACAAGTTTTACACATGTTTAATTAAATATATACCCAAATATTTCATGTTTTTACATGACTGTAAATGGTATTTCTCATTTCATTTTTTCAATTGTTTATGCCTAGTATACAGAAATAGAATTCACTTAAGTATACTGACCTTATATCCTCAAAGTTTGTTAAATGAACTTTTAATTTCAAATTTCAGCTTTTTGTGTAGTTGCCTAAGATTTTCTACATTTTACTCATGATCATGTCTGTGAATTAAGAATAGTTTTACTTTTTCCTCTCCAATCTTTAGATTTGTGTGTGTATAATATATAATTTTTTCTATTACAATAGGTACTATGTCCAATATATTGTTGAACAAAAGTGTCAGAAAGAACATCCTTGCTTTTTTCCTGATCTCAGTGGGAAAGTGTTCAGCTTTTTATCATTAAGTGTGATGTTAGCTGCTGATTTTTCACCGATGTCCTTTATTGACTGACGTTCCTTGCTATTTCTAACTAAGAGTTTTCTTTTTTTAAACACGTATGGGTATTGCATTTTGTCATAGGCTTTTCCTGTATCTATTAAGATGATCATAAGCTTTAAAAAGTATTTTGGCAATATGTTGGATTATATTTACTCTTTTCTTCCTTCTACTTAATTTAGGTACAATTTGCTCTTCTTTTTCTAACATTTTAAAGAGGAATTTTAAGGCAATTCATTTAAACACTTCTTTTCTAATATAAGTATTTAAAGGTATATAAACTTCCCTCTAGGCACTGAGGGAATCTGACAAATTTTGATGTGCTTTCATCACTACTGAGTTTAAAATATTTTCCAGGGGAGTTCCTATCATGGCTCAGTGGTTAACGAATCCGACTAGGAACCATGAGGTTGCAGATTCAATCCCTGGCCTTGCTCAGTGGGTTAAGGATCTGGCGTTGCCATGAGCTCTGGTGTAGGTTGCAGACACGGCTCGGATCCCGCATTGCTGTGGCTGTGGCAAAGGCTGGCAGCTACAGCTCCTGTTAGACCCCCAGCCTGGGAACCTCCATATGCCGCAGGTGTGGCCCTAGATAAGGCAAAAA
>PVHT020000077.1:14174475-14187411 GCA_004024745.2 Catagonus wagneri
TGCTTTTAACATGCCAGTCTACAGTTGTTCAGACATTGCTGGTATTAATTTCTCTGTCTTTTTAACCAAGAGGAAAGGCACAAATCATAGGAGTATGTCTCCATGAAATGTTCACAGACTACACATACCCATGACACCAGCCCAGGTCAAGACACAGAAAGGTCCCAGCAATCCCCTTTGAGCCCCTCCTGGTCATTCCCACCTCTTCAAGTAAAGCCACCACCTGACTTCTAACCTCAAAGATTCAAAAGTTTCTAAAAAACTGAGTTTCTAATGTTTACAAATGAGAAAATCTGCATTTCTGCCACTCTGAGAAATCAAACCCAGCAGCCTTGGGTATGTTCTCCTTTGAGGCGGCAGCCTGCTGAGGCAGGAGCAGATGTCCCCTAGGGCGGCTATGGCCTTTCTAGGCCCACCTTGCTCACCTCTTCATTTTGTCACCTGCCTGGCTCATTTATCTGTGTCTTTATATTTCAAGTGTGTTTCTTTGTGGAAAGCATATAATTGGACCTTGCTTTATTATTCAGTTTGACATCTCTAAACTTTATCTTAAGTGTTTAGGTCATTTGTATGCAACTGTCCATATGGTTAGCTTTAAATCTATTACCTTGCTATTTGTCTTTATCCCATCTGGTCTTTGTTCCCTTTTCCTCTTTTCCTGCCTTCTTTTACACTGAATTTTTTTCCATTGTATCTCCATTCTATGGATTGTCATATCAGCTATATGTCAATATTTTTGAGTGTTTACCCTATTATTAATAATAGGGTTTATTAATAGGCATCTTTATGATATAATACTCTATCTTCAAATAATACTACACTTATTCATGTATAATGTAAGAACCTTTCAACCACATACATTCATTTTCCTCACTCAACCTTATCCCATTATTTTAAACATTTCATTTCAAATGTTATAATTCCCATAATATGCTACTATGTATGCTTTAAATAGTTGATTATAACCCTCAACTAACAGCAAATAAGACAAGGATGTCTGCTTTCACCAATGGTATTCAACATAGTATTGAGAATTCTAGTCAGATGATTTAGACACAAAAAAGAAAATGCATACAAATTGAAGAGGAAGAAATAAAATTATCTGTTCACAAGTAACATAATCTTATATGTAGAAAATCCTAAAGATTCCACATCAGAAAAACAACACTTAGAGCTAATAAACAAAACCCAGCAAAGTTGCAGGACAAAACAACAAGCAAAAATTGGTTATATTTCTATATACTAACAATCTTTTTTTTTTTTTTTGTCTTTTTGCCTTTTATGTAGAGCCGCACCCACAGCATATGGAGGTTCCCAGGCTAGGGGTCTAACAGGAGCTGTAGCCGCCGGCCTTTGCCACAGCCACAGCAACGCAGGATCCGAGCCGCCTCTGCAACCTACACCACAGCTCACGGCAACGCCGGATCCTTAACCCACTGAGCAAGGCCAGGGATCGAACCCGCAACCTCATGGTTCTTAGTCGGATTCGTTAGCCACTGAGCCACGAAGGGAACTCCTCTATATACTAACAATCTTAAAGTTAACAACTCCATTTACAATAATATCGAAAAGAATAAAATACTCAGAAATAAGTTTAACCAAGGAAGCAAAACACTCATATACTGGAGACTACAAAACACTGCTGACAGAAATTAAAGAGGACATAAATAAATGAAAAGACATCCCGTGTTCATGGACTGTCAGATAACATTGTCATGATGACAATACCACTTAAAGTAACTTACAGATTTAATGCAATCCCTAACAAAACTCCAAAGGCATTTCCGAAAATAGAAAAAAAATCCAAAAAATTCACATGGGATCTCAAAGATTTCCAAATAGCCAAAGCAATCTTAAAAGACTCTCTCTTCCTGATATCAAAACTTACTACAAAGCTACATTACTCAAAACAGTGTGGTGCTGGCATAAGAACAAACATAAAAAAATGGAATAGAATTAATAGTCCAGAAATAAACTCTAGCATGTATAGTCAACTGACTTTTGATAAGGGTACTAAGACATTTCAATGGGAAAAGCACAGTCTTTTCAACAAATTGTTCTGAGGAAAGTACATATCCACACATAAAACAAGATATTCAACTTCCAATGAAGTTGGGTATCTTTTCTTTTTTTTGGCCTCCCCAGGCCAGGGATCAGATCCGAGTGGCAGCTGTATTCTAGGCCACAGCTGCAGCAATGCCGGCTTCCCAATGCACTGTGCCAGGCCGGGGATCGAACCTGCATCCCAGTGTTCCCGAGAAGCTACAGATCCCCTTGTGCCACAGTGAGAACTCCAGAAGCTGGCTATCTTATTTTACATTACATTCAAAAATTACCTGGATCAAAGACTTCCATGTAAGAGTTAAAACTACAAAACTGTTAGAACAAAGAGCATGGAATGGGCTTCAGAATATTGGAGTTTCCACTAATTTTTTGGATTTGACATCAAAAGCTAGGCAACAAAAGAAAAAAATAGGTAGACTGGACTTAAATTATTTTTGTGCAAAGAATACTGTCAAGAGAGTGAAAAGACAGTTCATAGAATGGAAGAAAATATCTGAAAATCCTATATGGAGTCATAATTAACATTAATCTAATAATGCCTCTGGCCCTAATTTCCAATTTACGAACAGACAGGGGATGGAGGAATACATTAAACATTAATATGACTAAAAAAGAAGACAAATACAGAACATAAGACATTCTAAAAGATAACTGGCCTGGTAGGAGTGATAAGCAGGATTAGAAGGGACTAAAGAAACGACAAAAGACAATGGATAAACCTTGACTGAATCCTGGATTGTGCCTGAGTGGTGAAGAGAGAGCTTCAAAAGACAGTCTTAAGATAACTGGCAAAACATGATTTTATATATTTAGAGTAATAATAGTATTGTGGTTATGCAGGAAAATGTACTTAAGAAACGTACACTGAGGAGTTCCCGTCGTGGCACAGCAGAAACAAACCAGACTAGTATCCATGAGGATGCAGGTTTGATCCCTGGCCTTGCTCAGTTGGTTAAAGATCTGGCAGTGCCATAAGTTGTTGTGTAGGCCACAGACATGGCTCGGATCCGGGGTTGCTGTGGCTGTGATGTAGGCCAGCAGCTATAGCTCTGATTATACCCTTAGCTTGGGAACTTCCATATGCCATGGATGCAGCTCTAAAAAGCCAAAAAAAAAAAGCAAAAAAGAAATGTACACTGAAATAGTCATGAGTGAAGTGTTATGATGTTTGAAACTTACTCTTAAATATTTGTGCCCTCGCTCAGAGAGAGAGAGGAGGAGGGCAAAAATGACAACAATGTCAAAAATGTCAAACTTAAATGGAGCGTGTATGAGTGATCACTGTACTATTCCTTCCCTTTTTCCATAGATTTGAAAATGTTCAAAATAAAAAACTTAGAGTAAAAACGCTTTGGGCCACTCAACTGCATGACTTAAAATGGTTAAATTAAAATGGTGAATTTTATATTATGGGATTTTATCTCAAAAAATGAAAGAGCTGTGGGTATTTGATACTATGTAGCTATCACAGAACTGCTTAAATTGCTCTATCCAGCTCCATTCTCATAAACCAGGATACGAACTGCATTCCCTGGAGTTCTGTATCACCAGGACACTGGGTACAGTGGTGCTCTTGTGTTGAGACAGAGAAGAGAACACAGAGTCTCTATGCAGAATTGAAAAAAAAAAAAGGATAAATTTTATGATAAAATTACTATTATATAATTTCATTTCTATAATTGCTAATTTTAGAGTGTATAGAAGGAAGCAAAGCATAACGATTAGACTAAAAATCAGGCATAGCCTCAACTGGTTAAGAGTAAAATGTCAAAAGCAAACCAAACTGGCCACACACCTGGGTTGATGGATGGAGGGGGCGGATGTGGGAGAGGCCGGCCTTCCTTAATGGCTAGTGTACACTGCTTTGCTGAGCGAATTGCATTAATGAAGTCTTCATGTTGTTGTCTCCAGTTAGATTTTCTCACAGGTTGAGGCTATAAAAAAAATAAAACAAACATATACTAACCTAGACTTGACTATATATCCATCATTATAACTTTTTTTTTTAAATCTAGGATATGAATTTATAGAAAACAGGACTGCAATTTGAAGAGAAAGAATTTGTTTTTAAAAATTACTAAAAGAAGTTTGGAAAATATAGTAATAAAGTTTGCAAGTCACAGCAGTGAGGGAAAACACAAAAAATCAGAAAAACAAAGGAACTGCAAAACTTTAAAGGAGGATTTAAATGTAAGATTAAAAGTGACTGTCTTCCAAGTTAATTGCTGGATTTAATGCTACTCAAATGAAAATATAAACGAGATTTTTTTTTTTTTTTTGCCACATCTGGAAAGTATCTGAAATACATTTGGAAATCTAAGTGAGCATGATTAAAAAGAAAACAGTAAAGGTGGATTATATTGACATGACATTACACTGCACTATCAAGCAAAAATGAAACCCGAGAGCCAGAAAGAGGCTTTAATGTACTTAAGGATATAATCAAGAACAGCGAGGACGGTATCAACAGTACCTTGGGCTGAGGAGCCTTCCCCACAAGGGAACGTCAGTGCCCTGTAATCTTTGTTTTAAGGAATTGAAAGGTTTACGTTTTTTGTTGAAGACTTTTCTACATATTGGTCCATGCCTTTCCTAGAAAAGAAGGAGTGGGGATTAAAATTTTTAACATGTACAATCACAAAGTTCGTAATGCCTCAGTGTACTCAAGCAGCCCCCACTGCAGTGACTGGGTTGCACCTTCAGAGCCAAGTTCATTCTCTAACTCTCAAATCACAGCAGAGCAAATCCATCTGGCTCTCTTCACCCATGTTACACATAACTAGATATTGTGTTTGGGCAAGGTCAATAAAAGGCCTCCACAGCTAAAGAAACTTACTTAAAGTTTGGTCTTACATGTTTAACTCTATCACTTGGGCTCAATGAATAGTTTCAAGTATTGAATAATGTGGAAAAGACAAACTTTAATTTAAATTGAAATGAAATACTTCTGATATTTGGCTAGGTGCTCACTGAAGCCAAGGAAGTTTTCTTATTTCTTCTATTTTGTTTCCTGCCTTTATTGTTCCTAAATTCCAAAAGCAAGTCATCCAGGAATTAAGTCCCAACAATCTTAATATTGTTTTACCATCCTTTTGAAGTAACTCTTTGCATAGAGCAATGGAAAACTTAGCTTCTTACCAGTGGAAACTTCTCAGAAAAACTCTTATCACTCAACATTTCAAAACTGAGTTTAACTGGATTACTTTTCTACACAAAGCAAATCAAACCACTTAACTCCTGAAAAGGAGTGGAAAGGTTTCAAATAAATACTTGAGAACATCTGCAAGAAACAACTGGGACAACCATACAATAAAATACACCAATTCCATTTAAGTTATGAAGACATTTTCCCTTAATGTGTCCAAACATTTCACATTCATGAAGTCATTTATTTTAGAGCAAATCTAAACTTAGTATTAAATGTTAAAACATTACAATACTTACAAAGCGATCGGCAAAGAAAACTACTCCAGCCTGTACATTTAAGTCCTCAGTATTTCTGGTACAAAACCCAGGGACCCAACACATAGAGCTTTGCCTGTGTAACACTTTACTGCACCACTATGGGATTATGCCAGCATCTTTGCCTTCCACTCTAAGTCCTCTTCTGTAGTGGTCATGTAACTCATAGTAGCTGTCATTTACACAGTTGCTTTGTCCAGTCCCCCAAAACACAGGCTCCATGAAAATCACTGCACCTGGCTACAAAAAAGCCATACCATTTTAAACTGAAGGAGAGACAGAAATCAGATCACTTGATCTACTTCTCTTTGTAGCCTAGAGGTAGGCGTATGAAGTAAAACTCAAGAGGACCCAAGAATACTTGGCATTTAGTTATCCCTCTTCAAACAGTGCCCCCTAGGTCTTGGATCCATTCTCGAAGGCAGCAGGCCTGGGTTAGCAAAGGCAGCACACTGGCGGAGTACTGGGCCACAACAGGCCCTGTGAATTCCCCTTCTCCATCCAGACAGCTCTAGCTGCGGTTATCTAGAACAGAGGTCTCATCTTTAAAATCCCCAGAGAAATAAAACCTGCAAGCTCATTTGGTAGTTCTTGCCCCCAGCGTAGTCAGGTTTACAGTCCAAATTCTTTTAAGTTTGATGTGTCTCCTTGATCTAAATGTCCCCGCTAACAGTTATCACCTTAGATTTTTTTTTTTTTTTTTTTTGCTTTTTAAGGCCGCACTGCGGCATATGGAGGTTCCCAGGCTAGAGGTCCAATCGGAGCTACAGCTGCTGGCCTACACCACAGCTCACGGCAATGCCAGATCCTTAACCCACTTAGTGAGGCCAGGGATTGAACCTGCAACCTCATGGTTCCTAGTCGGATTCGTTCCCGCTGCACCACGACGAGAAGTCATCTTAGATTAATAAAAAAATCATTTTTCTTGGGAACGCCTTTATAATACGGGGCCCAATACCTGTTTGTTTCCCTAATTTTGAAATAAATCAAGTTTTATTCAATTTTATAGGCATCAATCAGGGGACTTGACATGCAGTTAGCTTGAATCTAATTAACAATTAGATCTTGGAACAGGCCTAACATCCATTTTGTTCAAATTACATAAAATCCCTGAAGTTGGAGAGTTCTGTCTTTATACGTGGCAAAGCAGGAAACAGAGGGAGGTTAAAGGACTTGTCAGAATTAGTGACAAATTTGAGGCTAAAAGCCAAGTTTCCAGATGCTCCAAATTCAATGTTCATTCCTCTTGACTAGCTAATTTCCCTGGTGCTTTGGCCTTAAAATTTGAATTTTTGATGCTTATAGAAAAGGCAAAAGAGCCAAAACCCCTCAAGAGACAATCTGCTGTGCCAAGACACTTTCATCTGCCATCCTCTTAGTAAGAGGACCATGTTTATTAAGTTCCCCTCTGAATGGGGCAGCACAGACCTGCCTAAGTGTCCTCCGGGCCTGCCAGCCATAGGTTATGTACTTTTCTCCCCTTGCTTTCCCTCCACATCTGTCTTTAATCTTTGCCACTGCAGCCTCCTCACTAACTTGACAGTTCATTTAACTCCAATGAAACACATCTACAGAACGTCTTTATGTTTACCAGAACATCTGCTGCAAAGCGTCTTCCACAGACTTCACAGGGAAATAATTCCTGATTGCCATCTGTATAGGATCCAAGAGCACATTATGTTAGTTTCATGGAATTGCCTGTCCGAGAAGAAATGACTAACTGGAGGAGACTTCAAGAGCTTGATATCCTCACTCTTTTCAGTCCCCAACCACTTCCCTCTCTTAGGAAGATCCTTTTAAAATTCACCCGTTTTCTTCTAACATAGACTTCTCACTTTATTAAACAGGCAAATTCTATATGCTTCAGGCAACCAGAGTATAATTATTTAATATTTAATATATTCTTTTTCTTTTGGCCGCCTCGCGGTATGTGGAATTTCCTGGGCCAGGGATCGAAACTTTGCTACAGCAGCTACCCAAGCTGCTGCAGTGACAATGCTGGGTCCTTAACCGCTGCACCACAAGAGAACTCCAATACTTAATACATACGTAAACTAAGTTTCTGACAGCTTTGCTTTAGACATAAGTACAAAGTTGATACCCTAGCATAAAGTCATAAATAAGCCAATGGTAACTAATGTCTTTTAAGATTCCTATTAGAATATAAGATCATTTGTGTGCTAAATGAAGGCATGCCAATTTATCTTGCCCATGTTAAAATGGTCACCTAGTCACTGAATTTAAGGTGAACTTTCCAAAGAATGGCTTTCTCTCTAAAAATAAACTGTATGCTGGATAAACTCCTACCTGAGAGGAAAGAAGTAGAAGAGGATGAAATGGACCAAGTAGAAATGGTGGTCTTTGATCAAATCAGGAAAGTCAGATGCATTACAATGAAGAAACACACTAGGATGGCAAATACCTTCTAGGGGTGGTGCTCAGTGTCAGATTTCTTCCTGGGACCTGTGAATAACACCAGTGGCTAGCATTTTAAGTAAAGGACTATAATTATAACACACTCAATACTCGCAATTTTTTTTTCTTTTTAGAGCCACACCTGTGGAATATGGAATTTCCCAGGCTAGGGGTCAAATCACAGCTGCCGGTCTACGCCAGAGCCACAGCAGCACCAGATCCGAGACACATCCGAGACCTACACAGAAGCGCACAGAAATGCCAGATCCTTAACCCACTGAGGAAGGTGAGGGACTGAACCTGCATCCTCATGGATACCAGGCAGATTCTTAACCCACTTAGCCGCAAAGGGAACTCCCACCATTGAACTTTTTGAAAACTTTGTAGTGTTTTCAAAGTTAAATGAAGGATAAACTCAAATATTAAAAACTAAGACTGACTGTACCCACTATAACCCAATGCCTCAAAATGCCTAACACCCAGTAAGGTTCTCAATAAATACTTGTTGAATGTACGGACCCAAGAATTGAGTTTCTACCGTAGGACCATTCATTTAATAAATAATTAAATACCTACCATATGCAACCCTGTGGGAATATTAAGAGAAACCATACATGGGTCCAGCATAGAAAAGGAGAGAAAGTATACCATAAATTACTTTCCGTGAAGTTAGAAAAGCAAACCATTGTGAAATTCTGAAAAAAAGTTTCATTTCATATTACTGCCTTTCAATTCCTCTAAAGCCGAGCATATAAGATTTTTAAAAAGCAGGAGATTTTATGGTAAATCATTTGGGCTATATCAAGGGGAGTGGTCAAGGACTCCGGTTAGGAAGAACCTGACAGAGCTGTGGAAGATGCATGTGACAAAGGTGAGGAGGGATGCACAGACGGTGGTGGGGAGGGAAAGTGGGATTTTAGGAAAAAAGCTAAAGGTGTAGGCCTGAAATGGAAAGGAAAGAAGAAATGGGAGACACTGTGGTCAAAGAACCAATAAGTTGACTGGATGTGGGGGGAGTTGGGAGGTAGCAAAGAGAAAATGATGAAGGACTGAGAAGAGGGTAGGACCGTGGAGAGAAGGAGAGAATTCGAAAAGGACAATCTTGTCAGAAACATGACCTCAGCTTTGGAAACGCTGAGTTTGAGATAGAGTTATCCAGCCAGCAGGATGGAGACGAGGGAGGTCAGGGCTAGAGACACAGATGTAGGCTTTGTTTGGAGAGTGATGTAAAGGCGTGATATTGCCAGGGAAGAGGTCATGGAAAGAGAAGTACAGGGATGATCCCTAGGGAACTCCATATTTAAAGGCCAAGAAGATGATGAAGATAAGCCAGAAGGAGAAGCAGGAGAGAACAGGGTCATGGAAACCATGGGAAGAGGGTTTGAAAAAGGAAGGCCTGATTAACAGGAATCAGATGGTAGCTCATTACAGACATTGTTGATTTAAATGATTTCTTCTCACATCTGCCAGATGGTATTGTATTTGCAACACAGGTCATTCATTACAGCATACCACTCTTCCTCTGTTTTTTTGGCCTTCTAACTCTGTACAAACTCGGTCTTGATTTTTTTATTTTTCAGGAGGATATCCCACTCCCCCCTCAACACAGTTACTCATTAATAAAAACTACATCCTAGTTAATAAAAATGCTACCTTTTTTAAAAACACTAATGAAGGATAATTTACTTTTTGAATATTACTGTAACATTTGTAGTGTGATTTCCTGTTCCCCAAACACTCTTCCTATGTAAGTTCATTTACTCTTTACAGCAATTCTGTGATACAGGGTTAGTATTTTTTTTTTTTTTTCTTTACAGATAAGAAAACAAAGGTTCAAGGTTGGGCGACTTCTCAAGAAAAATAGGTAGTAAGTGTTAACACTGAGACTCAAACTTGAGTCTCTGTCTCTATAAGTATGATGACTATTCAACTATCACTATCAATACAGAGATACTATGTCAATACCAAACTGTAAAGCAAATGGAAGTCCCTGGAAGGTCAACAGACTGGCTTAAATCAGCTAGTTTTAATGAGCTTGAAATAACGACAGATACAATACGATTCGACTAACACCTAAAATAGACGGACCACTACATTCTGAACCACATTCAACTCGACAATAAGAAAGGAACATGCGACTAGTCATCTGAACCAAATGTGAAGATCAGTGAGGTCTAGTATTATGTATGCTGAATCACATGGAAAATGTGATCACTAGAACCTCAAAATAATCTTTTGAAACAACCAAGTTGCCTTCAACACGTGAATGGTTAAACAAGCTGTGCTACATCCAAACCCTGGAACACTGCTCAGCAATAAAGGAACACTACCGATACATGCAGCAGCCTGATTCAGTCAATCTCATTACTAAGTGAAAAAAGTCCATCTCAAAAGGCCACATACTCTATGAGTCTATTTGTAAAACATTCTCAAAATGACAATTAGAGATGGAGAAGAGATTATTGATTGCCAAGAGGTAGGGATGGTCAGGGAGGGAGGTGGTTGTGACTATACAAGGTGGAATGAGGAAGACCTTTCGGTGACTGACTACTTCTGTGTTTTTATTGCGGTGTGGGGGAAGTTATGAATGTAATAACATGGTATAGACTTATAAACACACAGTGCCAATGTATATTTTCTGGTTTTGACATTGTACTGTAACTTGGAAACTGGATACCGGTTTCAGGAAGCTCTAATATTCTGAAACTTTTTTTTCTGTCTTTTCTAGGGCTGCACCTGCGGCATGTGGAGGTTCCCAGACTAAGGGTCTAATCGGAGCTGTAGCCGCCGGCCTACGCCACAGCCACAGCCACACAGGACCCAAGCCACGTCTGCAACCTACATCACAGCCCACGGCAACGCCAGATCCTTAACACACTGAGCAAGGTCAGGGATCGAACCCGCAACCTCATGGTTCCTAGTAGGATTTGTTAACCGCTGAGCAACGATGGCATTGCTATAATTTTTATGCATTGTGTCACAATAAAACTTTTAAATAGGGAGTGGCAAACTGGCCAGTGGGCCCAGTCTGAGGCTGCACGATCTTGTAAATAGTTTTATTAGTAAACAGTCATGCCCATTTGTTTGTGTATACATTATCTAATGTTTCTTTCACACAATAGCAGAGTTGAGTAGTTGTAACGGAGACCATACGGTCTGTAAAGGCAAATTACACTGTTCGGCCTTTACAGAAATAAGCTGCCAAAGAGGAGAATGCAGTAATTAAAAGTGTTTTGTGGGGAGTTCCTGCTGTGGTTCAGTGCGTTAAGAACCCAACTAGTATCCATGAGGATAAGGGTTAGAGCCCTGGCCTCAATCAGTGGATTAAGGATCCCATGTTGCTGCAAGCTGTGGTGTAGGCCAGCAGCTGCGGCTCCAATTCGACCTCTAGCCTGGGAACTTCCATATGCTGCAGGTGCGGCTGTAAAAAGAAAAAAAAAGTTTTGTGAGAGAATAACATGGAAAAATTTAATATGCATTTTTATTCGTGCATTTACAAATAAAGACTGTAAGGATATATATGTATATATATGGTATGCACACATACTACACATACACACATATATATATACTGTAATTACCTCTGAGTGGTAAGGATAAAGGTGACTAGTTTTCTAAATTTTCAGTTTTTCTACAAAGATTATGCACTGAGGTTATTAAAATTAGAATAAAAGGGAGTTCCCACCATGACTCAGTGGAAATGAATCCGACTAGTATTCATGAGGATTCAGGTTCCATCCCTGGCCTTGCTCAGTGGGTTAAGGATCTAGAGTTGCTGTGAGCTTGGTGTAGGTCGCAGCTGTGGCTTGGATCTGGCGTTGCTGTGGCTGTGGCATAGGCCAGCAGCTACAGTTCTGACTTGACCCCTACCCTGAGAACTTACACTTGCTGCGGGTGCACCGTACATAGCCAAAATATAATAATAATAATAATAATAATAATAATAATAATAATAATATTAAAAGAATCCTTTTGATAGCTAAGTTAATACTTAGTGTTTTAGAATACTATATTTCTAGACTTATTCTAATTGGAGTCTCAGTATACTATTAAAGTGGCTGTTATCTTTATATATTGGTTTATAATCTTAAGCCAATTTTTAAAATTAGGGAAAAAAAGTGATCTGGAAGTGATCAACAGTTTTGTTTAGCATGTTAACAATGAAAAAAATAAGCATTACAAAGATCTCGGTTCAAAAATTTTATAAGAAACCTGGAGAGGATTACGCCTGTAATGAAATTGGATAAAATTCTACTTGAGACTAGACATTCTCTTTCTGAGCTGGAAGTTAAGAATGCTTTGTAGAGACACCTACCAATCCACATTTCCTTATAAAGGCATTATAGAGAAGGAAAAAGGCATTTTCTCACTTAGTTGTCAGTAAGTCAAAAAATTCTTTGCAGTCCAGAACATGCAAATATTAGCGATATTAACATCTTCCAGGGCTCTATGGCAAAGGGGGTGGCATATTGGCCAAAACTTACTGTCTCAGGAACATGAGTTATAAAATAAGAAATGGAATTGAGACTGAGTTAGGACAAAGAGAACACTCCATTTTATTTTTGCCCCCCCCCCCCAAAGCTACAGTATATGGACGTAAAAACATGGAGAACCACAAGGGCAGAGAGGAAAGCAGACAAGAATAAAAAACTGGAATCTGGAAAGCTGACGGACATAACAACCAACTTGGAGGACATAAACTACATCGAAATCCACTTCCCAAGGAGTTCCCGTCGTGACTCAGTGGTTAACGAATCTGACTAGGAACCATGAGGTTGCGGGTTCAATCCCTGGCCTTGCTCAGTGGGTTAAGGATCCGGCGTTGCCGTGAGCTGTGGTGAAGGTTGCAGACGCGGCTCGGATCCCACGTTGCTGTGGCTGTGGTGAAGGCCGGCAGCTACAGCTCCTGTTAGACCCCTAGCCTGGGAACCTCCATATGCTGCAGGTGCGGCCCTAGATAAGGCAAAAAAAAAAAAAAAAAAAAAATCCACTTCC
>PVHT020000077.1:14188411-14231364 GCA_004024745.2 Catagonus wagneri
GTAGGAAAAAACAGGACAATCCAGATTTGCACTGCAGAACCCCTCAAGATCAGAGAAACCCCTGGAACAGCACAAACCTCTGACACAGGGACATGATATGTGAGGAGGAAGAAGAGACTGCTAAAATGTGGAGGATCAGGCTAGCAGTCTCAAGTTTTCTAAAGAGAGGGCACAATTCCTAGAGCCTGCCTTCACCCCACATCCCCTGATGATTGTCCTCCAACTGTAGCAGAAGTCTGCTGCCTAGAAAGGCCAAGAGAGGAGGTCTGTGAATGAATCAACACAGGACACCCCTGAAGGCATGGGTAGGCAGATACAGTTATATACACATATACATGGTTGATTCTCATTACTTTGCTAGTTATACTTCATAAGTCTCTGCAAGCATGAAATGAGCAAATAGTGACTCACTCATTACTCTTAGGAGAAATACAAAGTTAGGCTCCTGTGAACTTCTGGGTCATAACATTTTTTATCAGCCTATCAACACACCACCTTGTTTTGTATATTTCTGTCTAAAGACACCTTGTTTAAATACACATATTGTTGATTCAATAACACTGGATTCACGGCCACCCACACTAACTCATGCTTGCACGAAGATTATCTAAACAGATACGTTTTCTCCATAAGGCACAACAAAGCCTTCTTGCACTTAGAAACACCAGATGACAGCCTTTCAACACTATGCCTGGGAGCCATATTAAACAGTGAAATCACCAAGAAAAAGCACAAAAATATGAAAAATATAGCATTAAGTAGACTGTAAAAAGGACACTTGTTTATAAGACTTGAAACAAGAAGACAGAGCATTGCCTTGTTCTACCTTAGCTGGGAACGGGTGTGTTGGGTGACTTAACTTTATAACTGCTTTGTGCATATCTGAGAACAGCCACAAAAGCACCATGAGTATTGTTTTAGGGTTACAAATTTTAGTGAGTAGACAAATTTACAAATAGGGAATCCATGATTAATGAGGATTAACTGCATATGTACATATACACATGTGTGGTGTACAATCTAGTGATTAATCTCAGGAACAGTGATACAGAAAGCAGAGAATATCCCACACCATCTTCTTTGACTTAGCTCACAAAATTCTGCCTGCCAGACCCTTCCTTATTCCCATGGCAGAATGAAAGCTTCCTTGGGAATATAATCATTCCATGGGGGAAATATCTAAAGACACTGACATTAGGAAGATTCCCAAACAGCTTACCCAGACCACCCTACAGTAAAAGCTAAAAATCATTAAATGCCACCCATCCATTCAGTTTCCACTATTTCTTCCTCCAATCTTAAACATGGACAGGAATTTCCAAAGACCTGCAGAAAGTCTCTAGTATGTAAGCCCAAAGTAAACCAAAGAGAAATTTAAAGCTCTTAGAACATAAAAGCCTTGAGGAGAAATGAAAAACTCAATACAAGGCTGGAAGATACAATTATAGAAAAATCTCCCCAAAAGCAGAGTAAAATGGCATAGAAATGGAGAAAAACAATACCTGTCCAGAAGGTCCTACTCCAAATTAACAGTTCAGAGAGAAAAGGAGAAAATGCAATGAAGACTATAAATATAATTTTAAACTATTTCCAGAAGTAAAAGGACACAGACCTCCTGTTTGAGAGGACCTAGCACAAATGAAAACAGATCTCTAATAATCACTGTCACAGTACAATTTCAGAACACTGGAGAGATTCTACAGACATGGAGAAGAAAAAAAAATGTAAGAAGAGGAAAAAAGTAACATACAAAATATCAGGAATCAGAACAGCTTCAGATTCACTAAAATGGAACTAAATGCGGGCAAATCCTCTAAACTTCTGAGGGAAAATAATCTACAACCTAAAGTTTTATACCCAGCCAAGCTATCAATCAAATGGTGTGGAGGTAGAATACAATTCCACACATGCAAGTTTTCAAAGAATTTACATCCTATGTACTCTGTCTCAAGAATTACTGGAGGAGGGAGTTCCTGTTGTGGCTCAGTGGTAAGTGAACCCGATTAGCATTCATGAGGATGTGAGTTCGATCCTTGGCCTTAGGTTAACGATCCAGTGTTGTCGTGAGCTGTGGTGTAGGTTGAAGACATGGCTCGGATCCCTCATTGCTGTAGCTGTGGCATAGGCCAGAGGCTACAGCTCAGACTGGACCCCTAGCCTGAGAACCTCCATTTGCTGTGGGTGTGGCCCTGAAAGACAAAGTCAAAAAAAAAAAAAAATTATTGGAGGATATGCTCCACAACAAGGTGAATAAAAGAAATAGTAAGTAGGCAATTCAACACCTAGGAGGGAAAGAAGGGGATCCCTAGGATAACAGCTGGGCACCAGAACTAGAAAGCAAACAGTTCAGACTGGAGGTATGTGACTAAAGATACACATATACGGAAGGCTGTCATAACCTAGATATTCACTGCCTTTGTAATCTGAGGATAGTATGTCCTATATCTGTATCTGGCTCCCTTCATACTCTGATTGTCTAGATCAGCTGAGGACAATCACTTCACTCCACAGCAAGGTTCTGCACCTATCTCCTGGGATGTAGAGAGGTCACAGTGAGTGCAGCAGCAGCAAACATAACACAAGCATACAACCACTAAGCCTATTCTGGCAGGAAATACAGGATGCTCCAGCTGTGGTGACTTGTGTCCCCAAGACTCACTCATCACCTGGCTCACTGACATCTCCATATGGGGCTCCTGTAAACTCTAGGAGCTGAAGTCAGACTCAGAGACTATCTGGCTCATCTTCTCAAAGATGCCTTGATCAAATGGTAGCAAACATTGCCTCACAAAGCTAGATTTATGCTTCTCACTTGCTCAAAACTAAACAAGATACTGTCTTTATAGGGATACCATGCAGGTGATGATTAATATAAAAGTCTAGATAGGATAAATTGAAATTGAAGATGAACCCACAAGTGGCTTCTGTGTTCTATTTCTTAACTTGAATAACTTGTTCTACTTCTTGTCCTTTTAGGGCCGCACCCGCGGCATATGGAAGGCTAGGGGTCTAATCGGAGCCACAGCAATGCCAGATGCAAGCCGCGTCTACAACCTACACCACAGCTCACAGCAATGCTGTATTGTTAACCCACTGAGCAATGCCAAGGATTGAATCTGCAATCTCATGGTTACTAGTTGGATTCATTTCTGCTGTGCCATGACAGGAACTCCTGTTCTACTTCTTAACTTGAATAGTGGGTAATGTTTATTTTATTATATATTCCCCTTTAAGTTTCGCAATTAAAATACAAGGTCATTAGATCACTGTACCTCTTTTTGACCTTTAACTGAAACAAACTGGAAAAAACATACTAGTGTCTACACACAATCCAGAGTTCCCTGCATGGCTCAGTGGTCAATAAACCTGACTACGATCTGTGAAGTTGGAGGGTTCAATCCCTGGCCTCATTGAGTGGGTTAAGGATCTGTCATTGCCATAAACTGTGGTGTAGGTCACAGATGTGGCCTGGATTTGGCACTGCTGTGGCTGTGGCGTAGGCCAGCAGCTATAGCACTGATTCAGCCTCTAGCCTGGGAATCTCCATATGCCGAGGGTGCGGCCCTTAAAAAAAAAAAAGTAAAAGAAAAAAGGGAAAAAAAGGATAATCTGACAGGAAAGTTAGAGACAGCTGAAATTCCATCCTTTACCTTAGGTGATCTGATGACATCACAAAGGAGGTGTGGCTACAAGGCATCACAGATAGTATTCCCAAGTAGTAATAATTTTGATACTTAGTTTGACTTGTAAATAAGTTATAAAGTATCTGAAAAAGTAATTATATATCATCCAGTACTTAAACAAGATAGGTCCTTAAGATAGAGCTGGCAAATTCTTCCTGATTTTGCTCCCTGTCTGGGATGCCTGAGGCCTTCTTTCTGGCTAATGCTGAGTCTAGGTCCTTTTGTTCCAAGTTTAAGCAAGTCTTTTCTCCTCCAAGTTTAAGCCACTCTTTTCTGAAATGTCTGTCCCAACTATCCATTCATTTTTATACCGCTTAGTGATCATTTACCAAATATCAAGCTCTGTTTTAGACCCTGGGGATAAAGCAATAAACAAAAATACTCTGCTCTCAGTTTGTATGAGACTGAAAAACAAGAAAAATCACAGATACTAATACATGCTATGGAGAACATAAAGCAGGAAAGAAGAGTAAGAATGCAGAGGAGGGATGTTCGTGCTATTTTTAATTACATGGTCATGGAAAAGTTTATAGGGGAGGTGACAACTGAGCACCATCCTTAAGGAAGATTTATTTGCAGTAAGAGCACTTCAGGTGGAACAGCAAGTACTGAGATCTTCATTTTAAGTGGTACTTATCACAGTGACTTGGCATTGCTAGTTATATTTTTGCTGCACACACCCTGCCTCCTAAGACAATGCCACTTGAAGACAAACCCCTTATTGTGCTGGACAGCCAACATTTAGCATGGACCTTAAGTTCCCAACCATTATTTATATATGACTCACATCATAAATATTCCAAAATATTATGAAATAATGCAAAATACTACATAAGAACTTTTTCTACAGAATAAAATCAGGATCTTTACATTTGGAGGATAATCAGCCTAAATCACAGTAGGCTTCACCAAGACCAGTGGTTTATATAGTCCCATTCTCTTGACTGCAAGATATGTAATGTGTTCACTTAAACCATTAGGGTAAGGTGTGGTGAAATCAGAAGCTCCGAAGATGGAATCTGAATAGCGCCAAGTCAAAGTATAGTCCACGTCTATAAGATTCTTGTTTTAAGAACCTTCAATTGAGAGAGCTACCAAAATAAACAGTCAATCGTTTTAGGCTTCAGTACGTTCCCAACACCAGCATAAACCATTATTTGGCCCTTTGCTTCTGCAGGTTGGCATTTAAATACACAATCTCCAGTATTCTACTTCTGTAATGACAAGCTCTTCAGCCAAGTTCTTTGTATTCATGTTGGTAAAGTACCTAATGCTAATGTTTTCACAACTCTTTAAAAAAAATTCTACAGTACTTGCTTAGATTTAGAATCGAAAATGTACAGGACAAGATTAACAACTACCAGCTTCAGAAAAGCCATAAAGTAATTACAGATGAAGACACTGATACTTTAGATTGCAAATGCAGCTCACCTGCTAAACATGGTTCTGCCTCAGCCATTCTGTACCCAGCTCAGACCAAGAGTTTTCCACAACAGTCCAGATCACAACACATTAGTCATGGACACCTGAACAAGGGTCACTAACAATTCGCCTGCTGCAAGAAAGTCACAGTTTACCAAATAATTAACAATGGTGATGGTGTCATTGCTTGAGCCTTGAAAAAGTTAAGTTAAAAAAATCTCATCAAAAAACAGGGAAAGTTTTCAACTATGTTTTTTAATCAAGTATGAATGGTTCCAAGCATTAAATAATGTTGAAAAGACAAACTTTCTAGTTTAAACTGAAGTAAGTATTTCTGATTTTGAGCCAGGTACTCATTGAAGCCAAGGAAGTTTTCTTGATTATTTCTGCTGTTTCCTGTCTTCACTACTCCTAAATTCCAAAAACAAGTCAGCCAGTAATTAATTCCCAACAACCTCAATATTGTTTTACCTTCCTTTTGAAATAACCTTTTGCACACAGCAAGGGGAAACGGCTTCCTACCAGTGAAACTTTCTCAGGGAAAACTTTCTGCCACTCTATTTCAAATATGAGTTTTTAACTTGGTTACTTTTCTACATACAGCAAATCAAACCACTTAATTCCTGAAAAGGAGTGGAAAGGTTTCAAAGAAATATTTGAGAACATCTGCAAAAGGCAACTGGGACAACCACACAAATAAATGAAGAACAAATCAATTCCATTTAAGTTATGAAGATATTTCCTTTAATTTATCCAAACATTTCATGTACATGAAGTCACTCATTTCAGAGAAAATTTAAGCATATAAAGCTAAATTTTAAAATATTACCATATTTACCAGACAGCTGGCAGAGAAAACTTGCTGGTATAAATACTGTATTTTCTTTTCAATACCTGCCTATAAAAATGGCAGCTCAAACAGCTGTATCTCTTTGAAGATCCTCCTTCATTACTGAACCTAACAAAGAGCCCTTAAGGAGGAATGCTCCTTATCCTAATGTCATAGCTTGTCCGCTGTCATGACACCTTGTCCGTCGTCATAGCTTTAGACCCTCAACATTTTTCTTCAAGTTCAGAAGCTCTTTTTCCTGCCTTCTTTTCTCCAGTTTGAAGGCTAATTTGTTAGCTTTCTTCTCCACTCTTCGTTCCTGTGCAAGAAGACATTCATGTTACTCAAATCTTCACACTGACGTAGAGTAACTTTGCAGAAGAAAACCTCTGTGACTACAGAGGCTCATCTAAATCTTACATCTGAGAAAATCACTTTACCTTACGCTCTTCTTTTATAGCTTGTTTTCTTGCTCTTTTATCTTCTTTGCTTTCATTTTTAGAACGTGGTTGGGTTGACACCTTAGGCAGATCACTGTCATTAATCATCTGCATTCGTTCAACCTGCTTTGCTGTGAGTCCTTTCTTAGGTAAGACATCCAGAGGTATTCCTGTTTTAGAAGAGAGTCGGATTTGTTTGGGCTGGAAGATAAAACAGCATTAGGGTTATTTTTCATTCTTGTTAAAACACAGCTAATGGCACATTTTTGTTGCTTTTCATAATGGTGTTGCAAGCCACAAAACAAAAGGGTAAAGCTATTGTGAGAAGAAAATCTATACATTCCCACTTTCTGAACCATACATTTAAAACAGCTCATGGAGGAGTTCCCGTTGCGGTGCAGCCAAAATGAATCTGACTAGTATCTATGAAGATGTGGGTTTGATCCTTGGCCTCACTCAGTGGGTTGGGGCAGATGAGGCTCAGATCCCATGCTGCTGTGGCTGTGGTGTAGGCTGGCAGCTGAAGCTCTGTTCGACCCCTGGCCTGGGAATTTCCATATGTTGTGGGTGTGGCCCTAAAAAGCAAAAATTAAATAAATAAATAAATAAAATAGCTCAAGGAGTTATTGCCTTGGAACCTAGTGGTTAAGGATTCGGCATTGTCACTGCTATCGTTCCAGTTCCATCCCTGGCCTGGAAACTTATGTATGCCGCAAGTGTGACCAAAAATAAATAAATAAAAATTTAAAAAGAAAATAGCTCAGGACACTAGGACGTACCTTTGGTTGATACTTGATAAGTTGTGGATGGTTATATAAATTTGAGTATGTACCTTAAAAAAACACACAAACACAAAATTATGTATCAATAAGTACTTTCAGTTCAGAAAACAATCACTGAACTTTTACTCTTGACTTTAGTGTTTTCGAAGCTCAAAACAATAGTCTCTCTCTTGTGCTTTTAAACCGTCTACAACTCAGTAACAGAAACATTACTTTTTGCAAATCATTTTTACAAAATATGTACTTTCTCAAAAAAGTTGATGTACCCACTACTTTAAAATTACTATCACATTTTCAGCAGTAAAATGGACACTAAGATACTTACTACATATAGATTCACAATCCCACTTCTCTTTGGCTTCTTCAAGAACTACAGTAACAATCTCTTCTTCCTCAGATCCATCGAGATCATTCACTGGCAGGCCCTGATCCTCGAAGGGTTCAAGAGTATTCAGTTTGACACAACTTTAGGTTGCGTTTTCAATAATGTAGATAGATGAGGCGGTAAAACAAAACAAACAAACAAAAAAACCACCACCCATTCATTATTATACTATGTTACAAAACTGCACTTAAAGAGCTAAGGAAACAACAGTATTTTTTTTAGATCCACACAATTATTTGCTCATTTGTCACTTCCTGTCAAAATAAGCGCTGCTCAGCCCTGCCTCTCCTCCACAGCAGGTTTTGGACATTATTACTGCTGACAGGAAGGAAAAATCTATGTGCATCCTTGCCAGGTTTTAAACCATTAAACAAGATGGTGGCTTTCCTATATAACATGATCTTTTTTAAAGCAATACGACCATTAGCCTATGTACCTCTTTTCCAAGTATTCAAATAATTCAAAGAACGTAGCCCTTGTTCTGCCCTAGGACCTACATATGACAATGATCACAGAACATCAGGCCTTTCTAGCAGATGTAAACACCTCATTAGTTTCTCTCAGAGAAATCACCTTGATGTGGATGATGACTTACTAAATATTTGGCTGGAAAGTCATGCTAATCAGGCCAGAGAGAAACTCTGATCTACCTCTCAGAACACCTTTTTAGGAAGATGAAGAGTGTATATACTTAGAATTCATAACAACTCTTCAGCCAAAGAGGCTCGAAGAACCATCTCATTCTCCAAGCGGAATGTGACCTTGTACTCTAGTTCTCAGTTATTCCATCATGACTCTTAGATCAAAGCTATTGAGAGAATGGTTCTCAGTACATTCCCACCCTTGTTATGGTCAGCATCAGAATACTTTGTATCAAAGTGTGAGCCAAAGGTTAAGGAAAATGCACCATATTCTAAATATGGATTCTCACTGATTAATTTTCCAGATTTAGCTGTTTGACTACGACTTCATTTGAAAATGACAAAAAGCAAGCAATCAAGGAAAAGTCACCATACTTCTCTGCCTTCTCTTTATGGTAGTCATTCAAAATTTTCTCTAAGCGACTGCCATCTACTTGAATGGAACCTTCCAATTCAGCATTATCCAGAGCTCCAATTTCATCATCATCATACTGCTCATAAAACTTGAATATAAAGTGGAAAAAGAACATGAAAAAAATGAATGTATTCATTAAGACTATGGCACTTAAAATGTTATTTTTACATTTACATTAATTTTACTCCTGCACAATATTTAAGAACTACCATGAGATCACAACTACTATTAAAGTATTATTAGTGAGTCAGCACCAAAACTATACAATGTGGATGGAAGACATTCTACTCAGCACTCTTGACATCTAGATTTAAAATAGGCTGCCATTTAATATGAAAACGACCACTGACAAAACAGACAACCTACAGGATGGGAGAAAATACCTGCAAATGATATGACTGATTAGGGATTAATATCCAACGTAATATAAACAGCTCATATAACTCTATATCAAAAAACAAACAAAAAAACCCCTGGAGTTCCCTTGTGGAACAACAGGTTAAGGATCTGGCACTGTCACTGCAGGCACTGTCACACAGCTCAGGTTGCTGCTGTGGCTTGGGTTTGATCCCCGGCCCAGGAACTTCTGCATGCCACAGGTGTGGCAAAAAAACAAAACAAAACAAAACAAAAAATCTATAAATAACAAAAAAACCCCTACTTGATTAAAAAAATGGGCAGAAGACTTGAAGAGACATTTTTCCAAAGAGGAAATGCAAGTGGCCATAGGCACATGAAAAGACGCTTAAGACTGCTAATCATCAGGGAAATGCAAACCAAAGCCACAATGAGATACCACAATACATCTGTCAGATGTACTGAGTACAAAAAAATACATTCTCTTGAGGAAGTGAGGAAATGGAAGCCCTTGTACATTGTTGATGGGAATGTAAATTGATGCAGTCACCGTGGAAAGAGCACTGAGGTTTCTTTAAAAACTAAAAATAGAACTACAACATGACCTAGCAATTCCATTCCAAGATATACATCCAAAAGAAACAAACAAAACAATGCTAACTTGAAATGATCCATGGACCACAATATTTTAACAGCAGTATTGTTTACAACTGTTAAGGAAACAACCCAAATATCCATCGACAGATGAATGTATAAAGATGTGGTGTGCACGCACGCACACACACAAACATACACATGCACTGGAGTACTACCGAGGCATAAAAAAGAATGAAAATTTGTCATTTAAACAACACAGATGAACATGGAGGGTATTGTGCTAAGTGAAGTAAGTCAGAGAAAAATACTGTATGACTCATTATATTTTGGATCTAAGAAATAAAAAACTAGTGAATATTACAAAAAAGAAACGGACTCACAGATATAGAGTATACAAGGAAACTCTAGGGTTTTGGAGTAGGGTTTTTTTTTTTTGATGTTGAGTTATATGAGCTGTTTATATTATGTTGGCTATTAATCCCTTATCAAGTCATATCATTTGCAAATATTTTCTCTCATCCTGTAGGTTGTCTGTCTTGTCAGTGGTCATTTTCATATTAAAAGGCAGATATAGATACAGTGGTTACCAGTGGGGAGAGCAGGATGGGGTGGGGCCAGGACAACACAGGGGCATGGGATTAAAAGGACAAACTATTAGGTAAAAAATGAGGATATACTGTATAGCATGGGGAATATAGCCACTATTTTATAATAACTATAAATCGAGTATAACCTTTAAAATGGTGAAGCACCATATTGTGTACCTGTATCTTACATAATATTGTACATCAACAACAATTTAAAAAATGAAAATGAAAGGCAGTTATTCTGTTCAGCTTGGAGGACAAAATGCTAAGCAGGAATCTTCAGAATATTTCACAGATACTTTCAAATTGATTGATTATGCAAGCTAAAAGATATGTAACTAAAGAGCCTCCTGTTAATGTATAAATTTCATTCTTGTTTAGATGACATTCACTGCATTATTCAAATGCTATTTACACTGCTAGGCTTTGTAAAAGAACAAGCAGGGGGTGATTTAACTCCTGAAGAGTGAGGTTACTATTAACCATTTGCCTATTAAATGTTGGAGAGAAGGAAATAAGTACTCAGTGAAAAGGCAGCCAAGTCAGAACCTTTATCTTAGACATACTTCGAAGGAATTTATTCATCATTTACTCAACAGTCTGAATTCCTGCCGTATTCCAGGTATCACTTTAGGCCTTGGGATATATTAGTGAGAAAAGCGCTCAAAAAAATGGAAAGAGCAAGTTCCCACTGTGGGTCAGTAGTAACAAACCCGACTAGTCTCCATGAGGTCTCAATCTGGGGGTTAAGGATCCCATGTTGCCCTGAGCTGTGGTGTAGGTCGCAGATACGGCTCCAATACCACATTGCTGTGGCTGTGGTGTAGGCTGGCAGCTATAGCTCCAATTAGACCCCTAGTCTGGGAACTTTCATATACCACACCTATGGCCTTAAAAAGCCAAGAAAAAAAAGGGAAAGAAATGGAATTCTGTTTATGCTCCGGTCAAGGGTTGAAGAAAGCAGCATATCTTAGGAATAATGTTCAGAAAGGTTCAGAATCAAAATATTGGAACTCTTAAGAGGAAAGTCAGAAGGTTTCATATTAAATGGCAGATATAGATATCCTTTGACTTACAAACACACTCTTTCCAAAACTAAACTGGGTGGTTTTATGGTCTGTTTGAGTAAAAGACATAGGCTGTTCCTAATGCTTAAAATTGTAGCTCTGGGTTCCAAGCGTTATAAAATGTAATACATATTAGTCTTAAAAGGCTCCTTATTTGGGTACCTTACCTTTTCAAATCTCTCATCATGTAGGGTCAGCTGTTCATTTCTCCTCATGACCGAGGAAGTCAAAGAATAATCTGTAAAGCGACTTTTTGTTTCCTCTTCCCAGAACAAGTGATTTTCTACAGCCCCAAGAGGTTTTCCAGGGGCAGACATATCCTCATCTGATGAGCCGGCAGGGTCATAGCTATCGTCATCACTACTGTTTTCCTTCTCTTCATCCACATCTTCCCACTCACTGTCATCTTCAGCGTCAGATTTCCTAAAGTCAGAGCCATAAATTAACTGTCAAAACAACTTGAGAAATAACAGAACCAAGTGACTTTACACAACTGAAATTTGAGGGTATTTCAGACAGGATTCTTGTTTAGGCAGAAACAGCTGTGCTGCTTGACCCGTCTGGTTTGGTTGGAAAAGAAATGAACTCGCAATCAAGCAACCTGGACTTTAGCCCCATCTATCGATGGTTTGTAAAGACCTCAGGCCTCACATTTTCCGGTCTAAAGTCAGAAGTCTCAGACTAAATGCTCTTGAAGGTCTCTTCCAGCTGCAGTATCTAGTGGCTACCATCCTACCAAACCAGAGTCAGGTCATTCCTGCTTCAAAACCAGCCACACATACTGTATCTCCATCCCCTCTTCCTCTTCTGTTGGCTTATTAGCCTGAAGAATAAAATCATCTTCAAGCAAATTATCTGGATTCTCAAAATCAAAATCATCATCAAGAGCTGCGACAATGTCAGGATCAAAATCCAGCCGAGGTCCTAGAAGGAAAACAACAAACTGAGTAATAATTCTCAAGAAAGCAGGATTCCTTCATTTAACTAACATAATCTGAGTAGTCACTATATGCCAGATTATAGCTATGTATTGAGCATAAAACAATGATTCAAAATTTTAAAAATTTCTGTTCAGGAATAGACATAGAGATGGATAACCCCAAGAAAGTTTTAGAAAGGAAAAAATCCCTCTGGTTTCAATATCCACTGGTAAAAGCTTTCATTACAGATCTACAATATTAAGCTGTGTCTCTTGCAAAATCCAAAGCTTTTAGTCACAGGAAGAAACTGGGCTTTAAATTCACCTGTTAGAAGTAACTCTAACTTGTTAGAAAGCCTGTTAAACTTTGTCTTTTCAGACTGAGATTTTAATAAATCCCAATCTGTTTGTGTTCTTTTATAGAGTTCAAAGAAAACTTGCAAGTTCAAACCTGTAAAATGACAACATCCTTCACAAAAGAGTGCTTGACCCTCCAGCCTCATTTTATGTTTTCACCCTTCCTTCCAGGCATGCTGAAAGGTGAGCTGGTCGATCGTGTTCTCCTCTTCTATAGCTTCCTCTGTCTGGAATACCCTCTCCTCCCCTCCCTGCTCTCCTTCATCCACCTGATTAAGCCACACCTAAGAAATCAATCTCGACATCATTTCCTCCAGGACACCACGCCCAACTCCTCCAGGCTGGGTCTGGTGCCTCACTACTATTTATACATCTGTACTATAATCACAATTTCCCATTTAATTCCAATCTTTTCCAACAGATGGTAAATTCCTTGAGGTCAGAGATTATGCTTTATCCTGCTTTAACCCAAACTGTACTAATGGCAACTCAAAAATCTATAGAATGTATTAATGAATGAATGCTACATGGCAAGCATCAGTCAATAATTAAGGCAGTTTGGTAGAAGTATCAAACAGGACTTCTGTGGCTTTCTGTGTTTGTTCTAAAATACAGTGTTGGCATTGAAAAAACCAAACATAATTGTTGGTGCATCTGCAACAGACGGTAAAATGCATCTCTATAAAATACTTCTACATTCTTGAGAGAAATTCTGAAGGCTAACAGACTAAGCATTTTCAAGATCGCACTATATGAATGTAAGACTAATTGAATATCATGGTTTCCTTTGTAAGAGGTTACGTCAAAGCTAAGATTCCCCTACTAGATCACCAAAACAATTTTCCCACTTTCCTCTCCAAATAGGAACTTTAAAGACTAAGAACTTGATGGCAATCAAAACAAGGATGTTGATTTCAGCCATCCCTCCCTAATGATCTCTAATTTGAATTCAAACATCTCAACTGTTTCAACACTTTATTAGGGACAGAAAAACTCTATCATTACTATATGCTTCTTTTGGTAAAACACTGCTCTAACCACTTGAAAAGTTAAAGGAATTATAAACACCTGAAACAGGAGCTGCTTTATTTAACAATCCAACATCTTCTTCAAACTCTGATGCAAACACTGATGAAGGCAACTTAATTGCAGTGGCCTTGAAAAAGAAGTTACACAATGGTTAGGTTTATTTAGAAATACTTCCGAACTTCTATACTGAGTTAAGTGCCCCTCAAAATCCACGTCCCCTCAGGAGTTCAGAATGTGACCTTATTTGGAAATAGGCTCCTCACAGACACAATTAGTTAAGACGAGGTGATATGGAAGACGATGGGCCCAATCCACTGACTGCTGTGTCCTTGTCAGGAGGCCACATGAAGACAAGCCACAGGATACTAAGGGTCGCTGGCTACCATCAGGAGCTACAAGACAGGCATGACAGATCCTTCCTGCGAGGCCTTGGGAAGGAACACCCTTGCCGAAAGCTTGATTTCAGACTTTTGGCCTCCAGAACTGTGAGAAAATAAATTTCTGTTGTTTTAAGCCACCCAGTGGTAATTTACGGTAGTTTGTTCTGGCAGTGTGAAAAAACTAAAACAACTATATTCTGCATTCTCTCACTTGTGCTCCAGTTATGTATTTTAAGCATGTATATTCCATTACGATCTCAAAAGCAACCTCCCTGCAATATTTCAAAAACTTTCTCAATATGTTATTCCACTTAATCTTCATGACCAGGTGAGTTACCCTGCACGTTTAGAGAAACAAAAGCTAAGTAAGCTACCTGCCTGAAACTAGTTACGTGAGGTTCTGGGACTGCAATCCAGGTCTCATAACTCCACTCTCCTCCAATTTCAAAATAAAATCTTTTCCTCCTTAAATCAGACAATGCACAGTCTTTCCCTGAACTGGGTGTCTTAAATCCCAGGATGGCTGTAAACCATCTCTATTGCTATATCCCTGCGAACTCTCTTGTATACAGTGACTTTACACCTGTCTTTTGGACACCATCTTATTCGTGGTTGATAGGACACAGATGACCACAACTTCTGCTTAGTCCAATCTTCACATCACTGCCAGATTAAAACTGTGTTAACACTTTACAGCATGACCTTCCTGAACGTTTAACAGGTTCACCCCTGTTAAAATTTTCAAGGCTCTGTAAAATCAAGGTCTTCTCTATTCTCCAAGTTTCATACTGTTACTCAAGAACGGAACCTCCATGTAAATCAAGTCCAGCTTTCACATCATGGAAAAATTCAGAGTAATTTATGGAGCACCCATGTGCTGGGCACGATGACCCACAATACTACCTTGTGTCCCTTCTTTCTGATTGGAATGGTCCTTCTCTCTTCAATAGGATCCACCCTTTACTGGCCAGCTCAGTTCCCTCCTCCTCCATGAAGCCCTTCTTTGATTACTGTTCTGGAGCCTTCCCCGGTATGAATTCCACCTCATTCTTTACACCCTACGACCTACTTCAACGTATGCTGGCACTGTTTTCTAACTGGTCTTTATGCTTTAATTTCATATTCTCAACTAAACAGTTGCTAATGTGACTGTGCTCTCCGTGTACCTCACCACCATCCCATCCTCAGTCTAGCAACAGGTACAAAGCTGAGTGTACGCTTTCACTGGCTCAGACAAAGCACACTCTAACGGAAGCCACCGAGGAGCAGGAGTGCGTAACTAGTAGGCTGTCATGGCTTCCAAAATGAGATTTTTGGTGATATAAACATGGCCAAAAACCTGGCTTTCTGCTGTAGAATCCTACTTTCAAAGAGCTTTACTGAGATATAGTTCACATACCAAATACTTCAGCCACTTAAAATGCACAATTTAATGATTCTTGGTAAATATTACATTAATTTCGTTTTAAATTGTGGTAAAAAAAAATTTTTTGCAAGATATTCTTTGTGATTATCTATCCTTGACATCGGGGGCTTAACAAATAAAAGGAAGGGAGTTCTCTTGCGGCACAGTGGGTTAAGGATCTGGCATTGCCCTTGCTCAGAGAGCTACTGTGTCGTGGGTTCAGTCCCTGGCCCAAGAACTTCCACATGTCACAACCGTCGTCTCCCCCCAAAAAAAGGGAGAATCAGCTTGTCTTCTGTAAATTACCTTTGGAAATATTCTTCAAATTGATAAAAAACAGAAGACTCATATATATAATTACAGTTTAAATACTAATTAATTTTTTTAGTAGTTGTGGTGGTTCTGAACTACATGGGGTTTGTCCAGCTGCTCTCCACTGTGACATCTGCTTTCCTTCATGCGAAAATCAGGGGCTGATCAAGCATTACTAATTTCTCTATTGCCTTTCTGCATCGCTTTACTTTCTGTTTTTAGGGCACATTCAGGATTTCTGGTTTACTGGAGTTCCCATTGTGGCTCAGTGGAAATGAACCCAACTAGTAACCATGAGAATGCAGGTTCGATCCATGGCCTCGCTCAGTGAGTTGAGGATCCAGCACTGTTGTGAGCTGCAGCACAGACTGCAGACACAGCTCAGATGTGGCCTGGATCCCGTGTTGCTGTGGATCCCGTGTTGCTGTGGCTGTGTTGTAGGCTGGCAGGTGCAGCTCTGATTCAACCCCTAGCCTGGTAACTTTCATATGCTGCGTGTACAGCCCTAAAAAACTACAAAAACACACATCTTCTCTTATTACGAAGATAAAGAAGTTGAGCCACTAATGGACCACCTCCTCTCCCTCAATGGCTTGCAGTAGGAAATGAGTCAGTAAAATAAATCCTACTAACAACCTAACAGCCTTGGGAAGAAGGTAGAGAGAAGTAGGTTCTGTTATGATAGTGGGACGTGTGGCCTCATAGGAGAGCCACAACCTAGTAAGTGAATGAACAGGTGCAGTCATTACCTCTTCTTCAGTATGAAACGCTAAAACCTAACCCACCTGACTTTCCTTAAGCAACAAGTATGGACTGGAGGAGCTATGACCACATCTTCCCCCAAGGAAAACAATGTCTAGACCATGACAGGACCGGAGAATAAGAAGCCGGGGAAAGAGGTCTCCTTTTTATCTCTTCTGTCAATAAACCCAATACACTAATTAGCACCTTCTTTTTTTAAGTGCCAAGTGATATAAAAGTTTCACAGGGAAGTTTGCTCTATATTAGTACTAAATTAAAGATAAAATAACGAAGGACATGGAACACGGGCATTCTTAACATTAAACAGAAAAACAGAATTTAAATTAGCAGCACCAACTTCATATAAACGCGCTCTCATTTATATTTAAAAGATAAAGTATTACGGCAGATTGCATTTTTGCTGAGAGAGGTTAACAGGAGTTTCAATCTATTGGTTCTAAGTTCGCCTACAGCTTCTATAAGCGCTGAAGAGCTGAACATTCCACAAAAGTTAGGTCTATCCTAAAGCTTATGATGCTGAAACAATTAAGCTCTTTAACCTACAGAATGTCAGGTGCCTTTCTTCTATTGAAGAGTGCTATCTATAATGACCACATCTATTAATTAAAAGTTCTAACTCAGTCAAAAGCCATTACTTTTGACAACCAGGTGACCTACTCTCCTGATGGCACATATGTGAACACACATACATGTTTTTAAGTGAAGGCATGGTTTATCTTTGTGCTCTTCATTCAGAATAACATCATTCCTTGCCCCAAATGGTTACCCTGACTTAAAAATGGTGGTTTCGTCACTCACCGCCTCTCACACACTCTCACTTAAATTGCTAGAAAGTCTTAACTGAAGTTACCGAAGTTTCTTCTCTGCCATCTTCCCTGTTGAGGGCACTGAAAGTACTTGTGGGAATGAGCTCCGCAGGCCCGCACGGCTCCTTCAGGTGCTGCAGGTAGTCATAGTCATCATCAAAGAACACTCCATACTTCCTCTGTTCTGCTCGCCTTTCTTCATCTTTTATCTAGGATAATAAACAGAACGGAATTAGCACCTGCGCCAAGGGTAAGGCACAGGAACCTTCCAACGAGCACAGCTTTTAGACCAGGAGCAAATTAACACTTGGGCTGACAAGAATGAGCTTTTTTTTTTTTTTTTTGAGACAAAGAATTCTTGACAAACTTGGGAAACACAGAATGCCACATAAACTTAAAATGGAGTAAAAGCAATTCCTCCTTTCACTAGACATTTCTGTGTAACATTTCAAACCAAGAAACACACACGTATTTTGTTTTGTCATGTATGTGAAGGACTAGAAGACTAGGGGGCACTGAGGAGTTCCCACTGTGGCACAGTGGGTTAAGAACCTGACGGGACCAGCTTAGGTTGCTGTGGAGGTGTGCTCCCCTGCCTGGCACAGTGGATTAAGGGATACAGCGTTGCTGCAACTGCAGGTCGGATTCAATCACTGGCCCAGGAACTTCTATATGCCACAGGTGTGGCCATTAAAAAAGAAAAGATGATGACTGGGGCACTGAAAGGTAAGTACAATTTCTTAAATTTATATGCTAAGAAAGTTCTCAATGTACAACACAAATTGGACTTACTAAAAAGCTAAATACAGCTTGTGTTCCAATACTTCCTTTCACATTACCCACATTTAACAAGTGTACTCTTACTGAAAATTACCAAATCAATCTTTTAAAGGCTCTCTGGCATTTTCCAAAACTAATTTGTGAGTTTTACATTTCACGAGATGACCAGGAGAAAAACTGTGGCCCAAGGTTATGAAATGGTAGGATCTTAGGGAAAGCAGATATTAAGCATATGGTTGTGCCCAAAATAACATCATGTAACATTACCGCTGATGGTTGAGCAAATATCTTCCATTATTCTACAAGATTTACTACAAGAATTTCCACTGTGGCTCAGTGGGAACGAACTCAACGAGTATCCATGAGGAAGCGGGTTCGATTCCTGGCGTCACTCAGGATGTTAAGGATCTGACATTGCTGTGAGCTGTGGTGTAGGTCGCAGACGCACATCGGATCTGGTATTGCTATGGCTCCAGTGTAGGCCCACAGCTGTAGCTCCGATTAGACCCCTAGCCTGGGAACCTCCATATGGCATGGGTATGGCCCTAAAAAGACAAAAAAAAAAAATTATCCTCTCAATCAAAACAGATATGCATGATATAAAAATGAACATATTTACCAAAAATTAAATAACACATTTTGTTTCCCAGAAGAACCCAGTTATGTGAAAACAGCAGTTGACCAACATAATTTATTAAAAACTATCAACAGTCCACCCACAAACTTATTGGCTATAGCACAGGACCTACTTTCTGTGTAGGCAACAGAACCCTCTGGGGTGCAGTCTCATCTGCTGCTAAAGGATCTCGCTGGCTCCGGTGGACCAGGTGAAAAGACACAGCTTTCTTCTTCTCTATAAATGGCCTTTTCTTCTTGTGAGGCTTCAAAGAAACACAATAAGAAATAAATCAGAACAAAAAAAACAGTGAGTAATATCCTAGTTCACACAGGCATCTTTGCTAAGTTATGGGAAGGATCAACAGATTTTTAAAACCTGTACTTCCACGGCAGGCAACATCAACTGTGTTCAATAAAAGGCATTTCACTTTCCCTCAACAAATTCTCCCCACACACCTGGTGCATATGCAAGTTCCCATGTCAGGGATGGAATCCCAGCTGCAGCTGTGACCAAGGCCACAACAGGCAGCAGTGTAGGATCCTTAACCCACTGTGCCATAGCAGGAACTCCTCAACAAACTTT
This sequence comes from Catagonus wagneri, assembly GCA_004024745.2. Taxonomy (NCBI): domain Eukaryota; kingdom Metazoa; phylum Chordata; class Mammalia; order Artiodactyla; family Tayassuidae; genus Catagonus; species Catagonus wagneri. The sequence goes on from PVHT020000077.1 coordinate 14,207,568, forward strand.
TACTGGCACTTACTCTGTGCCAAATGTCAAAGAAGCTAGGAATACAGAAATGAGAAAATCCAAGTTCCTTCTCTCAGCAAGCTATCATCAAGAAAAAGATTTCGGGTCAAAAGACAATAAAAAAAAAAACAGTGATGCACAAACGACTCAAGGATTACTTTTTTTTTTTTTTTTGGCTTTTTAGGGCTGCATGTGCGGCATACGGAAATTCCCAGGCTAGGGGTCGAATTGAAGCTGCGGTTGCAGGCCTACACCACAGCCACAGCAATGCCAGATCCTTCACTCACTAATAGGGGCCAGCGATCGAGCCCACGTCCTCATGGGTTCGTTACTGCTGAGCCACAGCAGGAACTCAAGGGTTACTTTAAATTGGATGCTTGGAGAAGGCCCCTAACAGGCTGAACCAGAATAACAGCAGCCTACCACAGGAAAATCTGAGGAAGACAGTTCGAAGCAGGGCACTCATTTCATGTACTATTAAGTGAAACCATAACACAACAGCTGAAGTTTAATAAGATTTATCATCCTTTCTACTTCTAGTTTTGAAACAGAGCAGGGCCTGGTTGGGCTCCTGGGCATACATGCCTTTCTGTGTCCCTCCTTTCCTGTTCTTGGGAATAAGCTTCAGCCTTTATGACCTTTCCTGAGTTCCAAAAAGCAGGTTCAAGCAGTTGCTAATCAGGGAAGGGATGCAGAGGCCAGGGAGGAGCAGTCAAGAAACAACAGTGCAGCCTGGGAGCAGGGTCCTGGTCCCTCTTCAAGGAATACATGTAACAATACCTTTGAGCTCCTTCCTAAAACTAAAACCCCCAACAAATGGAAGATGTTAATGAAGCATTCTTCATTCCAGCTTTGAAAAACAATGAAAACTTGCATCTACCCTGATGCTCACCTGTGGACCTATTTTTCACTCCCAAACTACAAAATCCCCTCCTATGCCCTCCTAAAAGGGGGACACAGTCTTTAGTGCATTACCCTGCTGTAACTGTCGTTTGCAACAAAGCTATTTCTTTTCCCCTTCACCCAAAACTGTCTCCCCGTTTGTATTCGGCACCGGTGGTATGAACAGAGGCCGAGTTTCGGCAACAATTTCACTACCCAACCTTGGTTTTCTAAAATGAGAAAGCATTACCCCAGCTAAGTAAGTTGCCTGACTTCAGGCCCAAACTTACCCTCCCTTTCCCCAGAGCAACTAGATGCGCAGACACCTGCCCCCCCAAGTCCGGAGAGACTAGCAACCCCCTCTCTGCCTCACCCCGGAGAGCACAAGGTGGCACGTTTGTATGGCATGGCACAGGTCTGTAGGCCTCTCGGAGTTCTGTCCACTCCCCAAAGAGGCTTGGTTGTGGGAGACCCACTCTGATCTACAAAGTATGCCCGGAGTGGTGAGGGTGGCCTATACCGGAACAGTGGGCAGCAAGTCACTTCCCTCCACCTCCCAGTCCCAGGCCGCAGCAGCCACTGGCACTAGAGGAACCAGCCTAGCCTCTGCCAAACCAGAGCGCCCCGCCCCCGAGGCTGCGAGGCTTACCATGCTGCAGCCGCGCGGCGCTCACCCCAAAGAGAGGCTACCACACTCTCCGAGCCAGGGAGAAGGTACCACGGTACGCCCCGAACACGACCGAGGACCGGCTACAACCCTGCCTTTGCGCTGCTCCACACGTGCGGCTCCGGGAGCTGGCCGGGAAGCAACGCAGCAGGCCGTGGAAATGGACCAATCGCCGAGCAGCTAAAGGGTCGCGACCGGAAGTTACGCAAACTCAGGCCGTCTCAACGATCGCGAGAAGCTATTTGGAGGCGGGGCTCCTCTCTCCGCTGCGTGGGCCGGGCTTTTCTGGGCAGAATTAAATCAACCTGGGAAGGAAATTGACGGCGTTTGTGCTGCGGTGAAGTGCGAAAGAGGGGCTGCTGGTTAAGAGACACCTTGCTTTTATAGCGCCCTCTACCGAGTGCAGAAGCCACGAAACTAGCATCCCCCTTGAAAGTTCTATTCACTGCCTGTTTCCAGCAAGACAAAACACACAAATTAAATGTGCACACAGAAGGAAAGTGGCCACCCTCCCGGGTCACCGAGATTTCGAGTTCCCTCTCTTTTGGGCGGGCGCGGAGCTGGTTGCCTTAGCAACAGAAAATCCTGGGGCCTTGCTATTCTAGTAGGCTTAATGGGTCTTTATTTTGCATTGAAAGAACTGCGTTTAGATACCCAGTTAACACCTCCCCCCCCCCCTTTGACAGTAGAAGCATTTGAACTAACAAAATATATTCAGAATCTCTTTGGTGTTTGCATGCCTTATCTTAGGAAGCGGAAACTAATGTTTATTCTCTTCCAAGCAATTCCTCAAATGTTTGAACGTAGTTTAAGCAAATATGCTATAAGCACACCTTAGCCAGATTTCATACAGGTGCTGGTGCTTGCTCAGGTTTTCCTGGACAAAAGAGGATGGTAATGCATTCAAAAATTTTTTCAGCAGACCGTTCCTCAAATTTGTATTTCTCCTTCCCAGTTTCTGGTGTCTTTCCAATATCTGAATTATCTTGAATTGTTTTTATGTGCTACTTTTTACTACTGTAAATATCTATGAAATAGTTCACTTTAATTCCAGCAAAAATTATAGAAACAATTCAGATTAGGATGACAGAATTTGTCCTGGGATAGTTCTTTGCAATGGGAACAATACATAGCACTACCATATGCTATATATTTTATTATAATTAAGCTCCATGAGTGCAGACATAATCTGTTTTATTTACTTCTGTAACGATATTCAGACCGACAATAGTACCTCACAGGTGTACTCAATAAATATTTGTTTAAATAAAGTAACATTCTGGCACTTTACCTGAATTATCTCAAGTTTCTAGGCAATGGTAAAACTGACAACACTTAATGACTTGAACCTAGCCAGAATCCAGAATGGGACTACAACCCTTGGTTTCACATCTTTTTTTTGGGGGGGGGGGGCACAACCATGGCATATGCAGGTTCCCAGGCTACGGGCTGAATCGGAGCTGTAGCCTCTGGCCTACACCACAGCAATGCAGGATCTGAGCAGCGACCTACACCACAGCTCATGGCAATGCCAGATCCTGAGCCCACTGAGTGAGGCCAGGGATCATACCTCTGTCCTCATGGATACCAGTCAGATTCGTTTCTACTGAGCCACAATGGGAACTCCTGAACCCTCGGTTTTAAATTTGAATCACTCTCCTGGTGTCTGGACTTACTGAGGATCAGGAATTCAGCGCGAGACAAAGTGATAGGCAAGAAATACAGCTCCTATTAGACCCCTAGCCTGGGAACCTCCATATGTCGTGGGTGCAGCCCTAGATAAGGCAAAAAGACAAAAATAAATAAATAAATAAATTAAGATAAAACACTTGTGAAAGATGCAAGCAGGCAGGCAAGGAGGCTCTGCCCAGATGATTCGGTGGGCTAAAGTTTTATAATCCAAGGGAAGTGGGGCGTGAGGAAATGACCACCTCTTCCTCTAAGTAGTGGCTCCTCTTTTGTATCTGGTAGGAGAGTATTTGACCCTATAAGGTCAAACTAGGACTGTCAAGGCGATTATTCAAATCAGCAGAAGGGCGGGCCTTAAACTCCTGCCCTTGGTCCTAAGGGTAATGACCTGAGCATATCCCGTGCTTTTGTTTGTGGTAAGCCTTCTTCATTCTGATGTATTTCTTGACCAATTATTAACTTACAGTGATCTCTCAAAGTTCCCTTGGTTTCCCTCTCTATCTGTGGTCCCCTACTGGGACTTCTACAACTACCTGTGTAACTATCCCTCTCCATCCCTATCACTACTACCTTCCCTTTATTGCAAAAATTCATAGCTTCCCCGTCACCTCCTCGGAGCGGTTTCTAAGGGCCACCTGAGATTCTGTCTCTTGGGCTTAAGTCCTAATTTTGCCTCAAATAAGACTTAACTCTCAGCTTTCAGACTGTGTTTTTTTTAAGTCGACAAAAAAAAAAAAAAAAAAAACTATAAGAGACTAAAAGTAACTGCACGCTTGTACAGTTGGGACAATTATAAACAATGATATAAAAAGGCCACAAACCAACTGCCATTCCTGAGATGCCAGAGCAATGATCCCTGTACACAACACCACCAAGGGGGTGGGCAGACCACTGAAGCCCAATGCACCAATTTGCTTCTACCCTAACCCCACTTAAAGAATAAGCTGGCCCTCTCCTTGGGGAGTGAGTAACGATGCTTGTTTCTTGTTTCCACTCCCTTGTAGAGCCTTGCCTGAATTTCTACTAAAGCCCCAGTAGAGCATTGCCTGAATTTCTCATCTGGCCTCTTACCAGTTTCCATTGATTAAAGAGTTCAAGAGCCTGGGTTGGTAACACTTACCCCTTTTATCAAACTTACCATTTTTTAATACTCTAATCCAATCAAGTCATTTCCCTTTATAAAACCTTTCAATGTCTACTTTGTGGCCTCAGAATAAAGTCCAAACTCTTTTGCATGGCAGCCAAGACTTTTATCATATGGTCTCTAACCCATCAATCTAATGTCATGTCACCTTATCTCCCACATACCTCTTTATGACCCAGTTTTTTAAAACTGTTTGCAGTTTCCAAATGTACCTAAACAAATCAACTTTCTCATGATAAATAATAAGTCAATTTTACTTATCCTCTTACTACTGTGCTCTAATTAATAATACCCATTTAAAAACACTAAACAGAATTTCTGGTTTCATCTAGGCTTTCAAAAAAGTTTTGTTTTTTAAAAAAAAAATGAAAGTAACTAGTCCAATGAAATTGTGTTTATTCACCTTACCCCTATTTACATCGTATTCATCAGTGGTTCCCTAATTTGGAGAACGACCCTCTGTCAGCATCATCCAAGGATCCCCAAGTGCCAGGAAACCAATGAACACAGAAGTGGAGAAACTTGCTTAGGAATAGCCAAATTCCCTAGACTCTGAAGCAGTAACTTTAGGAATTATAAATTATAAGCTTGATAATAGAGCTTATGGAGGTACTGAAACTGACAAGCCTTATGACTTGAACCTAGCTAGAAGCCAGACTGGGACTTGAATCCATGGGTTTTGTTAATTAGAATCACTCACCTGGTGTCTGGACTTACTTTCAGGTCCTTAGTGTCTCAGTGGAGGAGTAATTCAGCACAGATCTCCTGTCGTGGTGTAGCAGAAACGAATCCAACTAGGAATCACGAGGTTGCGGGTTCAATCCCTGGCCTTGCTCAGTCGGTTAAGGATCCGGTGTTGCTGTGAGCTGTGGTATAGGTTGCAGATGGGGCTAGGATCCTGCGTTGCTGTGGCTGTGGCGTAGGCCGGCAGCTGTAGCTCCAATTAGACCCCAGCCTGGGAACCTCCATGTGCCGTGGGTGTGGCCCTAAAAAAGCAAAAAATAAAAAATTAAATTAAATTTTTAAAAAAGGTAATTCAGCGAAAGACAAAGTGAGAGGCAATAAATAGATTTATGAAGATAGGATGTTGTGGGGCAGGCAAAGAAGCACTGGAGGATTAGGTGGGCTACATTTTTATAATCCAAGGGAGGTGGGAAGTAGGAAAAGACCATCTCTTCCTTTTTCTTCAAGTAGACATCAGGCTTACATCATTGGCTCCTCCTTCATATCCAATAAGAGAGTATTTGACTCTATAATGTCAAACCAGGACTGTCATGGTGCCCATTCAAATCAGCAGAAGGGCAATCCTTAAACTCCTGCCCTTGGTTCTCAGGGTCATTGTCTTGCTGAACTTGCATGCAGACATAATTTTATCTTTCACTTAAAGACCTGAGTCATATCTCATGCTTTTATTCATTAAGCGAGTCTGCTTTGTTCTGCTGGCTTTCTTGAGCAATTATTAAACAAAGTTTCCTAGGTTTCCCTCTCTAGCTAGTCTGTAACTACCCTACTCCATCCCTGTCAGTACTTAATTTACAAAAAGGAAAGTCCATCAAGACAGATGGACCAGGATGTTCACCGTAGTACTGTTTGTAATAAAGAAAAATGAAACAATTAAAATTCCATTAGTAAGAGATTTATTTTTAAAAATTCATAGAATGGCCTATTGTGAAGTCATTTTAAGGAACAGGCACATTGACGGGAATAACCACTGGGAAAAAAATGGGTTGCAGAAAACTGTGGTAGATGACAATTTTTGTTAAAAAATCATAAATAGAAAAATATTTTACACTGAAATATCTTAGTGTAAGCGTAGAAAAATATCTGGTTGACTATGCACCAAACTAGCCACAGCAACTGTCCACAAGGAGCTGGAATAACAGGTAATTTTCAAGTTCTCTTTCTATATTTCTTCATTGTATATGTGTTTGTAATGAGGATTTGCAGTATTACATTTGATATATAAAAAACATACTTAAAACAAAAGCCAAGGAAGGGGCAGGTTAGATACTAATATAATCTGGTTCAATAAATAATGTCAAAGGCTTTTTTTTTTCAGTGGTTATAGCTCATACACATATATAAAAGGTGAGTGCATGTTAAAGATTTTATTTAACACAGTATTAATAAGGGAACTGGTAGGAAGTTATAATTAGTAGAAAGGACAATTCAGAGAACAGAGACATTTATAGAGCAGGAATACAGAGAAGATGTGCAAATAGAGACAAAACTGGTTTCTTCCCCAGTGATCAGGACAATACAGTGGAACCTCCGCTGGGCAAAGCTGATGTGTGAGTCTAGAGAGATGAATTATTCTACATCGCTGTTAGCTTTCTACAACTTACACCGTTGTAAAAGAGCTCAGAGACGAGGAAGGATGCAAAGCCCACATAAAGTCAGAATTGGAAGGGTTTGCTTATCTAAAAAGAATGCCTCATTTTCCATTGAAGTACAGATTTCCTCCTATGATATTAAATGCTTGCTATACTAGCAGAAATTAGTTTCTGGCTTTGGTTTTACTCTCTTTGTGTAACTTGGAGCAAGCGGGCTTCAGTATATTCACCTGAATGTACAATGGGAATGATAATATCATTAATACCTCATAGGACTGTTGTTGGATTAAATGAGAAATGACATGTTAAATGCTTGGACCTGTGCCAGGCTTGTAATCAGCACTCAATAAAGGTGAGCAGTCTTTCTCTTTCCAGCTAAGTATATTCACCTAACGTCAGTGTTGCCTTAAAATGGCCATCTCCTGAAACTAGGGCCTCCAGCGTCTGGGATTCGTCAGGGCACTTGTGCTTTGTTTCACAAGTTCACATCGTGGGACTCTTGTTAGCTTGCATCTTGATCCAGCTTCCTGGAATCTTGATCCTTTTGCTCTCCCTTAATTTCTGGTACCTTTCATGTCATTTATATTGGATTCTTTTACTTGCTTTTAGTCCCTAATAATTGTATGTTTATTTATTTTTTTATTTTCATTTTTTCTCTTTTTTGTCCTTTTATGGCTGCACCCTCAGCATATGGAGGTTCCCAGGCTAGGGGTCGAGTCGGAGCTGTAGCCGCCGGCCTACGCCAGAGCCACAGCAATGCCAGATCCTAGCCGCATCTGTGACCTACACCACAGCTCACGGCAACGCTGGATCATTAACCCACTGAGTAAGGCCAGGGATCGAACCCGCAACCTCATGGGTCCTAGTTGGATTCGTTAACCGCTGCGCCACAACAGGAACTCCATAACTGCATGTTCTTTAAAATTCTGTTTAACTGCATATCCTCTTGATATTGCTTGGCTTTCTACTTACCGACTCCCATTAGAGTCAAAGGTACATACATTTCATTGAGGAATATACTTTGGAATTATTAATCCAAATTAATCTTTACTGTGACTTTGCAATTATAAAATGAATTTTGAGTTTTCCTTCATATGTTTTGGTTGTATTCATTCTAACTTTAGCCTATAAAAAGCTCATTTTTTTTCTTTTTTTTTGCTTTTTAGGGCCAAATCCATGGCACATGGAGGTTCCCAGGTTAGGGGTCAAATTGGAGCTGTAGCTGCTGGCCCACACCACAGCCACAGCAATGCAGGATTCGAGCCACATCTGTGACCTACACTACCTACAACTCACAGCAACCCCCGATCTTTAACCCACTGATTGAGGCCAAAGATCAAACCTGAGTCCTCATGGGATGCTAGTCAGATTCATTAACCGTTGAGCCACAACAGGTACTCCAAAGTTCACAAATCACTTTTAATCTCCTTTCTTTTGAGTGACAAAGACACTGCGGAAAAGATGAAAAACTTTTTTAAATTACGGGGTAATTAGGTTAAGCATGCATTTAACTTATGAATTTATGCTTTCAGCCAATGAGAAGATTACTGCTATTGAGTGATTCTCACTATCATTCCATCAAGGAGCACATACTTGAAATGTGGGTGAGCTGAGACATGTACCTACTTTTCCTCTATCATTCTATTCCTTGTGCTTATAGGGTGAGTATTTCTGTGTGCTGAGTGTAATTCTTATGCTTAAAGATAAAGTTTTTTTCTTTTTTTAAAAAAACAATATAGCATGTAAATGTAAAATTACTTCTTTATCTGTGGCTGACTTAAAGAACCAGGGAGTTCTCACTGAGGTGCAGTGGGATTTCAGCCTCTCTGCAGTACCAAGGATGCAGGTTCAATCCCCAGCCCAGTGCAGTAGGTTAACGGGACCTGTGCTGATTTCATCCCTGGCCCAGGATCTACATGTGCTGTGGGGTGCCTGCCCCCCCCCAAAAAAAGAGGATCCAGTCACACTTGCCAGTACTGAGGTAAAAATAGGCTGTGTCAGAAATATTGAGATAGTATCCTTATATATTGCACTTGGGGAGATACATTTTCAAACATAAATTTTGCTTTACTGCTTAATTTCCAGAATAAGGTGCTGTTCCATTTTATTTAAAATTAAGATAACCAGGAAAACTCAGATAGATTGTAAAAGTTTATCCTCCAAAGCACTCGGATGATGCAGAAATGAAATGATTTTACAGTCTTGGAGACAAAAAAGTTTATTAACCTTTCATTGTAGTAATTTCTTCACAGTCTTCAGTTACCTTGCCTATGGGGGTATTTTTTTCAATCCTTTTCCACAGCTTGTTATATGTGATGATTCTCGGCTTTCTCTCTGTAGCCCAGATGTTTTTCCTCACTTTTAGACTCATATATCCAATTGTACATTTGTCCACAGGTAGATGTCCCAACAGGCAGGCAATTCAGAGTGAATTTTTTGTGCCAAATTGAATACTTCACCTCTCCGTAACTCCTACCCTCTTTTCCCCCCTCTCCCTGCTTCCCACTCATCTTACGATGGCCTTATTATCACTGCTGTGTTCTATTTCAGCAAGTGGCATCACCACTATCCATCCATTTAGTCACACAAGCCAGAACACAGGTATAGTCCTTACTTCCCGTCTCCTTCACTTCCCATACACAACAATCACTTTTACTTCTCAACGATCACTTGAACTTGTATGTCACTTCATTCCAATAGTTAACACTTTGGTTGAGGTCATCCCCCAACCAGATGACAGTCATAATAACAGCCTCCAACCTTACAATATCGATTCATCCAATTCAGTCTCTACATGGTGCCAGAGCGATTAGGATAAATCCGGAGACGTTACCCCTAAGCTTAAATCCTTCGCTGGATCCCACTTGGGAATTAATTCCAAACTCCTATAGAAGGTTTACAAGACCTTGAAGATTTAACCATTGTCAGGTTCTTCAGTCTTCAACCCCTTCAGGTTCCATCTTTAGCTCAGTTTTCCCTCTTAACTGTGCCATTCTGAGAACAACTCTAGAATTCTGGTCTCAGGGACAGACAGACAAGCATTGGTATGCGATGACTGCAGAACTGAACTGGATGGATGTCATTTAAGGGGATTGTATCTGTTCAGAGAGAAAGAATATGGAAAAAAGTGCAAATTTTCAAGGAGGCCAGTCCAAGATTGTTGAAGGGAGTTAACTGCAGTTCAGGAATACAGACTTCTTCCTATCAGACAAAAGAGTTGTTTAGGATCTCGTTTGAATCTGGTTTAACAAAGCCAATCCTTTCTGAAGGCTGTGAATCTGGAGACTCCTAAATTAAAAGGAATTGAAGAAATGGTTCTGAATATGTCTCTGGGGCTCAAGCAGATTTTTCCCAGGAGTCTCAAGCCCATAGGATACATTTCTCAGTCATGGATTTTTTTTCTTTTTTTTCTTTTTCAGGGCTGCACCTGTGGCACACGGAAGTTCCCAGGCTAGGGGTCTAATCGGAGCTACAGCTGCCAGCCTACACCACAGCCACAGCAACAGCAGATCTGAGCTGCGTCTGTGACTTACAGCACAGCTCACAGCAACGCTGGATCCTTAATCCACTGAGTGAGGCCAGTGATGGAACCACATCCTCATGATTCCTAGTTGGATTCCTTTCCACTGTGCCATGATGGGAACTCCCTCAGTCATGGATTTTTGACCATTAAGCAAATGGCGAATGATCATCCCGTCATTTCAGCTTAAGTCAACAAGCACTGAAAATGCCAGCTGTCTCCTCCCTAGGGTATTTATCTAATTATGAAAAGTTAGTATTTACAGCATTTCCCTGCCCTTAAAATCTCCAGAAATGGTACTGATTTTTAGCAAACGAGAGAAAAATAAAAGCACTTCACACAAACATTATATTCTTAACCTTCCTCTAGAGTTTTATGTATTCTACTAGTAGGTCCCACTTTTCATAGAATTGAGTTAAAAACTCATAAACAGAGCAATGACCTAGGCTGTCTGGATAGCAGTGCTGGTGGCAGCAACTCCATGCTATGTCTGGCCCCAGGGACATGTATAAATCAACTTTAACAAAGCATTTAAATCAAATTTAATATAGTTGAATAAATCTGATGCTAATAAAGCATTGTAAAAATGAAAAAAATATTTCCACTACTTACCTCCATTAGATTTTAGAAACTTATGTTTCCTGTAGAACCTAGTATGAGAAAAAGTGGAAAGTAGTTGTTGAATTACTATACCTACCTTGGAGATGTACCACTAATTAAAAAAAAATTATTGGAGTATAGTTGACTTACAATGTTGTGTTAGTTTCAGGTATACGGCAAAGGCAATTAGGTATACATATACACATATCCGTTCCTTTTCAGATTATTTTCTCATATAGGTTATTACACAGTTTTTAGTAGATCTCCCTGTGCTATAGAGTAGGTCCTTTTTACTTCTCTATTATATATATAGTAGCATGTATATGTTAATCCCAACCTATTTTTATCTTTCCCCTCTGGTAACCATAAATTTGATTTTGAAATCTTTGAGTTTGTTTCTGTTTTGTGAATAGGTTCTTTTGTATCATTTTTTATTAGATTCCACATATTAGTGAAATCATATGATATTTGTCTTTCTCTGCCTTACTTGACTTAGTGTGATAAGTTCTAGGTTTCTTCCTGTTGCTGCAAATGGCAATATTTCATTTTTTATATAGTTGAGTAATATTCCATTGTAAAACATAAAGGATGTACAAAAGACAAAGAAGGACACTACCTAATGATCAAGGGATCGATCTAAGAAGACATAACAACTGTAAACATATATGTACCAAACACAGGAGCACTGCAATATATAAGGCAACTGCTAACAGCCATACAAGGAGAAATCAACAGTAATACAGTAGTAGTGGGGGACTTTAAACACCCCACTTACATTAATAACATATCATCCAAACAGAAAGTCAATAAAGAAACACAGGCTTTAAATGACACATTAAACCAGATAAACTTAACTGATCTCTATAGAACAGTCCATCTGAAAGCAGCAGCATACACACTATTATCAAGTGCACATGGAACATTCTCCAGGACAGATCATATCTTGGTCCACAAATCAAGCCTCAGTCAATTTAAGAAAACTGAAATCATACCAAGCACTTTTTCTGACCACAACACTATGAGACTAAAAAATCAACCACAAGAAAAAAACAGCAAAAAACACAAAACACATGGAGGCCAAACAATATGCTACTGAACAACCAATGGATCATTGAAAAAATCAAAGAAGAAATGAAAAAAATACTTAGAGACAAATAACAATGAAGATACAATGATCCAAAATCTATGGGATGCAGCAAAAGCAGTTTTAAGAGGCAAGTTTATAGCAATACAATATCACCTCAGGAAACAAGAAAAATCCCAAATAGCCTAAATTTACAACTAAAGCAGCTAGAAATGAACAAACAAAACACAAAGTTAGTAAAAGGAAAGAAATCATAGAGATCAGAGCAGGAATAAATGAGATACAGATGAAGAAAACAATTAAAAAAAGATCAATGAAACTAAAAGTTGTTTTTTTGAAAAAAGAAATAAAATCGATAAACCTTTAGCCAAACTCATCCAAAAAAAAAAAAAAAAAAAAGGGAGAGGGCTCAAATCAATAAAACTGGTATCACTAATCTTTTTTTTTTTTTTTTAGGACTGCCCCTGTGGCATATATAAGTTCCCAGGCTAGGTGTCGAATTGAAGCTACAGCTGCTAGCCTAGCTACAGCCACAGCCACACCAGATCCGAGCCGCTTCTAAGACCTTCACCATAGCTCAGGGCAACACCTTAACCCACTGAGGAAGGCTAGGGATTGAACCTATGTCCTCATGGATACTAGCCAGGTTCTTAACCCCCTGAGCCACAATGGGAACTTCCTAGGATCACTAATTTTTAATAGCGCACTTAGGGTCAATTTTCAAGCACACACTAATTTTTTGGTCCCAATCTTCTCTCTTACAGGTCTTGTCTAGGGTAAAGGTACACAAGTTACTTTTCAACTTTCCTCTTATACTTTGCCCTTGTCCTGGCATTGAGGGAGGCTAATTTACAATTTGAAACCATTGTTGGAAAACATGAAAGGTATATTTCAATTCTTTTTCTGGTCAAAATACATTCCCAAGAACTCTCCTTGCTTGTAATACATTAACTAGTAGGCATAATGAGGAAGTTTGTTTATTTTCTAGATTAGACACGCTAAAGAGACTACCTTATTTTTACACTTTATAATGTCATGAAAATATCAAATATCCTCAGATATAAAAAAACAGCAAGTTTTTAAAATATACTGTAAGTTGCTATTTAAAACATTCTTTAGACTGATATTTTTAAAAAATACAAACCACAGGCCTTACATACAAAAAATTTTAAGTTGGGTGGAATTGAAAGTACAGGTAATTAGAAAAGCTATCTTATTCTTGCTTTACAGGTGAGGATTCTGTGAGCTTGTGACTTAAAAATACCCAGTAATTGTCTGAATATAACAGAAATTGGAACAAACTAAAGCTGGGGATGTCCCAATGATTTTATTGAGGTAACTTTTTCCAATTTTATACATATATGTATTTAATGTATTTATATATATTTAAGAAAGCTAAACAATGTTCTAAGGCACTTGGAATTGTGCACAACAAAGTATCCTGTTAATATTATACAACTAAATAGAGCATAGTTTGCTTTTTAAATAACACAAACACCAATACAGAATAAAAAAGATAATACATAGTCTTTCAGGTTACAACAGTGGAATTACATATACATGTGTGTGTGTATACTTGTAGATATTTATACCCACATTCTATAATACAGTACAGGTTTAGGAACAGCAAAAAATGAGAAACTGTCATGTTAATCAGCATACAGTTCCAGTTATTTACAGTCACAGATATTATACCTGTGTAATATATAGGGTTAGATTATTCACTGGAAATTAGGAATCACTCAGTCAGTCTGATAATGATCACAGCTCATCATTCTTATGTTCACCAAAGCTCGAAATAACAACGCATATATAATCCTTTATTTAAAAGTCACGTTACACAGAAAAAAAATGATGAATTTGAGTTTTCAGTAGGTACTACATCTGGTGAAATCGGTGCAGAATGTTTTGAACATATTGGCACATTTCTAAGCCACAGAAGCAATATATTTTTAAAAATAAAAATAAAGATTAGTGCCTATATTTTAAGTGATGAAAGTGGTTTGACCCTAGATGCATTCAGGTTGTTTTTGAACTCTAGTTTGCATTGCCATGGCGACTTCTCCTTGTGGATGCTTTCTAAGCAATGTAATACAAAGTCAAACTAGAACAGAACATCCAGGAAGGGAAAAGGCCTCCCAATTGGCAAGTGGCACAAGTATTTATTGGCATTTTCATATACCACAAAATTGACCTGAGGGTGGAGTGGCATTCTGCCTCATTTACTCACTTCAATTTATTCTTTAAAAAAAAAAATACTGGAATTGAACAAGAATTCTTAAGCACCATCTAAGAGTTCACCATATAATGACCATTATCGATTCTGAGTTGCTCTGCTTCAAAAAAGATGTTTAGAAATTTTAATATGGAAAAAATTATTGTGGCTAACTTCATTCCATCTGTCAGCCACAATTCGTCAAATAATTTCAAGACATATTTATCATTCAGTTTTGGTGATAGAAAGTTACAAAGAGGTTAAGTATGTTTCTGCATTGTTAGTATAGTACGATAATGTTTCACCTGTGTATGGTCATTGCTGAAGTATGAACGATATGCACACAATCCACAGTTCACCCTCATTAACTTCATAATTTAGCACTGACCAATCTGAGGAAAGTTGAACTGCATGACTACACTGATGCGGGGGGATGCCTTTGCACGTGGATTAAATGCTTCTTTAATAGAATAAACAGGCAGTTGTTTGGGAATCCAGGGGATGCGGTTTACCGGGTGAAATCTGATGATGACTTTCATAGACCGCCAGTTTTGTTTATGTGGACTGTGAGCTGTCATGTTTGTGATTTAAGCCATGCAAGGATCTGTATGACACCGACAAGGATTATGACCAACAGTGTACTTTTGAGAGAAAATCGTGAGGTTCAAAACAAAAAAAGTGTGCTTCATTTTGAAGTAAAATCTCTCCTTTTAGCACACACAGGGACTAACTAACCAAGTAACTATGCCACTGCAACTGCCAAGACCACCCAACAACCCCAAGTTTGCAGAACTGGCAAACTAAAGCTGATTCAAAGCAGAGGGCTGGAAAAATGAGGGGGGACGAAATTGTTTGGGGTCAAAGAGATGCAAGGCAGTCAAGATGATGTTTTGAAATAGACCCTTTTTCCTGTGTCCTCAAATTGCAATAGACAGTGGTATTTAAGGGAGGAGGCGCTGCCCTTCTAGTAGGGTGTTTGAACCTGGGGGAGTGCTTTTTACTTTCCGTATTTACGGTGACTGTGCATACTACTGGCATTTAGTCAGCAGGGCCTGGGATAGTGAACATTTTGCAATGTGTGGGACATTCCTCCACAGCAAAGAACTGCCCGACTCTGAATGCCAAGCACCCACACAGTAACACTGAGCAAGTCCTTTGCTCATGCTGCAGCTCTGCTAGCAAGGTGACAAGCTAAATGACATCCTGTGTGTGTGTGCAGTAGATCCTAATACAGCTAAAAAATGACCCTTGCCTGTGCGGTTGGCTTTCAGTGGGAAGAGGTGTCTCCTTTTTTTTTTTTTCTCTCCTAGAAATCTTACAGTGTATATAACAGGATTTCTTAATTTGAGATGACCCTGTCTTTGAAAAAGCATTAAGTTGTTTTCCAGGAATGATACCGGTGCTTTGCATTTCCATAAAGAGCTTAAGCTTAATGATTACAAAAAGTGAAAATGAGAATGATTCCAGAGTATTCTTCCTTTGTCCTGCCATCCTTGCATCACTCCCAAATTACAGCAGAGGCTGCTCACTGAAACTTGCACTTCAACTTTCTGGAGATGTGCTTTCTCTTAGAAAGATGGTCCTATTAATTCGATGATTACTTTTGATGTTGCATTCTCCTCTAGGACATATTTCAGCTCTAGAAGTTCATTCTGTTTTGTCAAATAAAACAATGTGATATATGCCCAAATACCCAATAGTGGAAGATGAGCCATTTTAAAAGCTTAAGGGAAAACTTGGTAAATGTATCATCATGGTTTCTCAGTGCTCATAGCGTTCTCTAATGATGTGAAGAAATTAATTCTGCTTCTTTTTTCCTTTTTAGGTCCGCACCCGTGGCATATGGGAGTTCCCAGGCGAGAAGTCCAACTGGAGCTGCAGCTGCCGGCCTGCACCACAGACACAGCAACGTGGGATCTGAGCCATGTCTGACACCACAGCTCACAGCAACACCAGATCTTTAATTCACTGAGCAAGGCCAGGGATCGAACCTGCATCTTCGTGGATACTAGCCGGTTCTTAACCCGCTGAGCCACAATGGGAACTACCTGAAGAAATTATTAATTCTTGTCTCAAAGTATAAACTTTCACTAGTAAGGTTAGGCTTAATGATAGAATTGGATCTAGGAATGTTTAAGCTACTATACCAATGCAATGATATAAATTTGTGTATCTTGTACTAGCTTGATTCCACTCACCTCCTCTGAGGAAGATTTCTCTGTGTGAAACGTGTTGCTGGGACCTCTTAAAGACAGAATTTTTGAAGAGCTCTCACTGTGACAGACAAGCTTGAGGTTTTCTATTGTGAATACAGTATAATTTGTGAAATTCGCATCTGATTCTATTAAGTATAAATACATTGCCCGTAGTGTGTTAAAGATGTAGTACATGTTAGGATATGCAGTGCTAATGCAGATTTTTCTCTCTTTCAAGTGTAACCTACTGTATTTTTTTAGGTGCTAATGCAGCACTGAATTAATTGCAGGTTGTAAAATCTGGGTTATGGGTTTTAAGGATTTATCTCATATTTTTCATATTTGATGATTTTTGAAGGGTGTAGTCAACTCCTCTAAATAAACAGATATTCACTTACATTCAGACCTTCCTACTAACAGAATATATTTACTAAGATAAGAGAAAGATATGTGATTATAATCATGATGCTAATAAAGGATATGAAAATGAAACCAGAAAGTTGGTTTTTCTGGGTAAATCAGTTAAATGAGTGTGCTTTTTCCTCCATTCAAAAGAGCTGTTCAAATACCCAAAATAGTACTCAGAATATTATAGATTTCACTTAAATAATTTTAGGAATTAACGTAAAGGTAAACTATCTTGAGCAAAAAAAGAATGTAAGACATTTTACACATGTAGGAAATTATCAGGCAGGCCTGCCCGAAATTAAAGCTAATCACCAGAGAACGAGTTTTGTCAGAATGACTGGTAATGACCACGAAGATGCTGACAGAGCTCATGGCATCTTCTTACTACCTTAACGTTAAAGTTGTTTTTCTGCATTTAAAAAAGGATGAAAATGGAAATTCTGGTTTTCACAGTCTGTCTAGTTCTTTCCTGCCTGGGACCTTTTTGGAGATGGATTTGTTTCCTTCCTTGATCATATCTTGGAGACTCAGGAAAATCCACTCGCTTCTTCTATGTCAGCCTAATGTTGCACTTTCAATAGGGAAAACTGGTGTTGTGTTACAACAACCCAATTCACATACCTATTTACTTTCACAGAAGCACAGCTTATTGGTTGGGCTGCAGAAGGCTGGCATCAGGCAGATACATAATTCTATGGAGAGTGGTCCACATCTCTGCATCCTTTTAAGGCTGCCAGGCAAGAGACCTCTAGATGGGCTGCTAGGGTAGATATGCAATATTACTGCATTTAAAAGTAGCTATTAAAATAAAGCTTCATTCTGCAAAACACAGCTTAGCTCATAATGCTTCTACTCTTTACATGGCTTTTTATTTAAAGAAATAATTCATGGTTCTGATACATAAGTATTAAACTAGTAGTGGTTAATTTTTTTGAATTTTAAACTTCTAAACCTTTCCTTAAGCATGTCAATCACTGGAAGTAAAAGTATGAGTAGGATGTCATAAATGTGACATAACATACAAGGAAAACTATACTGAGGGACCAGAGTCTCACTTTTGCACTGTGTGCATCTCACTGTGGGGAATAAAAAAATCATATCACATGTACCAGCAGGGGAAAAAAAAAATAGTTCCTTTTATCAACCAAGGAGAGACTTTCCAAAACATGTATCTTCAGTGATAAATGTCATATTTACCATTTTTACAGAGGTCTTCTGATTAGAAATCAAAACAATGTTTTAAGATTTTAAGTATAGAAAATGAAAATACCATTACATTCCTTAGTAATTTTTCCCAAGACACTAAAGTGACAATAAAACGACATCATAAGGAAAAACACAACTTCAGCAAAAAACTGGAACACAGTTAAAGTCTATGACTGGATTGAAACAGTATGAAATAGAGAAAACTTCCACCAGAGGAAGCTACTTGGGCAAGCAGAAAAATGTTTTCAAAGCAAAAAATGTGTCTTATTCTATCAATGAAATGACAGTAGTGCAGAATTCTAGGTTTATTTTATTAATGCCCATGGCTGAGTACAGTAAGAGTGTAATAATGCTGCCTACCTCTTTTAGTTGCAGAATCATCTAATTTTAAGTGGGTCTTTCAAATACAAATGAATGGCAGGATCCAGATTCATCCACCAGAGGAATTTTTTTTTTGCTTTTTAGGGCTACACTTGCGGCATATGGAGGTTCCCGGGCTAGGGGTCGAATTGGAGCTACAGCTGCCAGCCTACACCACAGCCACACCAACGTGGGATCCAAGCCGCGTCTGTGACCTACACCACAACTCATGGCAATGCCGGATCCCTAACCCACGGAGCATGGCCAGGAATTGAACCCGCATCATCATGGATCCTAGTCAGGTCCGTTAACCGCTGAGCCACGAAGGCAACTCCAAAATGTTTGCTTTTTTAGTTGAAATCTGAAATTACAGTTTTACATATAATAAACCAGAATCATGTCAGAAAATTCTAGTCCAAACTCTGAGAATAAAATAAAGTCTATTTATGTCTTGGCTTATTATACATCTCGTGTTTTTAATAAAAGGGGCACAAAACAATCACCAAAGAACAATTAAATGCAAGGTGGTATTTACATGTGGTCCTATGTACTTGGGAACAGAAGCCATGCTATGCCTGTGAGTCCATGGAAAACAGCAAGATGACAATAGAGGGTGTCAATGTAAACAATACTGACTGCAGGCTCATAGGGAAATCTTCCATAACTTAAATCTCACTGATTCTTTTGCACTGAAAGCCAATGCTATATTCATGGATGCAATCTGCAGACTCTTAAAATACCAAATGAGGCTTTCCTTACAACTTAGCAAAATTTTTCTGTTGTTCTTTTAAGCCTTTGAGTGAGCATTTTTTTTCCCCTTAATCCATGGGTTTTATTTTTTTTAATAACAGCAATCCTACTTAACACAGCATGGAAAATAAGTAGTTCTTCCATCCCCATTCAGAGGTAACTGCTGTCAGAACAGCTGCATTTTGCCTAAGTTTTAACTTTTTTTTTTTTTTGGCTTTTTAGGGCCACACCCGCAGCATATGGAGGTCCCAGGCTAGGGGTCGAATTGGAGCTACAGCTGCCGGCCTACGCCACAGCCACAGCAACGTGGGATCCGAGCCGCGTCTGCGACCTACACCACAGCTCATGGATCGTTAACCCACTGTGCAAGGCCAGGGATCGAACCCACAACCCCATGGATCCTAGTTGGATTCATTAACCGCTGCGCCACAATGGGAACTCCCCTACGTTTTAACTTTGGATTCAGACTTTTTATAAAGGTGCCATGATTGTCTATACCATCTTCCTTAGATTAAGGACGATTGTTCCAACTTGGGAGATAAGCTAGGAAAAGCCCAAAAGATTTATTTCCAAAGCTTGCTATAGATTTATAGGGTCACATTCCATCTGACTTTATTCCCAGTCCTGTTATCCTTATGGAAGGTTGGTACATTAAAAATGTAAAGTGTGTACAGCTATGCTACTTAAAGCATGCAACAAAACTTGGGTAAGCATGCTTTTTAAGAGTCAGTAAAAGCCTCTTGCATTTAAGAAAACAATACATGAAAACACATTGATTTCTGGCAATTGGATTCACTGGCACAACAAAAAGTAATGGTACTACACTGTACCAATATCATGGCAAAACGAGAAAATTCTTCTAGGATTAGGTCTTCAGGAAATCCACGTTGGGTGTTTCAATTCCCAAATCCCTTATATAAGTTCTCAACTACTAAAAGCCTACTTCAAAAATACATCTATGCTTTAATTTCCTTTTTTCATTAACATAATGAAATATTTCTTTCTTTCTGATTTTCATCCCCCACCCCTTTCCAGTACTCAGAAATTCCATTCCCCATTCTCCTTTAACCCTCACTCTAAAATTTGGCTTTCTGGCCACAGGGAACCAGCGATTGTCTTCTGCGCATCTTTGATTAAAACTCCTGATGAAGAACGGGCCTAACTATGGTGTCCCTTACCATCAGTGCACATGCTTGCCAGCAGGGGCGCTGCACTCTTTCCTTTGGTTGTGATCCCCATCCGAGCTGTACAGGTGGGGAGCACATTCCACACGCTTCCTTCCCCACAAGTTAAACGGAAACACACACATTCAAATCCCAGTGCAATGTCAGATTTTCAGGAACTGAGGCTTCCCCCAAAGATGATCAGTCTGTTTCCAAAGAGACTCGTGCTTCATTACGGGCGATGGAACCTGAAATAAGAAACAGAAAGGCTGTGACGCGGCATAAACACACGCTGCATTCAGTGAAGGGAATACGGTACCGTAATGTTTATGATAAAAGACAGCTCTTGCATCCGCAGATGAATTACTGTTCCAAATTACTGTCATAACAGAATACCCCTATTAATGTCATTTGAGAAAGCAGAGACAGCCCTATACCAAAGATGCTGGTTACACATCAGGGATGTAGAGCTATCAACACACAAAATATCACTATTCTCAAGGGCATGTTCTGATCTGTACTGAGCAGAATGAGATGTGCCATAAAGGATTTGGTTACACCTGGTTTGTCGTTACAAAAGGAAAACACCATCAAATAGTCACTGTTTCATGAGCTTCAGCCTCTGGTCACCTGCTGATGTATATTCTATGCCTGAATTTCCAAATGCCTGCTAGGTATTTCCTTCCAAACGTTCCACGGGCAACGCACCGTGCACGTGCACAACTATACAAATTACCTTTTCTTGTGAACCTGCCTTTACGCTTTCCACCTTAGACATTCTACCTTTGAAAATAGTTTCAGTCTAGGAGTTCCCGTCGTGGCTCAGCGG
This sequence comes from Catagonus wagneri, assembly GCA_004024745.2. Lineage (NCBI taxonomy): Eukaryota > Metazoa > Chordata > Mammalia > Artiodactyla > Tayassuidae > Catagonus > Catagonus wagneri. The sequence continues at coordinate 14,228,613 of PVHT020000077.1, forward strand.
TTAACGAATCCGACTAGGAACCATGAGGTTGCAGGTTTGATCCCTGGCCTTGCTCAGTGGGTTAAGGATCCGGCATTGACGTGAGCTGTGGTGTAGGTTGCAGACGCGGCTCGGATCCCGCGTTGCTGTGGCTGTGGCGTAGGCCGGCGGCTACAGTTCCGATTCGACCCCTAGCCTGGGACCCTCCATATGCCGCGGGTGTGGTCCTAGAAAAGGCGAAAAGACGAAAAAAAATTTTTTTCAGTCTAGAAACCTCAGATTTGCAACGCATTTCTCTCCTTCACTCTCCATATCCCACTAGCCACCGAGTCCTGCCTCGACTGCCTGTCTCTGAATTCATTCCAGCCCTCACCAGCTTTTGCTGGCACTACTTTAAGAGCATGCTACCTGCTAGACATAAAACCTGGAACAAAATAGGGGCGACCTCAGTTCTGAGACCTGAAATAAATCGAGGTCCTTTCAAGTGAAACAACTTTAAAGGGTGAACTAAGGCATGTGGGGGAACCCACACAGGAAGAGACAAGGGATGCATGCTATTTAATAAATAATTGATCTTGCCCTAAGAAAGATATTTTTCCTTGTCCTTGGCTCCTGGGAGGTAACCTCTAAGCCTTTGGAATGTGCTGCTTGATAAAAAATGTCTTTGTTTACCTGGTATTCTTGGACCATGCCAGATAGTCCATGATAACATGATTTATGGCGAGGGCCTTGGGCCATGCAAGGACAATGGCACTGATTCCTGGAGGGGCTAGAGACTAGGCGTAGTCCCACAGCCAAGCAGCCACGTCTGTATGACTGCCCCTCAATAATGACTCTGGACCTCAAGGCTCTCGTGCGTTTCTCTGGTTGTCAATACCCCACGCACACTAGCATACACCATTGCTGGGAGCGGTAAATGCTGTCTCTATGATTCCAGTGGGAGAACACCACTGGAAGGTCATGCCTAAAACTCTCCTGGACTCTGTCCTAATGTGCCTCTCTCCTCTGCTGATTTCATTATTTATTTATTTAGTCTTTTTAGGGCCACACCTGTGGCACACGGAGGTTCCCAGTCTAGGGGTTGAACAGGAGCTACAGATGCTGGCCACAGCAACGCCAGATCCAAGCCACATCTGGGAACTACACCACAGCTCACAGCAAAGCCGGATCCTTAAACGCACTGAGCGGGGTGAGGGATCGAATCTGCATCCTCGTGGATGCTAGTCAGATTCATTTCTGCTGAGCCACGAAGGGAACTCCCTCCTCTGCTGATTTTAATCGGTATCCTTTTGCTGTAACAAATTGCAAGCCTGAGTTTAAAAGCTTAGAAAAATATCCAAAACCAAAAGAAACAAACCAACAAAAAAGAGCATGCTACCCAGACTGGCTTCATGTTTCCCGCCCCCATTGTGAGTTCCTGAACATTCCGTGTGATTTTGTAGCCCTCAGCTTTTGAACACGCTGTTCCCTAATTCTGCAATCCCCTCCCTCCACTTTGCATCTACATTTTTATGTTCAAGATCAAGGTCAAAACTCATCTTCTCCAGAAGGCCTTATCTGATCCACCTCTTTAGCCTACTTCTGTGATTCCACATTTATGCAACTCTACTTAGCACTTCCTTTGTCCTGTCTATTCTAATGTTCATCTGCCCACGTAAAGTCCAATGTGCATCTGCCCAGGCTCCAAATTTGCTTCCCAGTCCCATGCCCAAAGATTTGGAGATCATATCTATGCTCTACACTGTCACTGGCATTATTATTATAAACACTGATCCAATCATTCCAGTTTATTTTTATCTATTTTTTTTTAAGGGCTGCACCTGAGGCATATGGAAATTCCCAGGTCAGGGGTTGAATTGGAGCTGCAGCTTCCAGCCTACACCACAGCCATAGTAATTCGGATCTGAGCCACATCTGCAACCTACACCACAGCTCATGGCAACGCTGGATCCTTTACCCACTGAGTAAGGCCAGGAGTCGAACCTGCATCCTCATGGCTACTAGTCAGGTTCTCAGCCCACTAAACCTCAGTGGGAACTCCCTATCCCAGTTCTTTTTGACATCATTGCATTGCTCCTCACTCCTGACAAAAATAAAATTTAAATTTAAATTTCTTAGAGTGGTGATTGAGGCATTTCAGGATATGGCTCAAACCATATTTCTAACTCCATCTTTACTCCCCAAATACTCTGAATTCTAATCATTTGCCCCCAAATGCTCTCCACTTTTTCCTTACTCTTATTTGCTTCCCATCTCTACCTCTTACAATCTTATTCTCGGAGTTCCCCAAACTTCTTTTTCTCCACCTCTGAGGAAAGCATTAATTGCTTTCTCTTCTGTGTGTCCATAATATTTGGTTTATACCAATTATTGATCACAGTGTGTGTACTGTATAGGTGTGCATCCTTTTTTATTTTGTTTTAGAGCCTTTTTTTTTTTTGTCTTTTTAGGGCCACACCTGCGGTATATGGAGGTTCCCAGACTAGGGGTCAAATTGGAGCTGAAGCTGCTGGCCTATGCCACAGCCACATCAACGTGGGAGATGAGCCGTGTCTGTGACCTACACCACAGCTCACAGCAACCCCAGATCCTTAATCCACTGAGCAAGGCCAGGGATCAAACCCGCATCCTCATGGATACTAGCTTGGTTGGTTAATTGCTGAGCCATGATGGGAACTCCTGCATCCCCTTTTAGACTGTAAGAAGATGAGGAAAGACTTGGGCTTATTCACGTTTATATACTCACAGAATACAATAACTAGCATATAGCTGG
>PVHT020000077.1:14231464-14294803 GCA_004024745.2 Catagonus wagneri
CCCGCATCCTCATGGATACTAGTTGGGTTCCGTACCACTGAGCCACAATGGGAACTCCATATAGTTCTACTTAATAAATGTCGCTGTGTTGAATCAAAGCATTAAAAACTGAAAAATTAAAGACAAAAGAACAGATGAAACAAGACTGGCCATAAATTGGTAACTGGAGAAGCTGTGTGAAGGATGCATGGGGCTGGTACTATTACTTCTGACTGTTCGACTTTCCAAAAGTCACAATAAAAACAGGATATAGCAAGCTTTCCCAGGGTAGCAAACATGTTGTGAGTAAAGGAGAAATGTGTCCACTGTGAGTTCAATTCTTGACTCCACCTCAACCATAACCTTGGGCAGGCGTGGAATCTCTTCTACATTTGTCAAACGTTCTGCATTTGTTACTCGGAGACAACAGTGTTATTTCAGTCACCTGGGCTTTCTTCCTGCCCTCTGATCTTGCAAAGTTCTTTCCTGCCTCAGGCCATTTGCTCCAGCTCTTCCCTGTTCCTTAGCTGATTCCTTTTAGGGGAGTGCTTTTCTCTTCCCCTACCGTGCTGATAGCTCCCTCTTGTCATTTAAATGACAGAATTCATTTTATTTCCTCAAGAGACCCCTTTCTTAGCCATCCTGTCCACACCCTCTCTTGCATCCTGCTACATTTTCTTCGGGGCGCTTAGCCTTATCTGAAATGATCATGTTTATTTGTTCCTCTCTTTGCTAATGGTTTGTCTCCCTTATGAGGACATAAGCGTGTGAGACTGAGGGCTCTGATGTGTCCTAAATTCCACGGTCCAGGGCAGAGTCTGGCTTGGTCTCTGTGCTCAATAATATTTGCTGAACAGTGAACAACTGAGTACATGCATTCAGGGGCACTTAGTTATTTGACACTCTTTCTATAAAGAATTCTACGTAAACGAAGGGTTCAATCATGATACCCCTAACGTTAATTACAACTGAATATACACAAATCTATGATAACCCATCTGATAGGCCATCCCGTCATGCTTTCTAGGAACAGTCAGCCATAACTTAAAGAAAAATATGGAAATTCTATAAAAATATTTTAAGATTAACTGAAAATCTCTGAAGCTTTTTATATAAAAGGGAGAGGCAGATGATAATAATATCAGCTAATGATATTAAATTTTACTGTGTGCCTAGCACAACTCCAAGTGCTATATGTATATTACTTCATTTAACCTTCGAAATAATCCTATGAGGTGGGTACTCCTGTATCACCTTTGCCCAGATGTGGACACTGAGACCCAGGGATGTAAAGTCATGTATCCGAGGCAGAGAGCTGGGAAGTGGATATGCCAGGCTCAAAACTCTGTATTCCTAACCCACACAAGACCATGAGATCAAAACAAGCCTTCCTCTGCGCTTTCATTCAAAGGGTACATCGGATGCCCTCTGGGCGGCATGGAATGGAAAAGATAATCAATTGGATTTCTACATCTGCCAGTTTTGATCAATTTGGACCACAGACAAGTCCTGTTCCACATTTCCAGACTACACTTTGATGGCTACAGTTGTCTCAAAAGTATTTGCCTTTTGTCACAAAGGGAGAGGAGAATGGGCTCAGCAGGAATTTTTTGCAATTACTAGAAAAGCGAGCCCAGTGATGTCCCTGAAGGTGATATGAGAAGCAGCTTCCCTCTGTGCAGGACACACGCATGCCAAAGAAGGGGGACCCTTGGGGGGGCTTGAGAGTACAAGTATATTGCACCTGCCGGATCTTCACACCAGCAGCTCCCAAGGGCCCCTTTTTGTTAGATTCACTTTCTTCTAGGAATTAAATACAAATTCACCTAATTTAGCGATTTTTTTAGGCCTCTCCAAATTTGCTGGAATGTATACACCAAACCTTCCATAATGTCCTACTCTTCACTTGGTCCTGGATTCAGAGGACACGTGTGGGGAAAGCTGACATGAGCGGCTTTCTCTTCCCATCACTAATATCTCTGGAACGAAGGAGATAAATTAAAAATTGGGTTGGGGAGTTCCCGCCACGGTACAGTGGGTTATGAATTGAACTGTATAAGCCTGGTTCGCTGCAGAGGCTAGGGTTTCATTCCCTGCCCGGGAACTTCCACATGCCACAAGTGTGGCCATAAAATGAAAAAAAAAAAAAACAAAATAAAATGAAACAACAAAAGAACTGGGTTGGGCAACAAAGTGAATAGCCATTGGACCAGAACAGATGGAGAACCTCTGAAAGCCCCACATTTTCCTGGAAAATGTCCTGCTTTTAATTTCCAAAAATTTGCAGGACACTGTAAGATCTTTTGCTTTTTTCTGCAGACACTATTTGCCCACAGACCCCATTAGAGAGAGTTCACAGACTAGATTCTGTTGGAAGGTCTAGCCATCAGCATAGCCTCTAAGTTGGCTAAGAAGAGGACCAACTAACACTGTCAAGGCAATAAATAACACGCTGACAAAGCCAGAGGGGAGAGTCAGAAATGAAACCTCTTTTCATACGCACTGCTCAGATCTGGTCCAGAACCCTACATATTTTCTGGCACTGTCCAATCGGAGAAGGACCTCTTTACCCTGTTTACACTGGGCATCTTATCTTCAAAACTGGCTCTAAAATTTTATGGTGAGAGGCACTGAAAATGCAAATGATTCTTAAGTCTGGTACTCCTCACTGGTTTGCATTCACTTTGAAGTACATCAAGTTCACTTTTACCAGAAACGTTTGCCTCTCTGACAGGATGACAGTTTTGGCTTTAGGCTTCAAGTTGATGAAGCAATAAATAGATTAACTGTGCCCTCAGGAGACTTAAGCTTTTCACCCACCCTTTTTTCCCCAAACTTTCCTGAAACTCACATATGAAGTTATCTCTATTTTATTCTTCTTGTTAAAACTGCAATGAATTTTTATTTTCATACTGTTGAGAAAGTGAATAGGAGGAAAAGCTACTTTTTTAAGTCACGGAATTCAGGTAAAGATAATTCTTTTCCATAAGAGTTTTTCCATAAACTAACATATAAAACTTTCCTCACTTTCCTGTAAATTCATTCAGACTATAAAATATGTAATTACTCACAAATGTGAAATATTACTTTCCTATAACCCCTAGCTGATTTGTACAGAAATTCTGAATAATTCATTTCCTCTTTATATAAAAGGGTTTAATTGTCATGGCACATACACTTATGTTAAACAAATGAGGAGGTTCTCCTAAACCACTGTTGTTCTGCCAAAATCAGATCACATGCTGGATGGGATTTTGTTACTCTTAATATAAAGCCATGCTTGCAATTCTGGTGGTCAAAGCAGCATTTTGCAATTTTTAAAAAATTTTTAAAATTAATATATTTTTTTTGTTTTTTTAGTTTCTGTCCAGGTAGCAAGTAAATGGAGCATCCAAGAAAGAGAATCACTGCAGAAGCAGTCTTCTCATTTCTCTGTGGAGGACCCTTGAATTAATATTTATTGAGGTAACAAGTCTAGTTCCTGCCATGTCACACTCTGATACATCTATCTAGAAGTTCAAAGAATAGCTTAACATATTTATAAATCCACACTAGGTAGTAATAACTCAAGATGTTACAGAATGAGATAATTGCTTTAAATACACACACATACACATACACACACACACACACACACACACACACCCTCTAACTACATGAAAGAAATTTGAAAAATAGAGAAAAGGAAAAAAATACTACTACAACCCCACTCTATAACAAACCATTAGGAGGTTTTTCTAATGAGCAGAAGATCTAAATAAACATTTCTCGGAGTTCCTGTCGTGGCTCAGTGGTTAACGAATCCGACTAGGAACCATGAGGTTGCGGGTTCCATCCCTGGCCTTGCTCAGTGGGTGAAGGATCCGGCGTTGCTGTGAGCTGTGGTGTAGGTTGCAGACGCGGCTCGGATCCCCCGTTGCTGTGGCTGTGGCGTAGGCTGGCAGCTATAGCTCCTGTTAGATCCCTAGCCTGGGAACCTCCATGTGCTGCAGGTGCGGCCCTAGATAAGGCAAAAAGACAAAAAAAAATTCTCCAAAAAAGACAAACAGACAGCAAATAGACACAGGAAAAGAGGCTTATCATCGCTGATGATCAGAGAAATGCAAATCGAAACTACAATGAGGTACCACCCCACATCGACGGCCATCATTAAAAAGTCTGCAGATAATAAATGCTAGAGAGGGTGTGGAGAAAAGGGTACTTTTCTACACTCTGGTGAAAATATAAATTGGGTGCAGCCACTACGGAAAACAGTAAGAAGCTTCCCCAAAAAACTAAACATAGAGTTGCCATATGATCCAGCAATCCCACTCCTGGGCATACATCCAGACAAAACTATAATTTGAAAAGTTACATGCACCTCTGTGTTCACAGCAGCACTATTTAAAACGGCCAAGACATGGAAACAACCTAAATGTCCACTGACAGATGAATGGATCAAGAAGATGTGGTATATATACACCGTGGAATACTACTGAACCATTAAGAAAGAATGAAATAATGCCAACTGCAGCAACATGGATGGACCTAGAGATTATCATACTAAGTGAAGTAAGTCAGAAAAAGACAAATACCATATGATATCACTTACATGGAGAATCAAATACATAACACAAGTCAACATATCCATGAAACAGAAAAAGACTCACAGAGATCAGACTTATGGTTGCCAATCAGGAGAGCAGTGAGGGAGGAAAGGACTGGGACTTTGGGATTAGCAGAGGAAAACTATTTTATATAGGATGGATTAAACAATAAGGTCCTACCGTATAGCACAGGGATTTATACTAAATATTTTATAATGAACCATAATGGAAAAGAATATGAAAAAGAATATATATATGTATAACTGAGTCACTCTGCTATACAGCAGAAATTAACTATACTTCAATAAAATTAAAAGAACAGACATATATACACACAAAAGAAGTTTTTCTCTTAAAGATTTGGCATGATTTGCTTTTATTTATTTTATTGAAGTATAGTTGATTTATAAAATTATAAATTAATATTTATAAGCTCCCGATGCTGCTTATCTACTTTATATATAGCAGTTAGTATCCATTAATCCCATATTCCTAATTTATCACTCCCATCCTCCTTTTATCTGATACTTTAGTCAGTATCCTGATTTTTCTGATTTTTATTATGCTAGTTATTTCTTGAGGCCCATTTTGACTCTAAGAGTTGTCAATTTAATGAGTCTTTGCTTAAATAATAAGCAAATAATTTAGAACCTAATAAAACTATATATATATATGTACTACTTTGCATGCTCTAAAAATGTACTTGTTTACACAATTCAAAGCTTTTTTTTTTGTTTTTGTTTTTTGCCTTTTGTCATTTTAGGGCCGCACCCGCGGCATGTGGAGGTTCCCAGGCTAGGGGTCTAATCTTGTAGCCGCTGGCCTACAACACAGCCACAGCAACGCAGGTTCCGAGCCGTGTCTGCAACCTATACCACAGTTCATGGCAACGCCAGATCCTTAACCCACTTGAGCGAGGCCAGGGATCGAACCGCAACCTCGTGGGTCCTAGTCGGATTCGTTAACCACTGAGCCACGACGGGAACTCCTGAAAATCATAAATATTATTTTTATGAGTCTCAGAGCCAAAATATTTCTCTCCTGGAATGCAACTCTAATGATGTAATATAAATTAATGAAAAAATAGGAGAAATTTGCTTTACTGCCAAGTTTTAAAGAATACTAAAGCAAGGAATATTTATCTTGGTGATAGGATTATAAGATTTTTCCTTATCTGGACATTTAATTTTTTTAAAAATTGAATTATAATTGACTTAAAATATTACATTCATTTCAAATATACAACACGATGACTCAGTATTTTTATACATTATGAAGTGATCACCATGATAAGTCTGTTATCATCTGTCATTGTACAAACTTATTACAATATTACCGATTATATTCCTTGTGCTGTGTCTTATATCCCCATGACTTATTTATTTTATAACTGGAAGTTTGCATCCCTTAATTCCCTTTACCTAATTTACGCATTTTCCTACCAATGTTTTTAAAGGACACTTTAAAGAGTGTTAACCAATACAGTTTGGGAAAGCTTTTTCTTTTTAGGGCTGCACCTGTGGCATATGGAAGTTCCTGGGCTAGGGGTCAAACTGGAGCTGCAGCTGCAGGCCTATGCCACAGACACACAATGCTGGATCCAAGCTGCATCTGCGGCCTATACCACAGCTTGTGGCAACACCAGATCCTTAAACTACTGAGCAAGGCCAGGGATCAAACCCATATCCTCACGGAGACTATGTTGGCTTCTTGATGTGCTGAGCTGCAAGGGGAACTCCGTATTTTTGGGAAAGCTTTTAAAGTGTACCTTTGTTCAGCTGTTACAAAAAAAAAAAAAAACAGAAAAGAAAGAAAAAAGGCTTATGACTTACTTTTGAAATGCAGCTCATCTCTATTTGCATGTATTACTATTTGCTTGAACAATGAAGATGTCAATAGACTATTTTATGGAATACACAAGCATATGCTAAATTTCTGAAGATGAGTGAATACAGAAAAATAGCCAATAGAACTCTGAAGGTGAAAAATATCAGATTCAAAAAACGTACTGCAAATCTATTCAAATTAAAGAGTGCGACACATTGAAAGCATAGACAATAGCTCATTAGAGCCTAATAAAGAATCCAGAAATTGACCCATGTGTATATTAAAAGAAGAATTTCACATACAGGGGAAATAAATGGCATTGAGATAATTGATTGTTGATTTAGAGCAAAGTAAAGTTAGTTTTCTCTCTTGAATTACACATACAAATAAATGCCCAATGAATGAAAGATTTAAGTTTTTAAAAAAGTATATATGTGGAGTTCCCACTGTGGCTCAGTGGGTTAAGAACCTGACATAATGTCCACGCAGGTTTAATCCCTGGCCTCACTCAATGGGTTATGGATCCAGCATTGCCACAAGCTCTGGTGAAGGTCACGGATGCGACTTGGATCCAGTGTTGCTGTGGCTGTGCGTAGGCTGGCAGCTGCAGATCTGATTCGACTCCTAGATCAGGAACTCCTACATGCTACAGGTGCAGGCATTTATGGAGTCATTAAAATAAATGAAATATATACTAATATGGACAGATTTTCTAGATGCTATCTTTGTGTATAACTGAGAGGGTGTACAGAAATGCATATAAATACTTACACATACAACACATATATACACACTTGTAAATGTACAGAAAACTGTCTAGAAGGATCTACATCAAACTTTTACTAGTGGTTACCTGTGAGAATGGGAATGAATTTGTGAAAGGAATGAAGGGAGTTTTAATTTCTCCCTTGATAGATTTTTGCCTGGTTTGAATGCTTAATTAGAATATGTAACTTGTGCACATAAAAATACAAACATAAAAAAGAAATGACCTTTACCTCTCCCTGTACCTACCTTTTTTTCTAACCTGTTCACAGCATACAAAAGAAGAACCTATTTGGGTATAAATATTTAATTTTCATAAAATGAGAACTTTCATATAAATGCATTTTTAAAATTTTATAATTGTCTATTTTAATTTATTCTTCATATAATGCCACCAAATGAACACAAGTTAATCAGTTACTATAATTTCTGGGAAAACTATACAGAAGTAAAACTCTCCCGAATGTCAAAGACTGGGTAGAATGTGGTCCCTAACGTCTCAGGGGTCAGGACTCAATGACACAAACACATGCCATCTTCCCAGCTGCCCGGAGGTCCCAGCCAGCTCCATGTCACCGTAATATCCAGCCACCTTGTGATGATCGATCTTATTGGAGAAGTGTGACCACAGTGTCAAGTAGTAGCAGGAACTTCTCTTGACCACAGAAGTTTAAGAGAGACAAGGAGAGGACAAACAAGTCAGCCTGATAGGAGCACGTGATGGGTCCATGAATAGATTACAAGAGGGAGGAGCACTCCAATAGAGAAAAAGCCTATTCAGGATGTCTGAAAGCCCGATGTGCATTTATGAGTAAACATAAGATAGGAGGAAACAAAACAAATAAGGAAGAAACATCTGTAGGAGAAAGGGGAGTTTCTTCCACATACCAGACATTATTATAGGAGCAATAGTTATGACGTAAGCAGGCCCCCGTGACCCTCAGGGAAGGGATTTGCTATTAAACGATGAACTACTTCCTTTTATCATGGGATATGCTCCCCCGTGTGGAACACTGCCTCCAACAGGAATCACTGCAGAAGCACCAGGAGGTGCCCTACAGAGGCTTTTCTAGCCTTGGGATCAGTATTTGCTTTCCACAAAGACCTACCATGGTACTCTTCATGTACTCAGCTGTCCCAGCATTAATTCTGAACAATTCAACCTTCAAAAATTTACCTGGTATTCAAATTCTTCAAAAAATTGTATATAACATTCGTTACGTAAAGCAAAACACGTACACGCCTGAGATAGAAATAAACAGAACATCCACGAAGTATGGGGGTCCGACTACCTGGTCACTCAGGTCCCTTCCGGTTTTAGCAGCCTCTGGAACTGAAGTGTGTTGGGAGGGAAAATGGTAGGATTATAGTGGTCTTCCATGGTATCAGTAAAAACTGGATTCCTTTTTAAGTTACAGCTTCTAAAAATTGAGTTTCTAGCCTCTCTAAGTTATGTCTACTGTGAGTCCAAAGCAGACACACATGTGCCCACACTGGCTCTCACCGACATACTTTCTGGATATAAAACTTCATCTGAGTCTCTTCAAGAGCAGAATCAATGATGCTAATGCTTGTCTTTTGGCCCAGAAAATAAAACTGAGAAAGAAACCAAAACACAGCCCCTCAGATGTCTTTGAAAGAAAAAAAAAAAGACTTAATTTTAGAAATATTCACTAGATGGTGGTGTGCTAAGCTATATTAAAAAAAATTAAAATTGTGGTGAAACACATGTCACATGAAATTGACCACCTTACTCATTTTTTTTTTTTTTTGTCTTTTTGCCATTTCAGGGCCGCATCTGCGGCATGTGGAGGTTCCCAGGCTAGGGGTCTAACAGGAGCTGTAGCTGCCGGCCTTCGCCACAGCCACAGCAACGCGGGATCCAAGCCGCATCTGCAACCTTCACCACAGCTCACGGCAACACAGGATCCTTAACCCACTGACGGAGGCCAGGGATCGAATCCGCAACCTCATGGTTCCTAGGCGGATTCGTTTCCGCTGAGCCATGACGGGAACTCCCACCTTACTCATTTTTAACATGCTCAGTTGCCGTTTGTTTACCTACCTGGTAAACTGTCGACTTTCTTCATGAACTTCCATTTCCGTGCTTTTAAATTCATTTAGTTCTTTCCTTATTGCGGCCTAAGTAGGAAAAAAGAAACAGAATTGTTATTTAAGTCACATATTTTCTCAGCATATATAATAACATCAATGAAGCACACATTCTTTTAAGAAATGTCTTGGAGAACGGGGTCCCCAATTTCTACTTGGTAAAGGTATGACCAATGTAATTATCAACACTACAGCCAAACAAAAACCAGGACAGATCTCCTTCACTGACAAGGCAGACAGAAAGGAGGCCTTTGCCAAACTCCCCTGGGGCCTGGTTTATGAGTCACATGTCTCATCCTTGATACCACAGGTCATGAGATTTTCTGAGAAAACATATCTTTTTCCTATGAAAGTTCTGCATTTTATATCACCCAGAGCAAAAAGGCTTTGGCCAGCTGCCACAGAGCTACAGAGAAGGCAGTTGCTATTTATTCTTTAATAGTCAAAGTATAGACAATTAGAATTAAAAATTTCAGCACAGGAATTTCTGTCGTGGCTCAGTGATAATGAACCCAACTAGTATCCATGAGGAAGCAAGTTTTATCCCCGGCTTTGCTCAGTGGATTAAGGATCCAATGTTGCCGTGAGCTGTGGTGTAGGTTGCAGACGCGCCTTGGATCTGGCATTGCTGTGGCTGTGGTGCAGGCCGGCAGCTATAGCTACAAATTGACACCTAGCCTGGGAACTTCCATATGCCGTGAGTGTGGCCCTTAAGAGACAACAACAACAACAAAATTCAGCACAGAACTTAAAGCCACTTAAAGAAAATATGAAGTAGAATGCTATTACTATTATTATTTAATGCACACATAATCTATGCCATGTGAATGCTGGGGTTGGAAGAGATGCTTCTGTCCTGTCACGTGGAAAAGCTGAGATATTCATCAAAACGTTAACATTAGTTATCTATTAACAATGTTGGCTGGATCGTGGAGGGTTTTTGGTTTCAAGTTTGTGCTTATCTTTATTTCCTAATTTTTCCACAAAAAAGTTTTTCGTGTAAATAAAAAAAAATACTAATAAAAGAATCCCCCAAACCTCTGAGAAATGGACACTAAAGCTGAAAGACAGAATGACATTAGAAACCAAAGAGAATGGCTTCACTGAGAGATAAGAAAATCTACTTTGTGATTGGAAAATGATAAATTTTAGAAAAGGAAAAGACAGAAAGATAGCCCTGAGGCATCTCTCTGGCTTTCTCCCCTCACTGGCTCTTACTGTGCAATATACAAGCTTTTTCCCAATGCTGCCACTTTTTTCCCCTCTCTTTTTAGGGCCGCAGCTGCTGCATATGGAAGTTCCCAGGCTAGGGGTTGAATTGGAGCTCTAGCTGCCAGCTCACACCACAGCCACAGCAACCCTGGATCCAAGCCACATCTGCGACCTTGTGGCAATGCCAGATCCTTAACCCACTGAGTGAGGCCAGGGATCGAACCCACATCTTCGTGGATACTATGTCAGGTTCTTAACCAGCTGATCCACAACAGGAACTCCCCCAATGTTGCTTTCAAAGTAGTATTTAAATCCTGTAGTCACCGATCATTTTGTCTCTCTAAATATATTCCTCTGTCCTTGTAGTTTCTATGAGGAAACTAAGACTGAGCACTGTGGCAGTGGTTCTTGCTACTGGTTTTTGGAAAAGCATGAACCAAGTAGAGAAATATTTCTGGCCCAAGTACCCTGTGATAAGACTACACATCTTGTTTCACAAGTGAGATTAACAGTGAGAATACTCTGTTTCATTCACTGTAAAAACTGATACCCAGAACCAGGAGCTAAATTACTGAAGACTCTCTATACCCATCACCAGTTAACATCTATCAAAACATCTTTAATCAACCCAACTGTCCATCGATAGAGGAATGATCCATTTCTCATCTTCCTAAAGAAGATGCATATGTACACATATTGCTGAGTCATAAAAAAGAATAAGATTTTGCATTTGCAATAATATGGATGAACTCAGAGGGTATTACGTTAAATGAAATATGTCAGAAAGAGAAAGACAGGAGTTCCCATGTGGCTCAGTGGTAATGAACCTAACTGGTATCCATGAGGACATGGGTTTGATCCCTGGTCCCAATCAGGGGTTTAAGGATCTGGTGTTGCCATGAACTGTGGTGTAGGTCGCAGAAGTGGCTGGGATTCCATGTTGCTATGGCTGTGGCGTAGGCTGGCAGCTACAGCTTTGATTTGACCCTTAGCCTGTGAACCTCCATATGCAGCCCTAAAAAGACAAAAAAAAAAAAAAAAAAAGAGAGAGAGAGAGAGAGAGGGAAACAAATACCATATGATTTCATTTATAGATGGAATAAAAAAACAAAACAAATGAACAAACATAACAAGAAAGAAACAGACTTATAGATACAAACTGGGTATCTACATATGTATCTATATAGATAACATCTATATATTAAACCCCCAACCCCGGTGGTTTCTGGGGGATGGCGGGGGGCGGGGGTAGGTGTGGCGGATGAAAGAGATAAAGAGAAAATAAAATTACGAAATCAATAAGTCATAGGGGTATAATGTACGACACAGGGGATACAGTCAATAATATTGTAACAACTATATATGGTGACAGGCCTTCTTACTTCAAGCCCCACACTCTTTCCAATAAAATGAGCTTCTGGGCCTAAGTCATCCAGATAATTTGTCTCAGCTCTCCATGTTGTGTCTGCCAGCTTGTTATTAGAAGAGGTGAGTCAGTTCTAGGCAATGAATGTGATGTTTAGTTACAGTCATCAGTTGTTTGAAAATATGTATCAGGAATTGTGACTCCAGGCAGTTAAAGAAATGCAACACTTAATTTTAAAAATTCACTGAAGAAAAAACTGCAGTTTTATTCCAAGAGTTACTTCCTCTTACTATTTAAAGAGATGGTTTCCTGAGAAGGTTTTGAGAGGAAAGAAAGTAATTAAATACCCTTTATGCTAGGGAAATACATGTACAATAATCTCAACTCCCTTCTATACAAATGAAACCTGAGTTTAAACCTAAAAACTCTTCACATACAAGTGTAAATGGAATTCATATTGTTTGCAAAGATAACAGGACAGAAAAAGATCAGCTGATGCAATGGAATTGGAGCTGGAATAGTGCTATGTTGGACCAACAATGGGAAGTCATTCAGCCAAAACTAGGTATTCCTAAGACTGAAACAAAACAAGCCCACAGGAGACAGCACTGGTACCAAATATGTATTTTTTGGTGCCATGAAATTATAGAAAGGGAAAGGAAACAAACATGACCGAAACTTAAGTTAAAAACTGATGAATGATGACGGGTGATGGAAGGTCTACTTAATTACCTCCAGTCAGCTCGGGGGTCAGCCTGGCCAGAGGGCACGGTGAGCTGTTAACTACACAGACACTGCTGCCTTTTTAAATAGCATGAGCTGTGAGGCCAGGATTAACTAGAACTACCATCATTTTGATGTCTTCTGTTTATTTCTCGATAAAAATCTGATATGGAACGTGGAGGGGATTTCTTAACTACTCATCAAGCTCAATGCCACCAGCAGGTAAACTGTACTCTTCTCTGCTGCCCAGGCAACCATGAACAAGCCGCAGAATATCTCGGTATGGAATTAATATCTCAGTCTTTCCCAGGAGCTGTTTAGGTAGTGCATTCCTGAAAGGGTAGTATGTTCTATTTTCATCCTTATGTCCCCAGTATCTACAATATTTAATATACTGTAAGGGTTTTAATAAAGGACAGCTGAGTAATTGGTTGAACAAATACATGTATCCTCCGGAAATTTTCAGATTCTCTTTCATTAGATAAACTTAAGACTAGATGGTAAACTGAGATTTTTTTTTCAATTTTTAATTTATTTTTTTAGTTTTTAAATTATTTTTCCCATTACAGTTGGCTTACAGTGTCCTGTCAGTTTCTACTGTACAGCAGCAGGGTGACTCAGTCACACGTACATATACATTCTTTTTCTCACATTATCCTCCATCATCTTCCATGATAAGTGACTAGATATGGCTCCCTGTGGTATAGAGCAGGATAAACTGAGATTTTAATGAGTAATGAAAATGTCAACAATGAAGAACAAAGCTTAGATTATCAAGCCTGACCATGAATGTAATACTGTTAAGAGCCACCATTTATTAATGAGCTGGAACTCTACAGATAATCTACTGAATTCTCAAGATAGATACAGTTAGCTCTAATTTACTAGTGAGGAAATCTAAGTTAAATGACTTGGTCAAGGTCAAATACCTACGAAGTGGCCAAGAAAGAATCAAACCCTTAAGTGCTCAGCTCCAAAGCCTGCAACTCTTTCTACATGGAGTTTCCATAGCCTACCTCAGGGAGACGGCAACTGCTGTGTGACCGTGGTCTTCAAGCCGAGCTGATGGCCTTCTCTGGCTCTACCTGTCCCCTTCGGGCTCATCCACACCAGCACAGGTATCAATATAGGCCATCTCTATTTTACTGTATGTGTATCTGTTCCCAGTGTTCTAGCCAAGCACATATATTCCAAAATTGAAAATTTTATATTAAAGGTGACTTAAGCTCAGTAGAGTTCACGATAAATAAGGCATTTCCCCCAACACTTCTCTCTCCCGTTTTGGGCAGTTTAATACGACTTCCAGATCTATGAGATTTCCCAGAGCATCAAGCACAGTGTTTTCACAAAATGGACACTGACTGGTTATTAACCGATTGGTTACTGATCTCTTTTCTTTATACTTTCAGTTCCAAAAAAATTTTAGGAGCTCCTGTTGTGGCTCAATGGTTACAAATCTGACTAGGATCCATGAGGACGCAGGTTGGATCCCTGACCTCGTTCAGTGGATTAAGGACCTGGTGTTTGCTGTGAGCTGTTGTGTAGGTCGCAGATGTGGCTTGGATCCTGCGTTTCTGTTGCTGGGAACTTCCACGTGCTGTAGGTGCGGCCATAAAAAGCAAAAAAACCCCCCAAAAAACCCCCAAAACTAAAAACAAACAAACAAAAACATAATAACAATTATTTTTTTAAATGCAAAGTGGTACCTTGGTGGGGCTAAGAAAACAGTACTAAGAAAAGAGAGAGAAAGCAGAGGTAGAAATATTTACTTTCAATAGCTTTTTTTCCCTTTAAATGAGATATATAGTTCTAAAGTTAAAAAGTCAAACTCCCATTGTTTTTTCTTTTCTTTTTTTTTTGGTTGCACCTGGTGCACGCAGAAGTTGCCAGGCCAGTGGGGACCTAATGTATACTACAGGGAGCTCTACCCAATATTCTGTGATCATCTGTATGGGAAAAGAATCTGAAAAAGAATGGATGTGTGTACAGGTACGACTGAATCACTTTGTTGTACAGCAGAAATGATCACAACATCATAAATCAACTATACTTCAATAAAACTTTAAAAAATGAAAAAAAAGAATTTTCCAGGCCAGGGATTGAATCTGAGCCACCGAGGTAACAATGCTGAAGCCTTAACCACTAGGCCACCAGGGAACTCCCAAAGCCTTTTTTGATATGGAAGGTAAATTATAGGTTTTTATGTTAATTAACTTACTGAAAAAATACATTATTATCGGAGTACCCGTCGTGGCACAGCAGAAACGAACCTGACTAGGAACCATGTGGTTGTGGGTTTGATCTCTGGCCTTGCTCAGTGGGTTAAGGATCCGACGTTGCCATGAGCTGTGGTGTAGGTTGCAGATGTGGCTCAGATCTGTTGTTGCTGTGGCTGTGGTGTAGCCAGCAGCTGTAGATCCAACTGAACCCCCTAGCCTGGGACCCTCCATATGCCGCAGGCGTGGCCCTAAAAAGCAAAACAAACAAACGAAAAAACATTATTATAAATCTTATCATTATATATTATTAAGTGTTTTAAGGTAAAAAGCAACAGAAATCCAAAAGTGCTTGTTATAATAATGATTAACATGTATTTTCATTCTAAAATAAAATATATACTATGACCATTGATAGTTTTAGTATCTCTGGGCAATAACATTTCATTATATAATTTTTTTTTCTTTTTATGGCCATACCTGCGGCATAGCGAAGTTCCCAGGATAGGGGCTGAACTGGAGCTGCAGCCGCTGGCCTACACCACAGCCATAGCAACACTGATTTCGAGCCGCATCTGCAACCTACACTGCAGCTTCTGGCAACACCAGATACTTAACCCACTGAGCAAGGCCAAGGAATGAACCCACATCCTCATGGGCACTATGTGGGGTTCTTAATCCGCTGAGCCACCATGAAAACTTTTTTTTTTTTTGTCTTTTGGCCTTTTCCAGGGCCGCATCCACGGCATATGGAGGTTCCCAGGCTAGGGGTCTAACAGGAGCTGTAGCTGCTGGCCTTCGCCACAGCCTCTTCATTACACAAATTTTTTAACATCTAGAGAAAACAAATTATTTTTTTCAGTGCTAGGTTGAAAACAGTATTTTTAGAAATTCTTAAAATACTAGACACTGGAGTTCCTGTCGTGGCACAGTAGAAACGAATCCGACTGGGAACCATGATGTTGCAGGTTTGATCCCTGGCCTCGCTCAGTGGGTTAACGATCCAGCATTGCCGTGAGCTGTGGTGTAGGTCGCAGTTGCGGCTTGGATCTGGTGTTGCTGTGGCTGCTGTAGCTCTGATCAGACCCCTAGCCTGAGAACCTCCATATGCCGTGGGTGCGGCCCCCCAAAAAAAAGGAAAGAAAAAAAAATACTAGGCACCGATTTGCACTGTTAACTGTTATTCATTTCTTCTTATATTCTTGAATCTGCTGATTTTTGCCAATGAACACAAGTCACTGGTGTACATACAATGTACTATATTTTAACAGCATTTTAAATTACTGCCTTTTTTTCTATTTCCTGTCTTTAAAAAGTATATAACATTTTTTCTACCTACAAGAGTTAGGAAGGGTTATTTCTAGCATGTGGAAAATATAGTTTCCATATGAGGGCGGTTAATCATTTAGACTCTTTCTGCTTTGTGATTTTTGCACTTGTGATTTTCACTCCTGTACCTGGACACCTGCCTTTCTGAAGTTCAACATTTGAGTAACATCATGACTGGGAACGGTGGATACGGCAAACTGTATTTTGCAAAGACAGCAGCAATAACAGCTCCATCCCACATGTTCCTCTGCAGTATGACCTTTCCAACACTCCTCCACTGAAGGGCAGTGCTAATCCCCCTCCCTCTGAATCTGGGCTGATCTCATAACTTGTCCATAACTAACAGAATGCGATGGAAGAGAGGCTGGATGCCTTCTAAAGTGGGTCAGATAAGGCCATGCAGCTTTTACCCGGTTCTCTTGAGGTACTTGCTCTGGAGAAAGCCAGTCACCATGTGATAAGTCTGACAACTGTACGGCCACCACGCTAAAGAGGCCACACGCAGATGCCTGGGTGGGCAGCCCCAGCTGAGCCCAGCTGCTAAGCCAGGCCTGTGAGCCACCCTCACCAAAACACCAGACGTGTAAAGAAGCCATCCCGGACACTCCAGAGCAGCCCATTTGTCAGCTGAGTAACACTGAATGACCTGAGTCAACCTCATGAAGAGCAGAAGAATCACCCAGCTGAGCCCTGACTAAATCCCCAAACTATAAAACCTGTAAGACTGAAGAAAACAGATGTTGTATTCAGTTACTAAGTTTTTGGATAGTTCATTGTACAGAAATGGTGACAGAACAGGGTCAGTTAGGAGTCACTAAATGAGAGATGAGCAATCAAAACCCACGAAAAGGAGAGAATGGAAGAAAATTTGTTTAAAGGCATATACTCTTTCTTGCAAAATGACATACCAGGGGCCCTGACTAGTCCTTCTATTGAAAAACAATGGATATGATGAATGTGACATTTAAAAATTATCTTAAATGCATGGATTAGCCAGTAAGACAATAAAAAATACTTTGGCAAAAAAAAAAAGAATAAACAAAGATGAAGCCCAGAGAAATAAGGTAAGTACAACAGGCAAGATGGCTTTGACCTTGAGGGCATTTTTTTGATTAAATGCGGTCACTCAAAGCAGTCATTTTCAAAGCCTGGGGAGATACTGAAGATCAGAAATGAAACCTGCCCAAGGCTGGAAAGTCAAGTAAATGATCCTCCTGCCACAGCGTGGGCTCCGTCTGGCATATCCTTAGTGTAAGGGTGAACTAGAATTCCTGACCCCCAAAAGACAGAAAAGAAAATTTCATGTTGGTGCTTAGTGGGTGAGGGAAGATGAAATCTACTCTGAGAACCTAAAACCATAAGTCAGCCTTCACAAGGATTTATAGCCCGAATTCATAGTATTAAGGTGGTCTAAAATAACTCACCTTGATAATCCAAGGTTTTAAAATAATAATGGATAAACCAGGCTTTGCAACAAAAAGCATTTCCTGAAATAGAGCCTCATAATATAAAGACTTCACCAGGAAAATGTAATTATCCTAAACATATATATACCTGTTGACACAATCTCAGCATATACAAAGCATAATTGACAGAATTATAAAGAGAAGGGAAAAAAACCCCACAAACATAGTAGGAGGATTTCTCTTGGAATAGGATAGATCAAGCAGTCAAAAAAAAAAGAGAGAGAGAGAGAGAGAAAAGCATACAGAAATCTGAATGAGACTAGCAAACTTGAACTTTCAGACATATTTAGAGTACTATACCCCCAAATTGTAGAAAGCACACAGTTTTCAAGAATATATGAGCCATTTATAATTATTGACCACATACTTTAAAAACCCCTATACATAAGGTCACACCCCAGTCCAATTACATGAAGATCTTTGGAAGTGAGACCTAGGTATCAGCATTCTTAAATTTCCCCCATGACTGCTGCATGCAGCCAAGGTCAAGAACCACTGACATACAGGGTCACTTATAAAAAGCCTTCAGTGCTTATTTTAGAAAGCAATAAAGAATGAGATTAATGATTTATGGAGTCAATCTTAAGTGGAACATCCAAATAAAGACCCTCAGAATGGGAGAGAGAAGATAAAAGAGCAAATAACGACACAGAAAACAAACATATATTAGAGACGATCAACAAAGCTAAAGGTAGGTGTTCCCTTGTGGCACGGTGGGTTAAGGATCTGGTGTCACTGCAGCAGCTGGGGGTGCTGCTGAGGTGCAGGTGTGATCCCTGGCCTGGGGACTTCCAAAAAAGCAAAATCAAAAAACAAAAACAAAGTGAAAGGTATATCTTATACCTTCTAAAAATATCAATTCTAGGTAAATTAAGAACTTAAATGTGAAAAGCGAAACTATAAATGTTTTAGAAAACAGTTTAGGAGAAACCATTTATAATTCTGGTATGGGAAGAGTTTGTTTCAAAGAAACAAAATCACAAACCATAAAGAAAAAGATAGATGAACTGAACGTATTAATTTAAGAATCTCTTTTCATCAAAAGATGCCACAGAGAGAATGAAATGTTCATAATCTGGGAGAAGATGTATTTATTTGGAATATATATAACTGAAATATATGAAGAACTCCTGTGACTCAACAAGGAACTAATGACCCAAAAGAAAACAGGCAAAAGATAGGCACTGCATGAGAGTGGAACCCAAATGCCCCACAGGTATAAAAATATGCTCAACCTCAATAATAATTAGCAAGAGGCAATGTAAGAGCACCATGAGATGTTATTTCATAACCACTAGGTTGTCAAATAAAATAAAAATGAAAACAAAAAAAGCCTGACCATCAAATACTGGCAAGGATGTGTGACTATGGGATGTTTTAGCCACTGCTGGTGGGAGGGCAAATTGGATGCATCATTTTGGAGAGTTGTGGGCTTTGCCGAGTATAGCTGAACATACAACTCAGGACCCAGCGATCCCATCACAATTAATACGTGCTAGAAAAAGTCTTGGATGGGTGACCCTGAATATGGAACAAGAATCTTCATATTATATAGCCTGTAAACCTAAAATCTGGAAACTAACCATATAATCCTTAACAATTGAGCAAGTAATTACTTGGCAGCTTATGCATACAAGAAAACACCACATTTCCATGAAAAAGAATGAACTATCCCTGAATGCATGAACCCCGATTCCTTGGTGTTGACTGAATGATACAACATCCAGAAGAACATTGTATGATTCCAATCATGTATAACCCCCAAACCAGCGAAACTAAGAGACAAATAGGTTATCGCTGAGGGTTGTGTTTGAAGGTGGTTAAACTACTTAAAAAAAAAAAAAGAAATGATTAACCCAAAAATCAGGATGAAGGTTAGTCCTTAAGGAAGGGGAATGCAACTGAGGAGGGGAACAGAGGGGCCTGTACAGGTAATACTGTGCTAGTAATACTGTAATAAACTAATACTGCAGTCAAGTGTTTAATCTGGGAGGCCTGGGTTAATAAAACCAGTATCTTTTTTTTTTATTATTTAAATGTACATTCTTCACTGTATGTGATCTAATTCACAAATAAAAAATAATAATAAAAAGAGGGAGTTCCTGCTGTGGCTCAGCAGGTTAAGAACCTAAAATAGTGCACATGAGGATGTGGGTTCAGTCCCTAGCCTCGCTCAGTGGTTAAGGATCGGTGTTGCTGGAAGCTGTGGCATAGGCCTGCAGCTGCAGGTCCCATTTGACCCCTAGCCTGGGAACTTCCATATGCTGCAAGCCGTGGCCATAAAGAAAAGGAAAGGAAAGGAAAGACAAGAAAAGAAAAAGAAAAGAAAAAGAAAAGAAAAGGAATAATAAAAAAGAATTGAAACAAAAAAAAAGAAAAAAATGCCAGAAGAATGTAGCATATGCCATGTATCGTGTATGCCACATTGCTGGGGCTGAGAAAGTAATGTTATTCTTTGTTAATACCAGAGAGATTGCATCTGACCTAAAGCTTTCTATTTCCTTCTGCAGGGCGTCAGACACCACATGGGACTGTGAAGAAAGACTATTGTTGCTGAATGGTGAGGAAAGAGTACAGGAAGGAATGCAGATAAAGGAGTGGAAACTACTGGAAATTAAGTGTGAGGTGGAAAAGGGAAGAGCGGAGGGCTGCTGGTGGAGGGTGAGCCATTGTCTTAGCTGAGCTCCACACCACTTGGAAGAGGGCTTCCAGAAGGAATGGGTTTTTCACAGTCCATGACTAGCTTCAGGGGCCCTGGACGGGAGGGTGGGCAGCAGGGGGGCCTCCCACACCCCTCGCTGTGCTTCAGGAGATGCCTTCGGGGCTCAGCTCAAGGCTGGAAGGGCTTGTCTCAAAATCCTTTCTCCTCCACTCTCACTCGCCCCCACAGGACTCCATATGCTCCGTCACGTCTGAGTCCATGCCTACGTCCTTGGGCCAGAGCACAAGGCCCTCAAGGTCAGGCACTCCTAGGTCCTCCTAGGGAATGGACGGGCTTGGACTTGACTCAGGGAGCTGGAGAGGTGAGGGCAAGACACCACACTGAGTCATTTACAGCCAATTTTTGGTAACCCATAAACTTGACGGTTGTTTCAGGAAACATGGTACTGATTGATGGTGAGCTTGACAGAGGACCCAAGTATCAGTCTCCTTTCATGCCACACTGGCGCCCTCCATCTGTGTGAGTCCACCTGCCTCAGGGAAGCTTCCTCTTCAGGGCATGTTCCTCAGCCTGTGCTCTCCCGCGCATACTCAAGGCTTTCCTCTGCGCCTTTTCTGCGCACGCCTTGACCTGCTGCTCTGTTGATGATACTCTACCACTTACTGACTTTCTCTCGTATATACTTAAACTTTCCCATTCTTTTGGCTCCTTCCTCATGGCATAAAAGATTGCTCAAGTATTTCCCACAGATCAGAAAAAAAAGAATTCACTCCCCTGATATTCTTACTTTCCAAACCTACTCACCCAAGACTGCGGCCTCCACAACCACCCTCCCTCAAGTGACAACCTTACTGTAACTCTTCTTCACAGTGAACCTCTTAAGGTTGTGTTTTATTCTCACTGTCCCCTCCACAGTCATGCTTTCCCTGTTAGTCTGTTAAAATGCCCCCTCTTGCTCCACTATGAACCATATGACTCCCTCCCTAGGCCGCTGGCCTACATCTTCTCTTTCCCCCACTTCACAGTTTCTTTTTTTTGTTTTGTTTTCTGTGGCACATGGAGGTTCCCAGGCTAGAGGTTGAATCAGAGCTGTAGCCACAGCCACAGCCACAGCCACAGCCACATCAGATCTGAGCCACATCTGCAATCTGCACCACAGCTCACGGCAACACCGGATCCTTAACCCACTGAGGGAGGCCAGGGATTGAACCCGCAAACCTAATGGTTCCTAATCGGATTCGTTTCTGCTGAACCATGATGGGAACTCCCACCTCACAGTTTCTTTCCAGTGTTTTTCTAATGCCTCTTAGTAAGCATTAGGTCTCTCAGGCACTATTCCCAGCATCCTTACCTTCTCTTCTCATTCTTAACATTCTTCCTTTGTGATTTTAACTCCTTCCTAGTCTTCATTTCTTCTTATGAGCTAATAATCACTGAATCTGCATCTCCAGTATGAGCCCGACACATGGTAGGTGTTTTACAGAATGAAATCTCCTATTAAAGGGCATCAGTGCAGGGTGTGACTAAATACCTAGTTTAAGTATTAAGATTGGGTGTCGTATAAGTTTATTCAATACCAAATTCTGCTTAGGGACCAAAATCAGTAACTAGTATTTGGGATACTGGGAAAGTTGCACAGTGAAGAATTTAAAAGCAAACAAAGGGTTGGAAAAATTCTTTAAGTAACCATAAGCACTCATAAAATAATTAGTCTTTCTTTATGATGGAACCCTCTACATATTTCAGTTATTCTGAACTGTGACATAAATTAAGGGTTGTGGACCACAATCTGTTTTTATAAAATTTTATTGGACCACATATACATTCATTCACTTACATATTGTTTATAACTGCTTTCATGCTACAAAGGCAGAGCTGAGCCACTGCGACAAGGGCTGGATGACTCATAAAGCCTAAAATATTCACTCGGGCTGTTTATAGAAAAACTGTGCCTGCCTTGATATAGATCAATATCTTTTCCACTGTTCACATATCCCTTTAAAAGGATAACTTGCATATAAGTTATATTTTCTAAGAGTAAAGATAAATAATGGGTGTGGGAAAGCACCCTCACTTCCAGTCCAGGTTTGAATGCAGGCATATTACACGGTAACTAAGAACAACTTTTTTTTCTGGGACTCAGTTGAAAGACCTACATTGATATTATTAAATATACCACTTCAGTGGCTTAAATAATAAAAGGCACAAAATTATTGGGATATTTGGTAATACCTAGTCCCCTAAGATGAATAAGTAAGGGCACAGTAGGTATTGGAGCTTTTAGAAAAGCAATAAAGTCATAAATAAAAAAAATTATGGCACAAGCCACTGAGGTGCTTGCCTTGTCTGCAGGCGTTAACCTGGCCCAAGGCTTGTCTGCTCGGCGATCATAGTCTGGTGAATCGGTGACTTCTACATACTCATTAAACCGCAGGATCCTTCGAGCTTGCAGCTCTGCCACTGTGGGTCTCAGGCTGAGCTGCACGAGGATGGAGAAAAAAGGATGAGTTCAGTAAACCACGTACAGCCTCATGGTGGCACATTTTCTATAGAGAACGTGAAAGTTATGGTTAAATAAGGTCACTTTCAGATATATATATATATACATATATATATATATATATATATATATATATATTTTTTTTTTTTTAAAGGCAGCAGCATCTTGGGAGTTTCTAATGAGAACTAGAAAGCAGTCTGCCCTAATTTTGAGACTATAAAAATCATCACTCTTAGATAGGTCAGAGTCTTTGGCAACCATCAGCATTATGCTCTTTTCCCCACCTTGCCTGGCACTGTGATAAAGGCACCTGTCAGCTCTGACATGGGGAATAGGAAGCAGCACAGACACAACAGTAACCCAGATACAGGATGGCTGCTTTGAAGATTGATTTATTAAGACAGAAGCGGTACAACTTACAAAAATGAGAATAAAAAAATCTCTGTTCTACTATATTAAACCTACATATTCAGAAATGCATAAAGCTACAACAAAGAAATGGTCCAGTGAAGGGTCTGCCTACAGCACTCTTCCCTAAGAGTCTAAGGACGCAGGCCAAGGGGACATTTACCATTGGCCAGAGAAACTGATGTGCAGGAATGAGGAGGAGAGACTTGCTGAAAACTGTACTTCAGTGAGTTTAAAACCAGCTTTAACCTTTAAGCTGTTCCTAATAACTTGAATTTCCCCTGTGGTCTTTTTTGTTAGTTTCAAATTTATAGTTATATTTAATCTACCCCACCCTGTGTGTATTTGCTTTCCTCTCTTGGTCACTTCGTAAGTCCAAGAATAAGACAGAAATGGTTCAGAGTGACTAAAGAAACTTGGCTCCTGGTTGAAAGGTATCATGCTGAAGTTCGGGCCTTTGTGGCCTTTCTCATTTGGGAGATGGCATAGTGTTGTCAGACAGGTAGACTCAGGCCTCCCTTTTACCCGCTGGGTCCATTTTCTCTGTCTCTCTCCATATATATACACACATACACAGTCTGTATACAGCCAGACTACCCATGGTCTAAGTCTTCTTGGAAATGTTCCTTATTTGCATGGGCTCAATTTTTGGAAAAATTAAACACTTTCACAAAAAATGTTTCCGGACATTTCTGTGGTCTAAAACATTCCCTTTCCTCGATTTCCTCTTGAGTAAAATCAGAGACTGAACCGTCTACGCTCATACTCAAGGTATTAGAGGATTCTTAGAAGGCCTGGGTCTACACCCCGAGCCCACTTGACCTGGGAATATGGCAGCTGCGGCTCCTTCTATCTTCCTAAAGCCCTGGGCAGGTGATGGAAAAGGAAGGAATAATCTAAGTGATTCCATTATACCCTCAGTTACTGCCCTATCTATACTGCTAGCTTCTTACTGCCTTTCCAGGGCAGGCAGGGTTAAGGAGGCACAGAAACCCCTTCCTCTGGGGACTTCCCAAAAGGCAAGTGACCAACGGCCTCAAGGGTCAGAAACTCTCCATCTAGGCTGGCCCTTTAGTGCTATGCCAGTCCCAGGGCGGCTTTAGTGCTATGTGCCTTCTGCACCTAGGGCAGCGAGGCAAGTGGGGGGTAGGGCAGCTCTGCTGCCTCCTTGAAGGACCCAGGTGGATTGAGAAGAGACTGCAGGTGTGACAGGGGTGAGCTGGAGCAAGGAGGAGAGCTTGCTCACTGCCCATCTGTAGCTGTAACTTAATGGCCGCTGGATTGCTAAAGAGTCATCTCTGGGTATTCGGTTGACAGTATCTTTTTTGGCTTGATGATTGTCTGACTTCTAGGATCTCTGAGGAAAAAGGAGATGGATTAAAGATATTTTTCACCTAAAAAATCAAAACCCAAACCTCTCAAAATACGGTCTCCAACTTCTCCATGTGAATGGAGTGCTTCTTCTACCTGCCTTAGAATGCTTTTGCTGTGAACTCCCCAGCCAGCCCAGATAAAGGTGGTCAGGTCACACACTTCACTGCAGATGTCGTGTTTTACTCATCCTGCTTTAATCCAGGTGTGAAATGTTTGCCTGGAGAACTACTGTACGAGGTGTTTATAATGAAGTCTAAACTTTGACAGTGGTTAATTTTCTCAAAGACTATGATTATTTTAACACTTATAGAAAATAGTGATGGCCCTACAGATTTACATTTTCATAAATGGGTAGAAACAACTGTTTATGAGTCGTTTTTCAATTTGGGCAGCACTGGTTGTAGGCAAGCTGGATGTTACTCACCCAGCTCAGCATCTTCGGAAATAAAAAAAAATATATATATGTATTAAGTATTTCCAAGACCACATGGAAAACGTGAGCATTTTTAAAAAACTATACGTTGAAATGTTAATAATGGTTTTCTCTGAATGGGAGGTGTTTGTGTGATTTCCTAGTCTTTTTTGTTCCTTTTGGCATTAAATCTTTTTCACACAGGTTATATGTTATTTTCATGATCATTTTAAAATGCGATTTAAAACTTTTGATGGTCAACTTTTCAAAATTAGCATATTATGCAGTTGTAAATATAAACATAATTCATACTGTAAGCATTACCTTGACTTTAATATCTAAAGTAAATTAGTGGACTAATAGGAATAATTATTCCTAAATATCAGAGAGTTGATTTGAATTTAAAAAAATGAAGTATATCTCAAAATACACATGCTCATTAACAGTCATAATTTCATCACCTTTCGGCTGAGTCTGCGTTTAAGTTCCATTTTTGCTTCTTGTTCTTCTTCTTCATTCTTTTCTGTGTATTAATGGGGTAGGGGTGGGGGGGAGGAAAGGCACGAAAACTTAGTTACTATAAATGATTATATAATCAGAAAAGTAGATCAGGCAACAATTATTTGACTTCACAGACATTCATCAAATACTCCACTAACATCTTTTAAAAGTTTTCAAAAGATTCTGCAGAAAAATCAATCATTAATTTATAGATATATTTTTTCCCTATTGGATTGGTTTATTTATTAATTATAAACATTTTTGCTTCCTGACTTCTTGTTCTATTCCAAGAAAAACCACGAGAGTGCCCATACTCTGGTGAAAGCCTTTCTTGCTGATCATCTCAAAGGCTTACAAGCACAATTTATCAGAATTCGGGTAAAAATGTACTACTGAATCAGGCCTTCATGTGAAAATCTGAATCACATCAAAAGAACAAATTAGAACCATCTGATGCATGTCTTGAGTTGCCGATTTCCATTCAAATCCAAGCAAAATACTGGATTTGTCTGCTTTGGTTTCCATAGAAGCAGAATGTAATCGTTTTGTTGGACTGTGCTTTCAAACCAGAATGTTCTGAAAGGGGTTATGGTGTACGCTTGACGGAGATGATTTATTTTCTTGTGACTCTAACTTTCCAAAGTCTTCTCTTTCTCTAGTGCTTTACCAAGTAGTACAATTTAATGGCCAACTCAAATGAATGCTGTCCAACAGATGGGATTAAGAGAAAAATGTCCAGAATTGTAAAAGAAATAAACATCACTCAGGATTTAATGGCTGCTTATTTGATGAACTTCCCTCTGTTGCTTCCTGTAGCTCACTATATGTTTGATAAGTGAGCATAGATTCTTGGATACCAATGCTTATGAAAGATGATCTTTTAAGAAAGTGCTGTTATGTAGTCTACTGAAGGAAAATAACATTGCATAAAGGCTCAACCTAAAGGCTGAAAAAGAAAAGTCTCCTCTATAATACATAAATTTATTTTAAAAATTCAAATAGATTTCTCATTACTAAGATTTTTTTTATTGTGACTATAATACCAGTATTCAATATTTGCAGCTTTTCTGTTTGCTAGCTGAACACATTAAATTCTTTTTTAATTTTCCTTATCCTTGTCTGGACAGGGGAAAGTTTTGACATTCTTCTGAAATACTAATTTTAATTCATAAGAAAGAGGATGATCAGTCTGGTTATTTTGACAAAGAGTGAGCATAAACTGAGATTACCCTGCAAGACAAGAAACAACTAGTTAGTATGCTTTCATTAAGTGCCTATGAATGACAAACAAAATTTGATTATAATTCAGATCTCTTCCTAGGAAAATACTGTAAGTTTTCCTAATTGCTTCAAAAAACATATATCCTTAGATATCTTTAAAATATATTAAATAATTATATAAGTTGGATATGACATATGGATTATAAATTATACAAAAAAGTCTTGGAGTTCCTGTCGTGGTGCAAGTGGAAACGAATCTGCCTAGGAACCATGAGGTTGCAGTTTCGATCCCTGGCCTTGCTCAGTGGGTTACGGATCCGGTGTGGATGTGAGCTGTGGTGTAGGTCGACAGCTGTGGCTCAGATTCTACCCCTAGCCTGGGAACCTCCATATGCCGAGAGTACAGCCCTAAAAGACTAAGAAAAAAAAAAAGGACGAACAACCAAACTTGTGGTTCATGTGATTCAAACAAGGGCTTTACAAGGTCAGGCCTTTGATGATATTAAGAGAAAAAGTACAGTCCTTAAAACATTTCAGTCAATTCTTCCTATACAATGGTGAGGCTATATTTTCAAAGGTACTTTTCAAGGACAAAATACTGGATATATAATATGATTCAAAGTTAACAAATGCTCCATTTTCCATGAAATACACACAATTTCATTTCTTTAATATTAGATAATTTTGCCTTATTAAGCATATCGTACATTTCAGTATCAGCCAGTGACATTTATAAAAAGAAGGGCCAACTGTAGGTAGTTAAATAAACAGGATTTTACCATTGGGGAATTCTTCTCCAACATCAAGAACAGACTTCCTTATATTTTCCGTATTTGAAATTATGCTTCTATAGAAGTTGGAGGAAGAGGGTGAGACGTGGAGGAAAGCCAACATGATTGTTCCCCTGAATCTTTATTAAACAGTTGTTTTTTACTAAGAGTCAAGGTTAAACCTTAACCTTCATTTAAACAAAAATTCACCGTGTTTTTGGAACTTAAAAAAAAAGCTGTTGGAGAGCTCATTATACGGTAGGATGCAAACATGTCTGGTCACTTTAAACAGACTGGAGGCATATTCGTGAAGGAAGTGACTGGCTCACTGACCAATCCTGCCCTCAGTAACTCATCAGAGAAGAGAGGGGTGAATATTTCAGAGCAGCCACAGGAAGCCTTTGCCATAAACACACCAACAATACATGCAGTTTCACAGTGGCGGGCACTACAGGAAACTTGCCTGCCTAGCGTTGCCCAGAGCATTTTAAGGATGAGCTAAAAGGAGGAGGAGGAAAAGCACAGAAATACCAGTAACTGGAGTGTGATGTTCTTCAGTCACCAATTCAGGTAAAATGGGTCAAAAAAAGGCAAACTATTTTGTGGGTTCATTTCACTTTTTTTGCTCTTTTATGTGTTTCTATATGATGTTTTTATCAAATAAAAATACATTTATAAACTTCTTTTGAAATACATCCAAAAAGTAAGACGGCTCAATGGATGGACAGATATCTGATAAAGTAAGACGTTAACAGTAGAATATAGATAGTAGATATATGAGTATACTGTACAATCATCTCAACTTTTCTGTATGCCTTAAAAATTTCATAGTAAAATGCTGGGCAAAATCCATGCAGAACTCAATGGCCTAATATATGTTTTCTCTATGGAAGATTTAGGTGGAGTATGGCCACAGCTAAACAGTATAAAAGGATCTGAATATTTTATCCCTACTCTGTCAAAGGTGTTCCACAAATATCTCTTTTACTGATAAGCAAAAACTGACCTTTCAAGCACCCAAACTTACTTTCTATTTTAGCAACTAATAAACCAGTTCTAAAAGTCTAACTTAGTCTGTGAATCTGTTTCTGTCCTGCAAATAAAGACTCACAGACTTTGAAAAACTTACGGTTACCAAGGTGGACAGGTGGGCGGAGGGGTAGACCGGGGGTTTGTGATGGAAATGTTCTAAAATCAGGTAGTGATGACGGTTGTACAATTATAAGTTTAATAAAATCCACTGAATTATTGAAAAATAAAATAATCTAACTTAATACATATGTTTTTAAAAAACCCTAGATGCATTAAACTAGGAAAGATGTCAAGTAAGGTGCAATACTAGGAATGACACTAAGAAATAAAATTTGTTCTGTGTTCAGTCTCTAACTAAAGCAATCAAAATTGAGTGCCATATGATTCATGTTTATTTTACTAGTGATGGGCTTGGATTTGAGAACTGTTGGATGTTTTATGCTGTAAATCAGTTTCCTAATTTGTCAAGACCTAGTTAAAATCAGTGTCCTTCAAAACCACATCATGTCATACATAGACTTTACTTCAAACAGATCATTGCTTTTGAACAAAAGCTGGAGAAAAAAACAAATGGAGTAATTTACGTGGAAGAGCCCAGAGGCAAACAGGGACCGAATAAAGTGTTATGAGCTATGACCATTCAGTTCCCAGGGACTCTCAGTGGAATGTTCTGGGTGACCTCCACCAGTTCTCTTCTGCTTCCCTTGGCCCTACAATATTATGTCAGGAGAGCAGAAACCAGTTATCAGACTCTGTAGACTGGAAATGTGCCTTTTATTTCCAGAATAAGCACGCTTAGACAAACTAAGAAGGAAGTAAAAAAAAGGGATGGAGGCAAATTTGAAGTTGACTTTGGCATTTCACTCCTTCCCGAACCTCCAGGAAAATGAAGTATAAAAGCCAACACAGCACTTAAGATCAATGTGTGATAAATTTCTAGATCTATGAAACAGTTCGTCAAATAACCAAAGACTAATGTGGTTTGGCACTACTTGTCTGCAGGAGCAGGAAAAGAATTACCCAGAATTTGCTCTTGTTTTTTTCATAGGTGTTACATCAGGCAGCCAGTAAGACACACTCTCTTTATTTTAGGAGCTTATGGGCTGCGTTTGAGCTTATCTCCAATTTAATTCAACAAATATTTTCTAGAACCTACTAGCAAAAGCCATGAGCCTTTGCGGTTTGGTTTTATTGCCAAAATTAGATGTTACTTTCATTCTTCCGCAGCCAGCTAAACTAATTGTCTTTTTCTTATCTAGTCATGACTTTTTCCATCTCCAAACCAGCTCTTCCATGCACTGATGGACACTTAAGCCCTTCTTCTTTGGGTTCCACTCCAGTTATGCTCAAAAACATCTGGAGGAGGAGTTTCCTGGTGGCTTAATGGGTTAAGGATCTGGTGTTGTCATTGCTGTGGTTCTGGTTACAGCTGTGGCGTGGGTTGAATCCTTGACTGGGGAACTTCTACATGCTACACCTTTCATATTAAAAAAAAAAAAAAGGCAAGGAAAAAATTTTCCAAGGAAAGAACCCCATAGACTGGCAGTTCCCCCCACTGTTCAGTTTTCATTGCTAGTTGTCTTAGTAATAGCAACTGTAGTATAAACATGCAATTAAAATCTTTCATTCAGGAAAGAAAACAACTCCTAGAGAACGAGGATCATCCAAACAGGCCAACTTGACTCTAAAAGCCTGGTTGAAAAAGATTTCCCGCACACCAGCGGCTCACTACTATTATAGTACTCTCTGGAGTTCTGCCCATCCCTGCTCTTTGATACTTCATATGATAAAAAGCTCTTTGGAAACTGGGTTAATAATATATAAAACTACAGCCAGGGCTCAATTTAAAAATATCCATTACTTAACTCACGTGGTTAGTAAACACCTCAATCCACTAGAGCACATACAACAAACCGCTTCTGTTCGTTTTACGGCTTCAACAGATGAGCGCCAATAATATAAATACTACTGGACTGATGAGTAAAAAGTGAAGTCAAAGAAAACGGGGGGGAAAGAGAATGGGAACACAAAGCGGGAAGAGGGACAGAGAAGTTATAAATAACTCAAGAGGGAAACAGAGTTATCCTAACAAAGGAAAATGAAATGGATTGAAAAATTCCTTTACCATAACTCTGTTTTAAATGGAGTCATTTGTTAGATCTGGCAACAAACTGTATTATTAATAATAATATAGGAATGTTTGATTTATTTCCTTGTGGATTCCTTTGGCCTTTTCTTTGACATTTATTTGCAAGCAGATTAAAGCATTTTCTTCTATTTAATATTGGGGTGAAAGAAGACATGGAATATACTTCATTTTTCTTAAAAACAATTGTCACAACCCATGACTCTGGTCTGGGGGATATCAGGCTCAAAGCCATAAAATGAAATACAAACTTTAAGAAAATTATTTTTTAATGATATACACAATGATAGAAAAATGTGACATAAATGGGTCCTTTCAATCATTTGTGAGTAAATATATCAAAAGTTCCCTGCTGATAAATGGATCGTCTCTAGAGGGAGCTTGTTCATGGCTACACGAGGAAGTCACTGTGTAGTATATATACTCACGCTTCAGGATATTTCTTTGCTCTAATTCTTCAGTGGTGGGCCTCTGGCTAAGTCTCCTACGATGACAAAACAGATACACTGCAGGTTACAAACATCGCTCCCTTAGTGCGAAATGCAAACTAGAACAGCAAACAAACCTGTATTTTTTTTCTTCATGTTTTGAGAAACAAAAATCCCCCCCCCCTTTTTTTTTCTGATCAAGGGCCTTATTAAATTTTTCTCTCCTAGAGAAAATACAGAAATTACTATAACATTAAATCACTCAGATCATACATAATTACTATTCACATTTTGAAATATCTACTTCTTCTGTTTTTCTATGTATACTTTAGTTCTTTTCTCGATATCCTACCATACAAATAATTTTATATTTATCCTTTTTATTTAATATTATATTGTATGGTTTTCCCACATTACCTAAATTTTTGGTAAACATCATTTTTGGGGGGTATTTATTTAAAAATCCATCTTTAAACGTACAAAATATGGCATTTTTTCCATTAGTTTGGAGACTAGAGATTGTGGTTGACTGATAACTGCTCCCCACTACCCATCCTCCCTTCTTCCTTTGAAAACAGAACCCCATGGAGTGGTTAATGAACCCAACCAGCATCCATGAGGACTTGGGTTCAATCCCTGGCCTTGCTCAGTGGGTTAAGGATCTGGCATTGCCGTGAGCTGTGTGTGGTATAGATCACAGATGTAGCTCAGATTTCGTGTTGCTGTGGTGGTGGTGTAGGCCGGCAGTTATAGCTCCAATTGGACCCCTCGCCTGGGAATCTCCATATACCATGGGTGTGGCCCTAAAAAGGACAAAAAAATAAACAATAAAAATAAAACAGAACCTCTGAGGTTTAGCCGAACATCCAGCTAGAGATTTCTGTCTCCCTAGCAGCAAAGTGAGTCCATGTGATGGAGTTCTTGCAATGGGATATGAACAGAGGTGGCGTTTGTAATGTCTGCTTTTCAACCCTTAAAATGACTGGGTGTGTATTTCCTTCTCTCTCTTTCCTTCTTCCACAGGCTAGAACTTAAATACGGTCACGTGACCCAGCTCATGAGGCTATCTACGGAGAGAGAAGAGCAATAAGATGGGAGGAAACTGGGGGTGCCTCTCTGACTGCCAGGAGCTGTGCTCCCGCCCCATGCTCGGCAGCCCACCTGCCCCTGGACTGGATGTGAAGAAGAAAGAAGCATGTGCAAGTGTCTTATCTGGACCACTGCACTTTCTGGTCTCAGTCAGAGCAGCTTAGCCTATACTCTGATTAACACATATATCCTTAGAGTCTCAAAATAGCCTGTTATTCGAGGGCTCATACCATTCAGGAGATGATCAATCTACATTGCCCAGTGCTGTCAGGCAAATACTGCCTTGGGGGCCTCAGATTAATTTACAATGTATATAAAGTTATCTTGAGATACTTAGGCTCTTTTCATCTACCTTCAAGAAAAGCCAGGCTCATCTGGGATTAGTACCTAACTATTTGTACAAAAGTACTCAATGTCCTTATAACTTTGTTCTTGGTCTGGTTTACATTACTAATTTGTTGTTTATCTCAGGAAAAAACTTCCTCTGGATATGGATTGAATGTGTGCAAATTAAACTAATACACACGAGAGGTACTCTTAATACAAGACACTTTCAGTTCTAAATGTTTATGGCTGCGACAGAAATGCTATAAGAATTAAAATCAATATTTGGAATAGCTCATGAAAATGTTTAACATTTAATCTTCATCCAAGCCATCTTGAAATTCACTTAATAAAAGCCCACAAAAAAACCCAGTGAACACCTATGCCAGCCATATTTTCTTCTATTCATGAATCTTATGCTATATATCTATACTATTTCATACCCTTAAGACATCATTCTTCTTTGGTTTACGGAGTTTCCTTCCTTCACCTCCTAAAATCTTATAAACGATTAAAGGTTCCTGGCTCTTTGTCCCTCTTCAGTGGTTCTACAGAAATTATACATCTATTGAAATACTTATCACACAGGTGGTTTACAAAGTTCATGCTCATAGCTCTCAACAGTTCATCCTTTAAAAGTCCCAGTGCTTAACTTACATTATTTTAAATTCTCAAAACAATTCAGCAAGGTAGCAGCCAATTCCCATTTCACAGACAAGAAAACGGGAGATTAATTTTCTTGCCTACGAGAAAACACCACTGAATGGTAGAGACAGGATTCATATTTGGTTCTCTTGATGTAGATGTTTGTGCTTTTCACATGATTCCCATCAAGCAACATAGTTTTGTCTCCTTCATCAGACACAGAGTTCCCTAAGGTAGGAACTATGGGTGACTTATCTTTGAATGACAGGGACTAGATGTGCCGGGTTCAAAGGAAAACAACTCTGTAAAATTATATACTTATTAAACCAAAAACTTTATTCTGATAACATGTTTATAGATTCAGCCTATGTGTGTGTTTCTAAAGGCTCTCAAATTCTTCGAGTTGGAGCAGAATTTTATGTAAAACAGAGGTGCTGCTCTGGTTGACTGACCTGCAGGTGAAGGAGCCCCCTGCTACCCTACCCCCAAAACACACCTGCACTTCCCAGAGTGTCTTCTCCAAGATATCCTGATGCAGACTTAGAAACCCATTGCTCATTGATTATTTCCTTGCATCAACCTCTCACAGTGCTCTTCATCAGTCCCCTATTTTTTTTTCTTTTTTTGGCTGTTCCCATGGCATCTAGAAGTTCTTGGGCCAAGGGTCAAATCTGAGCTGCAGCTGTGGCCTACGCCACACTTGCTGCGATACCAGATTCTTAACCTGCTGTACTACAGCAGGAACTCCAGTCCCCCCTTTTTGAGTGTTTTGGTCTGCTTTGTCACTGCTATAAATATCCTTGAAATAAACATCTTTGTTAAACAGGTTTTTTTTTCCCTTTTGGATCATTTCTTTCTTGTATAACCTCAGAAATTTCTTCTCACACTATTAAGTTGTTCTTCAGAAATACTGAACAAGGGCAATGTCTGTGTGTCCTGTTTTCTCATAAAGTTGCCAACAATGGGTTTCATTTTGGGGGGGGAAATCTTTTTAGGCCTGTACCCATGGCATATGGAGGCTCCCAGGCTAGGGGTCGAATTGGAGCTATAGCCATTGGCCTACACCACAACCATGGTGACTTGAGATCTGAGCTATGTCTGCAGCCTATACTACAGTTCATGGCAACGCCGGATCCTTAACCCACTGAGCGAGGCCAGGGATTGAACATGCACCTTCATGGATGCTAGTCAGATTCATTTCTGCTGAGCCATAAAGGAAACTCCCCAATGGGTTTAATTTTTTAAAATGTTTTGCTTATTTAGAAGATATGTAATAATTTAAATTAATAAAAAATATTTGATTTTATTAAGTGCTCACTAGGATGTAGGCACTAACATGCCTTCACTGTACCATCGCATTTAATCCTCACAAGCCCTGGCTTGGCCCCGTCTGTAAAACAGATAATGGTTTATGGAACCTTTTCATGTCAACCCTGCAGTCCACTTTCAACCAAGGAGAGGACTTTCCTCCCACCTCCAAATCTTGTTCTGGTATTCTGGACTTTTCCCTTCTCCCAATTCATGTAACCTGTGCCTGAGGCATACGAAAGTTCCTGGGTCAGGGATTGAACCTGAGCCACTACAGTGACGATGCAGATCCTTAACCCACTGTGCCACAAGAGGACACCTATGCAACTTTTTTTTTTTTTGTCTTTTTATGGCCCCACCCAAGACATATGGAAGTTCCCAGGCTAGGGGTCAGATCGGAGCTGTAGCTGCTGGCCTACACCCCGGTCACAGCAATGCCAGATCCGAGCTGCGTCTACAACCTACACCGCAGCTCATGCAGATCCTCATCCCGCTGAGCGAGGCCAAGGATCGAACCCTCATCCTCATGGATGCCAGTCGGGTTCATTACCACTGACCAACAAGGGGAACTCCTTATGCAGCCTAACTTTTATGCAGAGAGAGAAAAGTTAGCAAAATAATTAATACTTAAAAATACTTAAACCAATAATAATAAGAGCTTCCGCACTCACTTCTATTAAAATTGTGGGTTACAAGGATTTTCAATGCCACTAGCGGTCAAAGTGGAAATCCTACAATGATTGGGGGCAGGAAGTAAGGTCAACCATTTATTTGAAGTTAAAAGGGAGACGTTTTGATATGGGTTCTATGGTTACCTGACTTGGATGGAGCTGGCTGCTGAAGCTAATTAATATGTCCACAGTCCTGTAGCCCCCGGGGCAGAATCTCACGACAGTCACGGAAATCTAGGGAGTCTTTGAATCAGGCCACGAGTCAAGTAAACTATGGCCTGCGGGCCGAATCTGGCTTGCTGCCTATTTTGGCGAAGGTGCTCTTGCAACACAGGCATCCTCATGTGTTTACGTATTGTTTACGTCTCTTTCATGATGCTACAGTGCAGCTCAGTAGCTGCAACAGGGACTGTCTGGCCAACGAAGCCTAAAATATTTACTAACTGGTCCTTTACAGAAAAGCTTGTCCACAGGTGGATCAGGCTTTGGCGATCTTGAAGCCACTGGCTAGGTGGACCAAAAACGCAGGTTCTTCGAGTGGTTCACCACCCAAGACCAACTTTAAAAGACCAGAGATGCCCGGTGTCCCCTTCTGTAAGGAATTCACAGTGATCTCAGTTAGGTAGGGAACAGAAGGAGAGAGAAAAGCCAAGAATGAGTCAGTGCTGTCCCTAAATTTCAGCAATTACCTGACTAGCTTGGTTCCAATTTGCTGTCGGATTTCTTGCCTCTCCTCTTCAGATGTTCGCTGCAAGATGTTTTTGTCTTCCAATTCTTTCTTAGACGGTCTGTTGCCAAGTTTGATTGCAAGAGTATCTCTTCGTCGTATTTTACTTGCCAAAGCACCTGGTGATTGGAAAAGGCAGAGATGCAGAAAAAGGCTTTTAGCAAGTGGCACTCAGGTGACATGTAGCAGAGACTTTAAATCAAGCCCAGACCAAACTCTCTATCCACACATGCAAGAGTAGAATTTTAATCAACCCAAAGAAAAAGAGTTTCAAGCTAGATGTAGCTCATTTTGAAAAACTGAGAACTATTTTTTCTTTTTTTTTTTAAATGCTCTAGGAGTTCCCGCTGCGGCTCAATGGGATTGGTGGTGTCTCTGGAGCAGTGGGATGTAGGTTTGATCCCCAGCCCCACACAGTGGGTTAAGGATCTGGCAATGCTGCAGCTGCATAGGTTGCAACAGTGGCTCAGATCTGATCCCCGGTCCAGGAACTCCAAATTCCGTGCGGTGACCAAAAAGGAAAAATAACAAATAAATAGAAATTAAAAAGTGCAGAAGTCATAAGAATGAATGTTTACAGTTTTTTTAAAAAAATAAAGTGTTCTAAAAAATGTTGGGAAACCATGAAAAACCTGTAAGTATTACTGTATCATTTGGTCAGGGATATCTGAAGTTTATTCTGCTGAGATGACATATCATGGAAATGACTGACTGCATAATGCCGCCTCTTTTTTTTTCCAAGCCTTAAAAACTTAGCTCCTAACACATTATAAGTCAACTATACTCCAATACAAACAAACAAACAAAAAAAAATCTTAGCCCCTTTGCTTATTCTGTATAGTAAATCCTGGTCTTCCTTTTTCCTTCACTCACAAACCACACTGACCAAAGTCTACCTTTGAAACCAGTGTTTTCATCCTACATGACCTGGGAATCCCTGCCATCTCAACAGAGGATGGTCAATTCCAGATGAATGATACTGACTGTTTGCTGCTGCTTGATTTTATTGTTTTCCGACAATGATTTTTTTTATCATTCAGTACAATCCGGAAGGACTTTGACAAACTACTGCTGAATGATAAATATACTCATAACTTCTCATAATTCATAAGTTCAATCCCATCGTGAACCCCTCCCAAGTCATCCCTCTCATACGTTTATTAAAACATAGCATTTTTTCAGTTTCCCAAGTTCTACCTAAAGTGGCTGTATCCACTTTACTATCATTCCTTCTTAGAAGGCATATTGTCTTACTTATCATGGATGAGTATCTGTTTTTAATTCTTAAGAGGTATTAGTCATTCTTGACTCATTCCTTCCTCCCCTCTCTTTAAACCGCAGTAGAAAAGTGAGAAAAATTCTCAAACACCTCCAGGAAGTAACCCAGAGGATCCTGCACTGATGCTTTGCTCAAGAAAGGTCCCAGGGTGGGAGGGTCACTTTGATCGATCTGAGAAAGGGCTCTGTTGTTTGACTCAAATATGCACCTTGGCCACAAAGATGGACAACCACCACCCTCGCCCCTGCCCTGGGAATAATCTTCCAGAAAATCCTGCCTCTAAAGGTAAACCTTTTCTTTTTTTCCTTTTATGGCCACATCTGTGGCATATGGAAGTTTCTGGGTAAGGGGTCGAATGGGAGCTGCAGCTTCCAGCCTCTGCCACAGCCACAGCAACTCCAAATCCGAGCCATACCTGTGACCTACGCTCTAGCTTACAGCAATGCTGTATCCTTAACTCACTGAACGAAGTCAGAGAGGGAACCTGCCTCCTCACTGATGCTATGCTGGGTTCTTAACTTGCTAATCTGCAATAGGAACTCAGTACATACAATTCTAATCTGAGAAAGGAAGATGAGGGCAAAGAAAATATCAGGTGTGTGGTTCCTGATGAGGCTTCTGTTCTTTACAAAATACAGCTGCTTCTGTCCACCACCCATCTGCCTCCCTACCTCTTGAAAAAAGTCTTACTTTCTCCACTGCCATCTTCATCCTCATCCTCTTCATCATCGTCATCGTCAGTGTACAGGATCGGTCCATCGGAGTCAGAGTCATTGGCCTGGTACTCCCTTGGGCCTTCGTCCTCTGAGGCAGTGATGGATTCTGAGGATTCTCCCATCAGCCCAGGAGTCAGAAGCTGAGGCGCTGCCTTCCCCAGCTCATCTTTGGTAGAGAAACTATGAAAG
This sequence comes from Catagonus wagneri, assembly GCA_004024745.2. Taxonomy (NCBI): domain Eukaryota; kingdom Metazoa; phylum Chordata; class Mammalia; order Artiodactyla; family Tayassuidae; genus Catagonus; species Catagonus wagneri. The sequence continues at coordinate 14,269,448 of PVHT020000077.1, forward strand.
GCACAGAAACATGGGGGTGGTGTGAAGCTCAGAGCAACCCTTGGGCATGGTGCCCAAACATGGGAGCACTACTTTCATCAGCATCCTTGAGGCTGGTCAAAGGAGAAAGCAGACAAAGCCTAGCTAAAGTCACTGACATCTGGCAGCAGTACTGACGTCCCCAGTTCTCAAATCATTAACAGTCTTCATCGGCAAAACGGAAAGGACTGACTAGGCGGTGACTGATATATTTAGTACACGGATACTGTAAAACTAACTTTGAGAATTAATTTTTCCCCAGCAATAGGGGGGTTCAGTGGAAAGAATAATGTGCTCAGAAGCTCTTGGATACTTGCCTTTGTATTTTTTCTTGGACCTGTAACTCCTACTTATCTTTCACTTCTAGGTTAAAGTCTCAGCTCCTTTAGGAATCTTCCACTGGCCATTGTACTAGTTCCTGGGCGTCCTCCCTGCTTCCGTGGTGACTTGAAGATGACCTCACTGGAATGCTTAGTACACTGCACCTCAGTCTGCCACCCCAACCCCCCAAAGCTCCTTGCCAAGGAGAGGACTCACACGGTTTTGCAGCCCAGCACCTGGAACAGTACTGACATAGAAAAGTACATCTTCTTTCATTGCCATGTGAATTAATCCTATTTGCATCACAGCCAGTACATTTACAGTTACATATATATATATATATATATATATATATATATATACATACATATATATACACACACACACACACACGCACACAGTGTGTGTGTGTGCGTGTGTGTGTGTGTGTGTGTATATATATATATATCTTCCCTGTGCTTTCTCCATTTGTAAAACTGCCTTCATAAGATTATATTAATAACACAAAATGGAAAATGTGAAAGTTAAATGGACTCTCCAGAAAAAAGATGGTATGTAAGGATGCAATGAGTTTCTATTATTTAGCTTGGTAAGAGTCTCCAGTTTAAACTCACTATAAATACACAAAGCTTGCCAATTTTCACTGACCAGAAGGAAAAAAATACTTTACATCAAAAATATATCGGATCGAAAACAATGTAACCTTCATTTTAAGATACAGAAGTTCCCCACACTACTTTCTGATATAAATAGAAGAATCCAAATGTGGATGTCACACTTGTGAAAGACCATTTAGTGCAAAACATGTGCTTGCTGTTCTCTCTGAAAAAAAAAAAAAATCAAAGAAGAGTTCTTTGAATGATAAAAACAGGTGAACTTTGACAGAATCTGAGGTACTGAAAATTCTACTTTGTGGTTTATAAGCCTAAGTGTTCTCAAAATTCTCTGTTTTTCACTTACTGGAAAAATCCAACAGCCAAAAATTCTTATTCTCAAAGGATGAAATATGAAATTTCCTTCCAATGTGTAAAATACATAAAGCACAAAATTTATCATTTTAACCATTTTTAAGTGTGTAGCATCAAGTATCTTCACACTATTGTGCAACCTCCACCACCATACCATCTCCAGAATTTTTCGTCTTTCCTAAACTGAAACTCTGCACCCATTAAACAGAAACTCCCCATTCCTCTCTCCCTTACCCCCAGCAACCACCATTTTACTTTCTGTCTGTATGAATTCTCCTATTTTCAGGTGCTTTATATAAGTGAAATTATTCAACATTTGTCCTCTTATGTCTGACTCACTATGCTCTGGATGTCTTCAAGGTTCATCCATTTTGTTGTATGTGTCACAATTTTCTTCATTTTTTAAGGCTGAATAGTATTCTGTTGTGTGTATATGTCACACCTTATCAGCTCATTAGTCCATGGACATGTGGGTTCTTTCTACCTTTTGGATGTTGTGAATAGTGCAGCTGTGGACATTGGTATATAAATATCTGTTCAAGTACCTGCTTTCAATTTTTTTGGCTCCACACGCAGAAGGGGAGTTTCTGGATCATGCAGTAATTCTAAGTTTAACTTTTTGAGGAACCACCATATTGTTTCCAAAGACTGAAATCTCATCTTAAGTAAGAGAAAATTCATTTTATGGGAGAACTTTTTCACAGTCTGGATATCCAGTGTACTGCCACTGGAGGCCATTCTTGTACAGCCTGCCACTGTGGGTGGCTGAAGCATGTTTAAAAGATATAACAATACACAACACATTTTGAAGAACAGAACAAAGGTACCTTAGAGTTGAACCCTAGTATTCGGTCATGTCATTGTTCATTAATTTATTATGATACTAGTTGTAATTCTAACCTCATTTGCATTTTATAATATTTTGCAGTCTTCAAAGACTTCCACATACAGTTACAACTTAACAATTGCTCCACAGTATATGGAGGTCAGATAAGTTAGAGTTCATGAGACCCAAGAGGATCATGGATTCATTGCTCAAACGAGGTAGCAAGTCCAGTCTACAACTCAGACTTAAAACTCTTAGTCTACTTATGTTATATTTTATACTTAATACTATAAGTTATGCTAATATTATAGACTATATTTAACTTACTATTAAACACTACACTTCAAATTTTTATCAATCCATTCATGACTTGAATATCATTTCCCCCCTATGCTTCCTGGCCATGCTGGACAATACAGTGAACTCCACAAATGTTCGTGAAAATGGACTAAAAGAGCCAATCAAGCCCCTCGGGATATGGGTTCCAGATGGGCTTATTAGTTTGTGCCTTAAATTATATCAGAATTATATGTTACTGATAAACCTACCAATGAGGAGAAATCTACCAGTCATCCCCTGCACTACGTGAATAGAAGTAGATATTTTTACATATGGCCCTTTGTCTTCTTTAAAGTTTCTGAATTTGTATTCCAAGCAGAATCCTCTTCATAAAGTGATAGGATTTTCACACATTCGTTGACTAAACATAACTGAGGGAGTGTTCTAAGTAAAGCAAGTGACTAAGAGCCAGAAATTCTAATTCAAATATCCACTTAAAAACAGAAGAAAGTGTCTGGAAGGAAATTTGAGAGACTACTTATTCCAAGCTCATTAACTCAAGAGCAAACACAAACCATCCCTGTGGGATGAACTGTAATTTAAATGTTTAATTCTGAAGAATATATGGAAAAGAAAATCTCTATGCCCTCTTCTAGGAAAGCATTAGTGCGACCCTGACTGACAGGAAAATCTATTATAAATACCTCGGTGTCTAATGATGTTCTCAGCTCACTCCCTCTGATCACAACCCCAGTGGAAATGGAGAATAGATGCTCACCTCCTTTGTCTGACAATCCTGCAAGTCCTTGGGCTGAAGATGCATATTAAGCCCCTAGCAGGCAGCTTAGCACAATATAGTGCCCCCCCGCTCCCGCCCCACAATAGCTGTGGAAGTGGACTGGACAGAATCAGGTCACTTTCGGAAATGGGCTTTCTCAGTGTTTAAGACTATCTGAGGAATTATTTTATATGTTACATCTTGTTCTTTAGTATATTGAATAATAAACCTATATACTCAATCTACTTCCCTAAATTCAAACTTTATCTTAAACATTCATACTTCCAGGGCATGATGGACATTATCTTGGTACAAACTAATCTTAACTATAATGTCTTATCTGCTTTTGTATCTTTTGGTGCTTAGTACACTGCCTGGCACACAGAAGGCAAGCAAAAAATGTATGCTGGAATGCTGAATGACTATTTGATTCTAAATGCTGGAATTGATTGCAATGCTGGCAGACACTCATAATTAAATGAAGACATCTGCTCTGTGCTGGAAGTATTCAGGACACCATAAGCATTCATTTCAACATCTTCTTTTCCCATATCATTTAGTGAAATGTCAGACAAAGAAAGTAATTCGTCATCGAACATTTCTTTCTCTTTCCTTGGCTTTCCTTTGAATGATGATGCTCAAAATGACAAAAACAAACACCAAAGCAACTGCAAAAGAAGTAGAAGCAAGTGCTTTGAAAACTATGAAATTCCCAGAGCACTGATTTTGATGTGCAGCTCTGAGTCTGCATCCTGACTCTGCCACTTACTAGCTGGGTGATCTTGGGCAAACTATTCTCTCTCTCGGCATCAGTTTTCTCATCTATTAAACAGAGAGAATTCAGGGGAGACTTAAATGAGTTAAATAACAGTTCTTTGCATTAAATAAGAATTCAGTAAATGAAGGTTAATATTATTAGCAATCAAATAAAGTTGATATTTTAGTCTCTTGATCAAAATCAACTTAATTATAATTTACTAATTTTTTATTTTTATTTTTTTATTTTTTTGTCTATCATTGTTTTAGGGCCGCACCTGGGGCATGTGGAGGTTTCCAGGCTAGGGGTTGAATCGGGGCTACAGCCGCCGACCTATGCCACAGCCACAGCAACGCAGGATCCAAGTCGCATCTGCGACCTACACCACAGCTCACGGCAATGCCGGATCCTTAGCCCACTGAGCAAGGCCAGGGATCTAACCCACAACCTCATGGCTCCTAGTTGGATTCGTTTCTGCTGAGCCACAACGGGAACTCCTCTACTAATTTTTTAAAGTCTACTATGACAAAGATTTTTTTGAAAGAGGCAATGTTAAATTAAATAATGTAAAGAGTGAATATTGGTTTTGTTCTTATAAACAAGAGAGGCTAAATTTAAGAGCTCCAAGCCTTCCCCAGACAGAACTGGAAATTGCACCTACTCTGTTCTGACACTCCTCTCTTCACACCTGTGGGACATGGTGCTAACATGTCTTATTTACCTTTAAGTAGAAAATTTGGGAGTTCCTATTGTGGCTCAGTGGAATTGAACCCCACTAGTATCCATAAGGATGCGGGGTTTAATCCCTGGCCTTGCTCAGTGGGTTAAGGACCCAGGGTTGCCATCAGCTCTGGTTTAGGCCAGCAGCTGTAGCTTCGATTTGACCCCTAACTTGGGAATTTTCATATGCTGAAGGTGTGGACCTAAAAAAAAAAAAAGGGAAAGAAAGAAAGGAAATTTATAGGGTTTTGTGAGTGATTAGAGGCAAAGGACAAAGAAGAATGAGAACCCTAGGATGAATTCCAGGGTTTTGGCTTGGCTAACTGGCTGACGGCATGCCTACAGCATACCAGATGCTGTACTGGCTGCTAGGGATACAGAGGTAAATAAGATGTGGTGGTCAGTTCTGACCTATAAGTAGGAAACTATCAGAGTTTAGGTGCTGTCAGAGTATGGTAGATGTAATAAACCATTCTGTCTGGATGAAAATTGAAAAGCTTCAGAGAGGAGATAACACTTCAATGGGGCGGGGGATTGAGAAAGCAAGAAAGGTAGCCGCTCTAAGGCTGATGGAAAAGAAGTTGGAGGAGAGTGTTTTCCTGATGGTCTTTATTTTCTTGGAGACGGAGAAGGCTAAATAACTTGTTGAAATGAAAGTGGGCAGGAGTGGGCGTGCAATCTGGACACAAGTGGTAAAGATATAAAATAACCACTGTTAAGGAAAGAGGAGGGAACTGTCCAGGGAAAAGGACTGCTGAGCAGGGATGAAGCAGACTAACCGTCTTTGAAAGCCACAGATCTGAAGTGTATCTGTCAGTGGGACCAATGTAATTATCTCCACAGCCTGTGGCATTCCTGGGGCAAGGCCATGAAAATCAAGATACTTGCACCCTAATGTCCACTGCAGCACTATGTACAATAGCCAAGACATACAAGCAACCTACATGACCATCGATAGAGGAAGGGATAAAGAAGATGTGGTACATACACACAATGGAATATTACTCAGCCATTAAAAAGAACGAAGTAACGCCATTTGCAGCCACATGGATAGACCTAATGACTATTATACTAAATGAAGTAAGTCAGAGAGAGAAAGGTGAATGTCATATATCACTGATATGTGGGATCTTAAGATACATGTGAACTTATTTACAAAACAGAAATAGACTCACAGGCATACAAAACAAACTTATGGTTACCAATGGGGAAAGCAAGGCAGAGGGGAGGGATAAATGAGGCGTTTGGAGTTAACAGATACATATTATTACATGTACAACAGATAAACAATAAGAACCTACTACATAGCCCAGGGAACTATATTCAATAGGTTATAGTAACCTATAATGGGAAAGAATCTGAAAAAAGAATACACACACACACACACACACACACGAATCACTTTGCTGTAAACCTAACAAAACATTGTAAGTCAACTCTATGCCAATTTAAAAAAAACATCAGTGGTTGGATTACACGTGCGCTTACCTAACATTCACTAGATTACATTATAAAAGAAACCAAAGTAGGTTCCTTCATTTCCAACAGAGTGATTTTGTGATCTTTAGGACTCAGCCTCATAGGAATATGGGTGGAATATCGGGTTTGTGTCCTGACTCACCATTTTCCATTTTCTCTGCTAACACTTAGGCCAGCGCCTGAGTGGACAGTGGTTCTGCTTGTCGGCTCTTCAGTCCAGAGAAGCTGACTTGGGTCGAGGGCAGGGACGGGCAGGTCAGCTCCATTGCTGACCAGGACGACAGGAGTGTCTGAGGCAACGACGCTCTGGTCCTCCAGCGGGAGCGGAGGGGCCGGGGGGAGGGGTGGTGGAGCCACAGGGGCTGGAGGGGCTGCAGACTTGGGTTTGCCTGCGGTCTGCTCCTCGGTCTCAGGGACAGTCTGCTCGGGCTTGAGACCCTCCACCCTGGGCTCTGAAGGCTCTCCTTTAAGGTCAGATGGGCCAGAAGTGGTTGCATCTGAGGACGGTCGAGACGCTGGCTGTTTGCCAGTTTTTCTCTTGCCTTTTGTGATTCCCGCTGTCCCCGTTTTGCTAGACACTGTCTCCTTTGAAGCTTTGGAACGAGATGAGGTGGAAGAAGTAGAGGGTGAAGCTGATGCTTTGGAGCCAGCTGTTTTTCTTGAATGGGAGGAACCAGCTAGAACAGAGAGATTTTGGCATGAAGAGTCAAAGAAGACAACACTTTCAATATAAACTAACCAGCTTGCAACTGTCAGTGACAATGTCCCCTTTAAACCTTTAAAATGTGTCTGAATGAATACATACAAGAAAACAGGTTAATGGTGATAACGGTCTTATTTCCCGCCCGCTCGATGCCTCCAATCTAGGAGGGAAGGAAAGGTTGCTTAAAGTCAAACCTTCAAGAAAAGGGTCCTGTCTTCTCCCTCTGCCAGTCTCCGACTGAGCCAAAGGGAAACCTCAGCTCCTTGTCCTGAGGGTCACCCACAAAAGTTCCCATATGCTTCAAAGAAGGGACACCCTAGTGTGTAGAGGACAGACATCAGCAGCTGCCTGGGTATAGTGCAAGGTTGGGCTCATCACAAATTAGTTCTATGATGCCTTTCTGGGAATCAAGCGGCCCAGATTTATAAGATGCAGGCGTATATACTGCCAGCTCCTTTCTGGCCAAAAGCAAATCTACTTATCTTATTGCTAAAAGAGCAAAGCTCCAAACCAGTTATCCCCAATGGCTACAGAGAGAGAAGCTTGCCGCACTGCCCCAACCTCCCATCTGCAGCGGCGATGGGGTGGAGGGAAAACATGTGGCCACAAGTCCCCTTCTAAACATCAGGAGGCAGAAAAAAATTCTCTTTTACAAAAAGCATCTAAATGGGTAGTTAGGATAACTTGAGAGTATCATCACAGATCTTTTGAAATCACTTCTGTTCCTAGAGGGCCTTCATCAGGGGACGGCCAGGGCCTTGGCCATGGTGTTATTTGCCAGATTCTGGATAGAACTGCCTTCAACCAAAGCATTTTTAGGGGGAAAAAAAGTTAACTCTCCCTTTTTTTTTTTTTAATATCATTATAGGGAATACATTTCAGCTCCTCTAAGAATACTCTTTGATTTCACGACCTTTATGAGCTATGCATTTCTCCTTATTGCTGCTTCTGTTACAATATTGTACATTCCTTCTTTTTCCTGAGGGTTCAAAGTATCTTCCATAGAAAAACGAGATATATCTTGTTAGTGTTGTGGAGCTGATGCACACCACATATAGATGTTATTTACTGTAACTTACCTCTGGTTATAACCTTACTGAAGTCAACTGGGAGGGTCAGGAGAGGAAGAAAAAATGAGGGAACAGACCATGAGATGTCCCACTTTACAAGCTCTGACCTCCTGAAAAAGCCAATCTCACCAGGTGACAAGATGCAGGCTTAAAAGAAGTCTCTGTGGCTTGGGTGGAGGTGTGTATTATTTTAGCTATCTGTAATTATGAGAACTCCCCTCTCCCCAGCCTGTCAATACTTCTTTGAAGTCAACCATCTTCCCTTGCTTATAGGACCTAAGTCCTGCAATGACTTTCACAACCTGCAATCTTTAACAAACAAGATGCCAAGGACTTGCTATCTAAACACGTGGTTTCTTAAGGAAGTTGAATACAATCTCTTTCACACCTCAGTTCTAATTAATTTTTCAAAAACGGTAAAGTTAACTTTAGCCTGGCTTAAGGAAAAGGATAAAAAATATTATTTTATGCCTAGAATGCAAATTCAAGCCATGTTATTATATTTCCCTTTCAATATCTCCTAAAATGAGGATGTTGCTGAAATGTTGCTCAGGTTACCTTGAATTATGGTCGCGACTAAAAAAAGAAATGCTACTTCTCTTCAATTAAGTACTTTTGCTGTTAACACAGTGTGTAACAATGAGAAATGGAAAAATATGACATGTTCCTTATTTCACTGGCAAAGTAGGTGAATGTACTAAGCTGGTGTCTGGTGACCTGGGGTCTACACTTAGTTAAGAGAGGAGGACTCTGAACTGACAGCCTTTTTGTTTTTTTTTTCCCACAAGAGCTTAAGTCTGACTGAAAATCAGGACTTAACATTTGAGGTAACTTTTCCAGAAAGTCAACATTATTCAAATAAAACAAAGTTACCAGGTAGAAAGTTCTAAATGGTTACAAATGGAACATTAATAGGATTCTGAAGGAGTAGTCTCAAAATTTGATAAAAGGATCCTTGCAAACCCGGCCTGCAGGTAGACTTCAAGGCAAGCCCTGTTTCTCTGTGATAACGTTTTGAACAGCAGCCTTCTTGTTCACACTAGGGGCCAGATGGGCGTCTATTTAATATAATAGATAACGTGACTGTATTTTTCTCTTAGGAACATCAGGAATCTATACATATAAATTTTTTAAGTAAAACACCTGAAAATAACTAAAAAATTTTGCATGGAAGCGGTCCCCTGCCCTGGCATTAATCACCAGCTTTCTTTTTAGAGAAGTTAAGGGAGAGTAAAGCCAAGTCAACAGTGAGCAGCTGTCACATGGGGTGTGGGGCAGGGGGAAAGCTTGTGAGAGGGTCTCAGCTCCCAAGGACAGTGGAATAGTTTGGGGCTTTTCGTCAAGAGGTCAATCAGCACCCAGCTCACTTCAAGCACCGCAGCTCGGATGTGCTAGGCGGTCTGGAAGCATATACAGACAACAAGAATGGACACCAATGTTGATAGCAGCCGTTCCCCAGAAAATGGCCACACGCGCTGTTTGCACAGCATTCTCAGATATTCATCTTAGAGCTCATTAGAAGAGACCCAGATACTCCAGGTCAAAGTTGGAAGAGAGGAACACTGGGAGAGAGGCATCTATTTGCATTTGGAGTTCTGTTACAATGTCACCTAAGCCAGTCTCTGAATTTGAGCATTATGGGTGTAAATTACGAGGTGTGTGGTTAAGATCAATACCAAGGCATATCCTGGCAGCTGGCTTTGAGAAAGCTGCTGCTGATTTTTAGGAAAAAACAGTTTGCTATAACATGAGAGAACTTTAATGCACGTGTTAACGGGAAGGAGCCACTTAGTGTATGTGCTTGGATTAATACCCTTTTAAAAGCTGGATGACAGCGGAGGCTTCTTGACTCCGCTTCACTAGAATGGTAGCTTCACTTTGCATATCCGATGGGAAAGGAAAGCTGGACACACATGACATGAAGTTATGTAATCACCCAAACATCCCCTGGTGAACTGCAGTCGCAGCTTGTAACCTCACCCCTAGACGGCTCTCCTTGTAACACCCTGAAGTCTGTGGGGTCAGGAAGCGGGCACTGAACATGTAACTTCCAACTGTGCTGAGTGGTTGTGACTCCCCATAGAGAGGGGCGGGGTGGAGCTGACCTGAGGGATAAGAACCCTTTGTCATTTGTCAGTGGCAATGACTGAGACTAAAGATGTTAGGATCCAGCAAATACATCAGAGATGCAGGTGTCACATTTTTATGTGCAAGCTTAAGACACTTTGAAAGAACACCCAAGCCAAGGAGCTGCTTGCCACCCCTAAACTCAAATGGGCAGGCCATCTGATGTCTAAACAATGTCCCATCATATCGTGGCAACTCATCGGGCAGACGACCCCCTGTATCCTTCCACTAGGTCTTATGCAGAGAGCAGCTACTCCGGATGAAAGACGTTTCTTCACCCTAAACCTAAGGAGATGAATGGGATCAACTGGTTGACTTTTCTTTGGTAGAAAGAGCAACAGAGGAATCTCCTGGGCATTCTATGTGTCAAATCAGGGTCCACTGGTTTTATATCCCAAGACACCAGACACCAAACAGGCCATCAATCCTAGAAGGAACTGCCCCACCCCAGAGCCAAGCACCCTAGACTCAACCCCATAGAGGGGATACTCACCGGCCTCTCGGGTAGCGTTTCGGCTTGTTGGCTTGGGCAGAGGGACAGAGACCTGTTTACCAGGAGCCTTGGTATTTTTTTTAATAGGAGGCACTTCGTCACCCTTGGGGCTGGCCCCGGCAGCGGCCCCTTTTGGAGGCACAGGTGTTTTTTTGGGCTTAGGTTTGGGTTTAGGCTTAGGAAGAGCTGGAGGAGGTGGAACAGGAGCTGCCGGTATTTCAGAGTGGTTTTCAGTGTTCTCTACAAATAAGAAAGTGAACAGAAGCAGACTGATGCAGACACACAGCATATATGTAGAAGGATTAAGACAAACAGAGAGGCAAACATGAGGCTGCTTGGCTCTTGGGAACCAGCGGGGTTCTGCACCCGAGAGTGAAGTTTGGGGTAAAGAAGATGGAAGGCTGAAAGCCAAGTGAAGGTGGGTTCTCAGGGTCCAGTAATCACCCCTGTGACAAAGACAGGGCTGCACGAGTGACTATGATGAAATCAACGTTCAGGGTGAATACAAATGTCCACCGTCAGGGCTGACATCAGCCTTGCGGAGGTGGCTGCTGGATGATGATGCAGGCAGGACTGCTAAATTTTTAATCAAACTAAAGGGTCCCAAGAGTGGCAGACTGAGGCATTACACACACTGCCGTGCGGTGAGGACTGAGCACAGCACTGGCTGGACTCAGTTACCCCTGAGCCCTCCACTGAGGGCTTTCTCGGGAGCACTCAAGCCTCGTCAACCCGAAAGGGATCTGTGCTCTGTCTCGCTGTGGTCAAAAATCAATTATTTTCTAAGCTCGGGGGACTGCGCAGCACCTGGTACAGGAAGCACGATGCACTGAAGAATAAACTATTTTCTGCTATTAAAATTTTCTGAAGCTCTCCCAGTGCACTAGGGCAGCTTCCTGTTTTACAATAACTACCTCTGACCTTTTCAAACAGTGTCACAACCGCAGGTAGCGGAGGGTGAAGAATCAAAAAAAAAAAAAAAAATCAAATTTGTTTTGTAATGTAAACACAAGTAATGAGTTTGAAAAGATCAAGGTTAAAATTTGTTTTCAAAAATCATGCCCAAGAACAGAAGCCTTGCACAAGATTTTGCAGAACTAGAGAAGTGTTAGTCTCTCATTAAAAAAATGTGGAGGTTCTGGACACGCATTCATAAATCCACAGCCTTAGTTTTTCTAATGGTGACTAATTAAAATTAAAAAGCAGTTCTGGTCCAAAGAGCTAAGCAGCATTTCTTTTAAAATGGAGCACAGTGAAGAAACATACGACAGTGTTAAGACAAGACAAAGCCTTTACTGAAAATGTTCTTCTATTATTAAATGACCAAGAAAAGGTTTTAATATTGGAATGCATCACATTTCATTATTATTGCTTCCGTTTTACTTTTCATCTCAGTGAGTGAGAAATGAAGACTTCCCCCCCTCCCCCACGTTTTTCTACATCTTCGTCAATCCACATATTTAACAGTGGTTTAAACAACAGTAAGTAATGAATGCAGCTTTTCTTTTACCTTCCTTCGGCCATGAGACCCAGCCCAGTCACTGCAGCCCAAACGGACGCCTCCTGCATCTGGACTTAACTGTCCTCACTGCCTGAGTGACCTAGTCCATGTTTACCAGAGGCTACTGTGTCTGCCTTCCGGTTTATACATCTTGTCTCCTCAACTAAGCTGTTAGCACCTATAAGACAGAAGTGACTCTTTCAACCCACCTGGTCCGAAAGGGTCAGTCAGCGTTGAGAACAATATGCATTGATAGGCACCGAAAACACGATGTTTTTACGTAAAACAACGCATGATACACGTTCATCCGCTAGTTTTTTGACTTAGGGTAGAGGCCTGTTGTCTAGATTCATCTCTGTACCATTAGCCCCGCCCACAATGCCATGCATGGCGATGCAGCCCAGTGTCCCTCACGCGGAGAGTCAGTCAAAACAATCCTGTGAAAATGATCGGCGACCCCCGGTTCTTAATTCTCTCTCACGTTTTTAACTCTCTCTCACTACAAACCCTCACATGTCTTCTCCTCTGCCTTCATGGCATACGACTGAGGGATCTCTTTTCTATCTGCCTAAGGTTTTAAATTCTAAAGCTTCACCCCCAAAGAATCCAGCTTCCAGGTTTGGGAAGGTGAAGGTTCGCTCTATGACAGCTGGGAAGGACATTCCCAACTGGACCGAGAATGCCCACACCGTGCACACACTTGTGGCCACTCTAGAAGCGTGGTCCTCTCCTCCTTCTTCTGCAGACTCTCCCAGTAGTTATCTGTATGCGTTTGCCATATGGCCAACGTTTATGTTTACTCTGCGGTGACTCTGAAGGGGGTGTGTGTGCACGCATGCGAGCAAACAGTAAGCTTTTCTGACTAAATTATAATGTCCTTTTTGTCTGAAATTCTACATCCTATCAAGCACAATGCTCTAAATATTATGTCTGTTCAGGGACTGTGAGTGATCGGCTGAAAGTTATTAACATATGTTAGTAGGAAGTGAACGCTGGTACCTGGGAGATAACGGGTTAAGTCAAGAAGTATTTCTTATTATTGCCATATGAGCTGCAGACATGACACAAACTGATGGTGCAGAGGAGTGTTCTCTTCCCAAGAGGAGGCTAAGCAAGGGCTGCCCACTCTCTGGCTTGACGAGGATATCACATCTGGCAACAAGGGTCTGGACCATAGCTGATGACTACACTGCCAAGGTGGCCTCTTTCCCACATGGAGAGTTGAGTTCAACCATGCTTAGAGCAACTCTGAGAACTGCAGGTGGCCTTCACCTTGCCTAGAATGCACTTCTGCCCTCATGCCTCTCCTTCACCTGACTGCCTCCTTCTTCTTATCTCCTCCAGGCCTGTTTGGAAATATCTTCCTCTAACACCCAGATCTGGTCCCCCTGGCAGGCTCCCCTGTCTTGCTGTCCTTGGGCCTCCCAGAGCATTCTGCATCTTGGATTGCAACTGCCTGTTTGCATACTGGCCTCCGCGTAGGCCGCGATCTGCTTGAAGGCAAAGGTCATTTCTCACACACAGCCATCTCTCGCCCCCCGCCCCTATGGCAGACCTTCTTGCTGATATGGGGAACAAATGCACGTAAGTGACTTCACAAAAAGCCCTCTAAAATGCTCAACAGAAATGAAATCGAATACTTTTCAGATTTCCCATATTTAACGCCAAGCTATGTTTAACAGATTGCAGATCAGTTTTTCTGCCTCTTACTGAGAAAGAATAATGGGAGACTAAGAGGCCTGAAGGCCTGAAGGGAAAAGTCTCCGGTGTTAGGCAGAAGAGGCCCGAGACCACCCGCCAACTCCAGAGTCAGGTGCCTTCGGGAGCACCAGGAAGACCCAGGGGTCCTAAGCAGACCTTACCCACAGAGCAGTGTGAAGGCCACCTGCCATTCGCTTTTCTTCCCTTGGCACTGGTGTTTTAAGTATTAAAGTACTGACATGCTGGCTTACAAAGAGATACAAATATCCTAGGATGGTTTTGCAAATATAACCAATTAGCAGATGAAAGAATGCTCTTGGGTTTGTCGGCTTAATGCAAAACGAAGGGGAGCACTGCACCCCCAAAATAAAAGGTGAACTGAGAACCCAGGAGGGTGGATTTGGGCAGTAATGGGCTCAAACAAGAAGTGAGATCAGAAGAGGAGTAGAGGTAAATGTGACTTTCAAGCTGTTTTGTTTTTATAATTAAATGGTGTCTTTCCAGTGAAGTGAATGGTTTATAAGGTTATTTTCTATTTAACATAATATTCTGTGATGTTGGTTAGGAGTGGCATTCTTTTTACCATCAGGAAGTGACTTCCACAGCGAATGCTTCCCCTCACTCGTGGTGGCTCCAGTGTGTGCACTGTCCACACAGCGAGAGGGAGGCTGTTCTTGCATTAGTGCTGTGGCACTAGGTCCAGCTTTTCCATCTCCTGAAGTGTGGACGAGCCAAGCAAGATACTATCTCAGACCGCATCTGACCAGAAAGAACCGAATGTACTAATCTGAGGTAAAGAGTAAGAAAACAAAAACATCTCTCAAATACCCATGAGCCTATGAGGTCTGCCACTTTTGGGGAACATCAAGGCTGGCTGGTTTAATTAGCATAAAACTGTCAGCAACTTTTTATTAGGCTGATAAGGGAAATGCTTCCTTTGAAGTCTGTCCAGTCCACCGACTGACATTCCACACAGACCAGGCAAGCAGCGGAGATGGCACTGTTACATAAAGAAGGATGTGATTCTTGAATGCGAAAAGGCTGTACCAGGGACAAACCACAGATGGATTTGAAATTTAACAGTTTGGTGAGACAGGGCAGCTGGACTCAAAAAATAAAAGTGAAAAAAAGAAATCACTGCCTTAAGACTTTCAACTGAATCCTCTCCATATCTACTTAGGTCTGTTTTCTCTTTATGTTCCAGGAATATTATCATTAAAAATGTCAGTTAATTTCTCACAATCAGTATTCTTCAGTGTAACCTGTCCTTCAAAGGAAAGACAAAGTAAAGCCTCATAAATACTATACGTAGTATTGAGGAAAACAAAATAATAAATTTCCAACAGATTACTAATAGAGGCTTCTAAACTTTTTAAAGGCTAATTTACAGGCAAATTATAAGGTGACTCCCAGAGAAGATGATTTTAAATTATAATGTCTGTCAAATTGTCTTTTGTTCCCTTTGTCTTTGCAGGATTTGGATCAAGAGCAGAGGAAGAGAAGCTTGCTTCCAGCCATTTCTAAAAGTTCTCAAAATACCTACAGAACCTAAACTAGTTTGACCAACTTTTGCCATCCAACTCAGAGGTAGTCATTAGAGAACAGGAAACAACCTATTTCCTGAGGATTCCTTTCTATGCTGCATGAAATCATCTAAAATCTCTGCTCAAAGCCTTACGTTATGGGAGTTTCAGTTCAGGTTTGCAGCAGTTATGAGTCTTGGGGGGTTCTTGCAGCCATGACAAGAGTAGTATGGAGATGTAATCAGTCAGTGCCCAGGAACTTGGGAATGTTCTGGGGGGTCCCTGAGAGACATGTACTTTGCAGCTCTGCAATCTACTTAGTATTTCTAGAAACCAACGTCCCTAAAGAAGTCTTTAGGGCATGGCATGATTGCCTCTGGCATATTTTGAAATTTCCAATGGCACAGACAAACCACGGAGCAGAGGCCACGGCCACCACAAGAACCGAAATCCCTGGCATTACCGGGAACTCTTCCTGGGTCTTTCAGAAAAGTCTGAACCTGGACCCAGACCTACAGTTTGCGCCGTGTGGATGCCACCAGCCAAGCTCCCACTTCTGCAGAGACAATGCTGGGCTGAAAGAGCCATCTTCTTCGGATAGTTCTCTGAGCTGGACAGCTCTAATTTGAAAGTAACCAGCAGAGAAAGATACGCAGAGTGCTGGCTCCCCCCGCCCTTTTTTTTTTTGTTTAAAAGAAGATACTGACACTGAGAAAAAACTCCTGAGGGAAGGATAACATGCCCAGACATCCCTGAAGGTAGAAGAGGCCACCCCTTTTGGTTCTTAGTGTTCATGAGAACTTTTTAATAAAACATTAAATGACGTGCTTACGCAATGGACGTTTCTTCCTGAGTAAACCATCCAAACGCCCTTCACTAGCTAACATTTCTCTCCTCTTTGTATTTACAAAACTCCTTCTACTGGTCGTAGGTCACACTTCGGAGCCTAAGACCTGCTTCTTGACTGTGAGCTGTAAAAGAACATGGGGTTTCTCTTGATTTTACCTTTCTTATCTTCTGCCTTTTCCTCCAGAGGTGGTGCTTTTTCAGCTACAGAGCCATTCCCTTCTTCAGTTTTTACTACATTTTCCTCTCGGGTAGACTCCTCTCCGATGGGTATCATGTGCCCGTTTGAATTTTCAAAGTTAACTGTTACATCTCCATCTAGAAATGGGGAGAGAAACACCTAGATGTCTAACTTGATGGCTTGCGTAAAACCCCGTTTTCCAGCTACAAGACTGTAGGGTTTAGGTTTATGTTTCAGACCTGGGGACCCAACACATCCTGTCCTGTTCCACCGTGTTTTACCGAATGATTCACTCAAAACGGAAGGGCTGGGAAATTCCTAGTCTTGGGGCAAGCAGCTATGGAGGGAGTGCCAGGTGCCATCTCAAGACAGGACGAGCGATTAACCTAATGATAAAATATCCCTGGGCAGCAGAGTCCCTCTCTTCTTGGGCTTAGTTTTGGTTGAAGTCAACACTTGGGAGTCTCTTTGTCATTCAGAAACTGAACTGAAAAAGGAGGAATCTGAAAAATGGAACAAACATTTTAACAAGCACCAAAACCACAAGGTGAATGCAAATACACAAATAACACGAAATGCAACCACACATACAAATGATTAGTGAGATGAACATTTCCAAGCACCACTGTCCGCAGAATACTACATCTATGACATATTAACTTTACACAGGAAGATAACTGCTACTTTACTCAGGGAAAGATCGTAGTAGGGCTAATTGCATTTTTATTTTGTTTATTGAAATATTAAAATATACTCAGGGAATTGTACCATACAGTTGACCAAATACTCTTTAAGTTCAGCTAAGCATAGTTTGAAAAGATTAGGGAAAAAATGTAAAAAAAAAGTAATTACAGGAGAATTTTTTAAATCACAACAGAAATTAAAATGTACTGTTATCTAAATCACAGATAACTACTTGTAACACCTCTGAACTTTATAATTCCTAGGGGTTTCTAAAGTGAAAGAGATTTTGCAGAAACTCTTAATCCAGTGATGCTTGAAAACTTAACCCTAGTTTGTTTCAGGAAAACTTTTAAGGGGCTTTATTACCATTGAAAAAGAAATATTAATGAACTGAAGTTTTTACTTAGCAAACTTAAAGAAATGCATGATTAGAGCTGATTTTATACAATTTTTTATTAATCTTATTTTGGCAATATTCTAAAACAGAGACCTTCTCCCAATTTTTCATTCAATATGACTGAATTGCTTTGGCTCAACAATAAAATCCACGGGGCTTTTTGACAAAAGCAAGCATGGCATTTTAGTAAGTAAAATATATATCATGGAATTATGCTTAAAATGAACAAACAATTGTTCCTTAGTCATGTAACTTCCAAGTACCTATAATCTGATTCCTGTATAAAACTAAAACAGACAATAATTGAAGGCAATGCTATTGTAAGTAAACCTTAATTATTTCAATAAAATTAAGGCAATGATTTTTAAAAAACTATACAACAAATCAGAAGGAAAACCAAAGACTCTTAGTTCTTATCACTGGATCCCAAGAAATTTGCTACTAAAAAAAAGAGGGAGTGGAGACATAATAATAATGTCCAGGTATTAGCTTCAGTAAAGTAAAAAAATAATATCAGAGTGGAAAATTCCAGATAAAATGGAAAATACACTTTTTTATATAAAAACCCTCAGTTTTTAGGTAACCCAAATATAAATTTATCTTTGTTTTCTATGACTTTAGTTGCTAATAAAAACATGTTGAAATCATGTTAATAACAATTCTATTTTAATAATTATTACATTAAAATTCTTTAGTAGATTAAATAATTTTTAACATTCAGAACAAAAAAGCTAGAGAGAAAATTAAATAATTGTGGAAGAAATTGAATCATCCCATGACAGAAATACTCAACAACGTAGAAAGATACTCACTCTGAGATATGAAATAACTAAAAAAGGGAGTTGTGTCTATAATAAATATGGAATTCAAGAATAAAACAAAAGAGAACTGAAATGATTAATAATTAATTGGTGTGTTTATTGAAAAGGTTTTCTAGCTTTGCGTATGATTTTAGAATGAAAATAAGTCCTTGATATAGTTTATGTGAGTAAAATGTAAGCTCAGCAAGGGAAAGCAAGACAAGATATTGAGCCAGGCTGCAGGTTTTGGTAAGACTCCTACCCGAGGTCCGACAGGAGCACTTGTATGCAAAGGAAGGAGAAAACTCAGAAAAGAGCTTGAAGTAAACCAGGAGATAAAGCGCACAGAGATAAGTGGGTCAATAAGGAACATCAGCGACAGTGTCAGGGGCTTCCCTCTTTCTGGTAAACAGGTGTATTGGGGATACAGTTAACAGAGGAAGAGAGATAAGGAGAAAATCATGTAAGAACAGAAGGCGAGTGACTCATTAGAAGGTTAAAAAGGACACCAGGGGAGAAAAAGAAAGGAAGCAGATAAACAGGTAGAAACATCTACGTGCCTTCATGTTAAAGCCAAGGGATAAGATGGAAGGAAAGAATCCTAAGATAAGGACTGAACTTGGACGAGACCATGCACTTCTCAGGAGAGAAGAGTAATCAGTGACCTTTTAAAGAGAGATCTTGGTGCAAAAAAGGTCATCTAAATGGAATAAAAAGAGCTGGGAGTGGGGGTATGGGGTCAAACACAGGGTAGCTGGTGGGATTTTAAAAGTCTGTTTGGCTCACTGAATAAAAGGACATAACTGACAAACACTGTCAAGAGCTAAGGCAAGGTCACAGACATCAAGGCAAAGAATGACTCTTCTCTGGCAGAAGAGAGGGGGCTGTCACCGAGCACAGCAGCTTCCAGTCTCTGGCTAGAGCTGAAAACAGACCAAAATTCTCAAGATAACTGCTTTTGGAAAAATGACAGAAAAGTATTCTCTCCAGCTGAAAATGGGGAAGGACCCTATTTACTACAAGCCTCACCAGAAACTTCTAGGTGTTAAGGTAATTTCTATAGTTCTACAGAAGGACGATGTAAAAAGCAGAAAGTGAAACTCAGCAACTGATGAATCCCCAAACATTAAACCTACTACACTATGTTTCAGTTAAAGGTCTTTTTTTTTAAATGTTTTAAAACTTTTAATGTTCATTCAGCAAACATTAAATAAAAAGACCAAATAGAGTCAGATTTCTGGAAAGTAAGTATATGAAATTATAATCCATCTTGCAAACAGTTGAACGGATTAGGCAACATAAAAATGAAGCAACACTAAGCTTTTCTTTAAATTGATCATCGCCACTTGTTTTTACAAAAAGTAAATGCTTTTCTAGCTACAATTTTGGATATAATTTTGGATAAAAGAGAGGCTTTTAGTCTCTATCTTTAATACTCATTAACAGTTTCAATCATAATTTTTTCCATTTTTTTTTCCTTTCTTTAAAGGGTTTCCAAGTAAAGGATCCCAAACCAGTGCACTGGCCCAACTCCAACAATGAGCTTTCAGCGGACTTGTAATTTCTCTGCCTCCTCCAGAAAGATTAGAAGAGAGGCAGAATTTGATACTGCAAGACCACCTTCAAGTACAAAAACATTAAGGACGTACGTTTTTATTTTCCTTTTTAGGGCCGCACCCATGGTATATGGAAGTTCCCAGGCTAGGGGTTGAATCAGAGCTGTCGCTGCCAACCTACACCACAGCCATAGTAACACCAGATCCGAGCTGTGTCTGAGACCTATGGCGCAGCTTGTGGCAATGCCGGATCCTTAACTCACTGATCAAGGCCAGGGATTGAACCCACGTCTTCGTGGATACTAGTAGGATTTGTAACTCGCTGTGCCACAAAGGGAACTCCCAAGTAGGTGCATTTTTTTATTGCTAAAAGTCCCAGGCAGGAAATGAATAGCTTCAAGGTATTAGGAAATTAGGGAATAAAAGTTCATTCATAAAATGGAGTGAGAAAAGTATAAGAGGTCAGAAACTCAAGTTGAATACCTAAAATTGTGAGGGCCCAAGAAAAATGGTGCTATTCGCTCCAGGATTCCTGATTTTCTTTGAAGCAGGAGTAAAATAGTAAAGCACCTCTTGGCTCCACTCTGGAATTATTCAGATGCTGGAAAAAAGCGTGTCACTTGGATTTACAAATAGTGAATGCCAAAAAATGTTAAGCTCTTTGCAAGGAGCATATAGTAGGAAAAGAGAAGTGCTATTAATTCAATTCCAAATTAACAGCCTTATATTTGTGTCCATAAAAGTACAATAATAATATTTTACCCCAGTAAATGCTCAGGAAGTGGGGTGAGGGAAGGCATGACGTAAATGAACAGGGTTGCAACAAATATTTCCTTTAGTTTTACGGTAATGGGGGCAGAGAAAATTATTTGGTATTACTTATTTAGAGAGAGAAAAACCAATCTTTGTAACATCTTTTGAGGGTCTATCTCAGTTTCTACCTAATCTTTTGTCTTTTTGAGCAAAATTCCCCCTAAGGAAGACAGAAGAAAAGGGAAGGAAACTAGAGGTAGAGGGAAAAACACTTAGAAATAATAATTGTTACTGAAAAGGTGAGTGGGCACTAGATTCAAAGAAATGAAAAGAGAACAATGCTGAGAAAATTAAGAGAATGCATAAAGCAGATTAATTTGCCCGGTCATGCCTTATTGACTGTACATTTCAGTATATTATAAAGGACAAGAGGTACGTTTAACGCCTCTTTCCCTCCCCTTTTCTTTTACTAGCAGACTTAAGAAACCAAAAGGCAGAAGCTGAACTAAAACTTTGCACTGATTCAAACAACTAAGTTTTCGTATATAGAAAGATCAAAGCTCAAGAACAGAGACGAGAAGGAGACATGTAAGCGTTTGTATCTTATCTCTATCTCCAGCTACAGAGTAGCTTTGTAAAGCTTTAGGTTTAAGGCGACATACGGTGAAGGAGTCACCAAAAAAAGTCACTGAACTTCTTCTCTAGAATACCTCAGATTCTCTGCAGCTGACAAAGGCATTTTGAATTAAAGCTAGATTCTTGGAGTGCAATACTCACTGCTTTACCTCCCAAGGACCATGATCATCTTAAATTTCAAAAGAAAGTGAAAGAAAGACCAAAGAAGGAAGGATCACATTATTTCAAATGTACGATTAATTTCCTCACCTTGATCAGGCAACTCCTTAAGAACTCCCCTTCTTATCAGCTCCTCTCTACTTTGTCTTGTGGAAATCTTCCTTTCTAATACTTTCAAAAAGAATAAGCACAAGTAAGTCATTGCTTACAGTAATTATGAACAACATTCCAAGTAGAATCGAGCGCATTAATTCTGTTCACTTGTGGCCTCAGACCCCAGTTTTTCTAGTTGCCAAGCAAACCATGTGATTAGAGTCAACATAAGCAGGACAGGGCAAATGACACTAGCCCACCATTTGCCCAGGCACTGAGCCTCGTCTTCCAAACAGTGGTATTTGGACAGGAATCCAGACATGATACTTCATATCCACTACAGAGCACCTTAGGCTCCTTCATACTTGCAAATATTCCTTCCTTTAGTAATGATGCATTCTAAAATACAGGCTTCTATGCACATGCAGTGTAGGTGGAGGATATGCGTGCTTACATGAAAAAAAAAACAAACTTTCACTAGATACTCAGGGAACTCATCTGAATCCCAGACAGAAGGGACTACTGTTCCAGTGTTTTCTTTCTCACACTGCTGATCACAAAAGTCCAACGTATCAGGTCTCTATAATTCTTTTCCTTGCCATACTCACAAGTTCCAGAGGGTTCTGATATATCCGCTGACGAACCCCCAGTCTTGGGAGGATGGAGTTAGTTCATGTTTTCATAACACGTAAAGGGATGGGAATCTCAACACTGATTCTTTCTTCTTCTGAAAGGAATCAAAATTCCCAGTACAACCTCAGAATGGAGCTTAGGAGCTCAGGGTGGGACTTCCATAGCATTCATCTTATGTATATATATTATTAGTGCATAAGCCTTAATAATAACCAGTAGCTCCATTCCCCGCTTTCAGGGACCAAGAAAGTGTATATAAAGTTAACATAAAGTCGTACCACCTACTAGTCCTCTGAGCCAACATTCCTCAGAGTGCATTCTGCCAAACTTTATTCCCTTCAGCTGTCCCGTTCAAAAAAAGCACCTTGACACCACTAAAAGGGCCAGAGAAGGGGTCTAGTGAGGGCTCTTTGGGAAAAAGGAGAAGTACACGGTGGCGGGTGTGTAGCCACAGAATGAGTAAATACTGACTCTCCCTAAAATTCCTACTCCTGGCCTTGTGATCTGCAAATCCGAGAGTCACCCTGGACAACAATTTCAAGACCTGAGTGAAATTCCATTACCCCACACCACACTGTGACACACACAAACAGAGCTCGTGATAATATTAAGAACATGTCTGGGTGGGGATGCTCCAGGTGGACTGAAGCAAAGACAATGGAGAGGGAGAGAGGGGGAGAGCGGGGGAGGGAGGGGAATGTCTTGGGCTGGGAGCTTCCTATTAAGCCATGACATGAGCCCAGAATAGCAACACTTCACCTTGCTTGAAGAAACGGCCCCTTCTTCTCCCTTTCTGATAACTAGGAATTGTGTATCCTTGTTGTCAGAAAGGTCAGAGTAAAGTTTGATATTTACCATAGATTTCATATGACAATTCATGGATGGAATCTATTTCCTCTTTCTTTGTGCCCTGACTTCATTTATATTTTATTTAGAGCATATGCACTCTTTGTTCTAAGTTTTGTCAAACTTTTTTTTTTTTTTTGGCCAGAATCGAAATGTAAACAATGAATGAATGAGTGAGTGAATAAAAAAGTCCAAAGAACGATAATTAATGTCGCACTGGGTCACGCAGAGACACTGACAGAAGTCCCCTTTTTCCTGTAGGTCACTCACCCACCCCCCATTCTCCACCATCCCTTCCAGAAGAAGTAATGACAGGTCACTGAAAAGTTGGTGATTTCGGTGGACAAAGTTAACTGGAAGTGGGGGCCGGAGGGAGCTCTTTTACGTAAAAAGAGTGCTGTTACTTCAGCGCAGCTTCGATTTGTTCAGGCTTTGGTCAAAGAGAAAAGAAACCCCATCAGCTCAGGAAGCCAAACCACAACACCCATGACGACAGGGGGCGCTGCTGAGACTGTGCCCGTGGTTCACAAGTACCCTGACTGCTGCAGTCTCCCCAGGATGCTACAAACCCGTTTATGCTGGATTGGAGCTCCGAGGGGAGGAAGGCCTCTGAGACCTCTAGTAGCAGCGCCTCAGCCCCTACTCCTGGGGCTGGGTCCAGAGACTCCCTGCTGTGCTGCGGGCTTGGGGACGCTCTGCATCCTGGGAAACTGAAGGCACTGCCCATTCAGAATACAGTCATTGTGGCTGTCTGCCCCTGGCTCTCAGGAAACAGAGCTTCTAATCGTTTGCTGCTCTGGTCCAGGGGCCTGAAACACAAAACAGCTGTCACAAGTCCTGGATTCTGGTCCCAGAACTTCCACAACCAGTTATATCAAGTTCAGAACTCTTCAAGTTCCAAGACCTCTGATCCATTATCTGTAAATTACGGGATGGGACCCAATGATGGCTAAAGGACTGTTCATCCAGCTCAAATATTGTGTGATCCTGGGCATTAGTCAAGGCCATTTCTGTGATCTCTGCTTTGGACACCTTTAAATGAGCTTTCATTCTTAAAGGTGAAAAAGAAGGAAAAATCATCGGAGAGCCTGGAACATGGCCCCTTGTTGTTTCTGCCTTTCCATTATGGATCCCAGAGGATGCTTTAGTTTTAGTGTTAAGTTTTCTGTTGCTTTAACTCTAATTTAATCTCAGCTAAAAAATCCCTCCTCTCTCTTCTGCGTAAGTACTGGAGCTTTGAAGCCTCAGCTTGGTCTGCTGCCAAGAATCAGACCCGACAGCTTTGTTCTTTTTGCTCCACCTCCCAGGAAGGGGCCCTGATAGGAAAATGCCTTTGGCTATTTGTTTGGTCTTTGGCTTGGGGCATTTTAACACATAATGCAGATAACTGTGTCCCGGGCCAAAAAGAACAAATTGCAGGCAACTAAGCATGGAAGGTATGCTGTTGGGGCACCGAGTTCCAACCACCGCTGCTCCCAGAACAAGTATCTCACTCTTCATCTTTTAAAATATGTGCCTCATGTTTACAGAGTGTCTGTCTATTTGCAGAACACATTCACTGGACACTTTTTCACAGGCTCAGAAGTGTTTTGCGTTGGAATGAACCCGCGAGGTCATTCTAGTCCAACGTGGCCCACGAAGCAGGAGTCCTTTCAGGAACATTCCTGAGATGCGCTCATCTGCCTGAAGACCTTCGGAGGCAGGAGAGTCCCCTTAGGGCAGACCCCACTCCAGATCTCCCTCGCCCTCACTTTCAGGAAGGTATTTCCCATCAGGAGTCAAAATTGGACTCCTTCTCTGTAACTTTGGCTCATTAACCAAGCCCATGTAGACTCCAGCAAGTCACCTGTGAGTGCAAAACAGCATGAGTGACTCTGGGTCCAATGAGCAAAGTAGGTTAGGAAAGCCTCTGGGGTCTGATCCCAAGTGTCCCCCACTGCTCTTTGACTCTGAAGCTTACACTAATCTGTGCGACAATGGCAATAATGCTGGGCGGGGGGTGGAGTTCTCATTCACACCTGTAGTATAACCATAATCTTGCCAGGGAGGAGACTTAGCAGGACATGGATCACTGGAGGTAGTAGATGGGTTTCTCCAAGAAAGTATAGTTGCCAGTTGAGTAAATGGCTCATACATAGTTACTGACTTTTATCCTAATTGAAAAAGCACGTGTGATTTTTATACCAAGGTCAAGTAAAACCATGATTTTGTTATTGAAGTACAGTTCATTTACATAACTGTATTAGCTTCAGGTGGACAACATAGTGATTCAATATTTTGATAGATTAAACTCCATTTAAAGTTATCACAAAATAGGAGTTCCCGTCGTGGCGCAGTGGTTAACGAATCCGACTAGGAACCATGAGGTTGCGGGTTCGGTCCCTGGCCTTGCTCAGTGGGTTAACGATCCGGCGTTGCCGTGAGCTGTGGTGTAGGTCGCAGACGCGGCTCGGATCCTGCGTTGCTGTGGCTGCGGCGTAGGCCAGTGGCTACAGCTCCGATAAGACC
>PVHT020000077.1:14295803-14336249 GCA_004024745.2 Catagonus wagneri
TTACTGCTGAGCCACGACGGGAACTCCAGTAGTTTCTACCTCTTAATCCTTATCCCTCTCTTGTCCCTCCTTCCTTCCCTCTCCCCACTGGTAACAACCAGCTTGTTCTCTCTGTGAGTCTGTTTCAAATATTTGAAAAGGACCCAATCTTCCAAAAACTTCCAATGGCCATCCATGTCACAGTCAATAGTATCTTAACTCCTTGGCATGGTTTCCATGCTGCCCCAAGTCCCACCAGGTCCTCCCCTGGCCACTCTCTCTGGGCTCTCTCTGCTCCATCTCCTCCAGCCCCTGCGGCTTCACACCTGAGGCAACCCCCTGCCTGGTGGTCTCTGTCCATACTGGGATGCAAGTTTTCAGACCCCCCACATGGCTCATTCCATCACTTCCTTCAAGCCTTGGCTCAAAAGCCACCTTATGAGAAGTCCTTTCCCTGCACACCTGCTGGAGAATAGCTTGTTCCCCTTCTGATCTTTATCCTTCTTCTTAACCTGCAAAATATGTCATGACCTCTGACGTGGGACCTACCACTTTGTGTGAGTGTAGTATCCATGACAACCAGAACTTTTCATTTACTGCCGTACCCCCAACAGTGCTTTGCAGGTTTTTGGCACTCAGGAAAAAAAAAAAAAAGTGTGTCATTTGTTGAAAAGTGAATAAAATAAGATCAACCACTAATACTAATGGTCTTGTTTTCTGACCCTTCCCCACCTCCAATCCAGGAAGGAGCAAGTGAGGCCTGTGGCAAAATTTGAAGAACAAGAGTCTTCAGTCTTCTGCGCCCCTCCACTGCTTGGCTGGGCCAGCCAAAGGGAAAATCCTCAGCTCTCTGTCCTATGACTTACTTGAAAAAGTCTCTCCGTGTTCTGAAGAAGGGAGGTCATAGTGTGTAGAGGGCAGACACCAGCCAACTAGCAGGGTGTAGCACACGATTGGGCTCATCATAAATTACAAGTGATTTATGATGTCCTTCTGGGCACGGAGCCGGCATTCAGGAGAGGAGGCTGGGGCATCTGCCACCAGCTCCTTTCTGTGGATGCATGGCCAAGATTTTATATTGCTCTGGAAGTATCTGAGAGTAAATCTTGCAGTCAACAAGCCACTTGTGTTTTCTTTTGGCGAGGAAAAGGAGTCCTAATTCTCAATTCTAACACCGTTTAATGTCGGAACAAAATAGAAGAGCAAATAGAAGACCATTAAATAAGCGGACCATGTTATCTTCTTGGTTCTGAGTATTGAATGGCCTTACTGTGAAGCTGTGACAGAAACAGAGACCTGCTTGTCTTTCGTGGAACGTGTTCTATGAGAGCCTGGCTTGGCTTTACCTCGCCTCAATGGGAGTTACGGAAAACAGAATGTCAAGATACAGTCACCTTTCTAAAAGACCCTTCAAGAAGGCTTAGCTAAGTCTTTCAAGAACTACAACCACCAAAATGCCACCCAACAGGACATTTGCAAAAAGCCTTCCAAAACATCTCAAGAATGTAAGACAGAGAAATAAAGCCAACATCTCCATCTCAAAACACTCAGGGGTCTGGTCATTTTCTTGTTTATCCATGCCACTCCCCTCCTCAAGAATCCTACAGCTCCAGAACAAGTCCAAGTCTGCAGAGCAGGAGCCAAGCTTTACAAATGGTCCCAAAAAACCATTCTTCCATTCACTCCCCCCCCCCAATCTCACTTTTGCACAAGCCCAGTGTTAAAATCAAACTTTATTTCTTGCTATTTCCTGAACACTTCCTCTGCTCCATTCCTTCGTTGGTTTCTTTCTTCTAGAATCAGGCTGTTGCCCTCTTCCACTCTAGGGAAGTCCTCCTAGAATCTCAAGTCCTTCAAACAGCGCCCCCTGCATGGCGATCTCACTATTCCGGCTGGTAGAATCCATAATTACTCTCTATGCTCTTAGAGGACTTTTTTTCTTTTTTTTCCCTTTTCTTTTTACGGTAGCACCTGCAGCACAGGGAAGTGCCTGCGCCAAGGGTCAAACTGGAGCTGCAGCTCCCAGCCTACACCACAGCCATAGCCACATCAGATCCGAGCCATATCTGTGACCTACGCCGTAGCCTGCAGCCATGCTGGATCCTTAACCCACTGAGTGAGGCCAGGGATTGAACCTGCATCCTCACAGAGACAATGTCGGGCCCTTAACCTGCTTAACCACAGCAAGGATTCCTTGAGTGATCTTTTCTTTAAACTGAAGTAGAGCTGATTTACAATCTTGTGTTAGTTTAGGGGTATAGCAAAGTGACACACACACATTTTCAGACTCTTCTTCCTAAAGGTTATTAACAGATACTGAATATAGTTCCCTACGCTATAAAGTTGGTCTTTGTTGTTTATGTGTTTTGTACACAGTAGTCTATATCTGCTAATCCCAAACTCCTAACCTGTCCCTCTCCCTCTTCCTTCCTCTTTGGTAACCGTATGTTTGGTTTCTAACCAGAACACCCTTTTCAATAACTTCTCTGTGCCTCAGCTTCCTCATCTATAAAGTGAGATAATAGCCGCTACTTTCTCATTCTTCTGGAGATTAAATGAGTTAAGTAAATGTTAAACTAGCACCCAGGATCTAGAAAGCACCGAATAAATGTTAGCTATTACTACTATTGCTGCTATAGCACTTACTACATTTTTCATTGCAACATGTGCACACAGTCACACATTCACATGACTCTAGTCTAATCCCAGTGAGGGATGTCTTGTGCATCATTTCATTTCCACCACACCAAAAATTATACATTGCATGTAGCAGATATTGTGCACTTCAGTTTTGGTTTTGTTTTCTTTTGTTTTGTTTTTGCAGGGAGCGTCCAAGTTGTACCAACGAGATCCAGCCCAAGAATTCTGGTGAACAACAGGAAAAGAAGGTGTCTTCTTTCTTTTGGATCTGTTAAAACTGGCTGAATAGGAGCCACGGGCTGCTGGTAATCAGTCACTTTGCCTCCATAAAAGGAGAGCATAAGTTTCAAAAAAAAAAAAAATCAAACAAACAAATAAAAACCCATCAGAAACCAACAGAGGAATAGACACAAAAGGAGGAGGCAGCTTCCTAATCTTAGGTTCTAAGGACCTGGATCCAATCGTGCCTGAAGGCTGTTAGACCTGGGCTTTCAGTGAGTGAACCAATAAGCTCCCTGTTTGCTTAAGCCTGTCATTATTCATCAGCAGTGAAAAGCTCTAATCAAAAAGATGTTAAATAGGTGTTTTTTTAATGCTGAATTTTCTTCCAGCAGAGGCCGAAGATTCTCTAGGTTTTCGAGGTAGAAATATGAAAGAAAAACTACACAGACCCTCCTTTCCACCCCCACCCCAAAAGCTTGAAACTTGACCAGGCCTTAAGAAAGAGGAAGATGAGTAGGTTAGTTCCTCCTCTTGGGAAATCAATGACAGAACTTCCTCCAAAGACCTGAGAGTAATCATCCATTTACTTGGTGCTTAGATAGTATTTTTATATTTATTTTTTCATCAGTCCTCCCAGTTTTCCTGAAAGACAGGCTAATCGATTATTTTCATTTCCCTCAAATAGATAAGGACACTGAGACTGAAAGAGGCCAAACACACTTTCCAGCTGCATACTCACAATCTTATTGAACCCAGTATGTCTAAGCAAAAGCCTACCATCTGCATCCTCTAATCTGAGCTGATAATGACAAAGGTTTCAACTTTCCCAAGACAGCCACAACATTTTCCAATTTTCCTTTAAGATGTGAGACAGAAGAAAACTTTTTAAAGTTAATTTTCTTTTCCATTTTTTTCTTGTTGTCTTTTCAGGGCCACATCCGCAGCATATGGAGGTTCCCAGGCTAGGGGTCAAATCGGAACTGTAGCTGCTGGCAGCCTACGCCACAACCACAGCAATGCAGGACCCGAGCCGCTTCTGTGACCTACATCACAGCTCATGGCAACACCAGATCCTTAACCCACTGAACAAGGCCAGGGATCCAACCTGCATCCTCACGGGTACTAGTCAGGTTCATTACCGCTAAGCCACGATGGTAACTCCCTAAAGTTAATTTTAAATGGGCAACTTTTAGATGGCAGTACATTCTCAGAGCTTATAAAAGGATACAGTAGAAAATCCCCCCCCCACCAACCTTCAAACTGAACCTCACTCTTACTCCACAAGTAAACAACCACTTTTATTAGCGTCTTGTGTATGTATCCTCCCAGGCTTTCTTAGGCCAATTCAAATATTCATTTAAAATTTTCCCTTTTTCATTTTTCACAAACTGTTCGGCATCGTTCTTTTCCATTGACCAGTGTGTGTAATACTTCTAAAACTGCAGGTGACAGAGGGGACAGCAAAAGCTGAGGGGGTTGGGGAGAAGAGGTGATGGTCTTTGTCTTCTGCAAACAGCAGCAACAGCTGACGTCAGTGCCGTTTCGGGGGGGTGGGTGGGGAGGAGCTTGGAACAGCCATGGTAAATCCAGCCGCGGGGACTCATGGGTTTTACTCCCAGGGTACAAATGTTCAGAACTAGAACAATGAGCAAGTCCCTGATCCCAGATGGGCCGGGAAGTACAAGCAATCTCAGGAGAGTAATTAGAGGCCAGGGTTTGTGAGCTACGTGAAACACTGCTTGTCCTTCCTTCTTCCAGGCTGACTTGAAAACTCATGAGAGGCTCAAATGCACTAGACAGGTGCTCTAGGCTTCATCCCCTTTAATGAAGAGTTTGTGTGTTTCCATTTCTTGTTCCTTCACGTTCAAAGAGAGTCAACCCCAAACAGGGTGAGACCCTGAAAGGCACAGATAGCTGAAATACTGATAATCATCCTCAGAGTCATTCAGTTCGAGCTGCCCACTAAGAGGGTAGAGAAAGCACAGAAAAATGAACCTCAACTCTGGTGAAGAGGTTTTCCAAATTATAAGATCACAGAGAGACTGAACTTCTAATTCTGATCCCCTTCCCCACGATCTGCTCCAGGACAGTCTTATCCATTTCAGGGACTCAATGACACTGATTAAAAAGGCACAGTACATCATTTCACCAATGATCAGGCAGCCAAATGACAAAAAAGAGTGATTATGAAAGAGACATTAGTAATGCTAAACTATCCCAAATTAAGACAATCCCATTTATTCACATATCAAATTCTATTGCCCAGGATTAAAGGCATGTGAAATTATTTATATTTTATACCAGTTTTTTTGAGAGGGTTACATATAATCTTTAAAAGTCTGCTTTTTAAAAAAAAATTGAAGTGTAGTTGATGTAAAATCTTATGTTAGTTTCACGTGTTAAACACCTACTTGATTTAGTTAACCTATGAACCACACATATTGAAATATTACTGACTCAAACTAATAGGTATGACTGACCAGTCTTAGTAAGAAGATTCAGAAGGTACCCTCCCAAGTCTACATTGATTATTTTCATATGCATATCCAACCAGGCCAGGTTTCTTAAGACGATTAAAAAGTTTGTGCTCTTGAGCATTTTAAACACTCCCCTCTTCTGCCTAACTGCTTGCCTGCGCAGTGGAATGTACAGTATCTGTGAAGGAGAGTATTTCTCTGGCAAAACTGGTCCAGGTCTAGACTAACCCAAGAGGGATAAACAACACTTGATTCCTGCCTGACCCTGCAGTGACGGGACCAAGGGCAACTTCAACTAAAGTTTCTGTTTTCCAAGGCAAAACACCAAAAATGTTTGGTGCTTGGGGACAAGTACCTTTTCATTGTAACTGGAACTACACTGTTCGAAGTTTGATAGCCAGGCTAACTCTCCCCTTTGACATAATGCTCCCTTCTCAGTACTCTCTCTTTCCATTCTGTTTCAAAGTTTCTGATTATGAAGGTGTTATCAAGTGACTTCAATTCTTCTTCCAGACTGAACAAGCTAGAAAGGAGACAATGGAAGAATATATTCTAGTCCTTTAAAAACCACACCTTGGAGTTCCCTTCATGGCTCAGTGGTTAACGAATCCGACTAGGAACTATGAGGTTGTGGGTTCGATCCCTGGCCTTGCTCAGTGGGTTAAGGATCCGGCATTGCCGTGAGCTGTGGTGTAGGTCACAGACGCGGCTCGGATCCTGCGTTGCTGTGGCTGCGGCGTAGGCCAGTGGCTACAGCTCCGATTAGACCCCTAGCCTGGGAACCTCCACATGCCGTGGGTGCGGCCCTAAAAATGACAAAAGGAAAAAAAAAATAAAAAAATAAAAACCACACCTTGAGTTCAAATACAGATCTTGCACCTTGCAGGTGATTAGTGGCAAGCTCCCAAACTTCTTTATGCCTTAATTTCTGCAGGTGAAAACAGATGTTGTAAAACTTAACTTGGACTTCAGAACGATGAAAACATCTTGTAAATTGACACAGAGTAGGTACCCCATAAATATCAGGTATTTTTCTCCTCCAAAAGACGTGTATCTTTTGATGATATTCTATTGATATTTTTACCTGAATATGCTTATTGATCTAGAAGGCAGAACAGCACAGGGGTTAAGAATGAAGACTTTGGCTTGTGAGGTTCAAATACAGGCTGTGCTACTCACAAGCCCCAGAACCTAGGGCAAGGGCAGGATATTTAATTTTTCTGTGCCTCAGTTTATCCACTTTTGAAATGAGGACTGTATCAGCAATCTATCCACAGAGTAACTGGTAGGACGTCAAACATTTAAAACAGCATCTGGCATTCAGTAAAAACTCAACAAGGGTTAGGGATCATTAATATCCATATATCATGTTCTTACATTTAGTTTAATCCCAAATAAAACTTCAAATGAGTAACTGAAATAAAAGTTATTTTACCATTTTTTTTTTTTAGGGCCATGCCCAAGGCATATGGAGGTTCCAAATTGGACCTGTAGCTGCTAGCCTAAGCCACAGCCACAGCAACGCCAGATATGAGCCGCATCTGTGACCTACACCACAGCTCATGCCAATGCCAGATCCCAGAGCAAGACCAAGGACTGAACCTGCAGCCTCACAGATAGTAGTCAGATTCGTATTCCCTGGGCCATGACAGAAATTCCAAAGTTACTTTACTTTTACTTAAAACAAAACAAAACTGGGAGTTCCCATCGTGGCACAGCAGAAACGAATCTGACTAGGAACCATGAGATTGTGGGTTCGATCCCTGGCTTTGCTCAGTGGGTTGAGGATTCGGCATTGCTGTGAGCTGTGGTGTAGGTCACAGATACGGCTTGGATCTGGCATTGCTGTGGCTGTGGTGTAGGCCGGTGGCTACAGCTCCGATTGGACCCTTAGCCTGGGAACTTCCATATGCCACGGATGTGGCCCAAAAAAGACAGACAGATAGATAGATAGATAGATAGACAGACAGAGAGATAGATAAATACTACTTCATATGCTGCACGTGTAGCAAATTATACAAATTATTCAAAGGGAACATTTTTCAAACCTCATGGGGTAGTAGCTAAATTTACCTTTTTAACATTGAATGTAAAAACGACGAGGAAGGACTACATAATGCCAACAATATGTTAACACCAGATTTAAATAGGTGATTAAATTCTAGTTTGCGGCCCTAATGTTTTACACTTGATTCACCTAAGGTTTTCTTTTTTACTTTTGGCCATGTCTGCGGCAAGTGGAAGTTCCCGGGCTAAGAATCAAATATGTGCCAAAGCAGTGACAGTGCCAGATCCTTCACCTGTCGCACCTCAAGGGAACTCCACCTACGGTGTTCTTTAAAGATAAATTACAGGGGCTGAGGGGGAGAGGAAACAGGGAATTATTTAATGAGCAGAGTTTAAGTTCTGCAAGAAGAAAAATGTTCCGGAAATCTGTTGCACAACAACATAAATATACTTGACATCCTGAACTGTGCACTTAAAAATGGTTCGGATGGTAAATGCTATGGTATGTGTTTTCTACCACAATTTAAAAAGATAAATTGTAAGATATTTTCGGACTACATTTAAGGCTGAGAGCTACATGTCTAAGATGAAAAATAGATCAGAAAGCATTTGCAAAGAATTTTAACTACACTGACGTATAATGTGTTCACTAACAGTTTTCCAGTATCCGGGCTTCTCTCCAACCATGCTTCTTATTCTTATATTTCTCACACAGTTTTTCATGCCCTGTCTTATAATAGGTGCTAAGTGAATGCTTATACTTTGGAATAAAAAACAATTTTAAGAGTATCTATGTTAAAACCTAGAGAGTCTGTATTTGGGAGAGCAATTGAAGACAACTCAGAGCAAAAAAAACGTTATAAGCCTAGATCAGCAAACTCCTTTGTTAAGAGAAATACAAATTAAAACTATAATTTATATTCCAAGTGGGAGACAAATCAGGAAAATACATAAGCCAAGAAACAGTCACTTTCCAGGACTTAGTTGTTAGTGATAAAGACCGGATTCGTATCACAGGATGAAAAGAAAAAAAAACAAAAACAAAACCACAAAGGGAAATAATATGCAAAGGAAATAAAATAATGGACTTTCCTGACATGAATTCTCTGACCCAGGCCAGAAGGAGTTCTGTAGTAACTTTAAAAGTGTTTAAAAGTGGCACCACTCCAAAGGAAAATGAAATTAGGAAATTATCCACCCGAGTAAGGCATATAAACAACCAGATCCTCTTTTAAAACAATACAAAGTCACTATGTCTCATCCCAGTGGAAAAGCTTTTTATTAAAAAATTGATGGGAGCACTGCTCCTTTCCACCGCATTCCCCTTAGGAAATAAATGTGGCAAAGAAAAAAAGAAGCACAAGTTAACAATTTAACATTTCATTCAAGTGGATTTGAGTCTTTTAAAAGTATCTTTTCTACTTAGACACCAGCAAAATCTGATTATTAGCTATAACAGCTAATAGTACCCAGGACTCATTTGAGAATGTTCTTACAGAATGTTCAGTGAAAGTGTCTTGCTTTATCTGAATTCATTTGCCCTAGAAGAACCTCAATGCCCCTGGGAAAGGCTGGAGGCCTGAGATCCTAGTCAGCTCAGCAAATTTAAATTTAGAGCTCGGCTTGGATTCAACAAACAGTATCACATTTTCTAGAATGTACAGGAAACAAAGGAATCTCAGCTCCATTTAGAAATAAGATTTTATGGTTGATATTTACCTACAGAAGGTGGGCCATGATGTTTGGGCATTCATTGTGCAGCTGGCTATTATAAAACCGTGATTGAAGGTTTTCATATTTATGAAACAACTACTTTGAATTATGACGAACACACAAAAGTTAGCACTCATATTATATTACTCTTTCCCACAAATGAGTTTTATCCCTAGAACAGACCTATAATGAATAATAAATGCTCCATTAAGGAAAAAGGTGGGGCCATAATGATTCTTCCCATCCACCTATGAGTAAAAAGACAGAACCAAGAAAAAAATCACTCTAAGAGAAAAAAATGAAGAGCGATACTTAGTCTCCTTCATATTGAAGGCACAGAGGAAATTTATTTTAATACCATCATACAACTTTTAGAAAACAAAAGAATTTCAAGAAAGTATTAGGGAAAAAATTATTATATATTATCTCTTATCCACAGAATTTCTAACACTCACTCGGTCTGATTAGCTTCAGTTATAAAACACAGAAGTATACAAATGGTTGAACTAAAACACAACCCTCACCCCACCTCCATCCCTTGTCAATGATGCCCCGACTTTGACCTTTAAAAGCCTGCAGCAACTGCTACTTAAGTTCATTACCCATTCATGAGGGAATGGGGCTCCACCCTGTCCATTAAATTTGGTGAAATATTCATTTTATCTCTTCTGGCTTTGCAAGACTGCTTAAGGCTCTTAAGCAGCTCTAAACGAAGGAAGAATTGAAAATAGGAAGAGTCTTTTTCCCTCCAAAATTCTAGTACTTTGCAAATCACAAACATTTACTTGTCAATGTCCCATATTGGGATAGGATAAGGACCACCAAGAGCTTTTTATTCATTAATTCATTCAACCAACACTGACTGAATGCTTAACATAAGCCAGGCACTATTCTAGTTGTTTAAGATTTTCTCAGAAGAGAAAACCAAAATCCCCATCCTCGTGGAATTTATAATCTAGTTGGAAGGAGAACCAGATAATAAACAATAAAAATAATTTATGAATGTCAGAAGGCAAAATGTGCTATGGAAAACAAAACAAAACAAAAGTGAGGCAGGAAAAGCGAAAAGGAGAGAACCGGGGACCTATTTTACACCCACAGGATGGCAATAGTAAGAGGCAGGTAATAACAAATATTGCCTAGAGCATAGAGAAATTGGAACCCTTATACACTGCTGGTGGGAATGTAAAATGATGCAGCTGCTTTGGGAGAAAGTCTTGGCAGTTCTTTAAAATGTTAAACACTGAATTATCATATGACTCAGCAAGTCCATTTCTAGGTATATAATTAAGAGAAGTGAAAACATGCACCCACAGGAAAACTTATACACAAACGCTCATAGCAGCATTATCATAACAGCCAACAGAAA
Source organism: Catagonus wagneri (assembly GCA_004024745.2). Taxonomy (NCBI): domain Eukaryota; kingdom Metazoa; phylum Chordata; class Mammalia; order Artiodactyla; family Tayassuidae; genus Catagonus; species Catagonus wagneri. Next base: position 14,306,211 of record PVHT020000077.1, read on the forward strand.
AAACAACTCAAATGCCCATCAACTGATGGAGCTAAAATGTGGTTTTATTCATACAATGGAATACTATTCAACAATAAAAATAAAGTTCTGATAACATGCCACAACACGGACGAACCTTGAAGATATCATGCTAAGTGAAATGAGGCATTCACAAAGACCACGTATTTATTACATGATTCCATTTATATGAAACATCAAGAGTGGGCAAACCTAGAGAGAGAGAAAATAGAGCTTGGAGGTTTGGGGGAAAATGGAGAATGACTCCTTTTTTTTTTTTTTTTTAATGCTTTTAGGGTCACACCTGCAGCATATGGAAGCTCCCAGGCTAGGGGTCAAATTGGAGCTATACCTGCTGGTCTATACCACAGCCACAGCAACGTGGGATCCGAGCCGCATCTGTGATCTATATACCACAGCTCACGGTAATGCTGGATCCTTATCCCACTGAGTGGGGACAGAGATTGAACCCGAGTCCTCATGGATCATGGTCAGGTTTGTGACCACTAAGCCACAACAGGAACTCCTGGAGAGTGACTCCTAGTGGAATGGATTTCTTATCAGGATGATGAAAGTGCTTGAAGTTGAATGTGTGATAGTTGCATAGCATGCGATTCTTATTTAAAAAGTTGCCTCTGGGCTGGAAAAGCAAGAAGATACCACTGTATAGCACTGGGAACTATGTCTAACCACTTGTGATGTGTAACCCTGTCACCACGCTGTACAGCTGGGTATAATGTAAAGAAAAAAAAAAAAGATTAAAAAATACCTCATCTAAGTGGAATCAATAAAAAAAAATTAAATAAAACCACTGAATTACACACATAAAATGGGTGAAGTTCATGGTGTATGAGTAATATCTTAACAAAAAAAAAAGAGTGCTAGGGGACAGGACAGATTCAATAGAGGATGATGAAGGTAGACCTCATTGTGACGTTAGAATGTAAATATGGATTTCAGCGAAGGAGATGAACCATAAAGCTGAACCATGAAGCTGTGAACCATAAAGAAAGTTGGGGAAGAGTCTCCCTTTGTTTTTCCATTTCAAAGCACCATAAGTTCTATCAAAACTCACCAAAGATAGGAATTCCCATCGTGGCTCAGTGGTTAACGAATCCGACTAGGAACCATGAGGTTACGGGTTCGACCCCTGGCTTCGCTATGCAACTATCACACATTCAGTGGGTTAAGAATCCAGTGTTGCCGTGAGCTGTGGTGCAGGTTGCAGACGCAGCTCGGATCCTGCATCGCGGTGGCTGTGGCGAAGGCCAGCAGCTACAGCTCCTGTTAGACCCCTAGCCTGGGAACCTCCATATGCCGCGGGTGCGGCCCTAGATAAGGCAAAGCCAAAAAAAACAAAAAAACAAAAAATCTCGCCAAAAATAAAAGAGATAACCTGAATGGTCCTATAACTGTTAAAGAAATTAAATTTGCATCTTAAAATCTTTTTTACAAAGAAATCTTCAGGTCCAGACTGTTTCACTGGTGAAACCTATCACAATTTAAAGAAGAAATAATACCAATTTACACAATCTTTTCCAGGAATAGAAGGGGAGGAAAGAGTTCCTAACTCTTTTTATGCAGTCAGCAACACCCTGATACCAAAACAAGACAAAGACGGTACAAGAAAAGAAAACTACAGACCAATATCATGAATCTTCAACAAAATGTTATTAAACAAAATCCAGCAAAATATGAAAACAATAAGATACCACAACTCAGGGTTTATCTCAATATTCAAAAATCTATCAATGTTGGAGTTCCTGTCGTGGAGCAGAGGAAATGAATCCCACTAGGAACCATGAGGTTGCGGTTCGATTCCTGGCCTCGCCAGTGGGTTAATTATCCGGTGTCACCATGGGCTGTGGTGTAGGTCGCAGACACGGCTTGGATCTGGTGTTGCTGTGGCTGTGGCGCAGGCCAGCAGCTGTAGTTCCGATTTGACCCCTAGCCTAGGAACCTCCATATGCTGCAGGTGCGGCCCTAAAAAGACAAAAAGAGCAAAAAAAAAAAAGAAAGAAAGAAAAATCTATCAGTGTAATCAAGCATAATAATAGTCTAAAGAGGAAAAACCACACAATCATAAGTGCTGATGCAGAAAAATCTGAGAAATTCCACATCTGTTCATAATATCACAGGAAATCAAGCATAAAAGGGAACTTCAACCTGATGAAGGACATCTACACAAAAAACCTTCATCTAACATCATTCTTAATGAATGTTTCCCTGGAAGAATGGGAACAAGGCAAGGATGTCCCCTTTACCACTCCTGTTTACCATGGACTGGGAGTCCTGGCTAATGCAAAAGGGCAAGACATGAAATAAAATGCACACAGACTGGAAAGGAAGAAATAAAACCATTCCTCTTCACAGATGACAAATAAACTACATTAAAAAAAAAAAAGAAATCTTAGTAGAACTACAAGAACTGATACGTTTACCAAGGTAGCATGATACAATTATATTTCTATAAACTAGCAAAGAACAATTGGAAACAGAAAGTTTAAAATACATATCATTTACAATAGTTAAAAGAAAGAATAGGAAAGAAATATCTAAGAATAAACCCAGTACTGTTTTCTAAATCTTCAAAACACAAATTAAAGAAACAGAAGGGCTAATTAAATGGGGAGCCATACCAACTCATAACTTTGAAGATTCAACATAGCAGAAATATCTGTTCTACCCAAACGGCAATGTAGGATTCATGTAGTTCCAATAAAAACTCAGTAGAAAAATCTTAAGAATTTAAACAAGCTCATTGTAAAATTTATCTGAAAAAGTAAAGAGACTAGTTTAGTTAAAACAATAAAGTTGGAAAAATCACAGTACCTAATTTTTAGATTTATAAAGCTCAGTAATCAAGACAGTGAGATACTGGTGAAGGAGCAGATATACAGATTAAGAGCACAGAGCAGTCAGTCCAGAAACAGACCTGTAAGAATGTATGTCTTAAGTTTTGATAAAGACTATGTGGCCAATGAATTTTTGACAAAGCTACAAAGCCAATTCAGTGGAGAAAGAATAGCCTTTGCAACAAATGCCTTTGAAAATGTTTACATATGACACCAAAAACGTGGTCCTAAAAGAAAGAGGTGATGAAGTGTATGTCACTAACAGGAAGACTTCTGCTCTATAAATGACACTATTATAGAACGAAAGACAAGCTACAGGCTGGTAGAAAATATCTTTAATAATGCATCCAACAAAAGCACTGTATGTATTTAGACCATATAAAGTACTCTTCAAATTCACCATTAAGGAAACAAACGACTCAGTGAAAATTGGGCAGAAGACTTGACCACACCTTTATCAAAGAAGAGTATATGGAATAAAAATATGCTTATTGATTTTTTTAATGATGCAAAGGCAATTTCATGTGGAAAGGATGGTCTTTTCAAAAAATGGTATTGGAAAAACTGGATATTTATATGCAAAAAAATGAACCTTGACTTAAACCTCACACCTTACATTAAAAAAAAAAACCACAAAACTGATAAAACAGATCTAAATGTAAATGTAAAACACTAAATGATAAAACTAAATGTAAAACACTAAATGTAAATGTAGATCTAAATGTAAAACACTAAATGATAAAACGTATAGAAGAAATCATAGGAGAAACTTTTTGTGCCCTGGGGTTAGGCAAAGAGACCAACTACAGACTGGAAAAAAAATATCTGCAAATCATATATCTGACAAAGAACTTGTATCCAGACTATATAAAGAAACAGTAAAATGCAATAGTAAGACAATAAAGGACCCAATGACAAAAGAGGCAAAAATACTTAAACAGAAATTTTATAGAAGAGGATATATGGATGACAGATAAGTCCATGAAAAATAAGTTGAACATCATCAGCTATTAGGAAAATGCAAATTAAAACCATGGGGGGCAAATATCTACTGCCTACCTACCAGAATGGCTAAAATAAAAAATAATGACAGCACATCCACGTTCACAGCGGCACCATTCACGACAGCCATGAGGTGGAAGGAACCCAAACAGCTCCTGACAGGTGAATGGATAAACAAAATGCGGTACTTGCACGAGTGAAATACTACGCAGTCTTGAAAAAAAAAAAAGTGAAGTGCTGTCACATGCCTCAATATGAAGGAATCTCGAGGCCATTATTTACATGAAATAAACCAGTCATAACAGGACAACAACTGCATGGTTCCACTTACATGAAGTATCTAATGTACTCAAATTCATAGATATAGAAACCAGAACAGGGATCATCAGGGATTGAGGAGAGGGGGGTAAAGGGGAGTTTCAGTTCTCTAAGATGAAAAAGCTCTGGAGATTTGCTTAATGTAAACACACTTTATTACTGAAGAGTACCTTTTAAAAAAGTGGTTAAGAGTATAAACTTTATGATATGTTTTTGCCACAATTACAAAACTAATAAGAGTCCCCACTGTGGCTTAGTGGGTTAAGAACCCAATTACTATCCATGAGGATGTGGGTTTGATCTCTGGCATCGCTCAGTGGGTTTAGAATCTGGCATTGCTGCAAGCTGTGGTGTAGGTTGAAGACGCGACTCGGATCCATCATTGCTGTGGCTGTGGCGTAGGCTGGCAGCTACAGCTAGCTCCGACTGGACCCCTAGCCTGGGAACTTCCATGTTCCACAGGTGCAGCCCTAAAAAGAAAAAAAACAATTAATAATGACAAGACCAAGTGTTGACACGGATGTGGGACAACTGGACCTTTCAGACACTGCTGGTAGGAACGCAAAATTCTGGAAAAGAGTTTGGTAGTGGCTTATAAAATTAAACACACACTTAACATGTGACCCCCAAATCCAGATATTGTCCCTAGAGAAATGAAAGGTTTTGTTTACACAAAAACCTTTACATGAACTGATGCTGATAGCAGCTCTACTCATAATTATCCCAGACTGGAAACAATCCAGTCCTTCAACACATGAATCAATAAATAAACTATGGTGCATTCATACTCAAGAATATTACTTAACAGTCACAACGAATAACTGACACATGCAACAACCTGGATGAATCTCAGAAGTGCTACGCTGAGCAAAAGACGCCAGTCTCACGATTTCATGCTGAATGATTCTCATTTTCATGACATGCTCGAAACAACAAAATGATGACGGGGGGGGGTTTCAGGTGTGAGCAGTGAGGAAGTGGCGTGTGACCATAAAAAATGATAGCGTAAGAGAGATTTGGAGAGATGGAACTGTGACATATTCTGATTATGGTGGTAGTTGTGCAAAACTATACATGTATTAAAATTCATACAATGGTACGCACATATACACAGACACACACACACACACACACACAACAAACAAGAAAAAAACACAGGAGTGAAGAATGACTCCCAAAACGACCTCTTTTGATTAAGTCCTGATCACAAATGCAGTGGCAGAGAGTAAACTCGCTGGTGGTCCCTTTGTGTATCTGCCTTCCACATGGGCCAACCACAGCTACTTCTAGAAAAATCTCCAGAACCCACCATCACAGACATCAGGAAGAGTAAGAGTATCTTCCTGGGGACTGCAGGCTTACTGGCCCAAGAATGCAGTCAAAAAGGGAGGTGAAACGGGAAAGTTTTGGAAGAATCAAAAAATCCAGTTGTGTTTTCTGAAAGGCCTGTGATTTGACAAACCAGGACTCAGTGAAAAGCCTCATTCCTAAGGGCCCGGTTTGCTGGGGGAAGTTTACAGGAAATGTTTCCAAGAGGGGCTGCCAGAAACTGACCACAGGTAACCTTGAGACCCTGGGGTCTGGCCTGTGCCAACACCATTCCAGTGATCTCTCAGCTGTGACCTTTGCTTTTCTTTCCTGGAGGGGAGCCACCCATAGGCGAGCTATAAATACAAAGCAGTTTTCACACAAAGGAAAGAAAGGGAGTTGGGAAAATGTTTCCCTTTGTTCTGGAAAGGGTGAACAAGATACCTAGAAGGAATGGAGAAATGACAGGTAAGGAAGTTACAGAGAAATGTTTTGAGGAAGAAAAGAGGAACCACAACAAGAGCTGGGAGGTTGACAGAAGGAAAAAGTTAACACGAAGGAGAAGGGAAAGCTGCTGAGCTGTGTGGGTCTGGGGCTGGACGGCAGGTCGGAGACGAACGAGAAGAGAGGGACACAAGAGATGACACCAGAGCAAAGAGCAAAGGACAGGGCTCTTGGGAGCCAGGGACTTTCCCTTGTTGTTTAGTCTTGTGTCCCCAGTGCATAGAACAGATCTGGGCTCATGGTAGGGAGATCAGTAGGTAGTTGCTTACGAATGAACAGGAAGGGAGATTCCTGAGTCCAACAGCGGTCCCCGAGGAGCTCTCACTGACGCCCTGTGGCCCATGAGAAGGATAGTTGTCTTTTATAACGCGTTTCTTAGGACGTGAAGGAAGACATGCTGAGACATCGAAAACCTTCCCCTGCCGATTTTTTTAAAATAGGAATAACTGGAGTTCCCACTGTGGCGTAATGGGATTGGCAACGCCTCTGGAGCGCAGGGAAGCAGATTCAATCCTCAGGCCCGGCAGAGTGGGTTAAGGATCTGGTGCTGCTGCGGCTGTGGCATAGGCTGCAACTGTGGCTTGGATCTGATCCTGGCCCGGGAACTGCATATGTCAAGGGGTAGCCCAAATAGAAAAAAATTAAAAAAAAAAAAGGAACAACTGTCTTCGCTAGAAGCAATCACAGGGCTCATCTAGTGAGAAGTCCTGAGGCGGAAACAGAAAATGTGGAAGGTGGGGGTGGTTTTCTTCTCTTCTGGCTGAAGGTAATAATATGCAGAGTGGACCCCACAGTGAATAGTCATTTGAACTGAAGTGTCAGAGACCAGGGCTGATTTCCTGGACTGGAATGTAAGTACAAAAATGCCAGGCATGGCAAGACACGGGGTCCGTCCCATGAAAAGAGAATTGCTATGCTGGGTGGACACTTAACTGAACTGGCCCAATGAAGTCTAACTGGCCTTGAAATTGAATGAGGGAGGAAGAGGAAAAAACCCAGACTATAGTATAAAATCGGATATCATGGAGGACAGCATCTAGGATAGAAAAAACAGCAGTGGAGAATTCTAGGTATCTTTACATCCAAGAAATGTGGGCACAAAACAGGTGCAGAGACAGAAGGAGAGGAACAAAAGAAAGGTGCCATGAGGTGTCAGCAAGATTCCTGATGACTCAAAAAAGACAGATCTTCTGTAAAGCGGGGTCTCATGTCGGGAGGGAGCATGCCCCATGGGACACTATCAGGAAAGCCTGTGCCCAGGGGAAAACGCACAGAGCTGAGGGGACAGGTGCAGAGAACGTGCAGAAGTGGGTGCATGAAAGAACATTCAACGTATTGTTATAAGGGGGTGAAACACATCAGCAGGATTTGAGTGATGTTTACAGAACATTAAATGAACAGAAATGATACAGGCTACAAATGGGGAACTTTCAATTCCCTAGACATTAACTCCTACTGAAAAAATTCTTCTCATTTTAGTAGAAAGATGATTTCTGCTTCTAGACATGATTCTAAAAATTAAAAATGTGATCTGGCGTTCCCATTGTGGCTCAGGGGGTTAAAAACCCGACACAGTGTCCATGAGAATGTGGGTTTGATCTCTGGCCTCAATCAGTGGGTTAAGGATTGCAGGTGCAGCTTGGATTCTTGTTGCTGTGGCTGTGGTGTAGGCCTGCAGCTGCAGCTCCAATTCAGTCCCCAGCCTGGGAACTTTCATTTACCACAGGTGCAGCCATAAATAATTAAAAACCAATTAATTAATTTTTAAAAACTGTGGTTGGTGAAGTGTAATAAGAATTTGGGAGAAATTCACCATGTTATCTTGGCATTAAAATAGCCAAGGAGTTCCCACTTGGCAGGTTAAGAACCCAACACTGCCTCTGTGAGGATGCAGGTTCAATGCCTGGCCTTGCTCAGTGGGTTAAGGATGCGGTGTTGCTGTAAGTTGTGGCATAGCTCATAGATATGGCTCAGATCTGGTGCTGCCTGTGGCTGTGGCATAGGCCTCAGTTGCAGCTCCAATTCGACCCCTAGCATGGGAACTTCCATGTATTGCTGGTGAAGCCGTAAAAAGAAAAAAAATAAATAACAAATAAAATAGCCTAGACCAGGAACAACGAAGTATGGCCAGACCCACAGGCTACCCTGTGGGCTCCGTGAAAGCAGAGGTCTTGTCAGGCTTGGTCTCACTGTGTTCCCAGCGCCTGCTGCATTAGGTCTGGTATTCAGTTAAAAACTAACTGAATGATCTAGACAACTTACTATGGGGCAAAATGGAACTGAAAATACATCAAAGTGATAAAAAAACTTTTGGACGGAAAGACCATCACGTACCAATGTGATTAGGGAAGAGAGAGAGAGAAAGAGGTTAGCACCAGGGCATAGTTAGAAACACTGGAGAGAATGTGTTTCAGGTCAACATAACAGAAAACTTCCCTAACAATTAAAGCTAGGAATTAGGAGCTCAGGAGATAGCTGAATGAATATATGTTATCTAGGCTGCCTGAGAGAAGAATTCCTGCCCTAGAGACAGACCTAGATGACTCGTTAGGAACTTTAAGACCCTGAAATCAATTTTTTTTTCCCTAACTGAAGTATAGTTGATTTACAATGCTGTGTTAGTTTCTGCTGTACAGAAAAGTGATTCATGTATATATTTTTTTCATATTTTTTCCATTAGGTTTCTTACAGATATTGAATATAGTTCTCTATCCTATATAGTAGAACCTTGTTGTTTATCTATTTTATACACAGTAGTTTGCTTTTTTTTTTTTTTAGGACCACACCCATGGCATACAGAACTTCCCAGGCTAGGGGTCAAATTGGAGCTACAGCTGCCAGCCTACACCACAGCCACAGCCACAGCCACGCCAGATCTACACCATGTCTGTGACCTACACCACAGCTCACAGCAATGCTGGATCCTTAAGGCACCGAGCAAGGCCAGGGATAGAACCTGCATCCTCATGGATACTAGTCAGATTCATTTTCACTAAGCCATGATGGGAACTCCTATATGTAGTAGTTTGTATCCACTAATCCCAAACTCCTAATTTATTCCTTCCCCACCCCCTTTCCCCTTTGGTAACTATAAATTTGTTTTCTACGTCTGTGAGTCTATTTCTGTTTTGTAAATAAGTTCATTTGTACCATAGTTTAGATTCCCCATATAAGTGCTAACATATGGTATTTGTCTTTCTCTTTCTGACTTGACTTCACTTAGTATGATAATCTCGAGGTCTATCCATGTTGCTGCAAATGGCATTATTTCATTCTTGTTATGGCTGAGTAGTATTCCATTGAAGATAGGTACCATATCTTCTTTATCCATTCAAGTTGCTTCCATGTCTTGGCTATTGTGAATAGTCCTGCCATGAACACCGGAACACATGTATCTTCTCAAATTAGAGACTTTGCGGACTTTTTAATAATGCCATTCTGACTGGTGTGAGGTGATACCTTGTGGTAGTTTTGTTCTGCATTTCTCTGATAATTGGCTGTGTTGAGAATCTTGAAATTCTCACTTTCATTTGAAAACTCAGAAGACGTTTTGCTAAATTAACAAGAGCATTTGGCTGTATCTGGATGAATGAGTTCTAATAGTAATAGGTTTCAGTTTCAGGTATGTTGTGGATTAAACTGAATTTTGGAAATAAATTTGGGCATTTACCCATCATTCCAAGTAATCTAACCAAGCAGTATGGGGACACCACTAACATGTAAGTTGAACCCCGAGGCAGTAAAGATTATTTCAGCTCATAAAGGCATACTCGGTAGAACTTGAGATTTAGATCCACAAAAAAAAAAAATCAACCCATGAGGGATTCTAAACTTGGACTCCAAGAGGCTGTCTGATGGCCTATAGAGAAGCTGGCCTTAGATTTGAATGTGAGAAGGACACCACAACAAAACATTTATTTTACAGAGTTAAATCCCTCTCCAGGTTCCCACTCTTCTCCCAGAGAACTGTAGAGTAAAATCACGTGATTTGTTCAGAGCCATAGCACCGACAACAGATAGCGGGATTAGCAACCATGAGGTTCATGAATGTGTGTGTGAGGAATTTTAATTGGTAAATTATTGGATAGAGTCGAGTTGATACTGGATTACATTCACAGTCTATCAACACCATTATTAGTCAAAAGGAAATGCATGCTATCTCTACCGCGTGGGATCATTTAATAGGATTGTCCTGAGGGCTTTTCTTTCCCTCCTTCTTGTTTTTGCTCAAACGTTGCCTTCCCTCATTTTAAGCTGAAACTTCCCTCCCACATTCCCTAATTTTTGCTTAATTTTTTCTCTTCTCACTTTCTAATATGCTGTCCAAGTTACTGAGTTTACTCCCTGCCTCCTACCCTGTTAGAATGTAAGCCCCATAAGGGAAGGCAGTTTGTCTCTTATTTCCTGGTATCACTAGAGTCTACAATAGTGCCTGACACATAGCAGATGTAGATGCTCAATAAACATCTGTTCAGAAGACAAAAGAGTACTGCCTAAAATATAAGCAAGGAGCTCTGTGTGGACCAGGACGTACTGTGTGGTCTCTGTAGGCTATGTAACGTTCCTCTGCTGCTATAAGTTGAAAAAAAGGGGAAATTCGCTTCCCTTCCTGCATTATGGTGTGCTAGTGAATGATATATGAAGGCACTTCCATTATTATTATTTTTTTTATTGCCACACCTGCGGCATATGGAAGTTTCCAGGCTAGGGGTCAAATTGGAGCTGCAGCTGCTGATCTATGCCACAGCCATGGCAACACTGGATCCGAGCAACATCTGAGACCTACACTGCAGCTTGGGGAAATATTGGATCCTTAATCCACTGAGCCACAATGGCAACTCCACTTTCATCTTCTTAATGAAACAAGAAAGATAAAATGAAAATGCTGTCACTTATTAATGCAACCAGACCAGTCCTGAACAAATATCACCCTGAGAAAATCCTCTAACTCTGCCCTACCTTCTAGATATAGAAATGAATCATTAGCAGCAATATTACGCCTCTATGACTATAAACAATAGTATCTTAAATGAACCAAACATAAATTTGATCCTTGCCAACATTTTTCTATGTCTACACTGCTGAAATCAGGCGGTTCACATAAAACCAAAATAATTCTTCAGACCAAATTCTTGCAGCAAAAACTCTAGAATATGAAGCAAACCCAGATATTAGGGTCACCTTTCAGTGATCAATACTTACTGATCTGGGTATGAAGTTATATTCTAGAAAGGCCACACAGTGTAATGGTAAAACATTTTGCTCTGGCACCATATTGCTTGAATTCAAATACTGCTTTTGCCTCCTACCCTGCTGTGTTTCCTCGGGCAAATCATTTGAATTTCCTGGCCTTAGTGTCTTCATCAGTAAAACTCGGATAAAGTAGCATTTAAACTTCATAACCTTTGAAGATTAAGTTAGTATGAATAAAGTTCTTGAAGCAGAACCTGGCACATACTAGCATTCAATAAAAACATAGGCACTATTAGTAGGAGTGTAGAGTGCCTTCAATAAATTAAAGTTTTTACCAGATGACTTTCTGCAAATTACTCTGATTCCTAGAATGCAGATAACTCGAAACAATGTTATCTAAAAATCTAAACAGGCATTTCTTTCCCATTACTAACAACACAAATGTCGAAAGTAAATTGCCTTGATTTTATTTATTTAGGTATGTAACTGACCCTTAAAATAAGGGCAAAAGATAAGAAAGAGACATTTCCACTAATTATTTTACTGGCTTGTTAGTAGAGGACATGGTTGTAATTGTGAGTACATTGTTTTCAGTAATTTTTTTTTTTTAATGGCCACACTTTCTGCATATGGAAGTTCCCGGGCCAGGGACTGAATTTGAGCTGCAACTGCAACTTACGCTGCAGTTGTGGAAATGCGGGATCTTTTAACCCACTGTGCCAGGATGGGGATCGAACCTGTACCTCTGCAGTGACCTGAGACGCTGCAGTCAGATTCTTAACCCACTGTGCCACAGCAGGAGTTCCTAGTTTGTATCTTAATCTATTGTCTTTATCTTTGCCATGATATTTTTTCAATCTTCAATTTCCTTTGTAAAGTCCTAAAGTATCCAATACTGTATTTTTAATTACAGTGGATATTCAATAAATAAGCAATTCAAGGCACATTTTAATAGTACACACACCAGGTTCAAATTGATGTAAAGCACCTAAAGTGGGGCAAAGATAATGTGACACAGTCTCTGCCCTTCAGTGGTTTACATAACAAATTGGTAGCAGACACATAAACCAGGAAAGAAGTCAAAACATACACGTCCTAGCAGGAGGACAAGGAAAGGAGAAAAGGTTCCCACAAGATGATCCAGAATCAACGTCAATAATGCCTTCAGGACAGAAGAGATGTTATGACCCTTCCAAGGCTAGTAGTATTTCCGCAGGTGCAGATAAGAGGGAAGAAGCCTGGGGACACGAAGGCTCAGGGCATGCTCAGTGAGGGACCCTGGATGACAAAAGTCCAAGGCAAGTGACGAGTAGAGAAAGATAAGACCGGAAAGGTCGGTCAGGGTTACACTGAGGAGAGCTGAAGAGTCTGGACTTCATTTAGGAAACAGCATGGAGAGAGCCCCACTTTTTGAGCAAGAAGCGAAGGACCCAAGTTCCCCCTGAGGTGCTGGTACCCAGGATGCTCTAGGTGGGGAGGGGAGCGATCTCACCACCTGCTTTCCCCAAATCGCAATAATCTCTGCTCTCTCCGGCCACCCAGCTCTTGGGATGTGCCTGTGTAGCAACAAGAGCTCCAGCACCGGAGGGCTGGGGTCTGAGACGGCCACACTTGCAGACCTAGCCCCTGTGCGCCCCCCACCCTTTTTTCCCTTTTTATGGCTGCGCCTGCAGCATATGGAAATTCCTGGGCTAGGGGTTCAATCAGAGCTGCAACTGCCAGCCTACACCACAGCCATGGGAAAAACTGGATCCAAGCCACACCTGCGACCTATGCTGCAGCTTGTAGCAACGCCAGATGCTTAACCCACTGAGCGAGGCCAGGGATAGAACCTGCATCCTCATAGAAACTACATCGGGTCCTTAACCCACTGAGCCATGGCGGGAACTCCCATGTTCACTTTAAACAGTGAGTTTCTGTTCTGAATCCTTTGGTAACTTCCTGTCCCAGTTACGAGCTCTATCTCCTGCTTCCTTAAAAAAAGAAAAAAAAAAAAAAGATAAGGGCCCTGTTTGAGTCTTTCTGATTTCAGCACCATCTGCCCACGAATACTACCACCTAGGTAAAGAACATACTGGCTACTAGGGCTTGCCCGATTTCCCAGTCTCACTCGCCTGGATGCTTTGTTATGCTGCCCTACCTGGTGGGCCACGTGCCATTTTGTGGTGAAGGTCCCTGTGCTCTAGTTGCCGGCCTGAGACCTGACAGTTATCTTGGTTACTCTGGAGCTCCTGAGTAAATCTGTACCATCCTGAACCTTCTCTGTCAGCCTCACCAGCTGGGTCAGGTTCCCCTCCTAGGCAGGCTTAACGCCAGAACCTAGCCTCCCCCCGCTTCCTCTAGCATTCCACAGCTTTCAAGAGCTAGCGTGGCTTGTACCTAAGTAGAGCAAAGAGGCTACCTGCAATAACTGAGACAACCGAACGACATGGACCAGATAGTGGGGGCTCGGCGGAAAGGCTGATGGTAGGGACCCTCAACTAGGAGAAATAAATCAAAGGTTTAGGAACTAAGAAGATGTAGAAGATGGTAAGAGACAAGGACAGGTCAAAGAATTCCATGGTCAAAGTCTGGATGCCAACGACAGCTACCTCTGCTGTAGCAGGGATAGCTGGAGATGGCAGGGGATCTGCTTTGGTTTGGAAAGTGTTTGTACGCAGGACGTTCCCTCCCTCTCTGTGCTCCTTCATAGCATGTGTCAGTCCCTTCCCTCTATGATGACAGCGTAACTGAGCACAGGAACGATAAGTAGGGCTAGCATAATGCAACTTTCTGCTGACTACTCCTGGTGCCAAGTGAACTTTATATTTTCTACCTCGCATCACTAAAAACAATTTGTTTCTATTCCTGCAATTATGTTCTAATACTATCCCGAAACACAGAAGTAATTGTGAAAGTGGAAGTTTATGAAAAAGTAAAGATATTAAGCTGAAGGCATTTTTGATGTTAAGCTGATGTTATTAACTGTGGATATTTGTTGAAGAGAAAAATAAAGAATTTAGTTGTGGTGTTCCCTTATGGCACAATAGGTTAAGGATCCAGTGTTGTCATGGCAGCAGATCCGGTCACTGTCATGGCTCAGGTTCGATCCCCGGCTGTGGAACTCTGACAAACTGTGGGTGCAGTCAGAAAAAGAATTAAGTTGTAAGATGTCTGTTTGGTGCCATAACCTTAAACAATGTTGAAGAGTCATTCTTGTAAAAGAACACTGTTGCTTTCTCATATTCTTTTCAAACTCTGTGATCCCTGTAGGGAGGCATGGAATTAGACGGAGTGCAATTACTCCAGTCACCTGCCAGGTCACTCAGTGGCTCGAGGAAGAAGTAAGGGTGGTCACAGGTCTACAGACCTTCTATTCTAAACCAGGGTACATATCCACAATTATGCTCTCAGATATCACAACATCTCATTATGAAAACTTCTCAATCTAACTCTGTAATCTTACAGCCCAACTTAACTAAACACCTCCCCTCATTGAGTGAGAGCAAAATCTGATGCAGGTTTCTTAAAATTTTCACCATGAAAATCCGATTTCTTTTTTTATCTTTTTAGGGTCGCACTCATGGCATATGGAACTTTCCAGATGAGGGGTCGAATCTGAGCTGCAGCTGCTGGCCTACACCACAGCCACAGCAATGCCAGATCCGAGCCGTGTCTGTGACCTGCACCACAACTCACGGCAGCCCCGGATCCCTAACCCACCGAGCGAGGTCAGGGACCGAACCCGAGTCCTCATGAATACCAGTAGGATTCGTTACTGCTGAGCCACAATGGGAACTCTGAAAATCTGATACTTTAATTAAAAAATTGACACCCAGAAGCAAATTCTCAGTGCCTGGTATGTACCCTATTTTCAAGGTGGGGTATGTAGACCATAAGAATGCAGTTTGAGTTAACACACAGTCCTCAGGCACCACTGCCCAGCAGGTGTTGGGGCAGATGTGCTTGGGCTCCGCCTGGAACCTGGGTTTGAGAGATGTAAGCACCAAGGAGGGAGCAGAAAGAGAAGGGCAAACCTCCCTCACAGGCTTAGAGGAAATAGGAAGGGGAAGTGAGGGGACAACGGAGACAGGAAAGTCAAAGAGAACCAAACAATGACACCTTTTGTAAATCAATTAAGAGCTGTTCGGTAACACAAGGAAAGACTAATCAGTAATGGCGGTGTTGCTGAGGCTGAGATGGGTACAAATGAGACAGTAACACTAGATTTCCTGACTGGGAGGCTTGGAGCTCCCCCAGGGGGGTGCTGGACGCAGGCGCAGATTGCGGAAGGAAAGGAACGAGTGGGAAGAGTTTGGGCAGCGGAAGCCGAGGACACAGGCTGGACTTTCAGGAGGTCTGGCCTTGGTGGTGCCGGACTGCGCAGAAGTGAGGGGACGGCCACGTCTGGGAGGGCGCTTCTACCGCCGGCTTTGGGGGGCTGAGAGCACATGTAAGATCCAGAGGGAGGAACCTCAGCCACCGCTACCTATCCCTTCAGGAAACAAACAAACAAACAAACAAAAAACACACACAGGTATGAACGGAACTGTGAGTTCTAAAGATGAGGAAGGGTAGAGCTTGGTGGAACCAAAGAAGGGCCCTTTCACTCAAGAGATCAATGGTGAAGAAAAGACTTGTTAAGTAGAAAAGAGAGTTAAGTAGAAAAGACTATTCTGCCCTAGAACCCAACAGCCTATGGACCATCCTAAACGGAGCTGAAGACACAGGTAACTTTCTGCTTTAAAACAAGACCAGACACAGGCCCAGCCTGCCTTACAGGACAAGAGAGCTTCCACTATCTGGGTGACTCAAGGACCTCCAGGGCAGGCTGAGGACAAGACCCGGTCTTACGTCCCACCACCAGAAGAAAGGTGTGAGAACAACGGCACTTACTCCCATGGCATTAGAAAATCAGCGTTGCATCCTATCTACCAGCAAGTAAAAGAATTCCAACAGACACCCGGACTAGCAAAAGTGGTACTAACTGCTATGTAACAGAACACAATACGATTCATGTCCATTTGGCTGGAAAGCCAAGAGTTTAGGAGAAGGAAAAACAAAGAAGAGTCACTTTTCTTGGAAGAAATGCAACTTGTCTCAAATCCCAAAATCCTGTAGATCTTGCCTGAGGTGCTCTTTGAGCGCAGATGGCCTTGTCATATCCAAAATCCTGGATTTCACTGTTTGAGAGAGGGTGTTCAAGCAAGAAGAAAATGCACTTTTCTTGGTTATTTCCAAATGCCAGATTTCCTCTAGATGTGACGTGCTTTCTCAATGAGAAAAAAACACGTTATGTCATTTTGTTCATCCCTTTATTTTAGCCTTAACTAATACATTCCATAAAACTCAGCAGAAATCAAAGCCTTAAAAAATATATATATATTTTTACATAAATGACTGTGTGTGTGTGTGTGTTTGTGTGTGTATGACAGTAAACTACGTGGGACACTTGATAATATCTTACGAAATTCAAGAGAAACAGTAATAATAACATGGGTTTAAAAAAAGTGATATAAGTAAATGTAGCAGGAAAATTCACAATGAATTGCTAACATATTCACTTGGCTTGTTTTTATTCTACTACACTACAATTTTGACACCAAGACAAAAAAAAAAAACCCAAAAGACAAAAACAACCCAATGAAGCATCTAATAACCTTCTCAGGCTTTTAATGTATTTCTGTAGTCTTTAGGAAACAGAAATACAATATCCACAAATATTTTCCTGGAGCTCAACTTATATAAAATCCTATGTGAATTTAAAAAGGAAACAATACAAAGATGACTAGGCTATCTTCAATAAACTTGGGATGATATAAAATAACATTTAATGCTGTTTAAAATGACTTTTCTTAAATATTCTGGGTTGGTGAAAATGTTACAGCCTCTCTATTTCCGAAATAATTTTCAAAGAGACGACAAGAAAAGGTGAAGAGAGGTTCTTTGTAACTGTTTCTGTTTTAGGGAGAGAGAAGTTAGCAGCCCAGATGCAGGAAAACAGCAAGAGAGACAACTGAAGAGACTTCCATCATTTTTCTCAATATCATCTTTTTTTTTAAACTTGATCTCAAAAGTATACTTTTTTTAATTTTATTAAAGCACAGTTTATTTAGAATGTTGTGCCAATTTCTGCTGTACAGCAAAGTAAGCCAGGCATACATACACATACATTCTTCTGCTCATATCATCTTCCATCATGTTCTATCCCAAGAGATTGGATATAGCTCCCTGTGCTTTAAAGGAGGACCTCATTGCTTATCCATTCTAAATGTAATAATTTGCATCGACTCATCCCAAACTCCCAACCCGCCCAACTTCTTGCTCCCCACAGGTCACCACAAGCCTGTCTTCTATGTCTGTGAGTCTGTTTCTGTTTTGTGGGTAGGTTCATTTGTGCCATATTTTAGATTCCAATATAAGTGATGTGATAGGTGTTTGTTTTTCTGACTTACTTCACTTATATGAGAATCTCTAGTTGCATTCAAGTTGCTGCAAATGGCATTAATTTTTTGTTTTTTTTACGGCCGAGTAGTATTACATTGTATACACGTACCATATCTTCTTATTCTATTTATCTTTCGATAGACATTTAGCTTGTCCCCATGGCTTGGCTACTGTGAATACTGCTATTCTCTGGAGGCTTACTCCCATCCTAGGATCCATGAAAACTTGGAGAGCCAGAGTCCCCACTGCTTAGGAAATCTAAGAGGGAAGAACTTCAGAAGGTCAGCATATTTCGATCCCAAACTGAACGACAAGGCAGAATGAGATGCCCAGCCAGGGGCTGGAAGCAGTCAAGGACCCACAACAGAACCTGGAACTGAAAGCACATTAGAATTCAACTCATTCAACTCTGATGTGACTTGCTTGAGGTCACACGGCACCTTGGTGGCAAGGACACAACTAGAACCCGGATGTCCTCCCTCAGCAGAGCACTCTGCCATCACTCCCCGCTGCCTCCTAACTCAAGAAGCCCACGAGGAACTAAGGAAGATTCTGTAACCAAGCTATCATTATGTGCCCTTAAGCCGAGGCTTTTTTCTTTGCCTATCTTTTTATGATAGGTAGAGAGATGAGAAAAATAAATAAACCCGATATCACCATCGCCCAGCTTAAATAATTACCAACTTGTGGCAAATCTTCTTTCATCTATATGCTCTCCCACCCCCTTCCAGGATTATTTTGAAACAAATCCCAGAAACAGTATCACTATTTCTTCTTAAATATTAAATGCTCAAAGAAATGACGCAGCCACAAATGCAGCAGAGACAATTTTCTTTAGGAAGCCCTGATGTCTCTGTCCTGCGCCCTCATGCTGTTGGTGGTGGTTTTCATTTTATTTCACAGCTCTAGAGCTAAAAGCTAGTTCTTATCTCAGTACAGACCAGTAAGATATGCTCTATGATCTTGTACACACACGGACAATACACACGGACTCTGGTGCAGTGAAGAATTTTGATGAAGGGCTTATTTTAGACAATAACAACAAATAATGGAGAAACAAGAGACAATAAACATGGAGAAAGCTGAACTTATACCAAGAGATAAATGCTTTTCAAAGTTCTCTTGTGACGTGGGGTGGGGATGGATCCACTGACACTGGACATTTCTTTCAACCTGGCCTGAAATTTAAAGTCAACTTCCTTTATGAGTCCATTTGAAAGGAACTAAACAATGTAACTCTTAAGGTTTAGCAAATACACAAAATAAAATAATAATGAAAAGTTTGCACACTAATAGGGTTATATGACTGCTCTAGGACACAGACCATTTATTTGTCCTAAAGGACGTGATGGAGATTTAAAATCAATAAATACGCCAACATGTTTCTTTCATACAACCATTTAAATTTTGCCCACGAAACAAATATATTTAAAAGACATTTTAAAAATTCTTAATTAACAAATAGAACTCTAAGTTGTTTCATCCTTCAATGAAATAATTTCATTTCAAACATATGTTAATTTTTTCAGAAACAAAAATCCCCTGCAAGATATAATTTTTCACCTTTTGGAAAATTTCGCAACTTATCTTCCAACAAAGTTATGATATTCATACCTGCTGATGTTTCTCTAAATTTGTCACTGGTCTTCTTTTTCCTCCATTTCCAAGGCTTAAAGATTTTACCGATGGTGGAGAGTTTCCCCTTTCTCTTGAAGGGAGGTGTTTGGGAACCCGCAGTCGGAGCATCTGAGTTTGCTATAGAAGCTTTGTCCAGTCCATCAACTATATAAAGAAAAGTCAAGTCAGAGAGAGCCTGAAGTAAATGATTGAAACATCACCTATTTCTTCCTGCACTGTAAAAGTAAACATGCCCACTTTAATTGGAATTTCACATAAAGTTTATTTTGCCCCATTGTTCCCTGCTGGTAGAACCCTCTAATATCAATCAATCAGAAATGACAATCTCCTTAATCACTTTGAGGAAATAGAAGAGAAGTAAGAGATTTACATATTACGTAAGGCCAGATGAATAAGGGTCTGTGACGCATAGCTGAATCTATCTGCAACAATTACATCGATATTTTGTACAGAAATGGAGAATTCTAAATATTTCTGAAATGGGACGTTCTTCCAGAGACTAGTTTGGCATTCTCAGTAACGAATACTGCAGTTACGGTGTAATTAAAACCATGTTTTTTTTTCCTTCGCAAAGTAAAATTTCCTGCCAAAAAGCTAAATTCTAATTTTTACCAAACTATCTTATGCTTCTAATTACAAAAAAGTTTTCAGCTTCAATTAAACGGATAGCCATCACTAATGACAAGAAATATGTGGAAAATGTGAATGTTCCAAGTAATAGAAAATATCTTTATGCACCTTAATCAGTTTATCAATCAGTTGAAAGGTGCCAAAAAGGTGACAAAATCAGACTCCAAGTTCCCTTGCACTATGTTTCTAACAAAAAGAAGATGGTGATAACATACTACCCCAATTATCAAATGTCAATGGCAAAAATCTGGAAGCAACTCAGAATGAATAAATTATGGTATTATTTATGCAATGAAATAGCACTCCGGAATTTTTGAAAAAAACGAGCCATTGATACCTACAGCAACTTGAATGCATCTCAAAATATTGTGCTGGAAAAAAAGCAACACATAAAGAGTACATACTGTGTGGTTCTATTTACATGAAGTTCTAAAAAAGGCAAAATGAATTAATGAGGGAAACAAATAGAAAAAAGAAGAAAAAAGAAAGAACAGTAGTTACTTCTTGGAGTGAAATGGAGGTAGGATTTAATTGAGAAGAGGCTTGAGCAAACTTCCAGGGGTGACGGAAATTATCTCAATAAAGGATGGACTGTATAAAATTCATCAAATGATGTTTACAATATTGTGCATTTTACTTTATATAAAATTTACTTTTAAAAAACTGTAAGTAAATAGTGAAGTCTAAATAAAGTCATGCATGCTGATGTGTTTAGGGGTGAAGTGTACTGATGTCTATCAAAAATAATAAACGTGGGAGTTTCTGTGGTGGATTTGGGGGTAACGAACCTGACTAGCATCCGTTAGGATGTGGGTTTGATCCCTGGCTTTGCTCAGTGGGTTAAGGATCTGGCGTTGCCGTGAGCTGTGGCTCAGTTATGGCATTGCTGTGCCTGTGGCTGTGGCTGGCAGCTGGCAGCTACAGCTCTGATTTGACCCCTACCCTGGGAACTTCCATATGCCACAGGTGCGGCCCTAAAAAGATGACAAAAAAAAAAAAAAAAAGGATAGGTGGAATGGACAAAGGGTTAAATTTTTGATAAAGTAAAATACTGTATAATTCTTTTATCTTTAAAACTTTTGTAATAAAATACTGGGAAAATAAAACAAAATTGAATGACAAGAACCTCTGCCTCTAGGAAGATGGAGCAGACTTACTTTTTCCTCTTCTTCCTGCTAAATACAACTAAAAAAACAAAAAATAAAAAAAAACCCTGAAACATAAAACAGACATAAAAAGACTATAGCAGGTGAAAGGAAAGTAGACCAGCTTAGGACCTCAGGACCTAAGAAACAACACGGAGGTAAGATCCCTGGGTTTTCTTTTTGTGTCACGTATTCCAGACTTGCAGCTGAAGCAGTCACTCAGTGGGCACAGACCAAAAAAGCCTCAACAAATGCCGGCTCTCTCTAGCCAAAGGAGCAGGAAAGGGACAGCCTATCAAGACAGAAAACTTATAGACAGTAACTACTCCAGCCAAACGCCGTAGCGGAAAGTAGGGCTATCCAAGCCAACAAAGACTGAGTGGAGAGATTAGACTTTTATCCTCACAAAGCTCTGACAAGGGGCCCCAACACCCCGATCAGAGTGGTGGCAGAGAGGACCAAGCAGGGAGCCAGGACCTTCACGCGTGCCAGCTTTTTTGATCTATGACCACTGATGTAAAGAAACAACTTCTAGGGTGTCAGTGGAGCCTGAACTTCGACCCCTACCCAACAGTAACAAGGTATCTCTGCTTTTCCCTTCCACCCCCAATATTGGGGTGGCACCAAGACACTGCCCAGTGGGAACAAGGCTACTCCCAAACACTACGGTGTCAGTGGAAACCACATGGGGATCAGACTGTGCCCCATACTAAAAAGGACACCCCTCTGCCACCAGAGAGCACCAGAAGATGAAGGGAGAATCTGGGTTTTTTTTTTTACCTCCGCCTGGCAGTAATGAGGTGGCACCCCTTGCTGGAGAGATATCAGACATCAATTAAAACAAAAGGTTTCAATAAGACTCAATGAGTCTCATAACAGAAGACAGAAAGGTCTAAGTTTCAATCAAAAACCACCTGACATACCAAGGACCAGGAAAATCTTAAACTGGATGGAAAAAGACAGTCAAGCCACGGCAACACCGAAGTCCTCATGAGTTCTCCTTCCAAACAGGAAGGACAAATCCCATTCTTCCCACTTGTGAAGTCTTCTCTAATTTCAGGTGGAAATGCAAGTTCTGCAATGACTGATTCTTCTATAAAAGGTTCCCAGCCCTGCTTTACCGACCCACACTGGCCACAGGGCAACAGACAGAGAGTGAGACGGGACAGACTGAGTTTAAAGCTAAGCCAGAGTTAAAAAGTAAAATCCTTATTTTCTGCACGTCCACTCCTGTCCACTGCCTTCTTTAAACCAGGGGCAAAGCCAGGGAAAAACTGACCATATGGTATTTCTTCTCCACTGAGACTTTAGGCTAAAGGCTCACCTTAAACACTTTAAATGTCGTGCAATATAAAAGGGCTATCACAAACACAGGAACTAAAGCTCCCATCTCAGATTCACTCTGCGGCCACAGGCATACATTTAGTTCTCATCTTCTCTCCACCCCCATATCCAGTTCCCTGACACTCCATCAAAATTCTGCTTTTGACCTGAACCACTAAGGAATAGTCTATTTTTCCTCCTGAAAACAAAAACAAAAAAAATGAAATAAAAAACTCAATAATTCTCTAGGTGACAGAAGATGACAGATGGGGAGACTGAATGAGGTCGTTGATAAATCAAAATAAAAGCCTTAATGTTAAATATACAGCTGCCTAAGACATTAAGGGCCATACTTTTACTTTGCATTTACAGCTTTAGACTTTATCTCTACTCTGGAAATGGCCTGGTGCCAATGACCACAGCAGAGCACACACACATGTACCTTTTGCCTGACTGAATGAATCCACCTATAATTTTGTAATTATCGGGCTGTTCCATGAAACCACACTTGCAATTAGGAACCGTACATTGGCACAGTTGGCCACACTGCCACTGCAGTTCTCTTAAATCAGGAACGTGAAGCGGACTGCCATCTGCTTTGGAATAATACGACAGAACATCAACTCTTCTTTCTTCCAAACATCTAGGATACTGCCAGGGCCGTTGACAATTCTATCATTTTTATTTTGGCCCAATTTACCATTAGAGCCAAACTGAAACTCTCTAAGTTTTTTTCCCACAAGTCTAGTGACTTTGGCATTTACACGCAGATAAGAACAAATTGCCAGGTAAATTCCAGATGAAAGCCTCAATTTCCCGGCTGTTTTAAATGTTAATTTTGATCCACTTATATGTCATGGAGAGGGCCCCTCTGTTCATCAGGACTTCTTTTTCAGACCAGAAATCAACTTTCAAATATTGTGCTATTTAAAGTATTTGAAATACAGTCATTAGCTACTTGAATGTATACATTTTCAGGGACACGTCTCAGTTTATCTTCCCACCAAAACCAGCTCATTCCTAACAAGACGTCCCCACACCACCAACTAGTAAAATTCAGGAAATCTGTGCAGGTTTTATTTTTCATTTAAATAGAAATTTACCAACAGTACTAACGTGACCATAGAAGCCAAAAATAAATGAGGCTACATAATTATCATATAAAATAAATTATAGGCTCGCATAGTCTTTCTTTGAGATCTCAGAGCTGAATGACAGGGATTCTTAGAAAACCCCCATCTATTTCATATAAGAGTGTGTAGTATTTTTATAATATTCTAAAGTTCTCTGACATTATAGGTATTTATTTCAGATTTTTTCTCCACACATAATTATTTTGGTCATTGAGAAAATGAGACCAATGTGGCAGAGTATTCTACCTCACAAATTTCAGAGGTGAAAGATCATTCAGAAAAGAAGCTTAATAAAAGAATTTCTGGTACTGATTCTGAAGAAAGTGATAGCCACTCTGTGAAAAAAACAGGTGGCAAAGAAGACCTCAAATGTCTTCTGAGTATCTTTAAATATTTAAAGGTTAAAGAGAACACATTTTTGATGCCCAATAATAATGATAACAGAGAAATCGTGAGGTAAAAAAAATGTTGATAATACTCTTCTGAACTAAATGTATGTTTACAATATTACTCCTAGTGATTTTACTGTGCCAAAGAATACACCCATTAAAAAGGCATTGTACAGGAGCTGCAACCGTGGCACTGCGGGTTAAGGATCCAGCTTTGTCACTGTTGCGGTTCAGGTTGCTGCTGTGGGGCAGGTTGGACCCCTGGCCCAGGAACCTTCATACACTGCGGTGTGGCCAAAAAAAGGGGGCAGTATTGTACAAAAACATCGGACACTAAAAATCAAGAACTTAAAGAAAACAAGCAAATCGATCTTCATTTCCTTAAAATATGATTTCTAAGCTATCTTGCTGTGCCTTTGTAAGTTACTATCTTTCATTCATCACTGCATACTTTTCAAAAATTTCTACTACAGTGTTTTCATTCTGCCACCTTCTTTTTAAAGACCACAGAACACCCGGCAAAGAAACATTAGGACAGCACTTAGGGAAGATTTAACTTTGGTTCCTACCCCCAAGTGAGGCCTCTCTCTCAGGAGACAGAGACTTAGAAAACGTGCTCTCAGACGGGGCATACATCCAAGTCTGGGCACAGAACCAAGCAGACAACAGGGTCAGAGGGGACTGATGCTATGAACCACTGCAGACGAGACTGGATCATCATTTCTAGGGAAGCCAAGCGGCTCTCCTTGTCTGGAGTTGTCTAAGGGAGATCCTTGCTCTCTTGCTCATCTGCGCTTACAATGGACTGGATCGAATCCCTCCCTCCAGGGGGGCAGGATGAGTGACCAGTGGAAGGGAAGTGAAAAAGAACAGAAGAATCAAAATTTGTGGCACCACACAGAGTTACGATTTCATTCCAAAACCGTTATACTTGTAAACTAGATAGAACGAATGGACGGTGGATGCTGGGAGTCAGACTTCTCACTCTTGGAAAGGAAGGCTGCAGATGAGCAAAGGGGAAGCCAGAATGACTCATGTGGCGCTGGATTAGGGTCGCAGACATCAGCATGAGCTCAGTTTTGTCCAGATAGATATACACAGATAGAGAGAGACAGGTAATAGCTGTGTGTACAAATACGGCTCTGTGTACACACATGCAGTTCTTACTTGTTCCAAGGGGCTAGAAGCAATGACACCTCACTGAGCACTCAGGTCTGGGTTTCTTTTTCTTTTTCCTTTTTTTTTTGTCTTTTCTAGAGCCGCACCTGTGGCATATGGAGGTTCCCAAGCTAGGGGTCTAATCGGAGCTGTAGCTGCCGGCCTTCGCCACAGCAACAGCAACGCGGGATCCGAGCCATGTCTGCAACCTATACCACAGCTCACGGCAACGCCGGATCCTTAACCCACTGAGCAAGGCCAGGGATCGAACCCGCAACCTCATGGTTCCTAGTCAGATTCATTAACCACTGAGCCACAATGGGAACTCCAGGTCTGGGTTTCTAATAGCAGTCTCCAAGGAAAGGAACTGGATCTCTTTCCAGAAACAGCTGCTTCTAGGGATGGGACGAGGAAGATACTAGATGAGCCTGGAGCATCTTACAGTGCCAGAAAGTAAGCAAGGGCTCAAAAAGTATTCTGATGAGAGAATGTCAAAGTCACACAGGTGCCAATTGAAAGAGTCCCACATGGCAAAGGTGGAAGAATTGGAGCAAGAAAATAAATTGGAGCAACAAAATAAACAGTATAGTATAACGGAATCACTTTGCTGTATACTTGAAACTAACACAACATCGTAAACTATATTCTGTTAAAAAAGATTTAAGAATCTAAAATAACCAAAAAATAGTGTAGTAGCAGATTATAATCTAAAGTATAAAATAAATATCTGAGTCCATATTGATACAGATAAGTACTGAATAAATAAATGTGGGATAGCAGAAAAATCTACAGAAGAATTGCAAATAATTTACATAAATCCTCCCCTCTCAAGAAGGTGAATCTTGACTCCCCACTCCTGAAATGTATGCTGTACGTGGTGGTTTCCTTCAAAAGACGTCAGTAGGCAAAGGTGGGGGAAAGGAGGGACTTCACAGTGGAGAAACGTGAGAAACACTACATCACCCAATTGACGGGTATTTTTTGTTTTTGTTTCTCTCTCCCTCCCTTCTTTTAATGGCCGCATCCACGGCATGTGGAAGTTCCTGGGCCAGGGACTGAATCTGACACACAGCTGGGGCAACACTGGATCCTTTAACCCATTGTGCCGGGGCCAGGAATCAAACCCATGCCTCCACAGCGACCCAGGCTGCTGCAGTCAGGTTCTTAATCCACTGTGCCACAGTGGGAGCTCCCAAGTGATGGATGTTAACTTGAGGTCACGTGGAGAGCATGGACCCTCTGATATGACGGGTGAATGTCAGACTTCAAAACCTATAACCCCACTGTAACCATGAGAAAAGCACTAGACAAACTAAATTAAGGGACATTTACAAAACACCTGATCAATAAATATACCTCAAGGTCATCAAAAACAAGGAAAGTCTGAGCAATTGTCATAGACCGGAGGAGGCTAAGGAGACATGATGAGTAAATGAAAAGTGGTATCCTGGATGGAAGCCTGGAACAACAGTAACAAAAAAAGGACCTTAGGAAAAAAGTTGTGGAATCCTAACAACTATGGATTTCAGTTAATAATAACGCACCACACCACCTCGTTAGTTGTAACGAATGTATCCTACTCACTTAAGAAAAGAACAAGAGAAACTAAACTAGAGGTATAGGAGAACTCCCTGTACCATCTTTGCAACTTTTCTACACATCTAAAATTATTTGAAAACAAAGGGTTCTTTTGCAAAAATAGGCATTAGCTAGCACGTAGGTAGATGAGGATGAGGACTCAGGAGTTTCCTAGGGGAGAGGACATTAGCTGTAGAGACCTCGGGGGGTGGTGTCATTTATCAGCATTAAGAATTCTGCCCCAAGGAGCTTTAGGAAAGAATACGCTTTAGAACAGTCCGTCTTCCTCTTCCAAAGTCCCCTTCATTAATACTTCCAATTCCCAGTATTTTACTACTAAGAGAATATTTACAGGTCATCAAGTTGCTGTTTCAATGCTTCTTAGCACATGATGGATCCCAATGAGATAACTGATATTTAGCATCTTAGAAGAGTGGAGAGGGAGTTCCCATCGTGGCTCAATCTTTAACAAATCTGACTAGCATCCATGAGGATGCAGGTTCGATCCCTGGCCTCGCTCAGTGCGTTAAGGATCCGACGTTGCTGTGAGCTGTGGTGTAGACCAGCAACTACAGCTCTGATTCGACCCCTAGCCTGGGAACTTCCATATGCTGTGGGTGTGGCCCTAAAAAGCAAAAAAAAAAAAAAAAAAAGACTAGAGAATGGGCACAGTTACAGAATGGCCGCAGAAAGTACAAACTGCAGCTACTGTGGAACCACAGAGGCGATCTACACATTCTCCCAACTCATGTGTGTGTGCGCATGCACACACACACACACACACACACACACAGAGGCCTGTGCACACATGCTGGGTTAGCAGCACGTACTGCTAACATAGAATGACCAATCGAGGAATAGAAATTTTTAAGTTTCCTGTATTTTGTTTTAAATTATTGAAGCTCAATTAGTTGAGCTTTTTTTTTTTTCCCCCAGTAATAAACTTCTATTGGGAAAGCAAAAGTAAATGCAAAAGAGTGAAATTTATTTCCTGACAATGGAGGACACATTTTCCAGCTCATGCATTTTTTTTCCTGACCTCATGGGCTTGGGAGAAGAATGGCATAATTCAGGAATAGAAATCGCACAGCTCACTGGTGTGAAAGATTTGATGAGCAGACTCAACAATCAACTAGTCACTGATTCATCTTGGGTTTCATTCTCTGCTGAAAGTGGAAATTCCTGAGTACTTTATTAAGACCAGAATTAATAATCACTATTATTTCTGACACTAAGAAGTCTGCAACAATGAACCATGCCCCTCTCTCCCCTTTCCTATAAAAAGGCTTTGCTGAAATCTTTTGAGGAGTTTGGGTTTTTAAGGTAGGAGCTTCTTGTCTCCTTGCATGGCCCTGCAATAAACCTTTCCCTGCTGCCAACTCCAATGTCTTAGAATTGTTTGGCCTCACTATGCATTGGACACATGGATTTGCATTTCCTAACATCATCAGTTCCGTTCTTGAGAGACAAGAAAACCAAGATTCACAGAGACTAAGCATCTAACCCAGTACCTGGTATACCGTGTGTGTGTTTACACTCATATAGAAAAAGGTTCAATACGTATTCATTGACTAAATATATGACTGGGTAATGAATAAACTGTATATTCCTCAAGTGACGCACCAAGCAGGTGGCAGAGTTTGGATCAGAAGTCAGGTCTGTCTGCCTCCAGAGCTGGTCCTCAACCACCAGACTGCAAGGGGTGCTCTAACTTGGTTCTATGACTCAGCCTGTAAGGTTCACGGCCATCACAGTAAGACAGGACTCTTCCACTTAAAAGAGTTCATGGTAAGATGTGGGAGGCAGACTTGATCGGTGGGCAACGAAGGAAACCAAGTGGGGAGGTGCTGGGGCACAGGTGAGAGCAGAGCAGCAGAAAGCAGGGACATCTGGCTGGGGTGGCTTGGGGCTATTTCACGAGGCTTGAACTTGGATCACCAACAGCAGCCTTTCTGGGGGAATTCGGGGGTGGGGCAGATGACCCAAAAGTGAACAAATCAAAAATGGTTGATCTTTTAAAGTCATACTGAGAAAACTGATCTCACTATCATAGTGCTGTGCTCATAAAAGACATATAAAAAATTAAAACAAAAAAATTTATAAACCCCTATTCCTGAACATGTGAAATGGCTACACGTGAAATTTTTGAAAAGGATCCAGAAGATTTTTGAACTGTCTTTATATAAATGTATATACCGCTAGACAAAAACCTGAGAAAAATATAATTTTAGTTGGGATAGGTCTTGGTCGGCGCAGAAGAAAACTGCTTTTTCACCCACTGATAGTTTCTTTTAAAAATTATCAGGTAAGGAGTTCCCATCGTGGCGCAGCGGTTAATGAATCCGACTAGGAACCATGAGGTTGCGGGTTCGATCCCTGGCCTTGCTCAGTGGGTTAACGATCCGGCGTTGCCGTGAGCTGTGGTGTAGGTCACAGACGCGGCTTGGATCCTGCATTGCTGTGGCTGCGGCGAAGGCTGGCAGCTACAGCGCCTGTTAGACCCCTAGCCTGGGAACCTCCATATGCCGCGGGTGCGGCCCTAAAATGACAAAAGGCAAAAAAAAAATTATCAGGTAAGAATCCTAGCTAAAGACATATTTTTTAATTATTTAGCCACTAGCTTTTTAAAGCCAGCAAGAATAAAAGGAACAGAATGTCCACAAGAAGTTAAATTTAAAGAAAAAGAATAAAATGTGGAAAATGTTGCTACAATAGAGTAAAATGAAGGAATTTTAGTTCCCCTGGAGGAAGACTAATATTTATGTACTAGTTTACTAATTATATTCTAGACTATAATTTGCCTCCCAAATTGCCAACTTCCAGTCCCCTGTTGCTTCAAAGAAACTATAGTTATCTAAAGGCACTTGGGATGCAATCAGTATTTCTCATTGTCATTGAATTAATACTACGAAGATTTTTTAGAACAAGTTTGAGTTGTAACATGCACAATATAGCAGCAGGCAAATGACCCTGTACATGCAATCACCGTCCAGATCAGGGCCTAGAGCATTTCCAGGCTCTGAAAGCTCCCTTGTGCTCCTTCCTAGTCAATACCCAACCCTCTCCCACACATTCCCCCAAATAACCACTGTTTGACTTCTAGCACCATTCATTTGTTTTACCTATTCTTGAACTTCAGTTTAGAGGAATTATACAGCATACTCCTTTGTGTCTGTCTTCTTCCGCTGAACACTGTGTCTGTGAGATTCACCTAAATCCTTGAGCATTTCAAAGCAAAGCTACCTAGTTACAAAATGAAAAATATGCTACCTTTCTCAGCATGAGAGAGTACTTGAACATGATAAGCTTTTTCACAGCTCTTCTTTTTAGAAAGGATATCCTTTCCACTTTATCTGGAAAATCTAAATAATATCGCCTTCCTTTTACTTGATTTCTGAAAATGGTAACCTACCTTCCCACCATCTTTTTTTTTTTTTTTTTT
>PVHT020000077.1:14337249-14474660 GCA_004024745.2 Catagonus wagneri
AGGGGTCTAATCGGAGCTGTGGCCACTGGCCTGCGCCGCAGCCACAGCAACGCAGGATCCGAGCCGCGTCTGCAACCTACACCACAGCTCACAGCAACGCCGGATCGTTAACCCACTGAGCAAGGGCAGGGATCGAACCCGCAACCTCATGGTTCCTAGTCGGATTCGTTAACCACTGCGCCACGACGGGAACTCCCTCCCACCATCTTTTGAGGTTGCCCTGAAGCCACGCTAAATTAGAAGCTCACCTCAGCTCAGCAATCAGCAAGCTTAACTGCAATCAGAAGCCATTTATTTTCTGCAAATAAGGACAAATTTATGTCCAGTCTTATTGTGCATATTAGTGCAATCTGAGCAATGAAGTTCAGGGAAACACCAAGTACTAACATTATCTATTATAGCAACAACAATTTGTTTAATACAGGAGTTCTCCATTCTCCTATATATATTAAAGCCATATATGTATTAACATACATATATAGACACTGAGACCCAAGAAGGTCATGTGACTTTCCGAATCATTAACTAGTTACAGAGATATAGTCTAGGACATCTGGCTCCTGATCAGGGGGCTTTTTCTCCCATTCCCCCAGTCTGTCCTCATTGGAATATGATAGCTAAAGTCATGGTAAACTAGAGCACCTCCTAGTACCTCGAGAAGAGCAGTAAGATTCTGTTGGTAGAGCAAAAAGCATAGACAACGTCGCACAATCAGGATAGGCAACAAATCTCAGTTAATGTTCTGGGCTTTGACCATGCAACTGGGATGCCAAACTGTAAGCCAAGAAGAGAACTGAGTCCTGCAAGCAACTCTGCTACTCAACTGTCCCTGTAACCTTGAGCAAGGACCCCAATATTTTATTGCTAAAATGAGAAGACTGAGTTAAATGATCTCTAGGCTCCTTTCCAACCTTAAAAATTCTGATTCTCACACTGCCTTATACAGACCATATCAGTCTTCTACATCACCTTAAGAGCTTTTCTAAGTGCTTTATGACTCTTGCCTCATTGTCCCCACAACCCTAGGAAGTGGGCGCTATTAGTGTTTCCATTTTATAAATGAGGAAGTTGAAGCCCAGAGAGACCAAGCAGTTTACCCAAGGTCACGCAGCCGGTCAGTGGGATTCAAACTCAGGTAGTTTGCCTCCTGAGTACCCCTTGCTCAAAATGGGTCAGGGGATCGTAGGGGACAAGAGGGATATAAGGATCATGGGGGGGGCAAGATCGTGGGGGACAAGAGGGATATGAAGCCTAATGAATAATAACCCATTTCTATGCTCAAACACTTCCTTGGACTAATATAAGGAGATAGGGCAGATAATATTTTAGTCTTTAAAATAATGCCCACTGTCAACACAGTTAAGTTTACGCTGGCTGCAGAAAGTGTGTGCTCTCCACTTCTATTGACTTATGGCCATCTGATTGCTCAGAATCCTTATTTAACACAGTATTAACTCTAGAAATTTGATACCATCAGCTTTTTTGGACTTGTTTATCTAACAGAGGCAGCCATTATTTTTAAACCCCCAAAGGGAAAAGCTACTAAAGACTTCCATCTGTCTCGCAAGCACTGACGGAGAATTTCGGAGTCTCAGTTTGTGGCCGAAAGGCCTGCAGAATAAGCGTGTTTGTGCAGCTGTATGACAACCTGATGCAGCGACACGGACAATATCCTCTAAACTTGCTGCAGGAGAGTTAACAGATTAAATAACATCAGTCATACTTAGGGTTTAAAGAAACGCTGACTGAAGAGGAAAGGGGTCACTCTGTACATCGAAAATCAATGCTACTGTAAACCAAAGCATTTTAAGTGTTATAGATCCCTGCTCTGGCCATAAGCAAAGGGTTCTAGGACCAGATACAATGGCTGTGTTTAGGGGCAGTAAGACGCGTGCTACAGAGAAACAAGAAAGGAACAAACCAGCTTCTCACCTTCTTTCCCTTCCCTAGCCGTCCCTACAAGAACCCCAGGGCCTGGAGCAGCTCACGGTGTATGCAGAGGGTGCTGTGTTTACAGAAAGGACGAAAATGTTGTCACATCTCTAGTGGATAAATCGCGATGCAAGAGCGAACCTCGACTCCACGTGAAGATGGTAACCTCCTGGTTTATGCTGAGTGTGTACATGTGGATGAAACTTTTACCTATGTACAAATTCTAAAGTGAAATCAAAGGAAATGTCACTATTTTGGAGTAGTTAAAATTCTGCCCCAAACAAAACTATGAAAAATTTCCCACTGAGGATGGCTGTAACAGAAGTATTATTAAAATGACCTATTAGGACTTCCTGCTGTGGTGCAACGGGAGGCGAGGCATCGCTGCAGCACCAGGACGCAGGTTCGAGCCCTGGCCTGGCACAGCAGGTTAAAGAACCCAGCACTGCCACGGCTGTGGCGCAAATCGCAACTGTGACTCAGATCTGATCCCTGGCCTATATGCTTTGGGGTGTCGAAAAAAAAAAAAAACCTCAAACATTAAATCTGGGCTATTATCTTTGAGTCAAAAGATCCATGAGAGTCTATGTATAACTGACTAACCCTCTCTGCAGTCCAATGGTCCCCTAGCCAAGTTCTGTGAAGAGACTTGTGGGCCACGTGTAGAACTCTGAACTTTTCCCTCAAGGCAGAAATGAAACCTAGAGCCACATACAATGAGACACAGAACACTGGGAGATACAAGCTGCAGGATCCTGCAATGGAAGGCAGGATGCTAGCAGAATTTATGTCAATGAGTCATAAATAGTCCCCAAGGCACTCAGATTTCTATCCGGTCATTCAGTTAAGAGGTAACTATAGCAACTCAGGCATCTGAACTTGGACAGGAACAGTGAAAATGGACTGGAAATGATGAATGGATCCAAGAGTCACTATGGAAGAAGTAAAGAAACCGAAGAGCTGCCTGGAGAGAAGAAGAGGGCACAGGCACCTCCGTGGTCTGAACCTCTCCGAGGACCTGGTGGGAGGTCAAGAGGAGAAAGACCTGTGGGATGAAGACTTGGAGAAAAGACCTATCATTGCTTGAGTTCAGGCATCGTGAACATTCAGGGGAAGATATGAGCAGAGAATCAGAAATTCATTATGGCCACACTAGGAAGAAATCAGAATCAAAGTTATTAGGGGTGTTTTTCCAAACTAAAGCAGAGTTAAATTTACCTCTTAGATGGTGACTACATTAAGGAGGCAGTAGCCCTTTTCTCGATAGAAAACCTAGGACTTCTTATGAAGAATCATCAAGTAAAGGAAAGAGTTTGTCTTAAACTCATAAGGTGTGCGGGTGGGTGTTCAAGCATGTTTATGGACTAAGAGCGGGCCTGGGAGGGAGGAAGAAATTGATGATCCAAAGAGAGAACAGACTAACCCATGGGAACTGAATGTCCTCAGGATGACAGCAAGGCTTGGGTAGCGGAGGAGAGCCTCAACCTCATGTGCTGAACGTGAGGAAGTCACCAGGAAGTCAGGAAATGACAGCAGCAAAGAGATGGGAAGAGAAACTCAGCAGAATGGCATGTATTTCCAATGAGAATCCACATGATACTGGAAGCAAAACAGGCAAGATGGGCGATCGGAGTGGATGGAAGGTCAACAGCAAGGGGAGATGCAAAATTGAGCCTCTGATAACAGGGGAGAGCTGCCAAGGAGAGGCAGGTTTCAGACACATGAGAAAAGGAGGAAGGGGAGGTCCACAATAAAGACGAGGATGTAGGAAAATCTACTGTCTGTAGAACAGAGCCAGCCAGCCATCATTCATTTAGTGAGTAACTACTACAGACAAGATAGTGCATGGGGGCGCTGCAAAAAGTGAGAAAAATAGACCGGATTTCGGCCCCTTGGAGACTTATTTCTACACGGAGGCTGACCTTACCCTGGCAACAACCATCTATTTATTCCAACACAGAATTTCAGCAGGTAGTGAGAGCACCAGGGGCATGGGCGGCCGGAGGGGCTCGCAGTGAGGCAGGGGAGCGTCAGTTCTCGTGAAAGGCATGGCATGGCATGGTCTCCAAATTGTGACTTAAAATTCATGAGTTCCCTCGTCGTGCAGTGGGCTAAGGATCCGGTGTTGTCACTGCATCCGCTCAGGTCACTGCTATGGTCTGGGTTCAGTCCCCGACCTGGGAACTTCCACATGCTATAGGTGCAGCCAAAAAAAAAAAATTTTCAGGATAAAACTGTCTGAGGAGTACAAATATTTAGTCCAGTTTCATAACATTGCTTAAAAGATAGAAACACCCTGTCTCGATTAAGCAGGAAACCATTCAAAAGTGACTGAAAAGCAAAGGATTAACATTCCTTACTTTGTACACCTAATTCTCTAGCGATGGAGACAGAGAAACAGAATTCCATTAGCAGTTTTTCTAAAAAATAATTTTACAGTAAGGATGCCTTTAGGGTTGATTTTAAATTTTTTTCCTTCAATATAGTCACTAAAGATATCCCACTTACAAGACATTCTATTTCAGCTTCTTTCTTGAAAATGACATGTGTGTCAAGCCAGCATTCCAGAGAATGCTTGTACCAGCAGGGCTTGAGTATAACACCAAGAAATCCAATTAGGGCACTGTCAAGCCAACCAGATGATTCCAAAGTTCTTTTCTGATATAATTTTTTATTAAGAGTTTCAATACTGGCCTGAAGGAATGTCATCTGGGTACCAGAATGATGAAACGAGCCCACAACTGAGCTTCAGAAGTAGCTAGTTGTAACTCACCGACTTTTTCAGATGCTATAAAATTATTTTTGTTTTTGTTTTTGTCTTTTTAGGGCCGAATCTGTGGCATATGGAAGTTCCCAGGCGAGGGGTCAAATTGGAGCTGTAGCCACTGACCTATGCCACAGCCACAGCAGTGCCAGAATCCGAGCTGTGTCTGCCACCTACACCACAGCTCACGGCAATGCCAGATCCTTAACCCACTGAGTGAGGCCAGGGTGAACCTGTGAACTCATGGATACTAATCAGATTCATTTCTGCTGAGCCACGATGGCAACTCCTATAAAATTACTTGCGATTGTTGTTCTTATTAAGTGAGTAGGGGAGAAAAGACTGCCTCTTGGAGGGGTAAGTTTATGAAGAAAAAGTAACAGTCGTCCCTGCTCTATCAGTTCCAGGAGGACAGGGACCTAAAAGGGTTTATTCTGCTGATGTTCCCCACCCTGTATGTAAGCCATAGAAGGTACCTTGATAAATATTTACAAAATGAGTAAGTCGTGGACAAATGTTTGGTAATCATTTACAAGGCCTGGCCTATCTAGGCTATGATTTATTTTAGCAGGTCTTTAGATTTTTCACACAGAGGAAATTGTTTCCAACAGTGCCTTCCTGTAGAATTCCAAATATTTTGAAAGATAATATAACAAACACTAAAGTTTGAATTGAGAAAATATCAAAGCCAGCGGGAAGGATGATTAACACTCAGAAGAATGGTACACGCACTGTTGATCAATTTTTCAGATGAACAAACAAGTAATTGCTGCTTATTATGCCATTTTAAAATAATTCCTTTTTTTTTTTTTTTTATCTTTTTAGGGCTGCACCCAAGACAGATGGAAGTTCCCAGGCTAGGGGTCAAATCGGAGCTGTAGCCGCTGGCCTACGCCACAGCTCACGGCAATGCCGGATCCTTAAACCCACTGAGTGAGGCTAGGGATC
The DNA here is from genome assembly GCA_004024745.2 of Catagonus wagneri. Classification (NCBI taxonomy): domain Eukaryota; kingdom Metazoa; phylum Chordata; class Mammalia; order Artiodactyla; family Tayassuidae; genus Catagonus; species Catagonus wagneri. The sequence continues at coordinate 14,342,894 of PVHT020000077.1, forward strand.
AAACTTGTGTCCTCATGATGCTAGTCAGATTCGTTTCCACTGAGCCATGACGGGACCCCCTAAACTAATTTTAAAAGATAAGCATCAAAGACAAATCACTGGAAAAAAAACAGCTGGAATAATTTAGATGTTGAAATAATCTTTTAAGAACTTTCTATTTTCACATAGCAATGAGGGGTAAAAAAAAAATTTTTTTTTTAAGAGGCTACCTGTGTACACACAGCATAATGATGTCACTTCCTTCCTTCTCTAAATGCTCTCAGCACATCAGACATCTCAGATTTGTCTTCAGTCCTAACTGGGCAACTCAGAGAGGCAACTCACTTTCAGGGTAAAGAAACCAGCAAAGGTAAACAAACTAAACTGGAACTAAATCTCAATTGCTTATGTTTTTTTTTTCCGTTCTTTTCAGACGTTACACGTGAGCATCTGAATCTCTCAGAAGACTGTTAGGAAACCATAAAGAAAACCATGAAACCACATTTTTAAGCTGAGGTCAAATTTTTTTGTGACATAACATTATTACGGATGTTGAGCTCTGTGTTGATACCTTAGACTTTTGATTCACCAAATACATCAGAAACTGGTGGGATTACAAGGCTCTTTGCATAGCAGCCCAGTGTCATGGTGGCAAGTATCTAATTATTTAATGTAACATGCTCAGTGATCAGGAATCATTTTTGAAGACTGGCAACCAGAAAGTTTTTCTTCAATCTAAACAGAAAATACCTTGATGGAGCATGATGGAGAATAATGTGAGAAAAAGAATGTATATATGTATGTGTGACTGGGTCACTTTGCTGTACAGTAGATAATTGACAGAACACTGTAAACCGACTATAATGGAAAAAATAAAAATCATGTTAAAAAAATGAGAGAGCGCACACACACACAAACAGAAAACACCACCTCACCTCTTTCAATTTTCAATTAAAAAACAAATATGTCCTGCTAACCAGTATTTTAAAGGGGGCAAACAAAAATGGAGAAATAATTGACACTTATGTTGCTCTATATTAAAACGTCCAGAGAAGTATGAAAATGTTTTGTTAAATTCTTTAGCTTATTTGGCACCCTGGTAACAACCTGTATACGCCTTTAAAAAAAAAAAAAAATTAGTCCTTTAAGTATTAACACAGACCTGTGAGTACAGCAGAGGAAAAAACAACTCTTTTAGGGGCCAGATATGTTCAAATAATCTCTTCCTTCACATCCTAGCTTATAACCTTGGGCAAGTTCTTCAACCTGTAGGTCTTTGCTTCATCCATAGAATGGGATAATGCAATTTACCAACTGGGTCACTGCTAGGATAACAGAGATAATCTATGAGAAGGGTAATACTGCCTTTCCAATATTCCAGAAAGGTCAACGCTTCCTACTTCTACTCCCCACCCAAGCAAGTGGAAAAGGGGCTATTAGAAGGTTTGGAGGGGAATAAATGATAGAAGTGGATTATGATCTGGAGCAATGGGGGCAGTGAAATTTCTTTGAAAGCAATTTTCCTGGTCTTCCAAGGTTTCCAGGAAAAGAAAACACACCCCACACAAAAAACAGACTCCTGCATAGAGCCCCTGTGTTCTCCACTGGTTTCAAGACAATTGTTGGGAGCTGCTGAGGCCAATGAGCACTCAAGGGAAATTTTCATTCTCCTACAGCAGAAATGCCCTGGACAGAAAGGAATAAAGCAAGCAGATCGGTGTCACCTACAAGAATGGGAGAGAGCAGCTAAAACTGGGCTCAGCTCTGTTTCCCATCAGCTGAGAAGTTGCACAATTTATTTTTATACTTATACCTGCAAAAAATAAAAAAGTGAATATATATCTATATATATTTTGGTTAACAAAATATTTAGTGATTCACATTCAAAACCCTATTATGAAACAGCCTGTATCTAGTTGGGCTACAAGTTGTTATCGCTTTTAGTGTTTTCTCTTTTTGCTATAGCTGCCAAGAACGGGAAGTTACATTTTATTCCTGTTTCCAAATATGCCCGATGTCAAAATCTAAAGAGGAAAAAAAGTTCCGTTTTGTGATGCCATGAACTTCAGATGCTTTGCAGTTAAGTCCACCTTTAAGTTAAACATATATAGTCAAGTCCTGAAGGACCCTTGCTTTAGTGGGAATTGTTATCCACTTGACTGTCTAAGGACACTTCTGTTTATTCTGCAGCCTCCCCCTTTTGAGGTCGAACTGGAACCTTGTGCTCTTTCTTGTTGCCCCTGGGACTAGGTCACCAGCAATAAAAATAAGGTTGGACTGGCACTGCAAAACTACAAGTAATTATTAATTAAATCCTTACCCCTTATTTCCATGGCATAATAAGACTTCATTTCTAAGCCTTAGGATATTGAACTTTGCATCTGAAAGATCAGTGTCCTGGATCTAAGTGAAGTGTTCTCACTTGGAAGAACACCAATGCTCTGGGACTTTTAACCTTCCTTAGAGTGAGACTGCTCAGCAAATTCTAATCAGCTAAAATGCCCTTAAAGACGACAGTGACAGCATCACAACTAATGGGGCGGAAGCCTGGTTAAAAGTTCCTGCGTGCCCCCACCTCTAGCCCTATCCCATCACTAGCTGGATTCAGATCAAGGCACAAGCTTTCTGGCAATGCGTTTTGTTTTTTTATTTTGTTTTTTTTTTAATCTCAGCCATCTCAAGGTCTACCTTACTCTTAGGAAACTCCTGGTCCAGAAGATGCCTTAAAAAATTAGATAATTTCTGAGGTTGCTGGAGAGTTTTAAATCCTTTTTAAGAGAGGATCTACGATTGCTTGATTCAGATTCAACCCACTGGTACTTGTGGGTTTAAATGTCTTAAGGGACCGATTCCATTTAAATGAAGGAATTTTGAACCTTAAGGTGGTGAGTGTGCTTTTGAAGCACTATCTTCATGACTTCTGATGAGATGAGCAAGTCCACTCAAACTATCCATCCCAGTGAACAGTGTCCTACGAAATTTAACAAGAGATAGGACGGTAGCAATGAAAGCCTTTTGGGTGTTTTGCAAAGTGTACGGGATATGATACAAATGTGTTTAGTCACACATGAATCATCTTTGGATCCCCCACCTGACTCAATGGGGCTGCTACATTTTCTGATAAGCACATTCTTGTTCTGGTTTTACTTTGACAGGTATTTCAACACTATCTTTCTTTAGCTTCCCTATTCATTTTCTTTCTCATTTTAGCAGCTCTTTGTGGAGAGACCTGTCACTCTGCTGGATATCAAACACATCTAAGACAATGAAAGCATACAGAGCAAGAAAAATCAGACCCAGGAAAGAAAGAATATATACAGAGTGACATTTGGGAACAAAACGTTTCTCTAAATAGAGTGCCTGACATCCAGGGACCTCAAGATTATAAAACCAGTCAGGTAGCACATATATAGCTGCTGACCACACTGGAATTAGACTCTTGATAAGCTTTTTGTTTTTCCTCTCAGCATTATTCAAATCAATTTGGTGTTCCAATCACAAGATTCTGGTAATTTTTTTCTTACACAATATGGCAGAAAAATAATGTACACATAGACTATTTTCTAATTTTACCCTATATACTTTTTCCTTTCTATGCTTCACTGCTTGAGCGGCACTGCCTAGTGACATCGGTTAATTGCCATCGTGGAAAAACAACTGCCACGCCCCCTCTTACTCAAGTCCTATCTACTGAATGTATAGTCTTGTTGGAGGTGAGCAGAGAAGAGGCTTCAGTCTCTTAAGGAACGGAATTGAAGAAACCAGAAAAAAAGACAATGGATCCAACGTGCTTCTGGGCTATTGTGAGTGGATCCCAGTTTGTAAACTTGTTTTCAAGGATATTTTCATGGGCCGAAGTGTGCCCCCCACCCCAGATTCATATGCTGAAGTCTTAACTCCAATAACCTCGGAATGTGACTATTGGAAATGGCCTTAAATGAGATAATTAAGGTAAAACGAGGTCCTATGGGTGTAGCCCTAATCCAGTACAACTGGTGTCCTTACATGAAAATAAATTTTGGACATAGACGCGTGTGTGCAGAAAGGAAAGACCATATGAGCCCACAGGGAGAAGCAGCATCTACAAGGCCTCAGAAGAAAACAGACTTGACCTTGGACATCTAAGTCCTAAGTCCTAAGCCCATAGATTCCAAAACTGTGAGAAAATAAATTTCAGTTGTTTAAGCCACCCAGTCTGTGACAATTTGTTATAAGAACCCTAGCAAACCAATACAGAAGTTTTACTATTGTCCTTAAAGCTATTTATTTACTCCTACAACTGAAGGCAATGAAAACGTCTCTCGGCTTTCAACGTCATCTCTACTTCTCCCCACCTAAAAGAAAGCTTCTTTAGAGGCTGCTGCTCTGCTGACTTTATGATGGCTTTGTAAATTAACACATCATCGTTTGAAAAATGAGGTATAATCCGGCCCGACATTCTGTGGTCAGATGACTCAAGGGGGTTCAGTTTTCCCAAAGTGCACCGTTCTAGAGTCTTTTTCAGTCTCAAATTTAAGTTTATCCTTGCCATGTTTTCGTTCAAAAACCAGCAGCCAAGCCCTTTCCAAGAGCCAGAATACCGGCTGCGCACACGTGTATACAACTGCGCTTTAGAAGACCCCAGCTGCGTGAGGCCCACAGGAGCCCTGGACGGGAGCGCCCTTGTTCCAAGTTTCCGTCCTCAGCCGGCTCCTCCACAGACCGCCTGGCAGGTCGCACAAGCGAACTCTTCAGATGTAGAGGAAATTTGGAAAAACACAAAAGCCCTTTAAAGAGATGAAATCGGCAACAGCTACCCTCCGCTGCCCTGTCAGGTGGCCCTTCTCAGTCCTGTGGGGCTACCCGGCGGTTGTCTGAAGCCTTTTTATTCTGGAAGGAAGGTCCGGGGCCAGGCTTAGCGTGTCCCCTCACGACACCTCGGACACACAACAGTGGCCCTCCTCAAAGAGGCCGAGAGACTTGCCAAAAAGCGATGAAGAGTTCCCCATTAGAACGGACTGGAATTTACTTCTCAGTGGGCAAGTTACCGAAATTAGGCACACCATTCAAAGGAAAGACCCCTGAAGTACAGAGGCAGAAATAAAAAGCTGAATGTTTCCAAAAAGGAACATATGAAAAGAATTTTTAAATAAATGATCGCTTCCTTTTGCAGTTTTCAGATTTTGCTGCCCACACTTCTGAACAAGGAAAGGGCTCGGCCTCCTTTTGAGAAATCTGTTTTAGTCAAATCTTCTCTACAGTTCCTCCTACTCACTATTAAACACCTGCTTTCATCCAGCACCCTGTTCCTTGACTTTGGTTCCTCCTGAAGCAATTACCAGGCGGCTACCTCAGACGTTCACAGGGGTCTTCCTGAAAAGGCAGCAGAGCTGAGATTCTGTGCTTCTTCCTTAAACAGTAATTGCCCTTCTGCTGGAAACTCTCTTCCTTCCAGTGCAACTGCATTCAGCTCAAACCTGACTACTGTGGGAAACGAACTATTCTGCAGCATAAGCTGCAAATAAATATTAATAAAATGTACGTAAGAGCAAAAGATTTTCTGGCAATGAGATTTTGCCAAAACTGTACTTGGCAGTGGGAATACTTGCTCGTGAACAGGACATATTAATCCATCACGGGCACTGGGTACAGAACATCAGTGTTTTTGAACTGGACATTTTGTAACTTCCACCTCAAGTCAAGAGAAGATACACATTGTTGGTGAAGAGAAATTTTCATCTGAAGCCACGCTTTGAATACTGCTCATCCCCAGAGTAGGTTTCTCATCTCAAGAAATCTTCTGTAACACCTGATGAAAACTCAGATGCTGAGACCCTTCTCCAAAAGATTGATTTTACTGATCTAGAATTTGGCACCCAGAAATAAGCACACTAGGTAATTCTCACAATTGGACAAGTTCATGAAATACCTACCTTCATTTGTAATACCCTAGGTTTCGGTCAGGACCAGCATTCCACAAGGATTCATCCGTAAAAGGAAATGCACAAAATACAAGGAAACTACAACTATTCTATACAGACCTTAAACATGAATTTTTTAAAAAATAGTAACAGATTATCACAGTAAACATGTTTTTAATTAGTTTATTCAGCTATAAAACTTTTATAAAAATGCTTTTAGACCATAACAACAAAAGCAGGTCAGTGCTGAGTTCTTGTGGGACAATCATCCAAGAAAGTCTTTTGAAATTAATTAAAAGCTATTTGTTAAATTACTAAAAAACTAGGTCTTCTATATAAAGGGGAAATTTCTTATGAGACATTAATTTGTTTTTATTATAGTTGATTTACAGTGTTGGGCCAATCTCTGTTGTATATCAAAGTGATCCAGTCATATATATATATGTGTGTATATATACATATATATATAAATACACACACACACACACACACACACACGCTCCCTTTCTTATATTATCTTCCATCACAGTCTGTCCCAAGAGACTGGATAGAGCTCCCGGTGCTATAGAGTAGGACCTCATTGCTTCTCCATTCTAAATGCAATAGCTTGCATCTACTAACTCCAAACTCTCAGTTCATTCCACTCCCTCCCACTCCCCCTCGGCAACCACAACTCTGTTCTCGTGTCATGAAGAGAAAACGTTAATCGTAATGAATTAAGTGATGATGGGTGTTTGGGCATATATAGCAAGCCTGCTTTGCTACCTTGTGACCCAGTCAGGCTACCAACCAAGTAAGAAGCCAGGAAAAAAAAAAAGTACTTTCTAATACCAAGTCTAAAAAAAAAAAAAGCCCCATGAGCTTTTCTCAAGAAGTTATCTGTGTGCTCTGCCAAAATAAGGAAATAGATACAGAAAAAAAAGAAAAAGAAAAATCAAACACAGCTCCAGCTATCTGGAGATCCAACATAAGAGGGAAGTGGAAATAATCCTCAGGATGATGTGAAGAGAAATCCCAGGGCAACAGCTGGGCAGCAGGCTTAGAGGAAATGCCATCCAAGTTGGAAGAGAAGCAAAGACTTCAGATAAACTTTTCAGAGGCGAACTTGAAAGAATAATGAAATTGGAGAATTTTATGGAGAAGAGATCTATGTAACTGGGGAAAGGTTTGGGGGATAAGCACATATATCAGCAAGCAAAAACACAAGGAGGAAAAGCCAAAGCTGTGCAGAAAGGAAAAAGTAATCACCGTTGACCTCAAGGCTTAGCTGTCATCACCAGCTTTTACGTACTTACAAGGAATACTGACCTAATCCAAAGTACAATGGAAAAAGGTCGGGAAGATGAAAACATGGAAGAATGGGAAATGAGTGACTGGGGTGGCGGTGGGAGGTGGGGTGAAAAAGGAAGCTGTATTTTCCATTTCCATACTATGAGGCCAGTAATAACGTGTCAAGCTGAACCATCAATCATTAGCAATGTAAGCATGCTATTTGGAGATTGGAGGTATATACTAAAGAATCAGTTTCAATGACTCTACATTTCTTGGATGCTGTATAACTTTCCAATCAGTTCCTACCACTGTGACCAAATGGAACTATTCATTTATTCAACAGCTTTTATGTCAGGAATAAGAAGTCATATTGGGGAAGAAGATAGATAAATCCTTTGTTCCTGGAGCTTAGATCCTAGTGAAGGGAGACAAGGAACAAATAAATGCACACACACAAACAAGATAATCTGAGTGAAAAGTGCAAGGAAGACCAGAGAACTGTGCCTGGGGGCTGGGCAGAGGAGGTCCTGTGAGAAGGGTGAGGGTGGGGCTGGAGCAAGGAGCCAGCTTGGGAAAGAGCCAGGGGGAGAGTGTTCAGGAATGCCACAGACTTAGAGGGAGCAGCCACGGCCAAGGTCACAGGTAAGAGTGAGCCAGGCTTGTGTGATGACTGAAGAAGGGAGTGAAGATGTGGTTAGGGGTGACAGTTGGGGTCCAAGTAGTGGGAGATGAGGTTGGCATTTTGGGAGGGGATCAGGGACCACAGAGAATCAGGTACGGCCTTGAGGATGGCGGGGTGAAATCTGAGCTTCACTCTGAATGCAATGGAAAGAAATAGGAAGGTTTTGAGCAAGGAAGTCATATGATTTATGTTTTTAAAAAATTACTTTAGCTGTTGTGTGGAAAATGAACTGCAGAAGGTTGGGAACAGAAGCAGGACACCAGCTCAAACAAAGGCTCTGCCGTTGTCCATGCAATGGATGGCCGGAGCTTGGATGTGGCAGGAGAGAGAGACAGAGAGGGAGAAGTGACTGGACTTGAGATATATCTTGGAAGAAAAATGGCCAGGACACGCTGAGGGATCAATGAGGAGAGGAAAGGGAAAAACCCAAGGATGAATCCTAGATTTAGAACCAGTTTGGAGGGCAAAATCAAACCTCCTGTTTGGACCTGCTACCTCTGAGGTGCTCATTAAGGATTCAAGCAGATTCGAGAAACAGGCAGCTGCCCAACTGAGTCTGGGGCACAAAGAAAGGGCGGAGCTGCAGATATGAACTGGTCATCAGCCTACTTCCACTTCTCCAGGCCCCCTCCGGGTGATGTCATTTCACCTTGTTGGACCACTGCAGCCTACCTCCTGGATCCTGCTTTCAGTCTTCCCCATGAATTCAACGCTACAAGCAGCAGGCAGACCCACCCTCTTAAAGCAAAGTTCTAATCATTTCTCTCACTTGATAAAAAGCCTTCTGTGGTACCACCACCTGTGTCTTACACTCTTGTCTTCCAAACCACTCCATCTCCGAGCCTGAATTCTTATCCCCCTTCTGTACTTTTCAGGCCCCCTGATTTGTCCCTGCAGTTCCTTGGGTCCCTTCCCTTCCAGCTCCATTTTAACACTTTTTTTTTGGCCACCCCACAGTATATGGAGTTCCCTGGCCAGGGATGAGATCCAAGTGGCAGATGCAACCTACATCACAGCTTCAGCAACGTGGGATCCTTCAACCCACTGTGCCTGGCCAGGGATCGAACCTGCATCCAAAATTTTCTTTTGTTTTTTATTTCGGCCACGCCTGCAGCATGTGGTAGTTCCCTGGCCAGGGACCGAACCTGCACCACATCAGTAACAACACCGCATTCTTAACCCACTGAGCCACCAGGGAAATAAATGTCCCACTTCCACACATCTTCACTAAGTGTCTCCTAGACTCAGACCCTTGAGAGCAAGGTCTGTGCATGATTTCTCTGTGAATCTTCCCCCACAGCTTTGCATGGTAGCTTATGCTTAATTATTTCAGTCCAGGAACTGTATGTTAGAAGCAGATGCCACTTTCTCCTTCTTACTATCCCCTCACAAAATGAGCTGACTTGCAGGAATACACCAAAAGTTCCCTGGTGTTAAGAGTTGCAAAGTTATATATCTGCCAGAAGGTTTATATGAATAAACATCCCGTCCCTTGAAATGAAAATAAATGGAGTAGTTTACAAATATAAATGATAATGGTTAGACCCAACTTTTTAAAGCAATATTATCTGCCCATTCCCTTCTAGGAAACAGAAACAGTTGTTTTGGGGGGTTTTGTTGGGGATGGGGGTGGGGCAACCAGGAAGTATTTATTTTCTTAAAACTCTTTCGATCTTAACATCACTTTTACCTAAGTTGTATTGTCACTAAATATGAACCCTTATTTCCAAGAAGAGAAACTCACACTAAAGTCCCCAGGACAAGAAAATATGTTGGACCCTTTCCTCTATTCAAATTACAGAGGCTTAATTAAAGGATCAACAATCCAGATTTGTTATCTTTTCAGAAGGCTGAAGATAAAACACATTTAAGCTAAAAAACATTTGGGCTATCACTCACTGGCCAGACCTGATGAGCAAATTTTTGCTCATTTTCTTTCCCTCCAAATGAGTGATATTTGCATTATGATCAAAAAGACTATGAAAATAAAACCTAAAAATGCAGATGGCTACATTAGGGCCTATATTTTTGTTTTCATTATTGCATTCACAAGGAAAAAGAATAAAATTGATTGAAAAGCAGCCATTAAACTTAGAGGTAAGTCAGAGTCCATGACAGGTAGAGAAATTTCTGTTCGTGTTCTTTACTCATTTTTCTATTTAAGTGTTTAGATATTGCTGCGCATCAGCTCATGGCTTTAATTCCAGTGGAGGTCTATGTGGATGCTGCATGTGGAAACTCTGGCCTTGATCACGTCCAAAGCAGGAGAAGGCCATGAGTGTCATACCACTTTTTCATAAATGAATTTCCTCTTTCTCTGCCCATACTGATTTTTCTTTATGTATATATTTTAAAAGTATGACTCATATAACTTCAAAAACTGCCATTTCACATGTTTATACTATTATGAAAAATCACTTTCCAAAAAATATTTTTTACACCATTTTTAAATGACTTGTTCTATGACATGACCACATCCTAACCAATTCTCTTGCTGTTTGACTATTAGGTTATTTCCAATTTTGGGTTTTGATTAACATTGCTCCAGGGAGCAAATAATTACTACTTTTACAATAAGCTTCCAGAAGTAGAAATGATGGGTCTGAGTATATGCACATTTTAAGATTTTTAATATATAGTACTAAGCTGCTCTCCTGGTAGGTTTTACCAATTTAAACTCCCAGAAGACAATCACCTGCTAGAAGTTATTCCTTTTAATCTTTACTAAATTCACAGTTGATCAATGGCATCCTTTTTTCTTTCCATTGAATTGCTTAAATTTTATTAATTACACCAAAAGGTCACTCGCATTTCTTCTCTGGTTAAGGAATGTGGGCAAGTTAACTCCTGTGCTTCAGTTTTTCCCATCTGCAAAATGGGGATATTAATACAATATCCTATATAGATATTGTGAGGATTAAAAAGTTAACTCAAGTAAAGCACTTTGAAAAATTCCTGACCCATAGTGACTTCACGATTATGGTAGTTAGATATTTTGAAAAATTTCTGTTCATGTTCTTTACTCATTTTTCTATTTAACTGTTTATCTCTCTTTTTTATTGATTTCTTTTCCTCATTGATTTTAAGAGGGCTTACTACATTAATATATTAACCATTTTTTTCTATATACAATGCAAATATTTTGTCAACTTTATTTCCTTTTTCAATTTGCTGATGATGCTTTTCTGCCATACAGAAGTTTAAAGATTTAATATTATTAAATCGTTCACTTTAAATCAGAATAAATTAGAGTAAATATTCAAATATGAGAAAAACAAAGGAAAATTCTTAATAACCAGTTTGTAAAAAAAAGGATAGATTTGACTCCATAAAAGTTTAAAGCTTTTCTATTAAAAAAAAAAACAAACATAAGAGGTAAGAAAAGCAAAAATATTTGCAATATATGATAGACATAAGGCTAATCTCCTAACACACAAATCTTTGAATATAAAGAAAACATAAAATAAGTAAAGGCTATTAATAGGCAATTCAGAGAAAAAGAAATACAAATGCCCTACTTAAAACCAAAATGAGATGTCACTTGTTCACATACAGATTTACAAGGATTTTTTTAAAGTTAATAACGTACAACATTGCGGTCCTGAATAGTTGTGCGAAGCGTCGACTGCACAAGGAAAACTAGACAAGGGAGTGAGTTGGGACTGAATTCCTGCTAATGTACCACTTGTTAAACCATATGCTCCTGCAGGGTCGCCTCATCCAGAGGAAATGACTTCTACTTCTCACAAAGGGCCATATGCTTTAAGAGAGACCCTGATATAAAGTTAGTGAGAGAACGCAGAAAAAGGAAATCTCATCTAGTGAGCAGATATACTGATACATCTATTAGACAGCAATCTGGCAAAGTCTATTAAAATAAAATATATACATTTTTTGACCCAGCTATTCCATTGCTGGGATTTTACTGGTACACATAATGCAAGATATTTAGATAAGGATGCTCATTTCAGCTTTGTTCATAACAGTACACACACATAAAAGAACCCAGAAGCAATATAAAAATACAAACATAAAATATAAAAACACGAAAAGGTTCTTTTAAAGGGAAATATGATATATCCACATATTATAATATTGCTTGTAGATTAAAAAAATCAAGATGGAATTACTTTCAAGTTACATTACATGAAAAACTCAAACTCTAGAGCAGTTAGCATACTCTGTCTCACTTGTATTTTGATAAAAATATATACATGAATGAAAACCGTTTGGAATGAAAACTGTTCAGGCTGGGTTATAATTAAAAAGGGACTGCGAGTCTGGGAGAGAATAAAGTTCACTTTTATCCTGAACTGTCTTGTAAACTTTGACTTGTGATCATGTGCATGTTATTTTCATTAAGAAAAATAAACTATCCGTTTTTGCCTTTACGATTTCTTCAAATACTGGCTTTACAAGGAAAAGGATACATATCCTGGGCAGGATAAAAATAAGGCCCTGCCCAAAATATGGAAACCCCAAAACACAGGTAAAGGTTCTATCATGGCCTAGGTGTAGTCCTGCATAATTTATTCACTGTTTCCTTATCTCCTGAAAAAATGAGAAAAGTAACTCTGTCTGGCCTTTCAACTCAAAGGCTCGTGGCAAATAGCCAAGAGCTGATCTGTGGCATAGTGGATATGGGGTGGGGCTGGAAGAAACTCAGATACCACCCTTCAGACAACAGAGCCAGCCAGAGTAAACATGCAATTTGGAAGTTAAAAAAATAATAATAATACACAACTCTCATTCATATAATCATTGGCTTAAAGTAGGCTGCATTAAGAATATTTGTTGATTCATTCATATACTCAACAAACTTTTTTGTATCCCATTCATCATGTCCTGTACTTGGCGATGAGAATACCGGAAGTCTCAACCTTTCTAAGGCATGAGGTCAGAGGGTACTGAAACCACCCTGTTTGGGGATATACCTGTTTAGCCTGTGCTTAGAAATAACAAATCTAAACCTCAATCAAATACTAGGAGACCAAAACCAGCAAAGTATAAAAAGCATTATATATCACATCCCAGTAGGCTTTATCCCAGGAATGCAAGATTGTTTAACATGTGAAAATCAACTAATGTAATATGCCGTATTAATAGAAGGACAGACAAAAACCATCATCTTAACAGGAGAAAAAAAAAAATCTAACACTTGCAAGATAAAGACTCTCACAAACCAAGAACAGAAGGGAACTTTCTGATAAGGGCATTTATGCGAAACCCACAGCTAACATGACAATGTTGAAAGACTGATTGCTTTCCCTGTTAGATCAAAACAAGACAAGAATGTCCTGGGAGTATGGCAAATACTGTCTCCAGTGTCTTGGGAGAAAGTATTTGCAAGTCATATATCTGATAAGGAACATGTATCCAGTATGTAAAGAACTATAATAACTCAATAAGAGGAAATCAAATTACCCGATTAAAATTAAGCAAAGGATCTGAACAGACATTTCTCCAAGGAAGGCATACAAATGGCCTATAAATCCATGAAAAGATGCTCAATGTCATTAGTAATTAGGGAAATCCAAAATGGAACCTTCTTACACTGCTGGAGGTAACGTAAACTGGTATACCTGCTTTGGAAAACTGGCAATTCCTTAAAACACAACATAACATTAACACAGAGTTACAATATGACCACTCTTAGATCTATACCCAAGAGAACGAAAACATACGTTCATGGAAAAACTTTTACCTGAAGTTCATGGCAGCACTTATTCACAAAGAAATGAAAATGACCCAAATGTCCATCAACTACTGGATGGATTAAAAAAGAATGTGGTATATTAATACAAGGAATACTACTTGGTAATAAAGTGAAATGAAGGACTGACATATGTCACAACATGGATGACCCTTGCAAACTTCAAACTAAGTGAAAGAAGCCAGTCATGAAAGGTGTGTTGTTTGCATAATCCCATTCATATAAATTGTTCAGAATAAGCAAATCTACAGAGACATAAAGTAGACTCATAGTTGATTACACTGGGAGTGGGGGTTGAAAAGAATGGGAATAAGGACTGATGGTTTCAGGGGTTCCCGTCATGGCGCAGCAGTTAACGGATCTGACTAGGAACCATGAGGCTGCGGGTTTGATCCCTGGCCTTGCTCAGTGGGTTAACAATCTGGTGTTGCCGTGAGCTGTGGTGTAGGTCGCAGATGCGGCTCGGATAGGTGGCTACAACTCCGATTTAACCCCCTAGTCTAGGAACCTCCACATGCCTCGGATGCAGCTGTAAAACGACAAAAGACCAAAAAAAAAAAAAGGTTGATGGTTTCAGAACACTGTGAATATAGTGGAATATAGTGGGAAACAATGAATTATTCACTGTCAATGGGTGAATTTTTTTTTTTTTTTTTTTTTTTTTTTGCTTTTTAGGGCCACACCTGAGGCATATGGAAGTTCCCAGGCTAGGGGTCGGATCCAAATGCAGCTGCAGGCCTACATCACAGCCACAGCAATGCTGGATCCGAGCTGTGTCTGTGACCACACCGTAGCTCACGGGAATTGCCGGATCCCTAACCCACTGATCGAGGCCAGGGTTCAAACCCACATCCTCATGGGTCCCGGTCGGGTTTGTTAACCACTGAGCCACTAAGGGAACTCCCTCAACGGGTGAATTTTATGGTATGTTAATTGTAAAAGCTGTTTTTAAAAAACAGAAATAATGACTCAAACTGCTCATTTTCAGAAATTATTACTGATCTTCTTAGAACCCAGAGAAACAGATGCAGCCCTAAACTGAAAAGAGCCTTAAATCAAGAGAGAGGCGCAAGCTCACCTGTGGCCTACAGTGATGATTTTCACAAAAGCCCAAATTGAGTAAAAAGTATGCACTTTCGGACTACTGATTCCTTAGACTCACACAGATTGTCCCCGGCAGCCACTCCAGACTTTAACAACAAGTAGATGCTGGAGCTCACACTCAACAAAGACCTTCACACCATTTGTGAAGCAAGTGGCCAACAGCTAACAAGGAGGGAATAAAGTCCTAGGAAAAATAGAGGGTTTGATGTTCTCAGACTCAGAGAACACCATGCGAATACAAAACTCAGATATGGCAACCAAATGTTCTGTTTTTGTTGTTTTTTCATTTTCATTGGGAATCTCATGGCAAAACTTCAGGGGAATGGAGTGATATTACTAAATACATGGAGCGCCTAAGTGGATACAATGAGAAAACTGCTCTGCTCTTAACCATTAAAAAAAATTCAGCCAGGACAACTATTAACCCTTAACTGTCAAGACAAAACCAAAACCCCTCTACTGAGAATGTCTGGATCCGTCATTTCAATTTATACAAACTTTTAATCGACTAAACAGAGGACCTGTAATTTAAGTATAACACCATTCCATGAGATATTTCTCTGAAATATATTTTATACTCAAACACAGCTTTTTGTTTAAATTACTTTTTGTATAAATAATCCCAATCTCTCAACGTTATTAGTCATTTCATTAGGAATTATAGCAATCTGGGTATTTTTTGCCATACTGGGTAAGAGTTAGGAAGGTCACATTTTAGGATCCTACTCTGCTTCTTAGGCATCATTTATATAATATTCCTTGATTTTACAAAGGCAAAATATTTTCTAATATTACCTAACAATATTCTGTGGCAAAAGAACTGAATTCAGCACCGTACTTTATATCTGCTGTACCCTAGTACAGATCCACTTTTATGTTTTGCCAGTGCAGAAATTTAAAAATGTAACTTTCTTGATACAAAGTCAGGCCACTTTAAAGATAAAGGAGAGTAAGCCTTAATTGCACAAAATTGTTTAGTAGATTAAGATCCTAATCAGCATCCCCGCTCCCCCCAAATTCCCTAAAAGTCATCAATAGGAAGTCTCTTCAGTCCTGGAGCATCATATAACTTTGTCATTAATAGCAAAGGAAGGTGTGACCTTTTTTGGATTCTGAGTTCTCTCCTTGGCAAAGCGTTGCTTCTCTTGAGGCATTAACATAAGCTCCAGCAAAAGCTTATGATATTTCAGGGAGTGAAGCTCTACAGTATAAACAAACCCATGTGGGGGGAAGCTGGAATGATAAAATGCTATCTAGAGACATCCTGGAGCTGATTAAAAAAAAAAAAAAAAGCTTCATCTGTGCCCTGTCATTTCCTTTCAGCAAGATCCTGTTGATGTTTACACAATTTGAAAAGTGTATCAAATATCTCAAGGAATAACGTAAATGCCTCCTTTGAGTTTTTTTTTTTTTTAATTCTTGATGGGGGAAAAATATCAAAATAGGACCTTTTAAATGTATTCCATTATCCAATCACAAGTATTACCACCAGAAAGTTGTTTATCCTGCACTGTTGGAGAAATGCCAGACGTACCTTCCTTCCTTCTTTTATTTTTTTAAGAGAATGGAAACAAGAAACTTAACACAGGGAACGGGGCGATATAGCTCAGAAACATTACACAAACTTCCATAAAACGAACTCTAGCCCTCAATAACTGAGTTCATGAAATATGTTTTCCCAAATTTTACAGCTTCTGTGACTAACATAACCAAGGCTCATTTGAAAGAATTAGGAATTCTGAGGGGTTAGTTATTAAGTATTCAGCGTTCTGCCAAGATAAGAGAAGGCAATCAGCACTTCTTTTACTCCGAAAAACAAACCATAAATCAGTTGACGAGCTTGAAAGAGTTCAGCTCTAGTCTGTTCACAAGCCAAGCGTAAATACCGAAAAACCTGTTGGCACCTTAATCTTGTTCTTTTAAGTTTCGCGTCTTAAAAACAAAGCAATACGCAAACGGCGTTTCTTGTACATTTCAGACTCAGAAGTGATTCAGATAAACACGAAAGTGAGGCATCTCGGACAGAAAATGGAGCCTGCGCCTTTAAGGTAAAATCGGCTGGATCCCAAAAGGCATTCCACTTTTCCACGACAAAGAAGTTTGGGGGAGCGCTACCTCCCGGGTTTCTCGGAGGGACCTGGCGGGTTCGGGCAGAGCCCCGCTCGCCCAGGAGCCCTGGACTGTCCCAGCTGCCCGAGGCAAGCCCAGCGCCCGCGCGGCGGGAGCGCATCGCGCGCGCCCCGGACTCACCGCTGCTGGGCTGCGGGGACAGCGTGGAGACCGAGGTCTGGCCCATGTCTCGGGTCGCTGGGCCAGGTCCGGCGATCACGCGGCTCCCTCGGTCCTTGGATCATGGGTCCGCTCGCAGACAGATTTCCAAGCGTTCATTTCCCGGTCCGTGCGGAGCTGCCCGCCGGGTCCCCTCACCTTCTCCCCCTCGCGGGTCTCCCAGCCCGGCCGGCCGTAGCCGGCGCGGCGGATCCTGCCCAGCGGATGCCTGTCATTCCTCTATGCAGATTAGCTGGGGTCAAGGGTCACGGGGGAGGAGAGAAGGGGAGTGGGCGATGGGGGCGGTGGAATGAGGGGGGCGAGGAAGTGGGGAGCCGAGAGGCCCGGGCTGGTCCAGCCGCGCCCGCGGGGGCTGTGCGACCCGCCACCCCCATCCCCCCAGGGTAGCAGAGAGTTCGGGCGACTCCCGTTAAACTTAAAAGGTTCACTGTCAAATGATCTCTTTAGGGCTGGAAGAAGAGGAATTAAAGTATTTAGTCACGGTCCTTAGTTTAAGAAAATTTGTTTCTTTAAAACTAGTTCCTTCCTCACATTGTTTGCTGTACTGCAGAGCTTAGTCTGTTATGTGTGCATTTTTCTCGTTTTAAAAATTCTCATCCTTTTAACAACTAGAAGTTTTAAAAGCAGTGTTAGTGGCCTCAGTCTGGGTGAACAACAAATCTGAATGATGGATATCGGTGTGGGGTCAACCAGGATACACTCTGTTCTCTGCCACCTAGGCTCTGGGACGTTCACCTCGCCCGTATTTCAAAAGACTCACTGTGAGGGCTATGAAGCTGCGTGGTGAGGTCTTTAAAATATACAAATGGTGAAAACAACAGAAACGACACTAATTTATTTTAGACGCTAACATTCCGTAACAAATTAAGTCCTCCCGTAGTTAAATCTCGTTCTCAAACTTCTTACAAATATGAATGCAAATAAATACTCTTGGTATTTATAGTTGGTGAGAAAGCTAGATGCCATATCTATCTATCTCCATCTATCAGTCTGTCCATAGATCGATATATGTGGCCTTAGACTGGCTGATGATTACATAAATGTGGTTCAGTTTATGAAAATTCCCTGAATTGTGTACCATGATTTCTGCATTTTTCTGAGTGTATATATTTCACTTAAAAGGTTTAATTCACTATATATAGGTCACTTGCCAGAGCTTTCACTTTTTTGTTTATCCCAGGCATTCAACTCTGAACTATTAAAAAGCAGTATAGTATATGTATTTTATGAGGTAATAAAAGCATTTGATACTTTAAATACGCAAACCTTTTTCAAAAGTTTGTACTATTAAGGTCACAATGAGCCTTCCTTTGTTTTTTGAAAGACATTCACCTGTCTGTTTCGTCATTAAATGTTTCATCCTTTATACAATTTGCTCTATTTTTTTCACACCCAAATAGCCCACCCTCTATTATGAGGAAAACCTATTCCCTAGAATAGTGTGCTCCATTATCTACTTCCCTTTGCCTAATTCACTCTTGAGAAACCCTGATTTTTTTAAAATCGAAATTGAGGATTAACCAAGATGTGGGTTCTAATTAGGACAATGAAATTAATCCTAACTAAATTTTCCTTATAAAGTAAAAAACCGTTGTGTTTTGGGAACACATTCCACCTGGGGGGCTCAGTGGTGAGATAAACAATTACAGCAGCTCTTCAATTTCTTCCTGAAATTGGCTTAAAACAACAACCACCACAAAACCCAGGTTAAATGTTCCCTCTACTTAAACTGGATAGAGTCTGTTAAGGAAGATCATCAAATAGAGAAAATACACAGTCAACTCTGCACATTAAAGTATGTAAATATAATGATTTTTTTTAAATTGCCAAATCTAAACTTTGAGGTACAATGTTATTTTTGTTATCATTTCTTCTTCTTGAGAAACAATAATGTGTTTTTTATTTCTTCTGCAAATTCATATTTTAAACATCAAAGAGGTACTCTGTTGCTAGTCTTTCAGGATTTGCTAAATCCATCTATATTTACCTTACTCAAAACCTTTGATGATTTGCTAGTTAATATAATCTTAACCTCATCTGGGATTCTTATAATCCCCGGATCAGGTTACAGACTTTCCTCTGAAATTTTTCCAGTTCCATTACATTATCCTTGAAGCATGTCAACCAAAACTGCAGGAAGTGTGCATTAAGCTTTCTTTATAAGGGTGGGACAGTTTATTCTATTTTGTTTCCAGTGCTTCTGATGGGGCTTGGTGTTTTAACAGCCTTTTTATCATCGCTAACGAATTATATTAAGAACATGGAAAAAGTCTGCAGAAATCCCTAAATTCCATTTGTAGGTCATGACCTAAAGGTAAGAATTTATCATTTAACAAGAGCATGTTAAAATAAATTTCCCCCCAAATTGCCTTGTTCTTGCGTTATTACAGCTCATCTGCTATTATTCAGCCATCTCAGTTTTACTCAGAGCTCTGGGTATTAATCCCTTGAGTTTATAGTTTAACTGCAGGAATGTTTAATGTCATCTGAAAAAAATGGACATTTCTCTGCATGTTACTTCTTTCCAGGGAATTTATAAAAGTGCTTAAAAAAGATTAGTGCCCACATCTAACTCTGAGGAAATTATCTATTTATAACTCTTCAGCGTTCAAACCATTGGCCTTGCTCTTTGGTCTATATTTCTAAACCAGTCTCTTAGCCAATGATCTCATGGTAAATGCTCAAGAACCGGTTAGGTCTGGGGGTTGAGGAAAAGACTGATATGATTTGTGTTTGCTCGTTTTTATAATGTAAATACTCCTGCAACGACCGACTCAACAAATCAGCTGGTTTGCAAAATGTATGTCAACTGGCTTGCAGAATTTCTAGACATTAACAACTGGCCTGTATTTGCTTCTTTCAGTATAAGGAAGCTCATCTTTCACCTTTTATAATATGCTGTCATCAGGAGTTCCCGTCGTGGTGCAGTGGTTAACGAATCCGACTAGGAACCATGAGGTTGTGGGTTCGATCCCTGCCCTTGCTCAGTGGGTTAACGATCCGGCGTTGCCGTGAGCTGTGGTGTAGGTTGCAGACACGGCTCGGATTCCGCGTTGCTGTGGCTGCGGCGCAGGCCAGTGGCTACAGCTCCGATTAGACCCTTAGCCTGGGAACCTCCACATGCCGCGGGTGCGGCCATAAAATGACAAAAAGGCAAAAAAAAATATGCTGTCATCAAATCATTACCGTGACTGATTATGACTGATATGTTAAACCTTCCTAAAAATATAGACTGACAGTATCTACTGAGTTTTTCCACTAAACAGTCCAAATATTTTTCAACCCCTGAAAGACTTCCTGTGATTTACTCCTTTATTTCCAGAGAGAAATTACATTGATTGGATTCATTAGATAGAATTTCCCCTCCTTAAAATTGGTTTGCCTCTGGATGGAAGTTGTACTTACTGAGGTGTTCAAGCATTCTACCCAATAACACAGATTTCATTGTCTTGTCTGATGTAGGAGTTATTAAGTTCATCCCTCAGGGGTACCCAAAGTGACACTTGCACTTTTCATGGATGGGAATCACTAGATCCATTAGATAAAAGTTAAAAACAGACATAAACATAAACTTTAGCAATCTATTTGTGGACAAGTCCTCTCCTACTACATCGAGGTCCAAATTGTAGACACAATTTGGTGGCTAGAGAGATGATTTACAATTAGTACAGTCACTACTACCAAATTTTAGATTACTACCAAAACTTAGGTCATTGACGGGCTTGTCTAGTGGCCAGGTCTAAGCCTGGAGTAGGAGGAAGAGTGAGATCTTCCTCCCTTAAAGCACAGATGCCATGAATACCCATCCTGGGTGTCTGCTTTCACAGATGCTGTCAGTTCTGCTAGGACCCAATTTTGATACACCAGCAGTTGGGGCAGGGGGAGGGGGAGAAGAGTTAGGCAGAGTCCCAGAAGATAAGATGGTTGATCAGTGGTGACCCGGAAAGCAACAGTGGCTGGTGGTGGCCATGTTCAAGTAGACAAAGATTCTCTTAACTAGCCCTTAGTCCTGGACTTAACCATGATGATATAGTGAATTACCGACATTTGCCTTAACAATGGGCGTTAAAGTCATAGGAAACATTTTCCTAGGGGAAAGGAAATAAAACTTAGTAATTAAAACATAATAATTTTCTAATAGGATTTTTAAAAAAGTATTGGTTTGTTTCCTGGATACAGTGGTCAGAACAAACAACAAAAATGCACAGAACATCTAAAAGTATCAGTTTAGTCATTTATCATCTTACTACCTATGATTATCAGATTTATTAAAAAGCAGAAAATTGTCTTTTCTCCCTTTCTCTGAGGGAGGTGCTAGAGGGCAATTTTTAAAATTAGAAGGCTATTTTAACACAAGAGGTTCTGATAATCAGGTAAAAGAATATAAAACTCAGAACTAAAAATTGGTGTGTGAAAAATTTTAACTATTCAGGCAGCTTTTTAGTAGAATATCTGCCAGTGTTTAAAAACTATGCATTACTTCAAAACTTGGCTATATTTTGTGAAAGTCAGCTTACGCAGAAAACATAACTACTAAAAAGAGAACAGAATCTTCTAATTTCAGTTGAAATTCTGTATATGTGACCAGTGTTTACTTTTTAAAATGTTACTTTATAGCAGTTACCACCAAATGCTTCCTACACCTTTTATTTTGACAATTGTGAGAGATTTTAGCTCTAACATGATAATATAAATAGACAAAGGAGAGCTTTGGTAGAGAGAAGAGGTACAACTTTAGACAGTCTAGTTATATTCAGCATCCGTAGGAGAGAAAACCACATTCCACAAGTATTAGAACAGGAAGCAAACCTGTAAGACAGGCTTTTCTTTCCTATTGTTCTATTTTTATATGATTTATTTCCTGAGTTTTTCTTCTACTGCTTGCTCAAGCTAAAAGGATTAGCAAAATAGTTCGCCCCTCTTGTGCCCCGAGTCTCTGCAAAGGGTGTGGTGTTTCACACGTGTGCTTACTTAGTGATTGAGCTGGGTGGCTGGAAGATTTACTCTGGAAAAGAAAGACCTCAAGGGGTGGTGCTGGAATTTCCTTTTCCAGAAACTTTTCCCCACCCCAGGAGAAAAAGTGTGTAACTTGCTGCACTTTGTTTTATAAGAAAAACAAATCACTCGTCCATAGTGTTTAAAACTCTGACAACTGCCATAAAATTAATAATCTTCAATTTACTACCCCAAATCGATAGAGAACATTCCTTATAGATATTTTTTATTAATTACTGCCCTACTTACAGAAAGTAATTGCTTAAAGTGAGGTTCAAATTATTGCTTTATAACCCATCACACCCATCCCTAGTACCTAACAAAATGTCTAGGCCTATAGAGGGCACGTAAAACATGTGTGATAAATAAAAGAATAAACATGCACATGAATTCCTTCATCATTGCAACCTGAAGCGTGGATGAAAAAAAAAAATCCACCTAGGAATAGATGTATGATTTTGATGTTAGTGTGAGGACTCCATAGCAAGATATCAATTTCTGTCAGTGGCTGTACATTTCCTTTTTATATGCCATTCTGTTCATAACCCTCTAGTCATCTAGCTAGAATTAACTGAGGCGCTCCCAGAGGCCCAGCACCTCTAGTGCATGGGAGTGAGGAGCAGTGGTGCAGATGGACTCTGGAGCAGCTCAGAGTATATATACAGTGGAGAATGGGTGTTGTGGCTTACAAGTAAATGGCTATAACAGTGAGTACAATAACGGAGGTGTGTTCCACCAAGAGTTAAGGATGAACAATGGGCCGCTAAAGGGAAGGTTCTGAACTTCATTTCTAAATCCACATCTTTCTAATACAGAGTCAGAAGCTCATTTGGAAGAAGACTTAGGATTGTGAAGTACTTCCTAAATGGAAGAATGATTAAATTCTGATTGTATGCAGTTAGTATTAATGTATGTGTTTATTTACTGCGTACAGCTTTTGGAGGAATGATTTCCAAATCCTAAATTCTACCCATTTAAATAAAAAGTTCAGTGAATTTTAGTAAATTAGTCAACTGCTACCACAGTCAGGTTTTAGAAAACTTTGAGAACCATAAAGAGTTCCATCATGGCTGCAGTTAATCACAGTCCCATTCACCAGCACGAAGTAACCATTGACCCACTTTCCATAATTTAGACTCTTCTGTAATTTCAGGTAAGTGGGGAGTTCCCATCGTGGCTCAGTGGTAATGAATCCAACTAGGATCCATGAGGTTGCGGGTTTGATCCCTGGCCTCACTCAGTGGGTTAAGGATCCGGCATTGCCCTGAACTGTGGTATAGGTCACGGACATGGCTGGCGGATCCAGCATTGCTTTGGCTGTGGCACAGGCTGGCAGCTACAGCTCTGATTCGACCTCTAGCTTAACTTCCATATGCTGTATATGCCGTGGGTACAGCCACATGAAGCAAAAAAAAAAAAAAAAATGTTTTCATGTAAAGGGAATGACAGCATATGTAGTTTTTAAAATCTGGCTTTTTTCACCTAATGTTTTTGCTATTTATCCACGTCGCACAAATTGGTATTTTGTTCCCTCTTTTTTCTGAGTAGTGTATGGTCATACCAAGGTTTCTTTATCTGTTTACCAGTTAATGGGCATTTGGGTTGTAACAATATTTCATTGTATTCCTATTCAGTGAAAATACATAGAATATATATTTAATGTATAATAACATATTATATACATGTATGTACATATTTGTACATATATATGATCTATATAAATAAATCGTTTATTGGTTTATAGGTCATCTAACAATTTGTATTTATTATGCATCTCCTTTGTATCAGGCTGTTCTAGGTATTTGAGATACAGAATTAAACAAAAAGTAAAAATATCTGCACTCAGAGAACTTAGATCTTAATGAAAGGACAGAAAATAAGCAGTGAACATAATAAATCAGTAAATTTTATAGCAATTTAGAAGATGAAAAATACTTTGAAATACTAGGGGCAAGAGATGAATTATAAGAGATGAATGGAGGGTAAGAGAGATGGATTAGCATGTGATACCCACAGTAATCCTCACTGAAAAGGTATTACCTGAGCACAGACTCAGAGAACATGATAGAGTTGGCCATGAGGTCGTCTGGAGGAAGGGCATCCCAACCAGAAAGGCCAGGTAATGTAAGGACAATAGCATGCTGTATGTTTGAGCAACATTAAGAGGCCAGTGTGGTTGGAGGACAGTAAGGGAGGGGAAGCTGAGAAGGGGATTACAAACCATGTAGGATGTTTCAGTTGACCATAAAGACTTTGGCTTTTACTATAAGGGAGATGGGGAAGCAATGACCGTTTTGAGCAAAGGAATGACATGATCTGCCCTATATTTTAAGATTACCGTGGTTTCTGAGTAGAGGATTAAAGAGACAAGGTTGGAAGCAGAAATACCAGAGAGACTACAAGAACACACCAGGCAAGAAACGATAGGGATACTATTCAGCCATAAAAAAGAACAAAATAATGCCATTTGCAGCAACATGGATGGAACTAGAGACTCTCATACTAAGTGAAGTAAGTCAGAAAGAGAAGGACAAACACCAGATGATATCACTTGCATGGCACAAAAATATGGCACAAATGACCTATCTACAAAACAGAAACAGTTCATGGTCATGGAGGGCAGATCTGTGTTGGTTAGGGGGGTGGGGGGGCTGACAGGGAGTCTGGGGTTGGTAGATGCAGACTGTTGCATGTAGAAGGGCTGGGGGATGGGGCTCTGCTTTACAGCACAAGGAACTGTATCCAGTTTCTTGGGTAAGAACCTAATGGAAAATGAAAAAAAAAAAAGGTGGCTAGGTCACTCTGCTGTACAGTGGAAACTGAAAGAACACTGTAAATCAACTACACTTTGATAAAAAT
This sequence comes from Catagonus wagneri, assembly GCA_004024745.2. Taxonomy (NCBI): domain Eukaryota; kingdom Metazoa; phylum Chordata; class Mammalia; order Artiodactyla; family Tayassuidae; genus Catagonus; species Catagonus wagneri. The sequence goes on from PVHT020000077.1 coordinate 14,367,687, forward strand.
TAAAAAAAAAAATGATAGGGACTTAGACCAAGTTGTCAGTGATGGGGATGGTGAAATGTACCTGGATTCTAGACACATATTTAGGGTAATTTTTAGTTTAGTTTCTTCAAAGATTGAATGTGGAGTATGGGAAAAAAGAGATGAAACAAGAATGACTTCAAAATTTTATCTGAGCAACTGGAAGGTCTGAGTTGCCATTAATTAAATCTGAGACAACAGTGAGTGAAGTGGATTTGGGGTAGCAAATTAGAAGGTCTATTTTGAAATGTTCAATTAGACAACCAAGTGTGGAATGAAAACAATCCTAGGAGTCATTAAGGGAAAAAAAATCAATCTATGCCTAGATGCATCTGAGGGAAATTGAGTATCAAGAATAAAGAGAAAATGTTAAAATAGGTCAAAAAGACAGATGCCACATCAAAGAATCACAATAAATCTAAAAAGACAATAGAATTATATTATGTTGGTGTTACGGGGAAATAACTTAGAATTCCATATCCAGATAAACAGTCATTCACTAAATCAAACAAAATGTACTCACTGAAAGTGGTTAACCACTAAAGGAATTTCTACTGAATATTCCCCAGCAAGAAAGAAAAAGGGCCCAGATTAAGGGTGGGATGCAAGAAACAATGAGTATAGAAATTGATACAATTATGGTGAATTTAATAAACTATTGCCTACACAAAATGGAGGGGTGGTCAAAAAGACAACCCGTAGAATGGAAGAAAATATTTCTAAATGAAGCAACTAACAAGAGGTTAATCTCCAAAATAAATGAACAGCACATGAAACTCAATATAATAAAAAACAAAACAAAACATACAACCCAATCAAAAAAATGAGCAGAAGATATAAATAGATATTATTCCAAAGATGACATACACATGGTCAAAAAGCACAAGAAAAGATGCTCAACATCTCTAATTATTAAAGAAATCAAATCAAAACTACAGTGAGGTATTGCTTCATACCAATCAGAGTGGCTATCATCAGAAGTCTACAAACAATAAATGCTGGAGAGATTGTGGAGAAAAGGGAACCCTTCTACACTGTTGGTGGGAACGTAAATTGGTACAACCACTATGGAGAACAGTATGGAGATTTCTTAAAAAACTAAACATAGAACTATCATATGATGCAGCAATCTTATATCTTGGCATATATCTGGGAAAAAAAAATTTGAAAAGATACATGCACCTGAATGTTCAAAGCAGCACTGTTTACAATAGCCAAGACATGAAAGCAATGTAAATGTATATGGACAGAGAAATGGATAAAGATGTGGTACATACACACAGTGGAATATTACTTAGCCATAAAAAAGAACAAAATAATGCCATTTGCAGCAACATGGGTGGACCTAGAGATTATCATACCAAATGAAGTCAGACAAAGACAAATGTATGATATCACTTATATGCAGAATTTAAAATATGATACAAATGGAAGTTCCCTCATGGCACATAGGGTTAAGGATCCAGTGTTGCTGCAACTCTGGCATGGGTTCAGTCCCTGGCCTTTACATGTCATGGGTGGGCCAGAAAATATATGATACAAATAAACTTGTTTACAGAACAGAAACAGACTCATAACCTTCAAAAACAAACTTATGGGTGTTCCCATTGTGGCTCAGCGGGGTAAGAACCCAACTAGTCTCTATGAAAATGGGGATTCGATCCTTGGCCTCACTCAGTGGATTAAGGATCTGGTGTTGCTTCAAGCTGCAGCATATGTCAAAGATGTGGCTCCAATCTGGTGTTGCTGTGGCTGTGGCGAAGGCAGGCAGCTGCAGCTCCAATTGGACCCCTAGCCTGGAGCTTCCATATGCTGCAGATGTGGCCGTAAACAAACAAACAGAAACAAACAAACCAAAAACCAAAAACCAAACAAACTTATGGTTACCAAAGGGGAAAGGTGATAGGGGGAGGGATAAATTAGGAAGTTGGGATTAACATATATACACACTACTATATATAAAATAGGTAATCAACAAGGACCTACTATGTAGCACAAGGAACTCTACTCAATATTCTATAATAATCCTATAAGGGAAAAGAATCTGAAAAAGCATGCATTTATATACATGTACATTTGAATCACACATGTACACCTGGAACAAAACATTATAAACTGTACTCCAACATAAAAATTAAATTTAAAAAATGGAGACAAATTTTTTAACATATTGTTAGGGTCCTGATTTTGACCAGGAGGACAGACAAAGGTGAATTTAAAACTTACTATTTGGCATCCCAGGAAAAAAATACAGATGCATATTTAGTGTTAGTTAAACCATTATTAAATAGCTCAGCATTCTATAACTAAAAACAGATGAAGAATTCCAATCTACTGCTTATTTTTGTTTCCTTCGGGGTAAATATCTCTCTGTAATTGTTTTTAGTTGTAGCACAATGGTCTCTTTAAAACTCCAAATAACATGTTAAGGGAGTCACAAACAAAATAAGTCGTTTCTCATATTTAACAGGCTTAACTTCAACTGTTCTTTACTTGTATGCTTCTGGTATTTTAAAACAGAAAAAAAAAGCTATAAGGTTGGTTTTTTAAAAAACATATTTGGTTTTATTAGAGCTTAAATCTAAACCTAAGAAGCCTCCAAGTAATACAACCCCCTAGGGAAAGTTGTACATACTGAAGAGGCTTCGGAATATCAAATGGATTTCAGTAATGGCTAATTACTTCTCAATTAAGCAAAGTTGACACATTCTCCAAACAGGTGATAAAGATAGGAGCCGAGAAGGGGGATGAGGCAACTTGCAGGTGTTCAGACTTAATCTTTCATCACAACAAGATTTATTCGGGGAGGAATCATATAATCACACAGTTAAGAAGTAGGCATACAAAATGGGCTTGGAATATTGCCACTTTAAATCTATACACCACTCTCCAAAGCAATGAGGCTCTTTCACGGAAGAGTTTTCATCCCCCAACTTCCCTAAGCAGAGGGCTTTCAATTATGAGATGCACAGGGAAGTGTGTACAAGGGAGAAAGGGGCCCAATATCCAAAAAAAAGCAATCTTCCGGTGAAAGATTTAGTGTTATACTTTAAAAGAACATTGTTATTCTCTCTCTCTTTAGCAGGAGAAAACGCTGTGGATTTCGCTTTGCTATAAATATTCCAAAACCCACATAAAGCTCCATAGATTTCACTGTTTTCTACAGATTACTTTAGTTCCTCTTTATAAGTACACTTACTGTATTGTTTTGTGCATTGGTAACATATTCAGTGATTAATTTCTGTGAGCCAATGCTGAAGACAATGTTTAGCTACATTTATTCACAAAACAGTCAGCATTAATATACATTTCTCACCCGAGTCTGTGATTTTAGCGTGTGAAGTTTTGCTGTGCTTCCATGTTAAATATTACCTTGTTTCAACTAGGGCAATAAAACTTTCATTTTATGCAAAAGCGTTATGCATATTTAGTCATATTCTATTATTTATGTCAATATAGAAATATTAGTGCCTTATTCTGACAACTGTTATTGCCATCTGAAGAGTGAGACTTTCTCTACAGCTTGCCAAAACTTAAGCTACTAAAAATTAATGACTTATTTTCTTCCCATCTTCTATCTACATTTTCCTAAAGGCTTGCTTCTCAAACCTCTCTTCATCGCTCTCTTTTATTGCTAACTAGAGGACTCATCCTCCCTCAGGTTTTATGTTCTATTTCTACTTGAGTTGATCGATTCTTAATATCTGGCTTCTGATTCTCCAATATTTTAAGTTCTAAAAGACTCGTTGGCTTAGATGTCAAATCCTCTGGGACCTTAACCTGTAAATTTCCATAGTAGCCTTCCCATGGAATTTACCCTAAGGCTGTCTCCTCCACTGGACTCAATGTCATTTGGAGAACATGCCTAGTTTACCATGATAACACCAGCACAGAACTAGCACACAGTGGATGCTCAGTAGGTATGTACTTTATATATACGTGAATGAATGAATGAATGAATATGATCTACATCAATGCACCATTTAGATCTGTGGCTGCCAGGGGAAATAAGAAGAGGAAATTGAAAACTCAAAATAGTATTGTGGGGGTTTACTTTCAGGCCCAGCAAAGCAAGAGTGTCAATAAGAATACCACTTACAAATGATTACTTAGGTTTTTTTGATTCAGTAATTAAGAAAACATAGAATCTAAATATTTCCATAATTATATTAACATGCATCTACTAAATACTGACGCTATGTTTTCAACATTCCCAGTTAAAGCTGTGTTCAATTTCTCCTCTGAGATTGCTAGCCTATGCCTTATTAAAAATTGATTTGGTTGGACTAGAGCAGTGCTAAAAATAAGCAGGAATGTTCCTTAACTCACAACTCATTGTATACAGTAGATTAATGAAGTGGATGGAGTGGTCTAGCTTACTCTGTTTTTGCAAAAAGAAAACGTTTGAGGTAATACAAGAAATGTTTCTTAACATCGGGGATGCAGTGCAAAGGCTGAGGTGGCCCTCTGATGTTCACACCGTCATGTAGGGACCTTTCCTTGAGGGTGGACGGGATCTGTGGCTTTCTTCTAACCAATGGACTGTGGTGAAGAAGTATGTGATGCGTGTGTGTATGTGTGTGTTTATGTTTTATAAGACTTTCACATCTGTCTTGCTAGGAGATACTCACTTTCTTCCTGGCTTTAAAGGAACACTGTGAGCTGCCACATGAAGAGGGCCATGAGGCAAGGAGCAGAGGGCAACCTCTGGCTCACGGCCAGAAAGAAACTGAAGCCCCCAGTCTGGCCTTCTGCAAGGAATGGAACTCCACTAGAGGCACATGACCTTGGAAATGTGCTTTTCCCCAGTTAAGCCTCAGTGAGACCATGGTCCTTGCTGACACCTTAACAGCAGCTTTATGAGATCCTGAGACTCTAAGCAGAGGAACTCATTAAGCTGTCCCCAAACTCCTGACATGCAACAACCAAGATATAAGTTTTTTTTAAGCTGCTATGTTTTTGGTAATATTGCTATGCACCAACAGATGACTAATACAGCTGGGGATATAGATTACTTGGAAGGAAGATCTATTCAGTCTAGATGGAGGACTAGAGGAAGTAGGATAGAGGAGAAGTTGAATTTGCACTGAGGAAGAGGTGCAGCCTAGAATACGAAGAGGCCTTAACAGCAGAGGAAGAAAGCTGGTGGTTAAGCTAACACTTTTCCCTCTGATGTGTTGAGAGAGGGCCAGAGCCAGAAAAATAAAACTATAAACAATAGTCGAGGAGAAATGTAGTATAGCAAAATAGGTGGCATTTATGAACCTATTATCTTAGGCGTGCATTGAATTTTTTTTTTATTTTTTATTTTTTTAAGGCCCCACCTGTGTCGTATGGAAGTTCCCAGGCTAGGGATTAAATCGGAGCTGCAGTTGCCAGCCTACACTACAGCCACAGCAATGTCGGATCTGAGCTGCATCTGCAGCCTATGCCACAGCTTGCAGAAATGCTAGATCCTTAACCCACTGAGTGAGGCCAGGGATCGAACCTACATTCTCATGGACACCAGTCAGGTTCTTAATTCATTGAGCCACATCGGGAACTCCTGAAACTGTAGCTTATTTTATTCAAAAATATATTGGCGTAGACAAATTGTCCATCCCCATCCAACATATCTGAACTGCAGAAGCAATTCTTTGAAGTCACTTAAATCATCTAGAGCCCAAAGAGTGAGTCCAAGTTCCAGTGACTGTGACCTGGGCTTCATCCTCAATCCTCCAACAGTTATCTGGACCCATATCTGCAACTCTGAGAAACCCAGTTGTGGATGCTTATTTTGTAGTATAATGCCCAGTAGTGTAACGATATACTGTAGCATAGGTAAAGTACATTCTAGCATTCTGTCTTTCTAATTACCAACCCAAATAGAAAATAGGGACTGAAAGCCCAAGGAGATTAAAACTGTGCACATTATTCTGTCTGTCTGCTTATCTATCCATCGATCTATCTCCCGCTATTGTAAGCTCCAAGAGGGAAAAAAGCGTTTTGTTTGTTTGTTTGTTTAATACCTTATCTTCTTGCAAGTTAGTGGTGATCATTAAATATTTCTTGGATGAATGAAGCAGCTCCATCTTTCCCTACCCACTCCTCATTTGTAAAATGGAGGTGATCATTGTTGTACCTCCTTGAATCAAGTGTAAGAATTAACTGATATAACACAGGTGATAGAGCATAGCTTGCGTGTAGCCCCTGATCAGTAAAACTTATCTACTATCAAAGAATAACATCTAAATATACTTTATTGAAGGAACCCGGATGCCACAATTCATTTTCTAATACAGGAGAACCTGACCGCTAAGGAGGTTCAACCAGAGGTTAAGTTTTAAGTTGCCATTACTTTGAACCTGAACTTCAAAATTTTAAAGTAGTTTTGAAATAAATATGGATATGGCAGTACACCTCCGAAATAACAAAGGACTTGAAGTCAACAGGTTAAGTGTGATTTTTGCTGTAGAAATGTACGTGACGTTGTGCTTACTGTAGATCGTAAATTCAGAATCTGTCTAGTCCACACTCTGACCCAAGCAGAAATCCCTTCTGATATTTCCATCTAAGTGATCAGGATACTTTTCAAGTCTTTTCTCTATGTAATTAAAAAGATTGGCCACACCAAGAGTTGGCAAGACTATGTAGCAGCTGGGATTTTCCTACATGGTTGGTGGGAGTGTAAAATGACAATTTGGAATTTGGAAATTTGGCCTGGCAGTTTCTATAAAGTTAAACCTACACCTATCCTATATGAGGCAGAAATTCTCCTTCCAGGCATTTAGCCAAGAGAAATGAAAACATATGTCCATAAAAAGACCTGTTTAAGAAAGCAGCTTTATGCGGAATAGCTCCAAAATTGGAGCAGTCAAATGTCTGTCAACAGAAGGGGTAAGTACGTTCTGGTCCATCCAGCAGGGAGGCGCTACTTGGCCATAGAACACTGTGTTGGTGCTGGCAGGAACCCTCAGAAATGAAGGACATGTTTCTTCCTCTGCTGGCAGTGGCCCTGGAAGACAGCCCTCAGCAGATAGCCCTTTTGGGAGGGGTGGGGGCAGATTTTCTTAGCTGAAACAAGAATCCCTAACCAAAGTACCATGCTCTTCCTAAAGAACAAAGCACATCCACGGTCGGATTAACATGGGATGGACAGGGCAGCTCCTGAGCTCCCACTGAGAATTCCACCACTGACCCAGACGTGCGCACAAGGTGGCTGTTATCGAGAGCCCTCTTGGGATCATCAGTGCTGTCTCACAGCTTCCCTTCTCCCCCTGCTCACTTCTGCTTCTTTTCCTCCCTCCTAAAGCTGCAGGTCCCAAGAGGCGTCTTTAACAAATACCCTGCATGTTAATCTTTGTCTCTTTGCTGGGAATCCAACCTGTGAGAAACTGCGGATAAACCAACTAAATGGATGACCCCCAAAACCATTTCACTGAATGAAAGAAACCAGACACAAAAGGGTATATATCGTAGGATTCCATCGATGGACTGGAAAAACTAATGGATGGAGAAAGAAATCCCTGTTTTGCCTCTGCCCAGGGACTGATTGGCAAGGCCCAGGAAGGCTCTTTTGTGGGGCTGGGAATATTCTATGTCCTGATAGGAGTATGGATATATTGCATGGCTGTATGCAACTGTCCAAACTCATTGAATTTTCTCTTAAAATCTGTTCATTTCACTGTATATAAATTATACTGCAAGTAAAAAAAAAAAAAAAAAGCAACCGCATCAAACTTAGTTCAAGTTGAACTTGTTATCCAACATTCAAAATATTTAGCTTCACTATGGTCAATCGACCCTCCATTCATTTGGAACCTGGCAGCTCGTTTTTAAACCTGTTTGGAAATTGCCATGTCTGTTGTGCTCATCTTTTTGTGGACTGCAAAACTACCAGACATGTTCTTTCTGATCATTAATTTAAATGCTAGACTAATCAGTTATAGCTCCAGAGGCCTGAGAAAAGTCATAAGATTGCTCCTTTTATGACATTTATTCATTACTCAAAATACTGGGCTCAATTTTCATTCAAATATAGATTCCTCTACCTGTATGCTCATTTAGCATTGATCTCTCAGAGAATTTGATATCAGAGTATGAAATCACAGAGTCTAGATTTTTAGGGCTGGGAAAGACTTGAGATCCCTCAGTTTGAGATCAGGAAAGCTTAGGCTTGGGAGTTCCCTTCACGGCTCAACAGTTAACGAACCGGACTAGGATCCATAAAGACGCGGGTCTGACCCCTGGCCTTGCTCAGCACGTTAAGGATCCAACGTTGCCGTGAGCTATGGTGTAGGTCCCAGACACGACTTGGATTCAGTGTTGCTGCGGCTGTGGTGTAGGCCGGTGGCTACAGCTCCGATTCGATCTCAAGTCTTTCCCAGCCCTAAAAATCTAGACTCTGTGATTTCATACTCTGATATCAAATTCTCTGAGATCAATGCTAAATGAGCATACAGGTAGAGGAATCTATATTTGAATGAATATTGAGCCCAGCATTTTGAGTAATGAACTTCCATGTGCCGTGGGTACGGCCCTAAAAAATAGAGAAAAGGAAGGAAGGAAGGAAGGAAGGAAGGAAGGAAGGAAGGAAGGAAGCCTAGGTTCAAGATAACTTGATTGCCAAGGGCAGTCGCTCAAGTCCAGGCGGCAACAGACTGACAGCCTGGGGCACGTCCCACCAGGCAACCTTATCCGTGCTCGGAGCCTGTGCCCCCCTCCGCAGCTCAGCTTACAGCAGAAAACCTAAGAATATTTTTTATTCTGTGCTGGCCTCTTTCCTCCACTGACGCTCCTTACTTTATAATCGTTCCCAGATTAGGATAAAGAGTTCAGCTGGTGGAATAAAGGACTCTTATTTGACCTTGACAGAGATGTAACTTTTGCCATAAAGCTAGGGAAAACAGCCTGTCTGTTTCCTCTGCCTCTCATGTGGTAATTTGTTGGAAGTGAGTTGGGTGAAAAGTAAACTATATTTGGTTCTCAGGATATGGGTTTGACCAAAAGTCAAGGACATTTTATTAAAAATTCCAAAGGCCTTCCTTCTTTTTGGAGAGAGAAGGGCTAGTAACAGGTGCAAAGTCAAGAACTCAGTCTGAAACATGAACAAAAAGTAAATCATAAATGCAAACACTCTATAGTAATCATTGCTTGCTCTAGCTTTTTCTCACAAATCCTGTGGCTTCCATACAATGAGTTATAAATCTTTGCTTCAGATGGTTTCTAAGAAACATCCAGGAAAGCAGATAAAGGCCAAGAGAGGAGGATGAAAAATAGAGAAAAACTACAATTAGTGAAGAGTCCATCCTATCCTTTTTTTTTTTTTTTTCCTTTTTCAGCCACATCCATAGAATATGAAATTCTCCAGTGAGGGATCAAATCTGAGCTGCATCTGCCACCTGCGCACAGCTGCGGTAACACTGGATCACTGCACTGGGCTGGGGATCGAAGCGGCCATGCCACAGAGACAACCCAGATCATTAATCCACTGCTGCACCACAGCGGAAACTCCTCCACCTACCTTTTTTTTTGGTTTGTTTTATTATAACATCTTGAGGTAGAATTCCCATAGCACACAGTTCACCCATTTACTTATTTATTTTTTAAATTTTTAAAATGATTTTTATTTTTTCCATTATAGCTGGTTTACAGTGTTCTGTCAATTTTCTACAGTACAGCAAAGAGACCCAGTCACACATACATACATACATTCTTTTTCTCACATTATCCTCCATCATGCTCCATCCTAAGTGACTAGGTATAGTTCCCAGTGCTATACAGCAGGATCTCATTGCTTACCCATTCCAAAGGCAATAGTTTGCATCTATTAACCACAGATTCCCAGTCCATCCCACTCCCTCCCCCTCAAGTGAATGGCTTTTAGTTTTTACAGAGTTGTGTGACCATTACAACAAACAATTTAAGACTATTTTCATCACCCCAAGAAACTCTGTACCATTGGCATCATTCCCATTTCCCCACAATTCTCCCAGCCCCAGGCAACTGCTAATACACTCTCTGTCTCTAGGAATTGGCCTCCTCTGGACTTCATAAAAATAGAATACAATATGTGGCCTCCTTTCAGTACGTATAATGTTTTCAAGGGTTGTTCACATTGTAGCCTGTATCAGTAGTTCATTTCTTTCTCTTTTTTTGGCCACACCTGTAGCAAGTGGAAGTTCCCGGTCCAGGGACTGACCCAAGCTGCAGCAGCAACCCAAGCTGCTGCACTTGCAACACCAGATACTTAACCCGCTGTGCCACAGGGAACTCTGGCACTTCATTTGTTTCCTTTTTTCTTTTTCTTGGCCACTCCATGACATATGAAGTTCCTGGGCCAGGGATGAGATTCAAGCTGCAGTTGCTGCCTACACTGCAGCTGTGGCAACCCGGATCCTTTAACCTGGCCAGAGATCAAACCTGTATCCTGGCGCTGCAGAAATGCCGCCAATCCTGTTGCACCACAGCAGGAACTCCCACTTCTTTTTTTTCTTTTTCTTTTTTTTTTTTTTTTGGTCTTTTTGTCTTATCTAGGGCCGCACCCGCAGCATATGGAGGTTCCCAGGCTAGGCGTCTAACAGGAGCTACAGCTGCCGCCTACACCACAGCCACAGCAACACGGGATCCGAGCCGCGTCTGCAACCTACACCACAGCTCACGGCAACGCTGGATCCTTAACCCACTGAGCAAGGCCAGGGATCGAACCCGCAACCTCATGGTTCTTAGTCAGATCGTTAACCACTGAGCCACGACGGGAACTCATTTCTTTTTATTGCCAAATAATATTCCATTGTAGGTAGATAGGACATTTTATTTATCCATTCATCAGTTTGTTGAACATTTGCACTGTTTCCACTGTGGGGCTATTATGAATTATGATGCTATGAAATTCATGAGCAAGTTTTTAGTTTGATGAGGTCCAAATCATCTGTGTTTTCTTTTGATTCTTATGCTTTTGGTGTCATATTTAAAAAACTATTGCCTAATCCAAGATTGTGAAGATTTATACCTATGTTTTCTCCTAAGAGTGTTGCAGCTTTAGATTCAACTGTTGGATCTATAGTTGATTTTGAGGTAATTTTTTTGCATATGGTGTGAGACTGAGCTCCCACTTCATTTGTCTGTAGGTGGATAGCGCTGGCACCATTTGCTGAAAAGAGAGTTCTTCCCTCCATTGAATTATCTTGGCAATCAATATATCCTTGTTGAAAAATCAATTTTCCATAAATGTGAGTTTATTTCCAGCCTCTCAATATTCTTCCATTTATTGCATATATAAACTACTTCCCCACAAGTAAACTTGGCATGTAGAGCGCTGCATTAATTCTTGCAGGCTGTTAAAAACGACTGGTCCGCGAAGCACGCTAACAAAACAGCTTGGAGATTCTAGCTTCACGTCTCCACTGTCTATGAAGGTAAGGGTTTTATCAACAGCGGTGGGGAAGCATCTCATTGTCTCATTCCCTGCAAGAAGGCCAAGTTCACAGATGGAGGCTGAACCACCTCCACTCTATGAAGGTGGAAAGACAGACTCACTTTGTAACAGCTTTTCCAAAATCCAGGGGGGAACCTCAAGGCAGCCTGAGTTTCTAAGCACGACTCAGCCTCCTGACAAGCCCTGTGGCTGATCTTATCTCCAAAGGGCCAAAGTTTAATTACTTGGGACACTGCTGAGAAAGCTTGGGGGTGGGGTGGGGGCAGAGCCATCCAGGACAAATGCTCCTGGAGGTGACAGTCACACCCTCTGTAACCCAGAGCACCTTTCCTGTTTTGGGAAACTTGCCAATCAGAACTTTTCAGGGAGAAGAAGGGAACACCTGCTGCTTTTCTATTGTCTGCTAGGAGCTTCTGGCCTAGATCTGGCCGGAAATAACACGGATGTTTCTGAAGGGGGGGGGGGACGGAGGGGATGGGGAGGGGCTGTGCCTGCACGAGGCTCATAATGGTCCTGCTTAGATTGGCTACCAAAAAGCAACCGAATTTCACATTTTTTTATATTATTGTTGATTTACAATGTTCTGTCGCTTTCTGCTGTACGGTAAACTGACCCAGTTATACATCTACATACACTCTTTTTCTCACATTCTCCTCCATTCATGTTCTATCACAAGTGATTAGAAATAGTTCCCTGGGCTTTACAGCAGGCAGGACGTACCTCATTGCTTATCCATTCCCAACGCTAGAGTTTGCATCTGCTAACCCCAAACTCCCAGTCCGTCCCGCTCCTCCCCTTCAGCAACCACAACTCTGTTCTCATGTCCATGAGTTTGTTTCTTTTCAGTAGATAAGTTCATTTGTGCCATAGATTAGATTCCAGATATAAGTGATATCATAGCAACTGAAATTCATATGCCATGAAATAGTATAACACAGTAAACACACACACACACACACACACCCAGTAGACAAACAGTCCAGTGTGACAGCCAAGGCTTAGCTCCAGGTGGGCGCTCAGCCTTCTTGCAGCCCCTGGGTGTTCAAGTCACGGCTTCTGGTAAAACCACCTGAGCTCTGTTGGCCTCACAGCTTACTCAGGAATGGTGAGGGTTGCTCACCTTCATCAACAGGAATTAGCAGCACAGTTGGATTCTCGAAACTCTGCGCTTTGTAATAAGAACTGAAAACTGACCCAGCTTAGAGGGAATCTATCTGATGGGGAAACAAAAGCCATACACATACGTGTACTCTCAGTATCCACAGGTAACTCGCAAATGCTGCTGGGAAAAACACGGCCTGAGTCACTCGGAAGAGATTTTCATTTGAGAAATGCTGGCTGGAATGCCCTTCAGCTAAAATAATCCAGCAGATACAGGAAAAGAAGCAGGCGCTCAAGTATCCTTGTTTTGCTCAAGGCTGGAATCTGATGCAGTTAGGTGAAGCTGCTTTTTCTTGGAAGAATTTAAAACATTTTTTTATTGAGGTTGTCACATTTAATCACAAAAAAACCAACAAACTCATCTAAGCTTAAAAAAATCTGCCTCAGTGGTGATCATTTTGTAATACACAGAACAATCAAATCACTATGCTGTGTGCCTAGATCTAACCGAGCATTGTGGGTCAGCTAAACTTCAATTTTTTTAAATGAGAAGGAAAAAAAATACCTGGAGAAAACACACACACACACACACACACACACACACGCACGCGCGCATGCACATGTCCCAAGGAGTAGAAACAGCTACAGGAAAGAGTGGCTGCCCCATCTGCCGACCTCAGGAAAGTGAGGAGCTGGCTCAGACCTTCCGCTTCACCCATGGGCCACAGTTAGGGTGTTAGAGTCTCAGAGCCCTTAACACCCCCAGCCCGTCCCTCCTTTCTGCCCCAGGCTACAGCCCTCACTGGTGCCCGTGGACTTCTTTCCCACTGTAAGCCTCTTGCCTTTCCTCACCTCCCCTACTGATCCTAGCCTTTGCTCTCAATCAGCCCTGCTTTGCTTTTCCTGTGCCTCACCTCCCTCCCCCTCCAGTTGCTCTCACTTTGTAGATTGTGGGTTCCATTTGCTATCCTTTTGCCCTTTGGGTTTTATTCTTTTGAGAAATCTATCTAGAATTGTGATGAACTCTTATTAATTAATAAAGCAAACTGATAACCAAATGAGTTTTCAGGGAAATGCAAACATTTGGCTCCAACAACCTTCCTCCATCAAAACACCCACCACTGTCACCTGGTCCTGCCTTCCCCAAACAGCATGCAGGACACAGGGGAGAGAATGTGCTGCTGACAATGGAGTTCTTGACTGGACGCTGCCTTTACTGTTCCACTCTTCTGCTGTGAGTTTTATTCATGTCCCTAACTATACAGTAAAGTCCCTGAATTCTCAAAATAGACCCCAAATGCAACCACTCACCAGCTCTCCCCACCTCCTCCCAGAATGCTGCTCTGTATCTCAGCCTCCACCTCTCTCTGGGGGCCCAGCAGCATCCTCTTAACTGCTTTCCCCATTCCTGTGGCTCCTGGATGGTCCATTCTCCAACCCTCCAGCTAGGGTTACCGAGACCCAGTCTCTCCACTAAGCCCAACACTTCAATAGGTTCCTATTGCACATTTAAAAAAATTGCAGGGAGTGCCCTGGTGGTCTAGTGGTTAGGATTTAGAGCTTTCGCCCATGTGGCTTGGGTTCAGTTCCTGGACTGGGAACTGAGATCCATCCCGCATCAGACTGCTGCACACCACAGCTAACAACAACAACAACAACAATAATAATAGTAAATCCTTACTATGGCCTACAAAGCCTCTCTGAACTGGCCCTGGTTGGCTCTGTGTCCTCATTTCTACTCATTCTTTCCTGCATCCTCCCCTCTCCAGCCACACTGGCTGTCCCTATGGTCCTCAGACAAGCACATTCCCGCCTCAGGGCCTTTGCACTTGCTGCTCATCCTGTGTCAAATGCTCTTCTCCCCTCACTCTGTCCAAGGTCTCCCTTCAGCTAATAATTCTCTAGGACACTTTCCCTGCCTCTATACAAAGTTGCTTATTATCCCTTATTTCCCTCCCATATCACTTAACCAATATTAAGTGTTTATATACTTCAAACAGATGCATGCTCACAAGGGCAGGGACCTAGCCTGCCTCCATCACTGTATCCCTAGAGACTAGCCCTGGGCCTAGCACACTGTAGATATGAATGGACAGACACATGTTAAACTGTTTCCATTTACTGTAGGATTTTTGAGAGGCAAGTAGATCATCAGTTAAGAGTAGGGTTTGGAATCAGATTGTTCTGGGTTTGAATCTTGCTGTTATTTACTTATAGCTCTGGGAGTTTAGCAAGTTTTTTTTAACCATTCTGAATCTTGGTTTCCCCTCTACAAAATGGAGACAGTATCAAAATTATATAAAAAATGATGTAAAGTGCTTATTGCAACAGATATCACTTAGTACTGGTTCAATAAGTTATAATATTTCCAATTATCAATACAGGTCACTAGCAAATGGTCACCACAGAATGTTCTATGTTGTAACAGAGTTATTAATATTGTGTTTTATTCTTTTCATCCTTAAAAAATATAACTGTTGACACATGGTAAAGACTCAGTTATTAAACCCTTGCCAAAAGCATATTTTTACATTCTTTAGAAGCAAGTCTTACTCCGCTGTAGGCACTTAAGAAATGTTGACTATTGAGAATAATAATCATACAAATGTTATTTTAACACAAACATTACAAAGAATGGGAAAATGTTCTTTGCTGTTCTGAAGCTAAGCCCTGGCCTTATACTTAGCATGCTGAGCATAACTTCGTGTCAGGAGGGACGAAGGCTTTTCTTGCATATTTTTTTTAGGCTATTCACATATTAGTGCCCCGGGGAAATTCCTTGAAAAGCATGTTGAGCAGCCTCAAATCCTCCCATATTCTTGGTTAAATTTAAAGCTGAGGTCAAAGTGCATCTACCCTTCTTGACTTTTCAAGAAAAGTGGAATTCTAATTATCTTATCTGTTTATTCCATGAACACAGAAACGGGGGCTGTGGCTCAATGATAAATCATGCAGAGTGGCACACCTTTTCAGGTGCACGGGAAGGAATAAATTTTATCTACGACATGACCGTATTACATTAAAATACATGTATATAGGTTTCCAAGTGTCCATTAAATAAAGACAATTAGATCCTCTAGGTCTGTCACTTGTTATATTGTGGATATTTGGAAGCTACTTAATTCAGTTATTTGAAAAAGTCATTACACTTTAAGGAGATAAGTTATGGACATTTTGTTAGACAATGCCTTTTCTATTTAGAGGTTTTAAAGTGGGATGTAATGTTATAATTTAAAAATAACCATTTGTTGACAGACACTCACAATGGAAATGAAACTGGATTTGAGGCCCGTTGAAGGACCAACCTGAGTGCAGTCTGTATCTCCCACACCCAGCCTATGACTTCAGACATATCTCATGATTATTTACACACCTGTTAAGGGACTGGAGCACATATATTTTAATGAAAAAAAATTTAAAGAAGTATTTATGCATCGTTTCTGACATGTTTATCTCTGTATAAATATTTTCTTTTTTTAACAGATAATTTATGGTACAAAAACAATTTATAATTCCCCCGCCTCCCTTTGTTTTTTCTTTTTAGGGCTGCACCTGTGGCACATGGAAGTTCCCAAGCTAGGGATCAAATCAGAATTGCAGCTGCTGGCCTATGTCACAGCCACAGTAATGCCAGATCCAGGTCGCATCTGCGACCTACACAGCAGCTTGCAGCAATGCTGGATCCTTAACCCACTGATTAAGGCCAGTGATGGCACCCACATTTTCCTGGACACTGTGTTGGGTTCTTAACCCACTGACCCACAAATGGGAACTCCTACAAAACAATTTATACTTTCAAGCGTTTGAAGCTTCTACTCTACCTCAGTACCTAAGTATTCCTTAAGAACACAGTTACTCTGTGGTTCATCATTTTTGTTAGCCCAGACTTTTCCTTACTCTTCTACATGCTCTTGTTTGCCTTATTAGTTGTCTACAAATAAGATGGAAAACAAGAAGATATCATTTTTCTAAAAGTATTTCACGTAGCGTTCCTATAGGAAAAAGAAAGGGCATTAAATAGTTTGACCTAAAAGGCCAGATACTGTGTTAATCAAAGAACGATGATTATCAGGTATTGGTTAGACCCCTACTGCATAGTTGGAAAGTGTTTAATTGCTGTATATTCAGTTGGGTAATTGTACATTCACTGATTGATAAAATTTGATAAAGTATTATTTTTTCCCTAATTTCTTTACGTCAGTTGCTTTTAAGGTTAAAATGAGAAGCTATTTGACACACTCTAATTTACAAGTAATAGTGGGCAAAATTCAAGAAGGCAGACATATCGAAGTTCACATATGGGAACAGGGTGGAAGGGACTTACTGATTTGTGTTATATTTTTATAACTGCCTAAATGTTTTCCCCCAGTTTTAAAAATTGTTATGTTTACTTATAGGGTATTGTCTTACATCTAAAAGTACTCAAAACTTTCAGTAATTTCTTTTATAGTTTCTGATATTAGTGTTATATTAAGGAATGACTTTCATACTCTAATGGTATATAAATGTGCTTTTTTCATATTTTCTTCCGATACTTTCTATTTTTCATATGTAAATCTATTTCACTGATAATTTATTCTTGTGCATTGCGTGAGAAGAGGTATATGTAGTCCCCAAATTATTCATCAATAACGCCAATGTTCTCTATTGATTTAAAGGACATTACCATGGACAAAAATTATATATGTTATATATCTATATTCTGAAAAGTGAGAAAGATGGAGAATATAAACCTCAGCACAATCATTCTTAACAGAGTCACCAGAAGTTCTTCCTTCCTGTGAGGGATTCACCCCTCAGCAAAACAAACTTGGAAAATGCTTTCACTACCTTCACACCTTTCTTTTATCTTGGGGATGATGGACCTATAACATAAAATTAGAAACACACCCTCTAACACTGGAACTAATATTAAATAAACAGCCTTCATCCTTTATAATGAAAACAAAAGGAACCTAAAATATTTCAGAGTCCAAGTCAATGCCATTAAAAGTCATTTGGGTCTAAATATGTTACAATAAAAAAGACTGTTAACTGTACTAGCGTGCAAAATTTCAGTGTATTTTAGGCATTCTTTAGCAAATAAGTTGACTTTTACTTTCAGTACAATGGAAAAAGTATAAATGTTTAATAGCTTGAAGTATCAGCTATTAAACATTTAAGGGACATTACTTAGCTCCTTAAAATTGTGTTTGATTTAGAATTCTGCTGAGTTACTTTTCTTTAATGAGACAAAAGTGTTTTTTTAATTGAAAACCCTGGGGTGGGCAGAGGCTTATTCTTTCATCTGAAATCATGCTGCCTCTGATCTTTTTTGATATCCAACAAGCAACATGAAGTGAATATAGGGGCTTGTACAAAGGAGAAACAAGTTGTAATAAATTACTTCTTTCCAGTGCATTGTTTAATATCAATGCATCACAGAAACAGAACACTAAATTGCTGCCTGTAAACTAAATGTGCATTTCACATAAAACATTTAACATTCTGAACAGCTAGGTTAAAGACACCTAGAGGTCTGATTTTAAATGGCAAGCAAAGGTGAAAATTAAATGTCATCACTTGGACCTGAACATTTATGAGCCATATATACAAGTTTTATATGTATTTTTTTGTTTTTTGGGTCTGCACCCATGGCATACGGAGGTTCCCAGGCTAGGAGGGGGTCTAATCGGAGCTGCAGCTGCCGGCCTACACTACAGCCATAGCTATGCAGGATCCTAGCCATGTCTGTGACCTGCACCACAGCTCACGACAACGCCAGATCCCTAACCCACTGAGCAAGGCTAGGGATCGAACCCCGTAACCTCATGGATCCTAGTCAGATTTGTTTTTGCTGCATCACAATGGGAACTCCGAGTTTTATATTTTTATCTCTGTTTACCTCTAGGGATTTCACTGCTTTGTGGAAATAAATTTCAAAATTCACGTAAGTACATTATTCCTGCCTCAATGTCCATGACTTAGATATAGATGAATGAAATAATACATTATAACCAATTGTTATCATCAATTGATGGTTAGAACATTGTTATAATCAGTAACTTGACTCCACACAGAAAAAAGTTACCAAAATTCGTTGGATTTCAAATTGAACTAAACCCAAATGTTATTTTTGAGCTATAAATCAAACCAATCTTTATAAGTAACCTGTTCACAGTATGACACCATCTGTTGATTTTTTAAAATATTTCTGAATTGGGCCACCAAAATATTCTCCAAATAGAAGTAAAGATAAATTTGATTTGAGACCATATCTATTCCAATACAATTCTGAAGCCAATCAAGGAGTCAGAGGGTAGATTATTTGCACAATATTTTGCCTACCCCCCAGACCTATTTAAGCAGAAATTTACATAAATTGTTTACCAATGATGTCTTTGTAAAATACTGATGTATTCACTATTATGTAGGCAATGTATGATATTAGCATAGCTAATTCTAAAATAATTTAGGATGAAATCACCTGAAACAGAATAAAAACTGAGTTTTTTCCTTTCTATTGTCATGAGCTATCTGGGTACCCATGTATAATTCCCAAGCAAATTAAAAGGAAACAGACAATCTGTACCAGTTCACTAGGGCTGCTGTACACAAACTGGGCAGCTTAAATGACATACATATTCTGTCTCACAGTTCTGGAGGCTGGAAGCCCAAGAACAAGGGGTTCTGTTCCCAGCTTTTGGTAGTTTTCTGGCAATCTTTGGCATTTTTTGGCTCAGAGAAGCATCACTTGACCTCTCCATCTTTATATGGTGTTTCTCTCTGTGTGCCTTTCACTGGGTCCAAATTTCCCCTTTTTATTAGAACATCAGTCACATCGGAGTAGGGCCCACACTAATGACCTCATTTTAACTAATTACATCTGCGAGGACCCTATTTGAAATAAGGACAGATTCTGAGCAGGCGTTAGGATCTCGACCTATGAACTCTGGAGAGACCCACGTCAATCCATAGCACAAGCAAGTCATGTGCAAACCGGAACTCCAGATCGCAGGTCTACTGAGAGTTGTGAAGGCAAGAAGTTAAAATCCTTGACTCAAATGAAGTGTTTGCTTTATTCAAGAATTTTATTCACTTGTGTTGACATAGTTCTTCATTGCCCTGGCCAATTGATCCTTTTTTTTAATTTTTATTTTTTTAGGTTCTCAAAGTGCTTCCAAAAACAAGCCAATTTTCAATTTAGACAATACGGAAGAGCTTCCTAACAACAAAGTATTATGGAAACTACATATTTAAAAATAATTGAATCATGACTGAAATACTATTTATTTTTATAACTGAATTAGTACAATGCCAGCATATCCGACCTCACCGGGATTTGGAGATGGGACAGTACATGAAATAGCTAGAACATCTGGAGTCAAGGATTGTGTGACAATCAGACTGACCCCAGATCAGCTATATACAACTTGCCTCTATGTAGCTTTGGCCACACATGGGCAAGAAAAACACGATTACTTAGTTATACGCATAGGGATCTAAGCCTTCTTTGATTGCCAGAAGAAAACGAAGAACTAAATTTCATCTAAGCAACTTGCAGTGGTTTCCTGTGGCTGTTATAACAAATGACAACAAACTTTGTGACTTAAAAGAGCAGAAATATATTCCCTTACAGTTCTGGAGGCCAGAAGTCCAAAATCCAGGTGTTGCCTGGGCAGTGCTCCTTACAAACGCTGCAGGGGAGAATCCTTCCTTGGCTCTTCCAGCCGTTGGCGGCTCCAGGCACACCTTGGCATGTGGCCTCATAATTCTAATCTCTGCCCCTTGTCTTCACATGGCTTCTCCTCTGTGGATCTGTATCTTCTTCTCTTCAGTTTCTCATAAGGACAATTATCATTGGATGTAGGGCCCGTCTGGGCTGTTAAGATCCTTAACTTAATTACGTCTGCAAAGACCCTTTTTCCAAATAAGGTCACATTCAAGGATCTTGGGCTTAGCATGTGGAGGCCACCTTTCAACTCACTACCCAACTGTCCAAGACTGTCCTTTGTGTTTTAAAAATAGCTTTAATATTTTTTGTACTAGTGCTAAATCAGAAGAAATACAGAGTCCACTAAGCTTTCATCAGCTTTGACAAGTTCTGCTAGATCTATTTTAGCCCATCTTGGCTCATCTCTCTTACGTCTCTGCACTTCAGCCAGACACCAAGTTGCTATCCTCAAGGTTTTTGTCTGAGAATCTTATTCTCTTCTCTTGGACACTGAGTCCCCTGGTTAGCCTTGTTCATCTATGCTTCCTTTGGATTCCTTTTGAGTTAACTTTTCATCTATCCCTCCTTTGAGTTAACTTGTTCAACTATCCATCCTTTGGGTTCCTTTTGAGTTAACTTTTCTAGGAAGAGTTCCTGACCCAACAAATCTGAGTCAGATGTTCTTCCTATGGGAATTCATGACACCATGTACTAATCTACCCATAGAGACACATATAAAATGAGAATCAATGGAGAAAAGTGGAGTTATTAATAACAAGCTGTCCTCTTGTCTAGAACCAGAACACACTATATTTATGGTAGTCATGTCGACCTCTACCTTAATTGCATTTTAGTCAGAAAATGTTTCCTGCATAAAATCAGTCTCTAAAGTTCCTAAAATTTCTTTGGTGACTTAGTAAACAATCAATATTTGTGTATGTTCCATGTGTATCTAAAAGGAATTTATGAGGATCTATGTTATCTATTAGATCAAGCTTGTTCATCATGTTACTCAAATCATCTGTATCCTTACTCACGTTGAGTTTTCCATCATCCGACAGAGATTTAGTCATCTTTCCCACAATGATTCAAGTTTTATCACCCCAAAACTCAAAGACTTTGTCCCCAGAACAATTTGATGCATTTTGAAGGGTCCAAATACTATTTAGATAGCAAAAGTAAATACAGGTGATCTCTATAGGCATAAAACAAAGTGTGAATTCAAGATAATAGTTCTCTTTTCCAATTCCCACCTTGGTGTCATCTCCTCCCCTGGAGGATGGGTGGGCTCAGTGCTTCTTATCAGCAGAACATGGCAAAGATGTTGTGTGATGTGGGGTTTTACTCCCATGACAATATGATCTTATATGGCAATGGTGATGGAATGTTTCTCTTATGATTATGCTATGCTTTATATGACTCCTGCCTTGACAGCAGGCTGGCTTTAGAGTCTTGCTGTCTTTGCTGGCTTTGAAACAAGTTGCCGTGAGTCCTAGAGCTACAAATAACTGAATTCTGCCAACAACCTGAGTGAGCTTGGGAGCAGACTCTTCCCCACTGGGGCATCCAGATGCAAATCTAGTCCTGACTGATACCTTGATTGCAGCCTTATGGAGGACCCAGCTAAGGTATGCCTGGACTCCTGATGCATGAAAACTGTGAGGTAATCAATGCATGTTGCTTTAAATTGCTAAAGTTTGTGGTCATTTGTTAGGCAGTATGGAAAATGAATACCCTATTATTTGGCAAAAAATTTACCACTGAGAGCATGTGTTGAGGACCAGGAATAGATGGACTACCAGCCCAAGAAAACCTAAATGTCATTATTGTGTTTCCTATACCCTCTTCTTTATTTTTTTCTTCTCTTGTCTTACAGACATATTATGAATGAAGACTTCTGAATACGTATGCTTTGTGAGGCATTTTTGTAATAGAAAACAAACAAAGAAACATCCTAAATGCCCCCAACAGAAATGAACTGGTTAAACACATTTGGTTGTGTCCAAATAATGGAACAATATGTAAAATATTCATACATATCCATATAGATGGAGAGCCAATGGATAGTGTTAAGTTAAAAATTATTGATGTATAATAATAAGTATAATCCAATTTAAGCTTAAAAAAGAAAAGATATGCTATATGTAAGTGAGATAACACTCGCTCTCTGAAAATAACAAGAAGCTAGAGAGGATAAATGTCATATGTTTGAATACATAAGGCCATCTCATAAATAGTGACTCTAAGAAAGGTTTGCTTTCCTTATAGTGGATACATGTTCTATGCATAGAAATTATTTCAATTAGCTTGTCCTTCATAAAAAAAAAGAAAGAAAAAATCAGATATTGGTGCTGACTTTTAAATGTGTAATTACCCATTAATTTGTGGCTATGAGATCCCATGGGGACAAGACCATGTTCGCTCTCTGCTGCAATGCCTGTTTCCTTTGCCAGCCAGATCCAATGAGCAAATATGTGCGGCATGCAAATCACCCAGGATTTGCCTGCAGCACTCTGTACATGCCCAGCTGCACAGTCATCAGCTTGACACCTTATAACATTGATGCTGCTGACTTTTATCATCCTTGGCATGAATCCAAGGCTCATTCCCCAATGGCATAGACAAGAGATAAATCACCTAACTGACTTGGCTTCGTTATCATCAGACTCTTTTGTTGTGAACACTTAGCATACAATGAACACAAACTGATCAGTAGCATGAGTCACAGCTGGCCCCAAGACCTCAATTTAAAAATCCAACCAGCTCTTCCTCAATAGCCTCTGAGTGTATAAATACCATCTTCAAATATATAGAGTACTATATATCAAAATAAATGCGTTTCATTTTCAGCAAAACTGCTCTCTCACAGAATGAACAAGAGTAAGTGTTCCCACTCCGCAAGATCAGACAGCAAGAAAATATATTTGTTTCATTACAGCCTGTGAAGAGAAAGGTACATTCTTAGGCTGAAACATTCTAGAGGAGAGTTTAGAATACATATAGGAACCTTCCTTGAAAGGATTTTAATTCAACAACAGGTGGCAAGTTTCTACAAGAGAACTTAGAACATGTATTAGGACTTTCCTTGAAGGAGGTTGCAATTCAATAATTATATTGCTATAGTTGGATTATCTGCAAGGAAAAAAATATTGTTTCTAGATTTATCACATAGAATAAGGTGAGCATGGGACTTGGAACTTAAAATTTTCTAGGCAATTTTCTACATGAAATTAGTCTGCTTTCCTAGTGAAGACCCTTTGTAGGACAGTAAAAATGAGGTCTGTAGACACATTCGCACAGACTAGTGCTTTCTAAAAGTAGAATGAAATAAAATATAATTGTCAGTCATTTCATGATATTGCCTTGATCAGTAAAATATTTGCTTCTAAACCAAGACTGCTTCTATTTCAATCAATTTTTTTTCATTAAATGAGTGATTTATTCTTTTTTCTAGAGGGAGTCTTTTACTTTCAGTTTGGTCCAGCAGAGACGGGATTAAGATGGCGGAATAGAAGGACTGGAGCTCAACTTCTCTCATAAAAATAACAAAATTATAACCAAATCCCAAGCAACCTGCAGCCAAATGGACTGGAAACCTTCAAAAAGATATTCTACTCCAGAAGACAAAGAGGAGACCACATCAAGAGGTAGGAGGGGTGATTACACGATAGAAGCAACCCCAGACCTCCCAGGTGGGAAGCCCCACAGACTGGACAGTAACTGCATCACAGAGACTCTCCCACAGGAGTGAGAGTTCTGAGCCCCATGTCAAGTACCCATGCCTGGGAATCTGGCACAGGTAGAAAGAGCCCATGGAGCACCTGGCATTGAAGGCCAGTGAGGCTTGTATGCAGGAGTTCCATGGTACTGGGGGAAACGGAGACCCCATTCTTGAAAGGTGCACATAGACTTTCACGTGCACTCGGTCCTAGGGCAAAGCAAAGTCTCCATAGGAATCTGGGTCAAACCCAACTGCGATTCCTGGAGGATCTCATGGGAAAACAGGAGTGACTATGGCTTGTTGTGGGGGAAGGGCATTGGAGGCAAAGCTCTTGGGAACATTCATCAGCCTGCATTTTTCTGGAGGTAGTTATTTTTGGGAAAATCAGGCCCCACCCATCAGCGCTGAGAAGCCCCAGGTCAGACAATAATCCATGTGGGATCACAGCCCCACCCATCAGTAAACAGGCTGCCTAAAGACCCCTCAGGCACACAGCCACCTCTAATCCCACCCAGAGACAAAGCCCCATCCACCAGAGGGATAGGAATCAGCCCCACCTACCAGTGGGCAGGCACCAGTCCCTCCCATCAGGAAGCCTACAGCAAGCCCCCCACCCCCATTCCAACTTCAGCCATAGGGGAGGCAAACACCAGAAGTAAGAGAGGCTACAACTCTACTGTCTGCCAAAAGGACACCATACCAAAAAACCTATAAAAATGAAAATACAGAAAACTATACCTGAGATAAGGGAGAAAGAAAAAAGCCCAGAAAAACAGCTCAGTGATGATCAGCCTCCCAGAAAGAGACTTTAGACTGTTGCTGCTGAAGATGATGCAAGACATTGGAAATAAACTGGAGGCAAAGATTGATAATTTACAGGAAACACTGAGCAAAGAAATACAAGATATAAAAATTAAGCAAGAAAAGATGAAAAATACAATAACTGAAATAAAAAATTCATTAGAAGCAGCCAACAGTAGAATACAGTAGGCAGAAGAAAGAAACAGTGAGGTGGAGGACAGATTAGTGGAAATCACTAATGTGGAAGAGAAAAGAAATAAAAGATTGAAAGGAAATGAGGACAGTCTCAGAGAACTCTGGAATAACATTAAACGCACCAACATCCATATTATAGGGGTACCAGAGGGAGAAGAGAGAGAGAAGAGGACAGAAAAAATATTCGAAGAGATAATAGCCGAAAACTTCCCTAACATGGGAAAGGAACCACTCACTCAAATCCAGGAAGCGCAACAAGTACCATATAAAATAAACCCAAGGAGGAACACCGTGAGACACATATTAATCAAAATGACCAAAATTAAAGACAAAGAGAAGATACTGAAAGCAGCTAGGGAAAAGAAACAAATAACATACAAGGGAACCACAATAAGGTTATCAGCAGGTTTTTCAGCAGAAACCCTACAGGCCAGAAGGGAGTTGCATGATATACTTAACATGATGAAAGACAAAAACTTCCAACCAAGATTACTTTACCCAGCAAAGCTCTCACTCAGATTTGAAGGAGAAATCACAACCTTTACAGATAAGAAGAACAGTATCAAGTGGACTTCAAAAAAGCAGCCATCTCTAGGCGTCTGAATTTTAGCCAGTCCTGGAGATGGGGAGAAAGGAAAGAGCTCCAGTTTCCCTTTTTGGTGGTTAATGTACTTCTGCTTCTCCAGTCCTGGAAGAATCCACAGTGAGCATTGACTTAGCATCAGGTCAAGGGAGAGTCAGGCTGAGGTGGTTTTGGGGATGGGGGGCAGGCCTGGGAAGTGAACCATTTCAGTTCCTTCCAAGGTCAATCTGTGACAGTATGTTTCTGGCTTACTTCCATCATTACTTATCTTCACACCTTAGTTTCAGTTTTCCAGAGTAAATAGCATTTCACTCTAACAAAGATCCATAACCCTAGAAATGGAATAGATTCGATTAAATAAAAACAGCCCTATAGAATAAGAAAGAATCTTAGGGTTTCCATTATTTTTGTCCTTTTTCTACTCACGCTTTCTCTTCATAATGCTTTTCAGAGTACATGCCCTTTATGAGAAGCTCAACATTTCTGAGATGTATATGGAGTTCCCAGGACCAGACTCTAAACTTCCCTTTGCTGCTGCGACTCATTTTTTTTGGATTTGGGAATGAAGCTAGATGTTACAGGTCAAGAACCAAGCTAGATTCATGGCCTTGTCTTTTCCCCTATTAGAGTGAGAAAGTCTGGAGTTCAGTTTCATACAGATTCAATGGATGTAGCGTAGGCAGAGCAGCACTGCAGGCAATGTAGATGGCGTCAGGAAGGGTTCCAAATACCGCTTTCCTTAAAGAAGTTTAAGTCTCCTTGAAGTGACAATATACATAAGAACTAGATACTAATAGTAAGTGATATAGAACATATTTTCATGTGTTTTTTGGCCATCTGTCTGTCTTCTTTGGAGATGTCATATGATATGACTTATATGTGGAATCTAATAAAAATGATACAAAAGAACTTCTTTACAAAACAGAAACAAACTCAGAGATTTCAAACTCAATCTTATGGTTACCATAGGTGAAATCACTGGGGAGAGGGAAGAACTGGGAGCGTGGGAATAACATATACACACTACTGTATAAAATAGATGATTAATGAAAACCCACTGTACATCACAGGAAAATCTACTTAATAGTTTGTAGTAATCTATATGGGAAAAAAGAATGGTACATTTATATGTATGACTGATTCACTTTGGCGTCCACCTGAAACTAATGCAACAGTGTTGAGTCAACTATGCTTCAATAACATTTTTAAAAAAGAGTTAGATACTATTTTTAAAAAACCCTTTCGTTAAAGCCTAACATGGATATTCAATTTTTGTGTGAAGTGCTTTAATCTCTGCTTCATGACTTTTGACAAGGAAGGCTGATGTTGAAGAGAAAAAAGAAAGCTTTTGTGATATAAGGCATTCCTACTGCTTATGTTGCTTTCAGTAACCATTAAAAACATGAGACATTAGTTATTAAGAAGACCTATGAGTAACTTCCTAGGAGACAGAGTATACAAGATCCCCCTTCTGCTGTCCCAAGTACGATACAGACCTGCTTTATTAGCTTTCCTTAAACAAAGGAATTCACTTCGTCTTACCTAGAGCGTTGCAACTCATTCTCATGATCTTCATTCGTTTTATAAACGATGTGTCAGGAAGGGCGCTTTACTAATATGAACTCATTTTATTTTTGTGCCAACCCCATGAAGGTCAATGACGGCTGTCTACTGAGTCAGCATTTGTTTTACAAAGTATCGTTTATTTTGGAGCTAAAAAAAGGGGCTAGATGTTTAGCGCTAAAATTTGGGTAACATGAGTTAGAACGGGATCTACAGTATTCACAGGGATCCTACCACTGTCATTAACTTAAACACGTCACCAAATCAAAGATCTGATTATTAACATACATTTCTTAAATTTCCTCTAAAAGTAGAATGAACTGATATAACTGACTTCCTAGACATATTTCATTCCCTGAATCTTTGCTTCCATCCAGGATAAGAGGATTTTTCAAATGATAGTAAAATACTTTTAATTATTTAATCTTAAGAAGGAGTATTTATAAATATTCAATACGTTAAGAAAGATTCAGATCCCACTGTTGAAGTTACTTTGGTCACACATCCAAGGTTTTCATCCTTCTCTTGTCACAGAGATTACCTTTGCAGAAAATGCAAACCACAAGAAGGTGAAAATATAGAAGCAGCCATGCTGTTGACTGTTTCTGAGAGGTCAGCTCCAATCATGCCTTCTGCTCTTTGTCAGGGTCTGTGATGCCACGTGTTCCAGATGGTGTGTTTTACAGGTTGTTCCCCAGCCATGAATAACACATTGCAGAGAACACTCCAGACGAATCTGAGCAGCAATCTGAACGCTCCTTTAATTTGAATCTCATTATCTCAGGGCTCAGAATTCTTGTCCTAGAAGAGCACACTGCTGTTTTGGGCTCCCTTTCAATAAGTATCTTCTTGGAATTTTTTCCTCCCCTTGGCAGCTCACTCAACAGTAAACAACCACAGGGCTGCCATGCAGTGACACAACAATGCAAGCTAAAGACCACCTACATGGTGGAGCCTATTCACGCTCCATAAAGTGGCTGGTAAAACCTTCAGCCTCTGCCGATCTACAGCTCTCACTAATTTGTGTCACCTTCTATCCCAACACTCAAGGTCATTTGGTGGAGGTACCATTATGAAGCCAAACTATTTCTCTTGCACAGAGACACACCGGTTACTTTGGAATAAAGCCCAAATTACCTAATTTAATATTTAGCTGATTCCTTGCCAAAAGTGGGGCTTGATATAAATTCAAATGCTGAAACTTCGTTTTTAAAAATACCACTGAAAGGAAAATTTAGACTGGATACCAGAAATATGTTATTCTTTTTCCGAGATGGTAAAATTTTGTCCCTCTCAGGAGCCCTGGAATGGCCACTTGCTAGTTTTTACTTTTTTCCAGAGAGCTGTCTAGGGATCTTACATTGTCTATGAGCGATATGATTTTCATACAATAGATCTTTATTCATATTTACAATTAGAGAATCCAATTTCTATGTGCATCTTTAAGAAAACTATAAAATTACACCCCCCTTCATTTCATAATATAACCATCACCACCACCTGCTATATTGAGTGAACATATACTTCGACCTCTATTAGGCACTGGGGACAGATGGATAAAGTCATCTTTGCCCTCACAGATTTGCAGTCCAAAGAAATTCTAATGCACTGAAAATTATCTCCTTTCCTGTTGGCTAGAAAGTTAAGGGAAAGAACCTGAAAAATGAAAACTTCAGTAATAGAAATATATCCTGAAGAGGCTTGGGACTAGCAAGGCTAAGGAAATCAGACTTTGCTTAAGCAAGAAAGACCACTGTGGCGGGATAAATAGTGCTCTCCCATCTTCCACCCCAGTGTCCACATCCTGATCCTTAGAGCCTATGACTATGTCACCTTATATGGCAGAAGAGACTCTGCAGGTGTGATTAAATTAGATCTTGAGTTGAGATTATCCTAGATTACCTATGTGGGCCCAGTCTAATTATAAGTTCTTAAAAGAGGGTCAGAATCAGGGGAAGAAGGTGTGAGCGCAGGAGCAGGTGTTACAGATGAGAAGATGCTATGCTGCTGGCTCTCGCAGTGAAGCTAGGGGCCACATGCCAAGGAGCATATGTGGACTCCACATGCCAGTTAAGGCAGGAACATGGATTCTCCCCTAGGGTTGTTTTTTTCATTTTTCTTTTTATGGCTGCACCTGCAGTATATGGAAGTTCCTGGGCTAGGGGTCAAATTGGAGCTGCAGCTGTGACCTACACCACAGCCATGGCAACATGGGATCTAAGCCACATCTGCAACCTATGACGCAGCTTACAGCAGTACCAGATTCTTAACCCACTGAGCAAGGCCAGGGATCGAACCCACATCCTCATGGAGACAAGGCTGTCCTTAACCTGTTGAGCCACAGCAGAAACTCCTCCTCTCGAGTTTCCAAACGAATTCAGCCCTGCTGGCACATTTTAACTTCTGACCACTAGAACCATAAGATAATAAATTTGTGTTGCTAAAACCACTGCATTTGTACCAATTTGTTCCAGCAACGATAGAAAACGAATACAGATACTTTTTACCCTGCCAGAAGCTTGAACTGGTTCCCAGCACAGGGGCAGACATACTTGATCCTCGCAATTCTGAGTAAATCTTTGGCACTGGTCTATTTTAAATGGGCTCTTGCTTTGAACTTATCTTCTACCATTCTCCTTTGAAACCATGTCACTTCAGTCATATTGACCTCCCAGCTGTCCCTCAAATGGGTGAAGCCTGCTCCATCACACATTTCCTTACTGGCATATTCCCACACTTTCCTGATGTACCTGCACATCCTGAGAGCCCTTCCAGGACTGCTCTTTTGTCAAGCAGCCCTGTCATACCCCTTACACTGTTTTATTTCACTTCACGATGCTTACAATTACCTCATATATTTGCTCATGTGTCCATCTCCCCTGATAGAATGTAAACTCTGTGTCATGGTCACTGCTCTGCTCTCAGAGCCTGGACAATTCCTGCAACACTGTGGGTATTCAATGCAATATTTTTTTTTGTCATTTGCCTTTTTTTTTTACGTAGAGCCGCACCCGCCGCATATGGAGGTTCCCAGGCTAGGGGTCTAACAGGAGCTGTAGCCGCCGGCCTTCGCCACAGCCACAGCAACGCGGGATCCGAGCCACGTCTCAATGCAATATTGCTGAATACACAAAACTATTATAGCGGATATTGATTGGCCCAGTAAGTAATGTTGGGAGTATCTATCTTTCTCTGGATAAAGAACATTAGCTTGGAGTTCCCTTTGTGACTCAGCAGTTTAACAAACCTGACTAGGACCCATGAGGATGAGGGTTCGATTCCTGGCCTCGCTCAGTGGGTTAAGGATCCAGAGTTGCCATGAGCTGTGGTGTAGGTCACAGACATCGTTCAGATCCCAAGTTGTTGTGGCTATGGCATAGCTGGCAGCTGTAGCTCCAACTCAACCCCTAGACTGGGAACTTTCATATGTTATGGGTGTGGCCCTAAAGAGCAAAACAAACAAAAACAAAATAAAACAAAAAACATTAGCTCTAGGCCTTTCCTTGCTCTTTGTGTCTAATCTTTGTATACTTATGGAGTTAATGAGGAAAAATATGTGGCATGTTCCCTTGGAAATATTAAGATTCTTTCACTTTCAAGAGAGTTTTATTTCTGGTGAGGCAATAGAATAAATATGCTGTATTGAAATAACTGTTGAGTGGAATTGTTGACATCTAAGTTCAATACCCCTCCTAGTCCTAAGACCTACTCTCTCTCTCCCCCCGTCCCCCTTCCTCTCTCCTCATATATAATTACACATACACTTTATATAGCAAATATATATATTTGGATAGTATAGAATTTATGAAATTTTATCCCACAAGCAAAATCTACAACATCTCAAAAGACTATGAAGAAATGAGTACATCATAGATCTCCAATTGAGTAACTTTTATAAGACCTAAGCTGTTATAGAGGATAGCTGATGCTTATGACTGAGAAGACACCAATATGACAATAGTGCTGTATTATAATAAATATAGCAAATATAAAATAAGATTATTTTTTTAAAAATTACACCACAATTTATAGAACCAAGTGAAGTGCCCCACAAAAGGACTGGTTTTTCTGCCTAAAATCAGTCCTCTTGTGAGGCACTTCACTTATTCTAAAAAGGCTATCATTGTTCAGAACCTTTTTATAACTTCTTTTGTTTGGAATTGCCATCAGAGATGAGGGAAAGAAGATGTACAAATGACCAACAAGCACAGAAAGAAAGCCTAAAATCATTAGTTATAAGGGACATGCAAATTAAAGCCACAGTGCAAATTAAAGCCACAGTGAGATGATACTTCACTTCCACTAGAATGGCTATTGTTCAAATAATGGAAAGTGACAAGTATTGGTGAGAATGTACATTAGCTGGAGCCCTTACATATTCCTGGGAGGAATGTAAAATGGTGCAGCCACCGTGGAAAACAGCTTGGTAGTTCCTCCAAAATTAAACCCACAAGATCTAGCAATTCTACTCCTAGGTATTTACTCCAAAGAATGGAAAACATATACTCAAACAAATATATATACACAACTATTTACAATAATTAGAATGATGGAAACAAGCCAAATGTCCATCAGCGGAGCAATGGACAAACAAATGTGGTATATCCATACAATGGAATATTATTTAGCCATAAAAAGGAATGGAGTACTGATACATTATACAATGTGGATAAACCTTGAAAATTTTATGGTAAATAAAAAAAAGTCAGACACAACAGGTCATATATCGTATAATTCCACTTATATGAAATATTTAGAATATGTAGATCCATAGAGATAGAAAGTAGATTGACAGTTGTAAGGGCTTGGGGGAAGGAAAAATAGACAATGACTGCATAATAGGTACAGAGTTTTCTTTCGGGTGATGAAAACATTTTAGAACTAGATAGAGGTGGTAGTTGTACAACGTAATGAATGTACTAAATACTACTGAATTGTAGACTTGAAAGTGGTTAATTTTATGTCATGTGAACTTTGCCTCAATAAAAAAAATTTTTTTTAAAGATGGAGATTATCTCCAAGGCTACTTACAGTGACATAGCATTGTAGTTACTATGCTTGTGGTCAGGTGCTTAAGAAATACTTATGAAAGTGAATGGCAGAAAATATTTATGTCCTGTCCTGAAAGTAAATTTATTTTTTTGGAATGGTTCAAGATCATTCTTGGCCAAGTTGGCTACATAACACAGGTTATCAAACTGAGTTATGCCAACTCGGTTAACTACAAAGTAAGGGACTGCTGCCAGAAACTCATGAAACTGAGCAGGACTCTGGGGGGCCTTCCAGGGACAGGCCACCCTGCCTCTGAGTCCCCCTGGCTCTCGTCTATACACAAGCTTTAGCCTCCTAGGCCTTCCTCCAATTCCAAAGAGTAAATTTAATCAGAAAGGTGAGAAAATGCAGAAACAAAAACAGTCAAACAGGACAAAATAATAATAGTTTAGCCATAAAACAAAGTCAAGAATCTTCAGTTCCTCCTCAGGGGTCACAGATAAAATCCTGAGCCATATCCTTCAGTTGTTTTTCAGAGACTAAAACCCCCACCAGGTAGAAGTTAACTTTCTGCTGCCCACCAGCATGCACTCCCAGACAGGCTGGAACCAGAAGTTGATGATATTGACTCCTGAAATACCACTACCTGCATATTACATCATTGTCCAATTAGAAGAACGTTCATGAACTGATACCTTGCGACGCTTCCCTGCAACTTGCCCGTTAAAAACCCTTCCCTGAAAGCACTGGGGAGTTCAGGCCTTTTGAGCATGAGCTGCCTGTTCTCCTTGCTTGACACTATGCTGGACACCTTGCAGTGAACACTGTATGTTCCTTCACCACAGTCCGGTGTCAGCAGCTTGGCTTTACTGTGCATGGGCAAATAGAGCCAAGAGACTGGCTTGGTAACACTCACATTCCCTCTGCCTAGCGAACCTCATCTTCAAACCCTCAGCCCACATGTCATTGTTCCCTGGAGATTCTCCTCCTCCTCAAACAGGGCTTGACCCTGGCCCTTCCACCTTGCACTGTTCATGGCTACCTAAATGCATCCCATTCTAGAACTTAACTGTCTCCCCACAGCAGTGTCAGCTCAAAGGAAAACAACAGCTTTATTTTACTGATAGACACTTATCGAGAAGTACATGCTTCACAAATGTCTGTCGAAGGACAGAGTGAATGAACAACTGAATGAGTAAAGTCTGGTCTGGCTTGTAAACGGCCTTGGAAGACAACTGGAAACTCAGAATTTCCTATTTGTTTCGAGTAATATCAATATTCCAAAATTAATGTATACCCATCCAGTGTGACCGTTGAAAGGAATTCTCTTTGGCTGTTTAAATTCTAATGTCTTTGCGAAAATCCATCCCTGTCCTTTAATTGACATGCCTTACTACATTTTCTCCCGGGGTGCTGGTGTGCATAGCACAGTCAGACAGATGCTCTTAAAACCAAAGTTTTTCAGAATAAACACGTACTAACTTGGTCTCATAAAAGTAAACAACGGGTCTTTGTCATTAAGGAAGAAGTGTTCTAATATTTTTGTAATCAAGCTGCCACTGCAGTTCTGCCAGGCCTTATCTCGTGGGAACATCCTCTGATAACAATGCAGTTTTGTGCTAAATTTCGAACAAATCTGGGCCACTCCGGGTTTGCAAGGGTGGGGACAGTCATGTAATTACGTGCCTTCATTCTGTTGTCACACAAAACAAGATGAAATTCTTAGCATTTTTCTTTGACCTTGGGCCTCATCCTGAAATTTGAAACAGCGTGAAACTTAAAGGGTTCAAGCAGATTGAAATAAGAAAAAAGTGTTTATTTGAAACTTCACCAAACTGATAACAGAAGATTTTACAAAGCGATGCTTACAAATCTCCTGGGTTTTGTAACCTAGTCCCATTTAAACGGCCAATGACTGGGATGAAATCTACATTACCTAGAACAGGACTTCCATCACCCCTGCACTAACACTCATAGTTCTTGTCAGGACTTGACATTATAGCACATATATATTTGCTTATCTGTTTATTGTCTTTTTGTCCAAACAGCTTGTGAGTTCTATGCAGCAGGAACTGGATATGTCTTATCATCACTGTATTCTCTACAACCAAAAGGGTGCCCAACACAGTGGGTTCTCAATTCATATCTGTTAGTTATATCTTTCATCTAAATTATATTCTAAAATTGTGATAATTAAAGGAAATAAAGGGGTATTTTGAAGTAATTCAATACTATAAACTTCATGCAGTCTTTTTTTTTTTTTTTGGTCTTTTTAGGGCCGTGCCTATGGCATATGCAAGTTCCCAGGCTAGGGGTCGAACTGGAACTGCAGCTGCTGGCTAATGCCACAGTCACAGCAACTCAAGATCTGAGCCATGTCTATGACCTACACTACAGCTCACAGCAACGCTGGATCCGTAACCCAGTGAGCAGGGCTAGGGATTGAACCTGTGCCCTTATGTATACTAGTCTGGTTCATGACTGCTGAGCCACAACAGGTACTCCCTTCACCCAGTCATTTTTAACAACTGCAAAATTGACACACTCACTTAGAGCTAAATCATTGGCCGATACATTCATGTGATATTCAGGAGGACATAAAACAAAGTGCCTATATCTCCTTGCTCTGGTGAAGCTGAAATCAAATATGCAGCACAGACTTAATTTGATGACTTATCAGATACTATTTAAATGAACTGTCCAGGTAGCAGGATAGTTTAAATTCCGAGTCACCACGTAAAATTTTGGGGTAGCTCAAAATAAACACCATTCTGGCACAGGAATGATGGCGTTCTATTGTAAATGTGTGACCATATTTTTTCGACATGAGACAGATAATGCACTCAGCTAGTACTTATAACAGGAGATCAGATTAATAAATCTATATTTGCTCCCAGCATGTTCCATGACTCTGGGTTCATTATGATATTTTTTCCAGCTCTTGTCGATGGTCTCCATCTCATCTCTCCCACTGCACTCAACTCTTAGATCCAGTGATAAACCCAGCTTCATCTCCCTGGCCAGGTCACCCTCTGCCTTCCGGGCCCAGCCCTTCTAGGAAGCACCTCACCTGGTCCAGTGTACCCCCGGGGTCCCACCTACCGGTTGAGAGCCCCTCAAAGCCAGTGAACACAACGCTCCCGCCCCGCAGATACAGGGTGCTGTTACCCAGCTGAACACAGTTACATGCCATGAAAATAAACTGCTTCCCTACAGCATGAATCCAGATCAATGATATATTTCCAGATTGTTGATTTTACCCGTAAACCTCAAGTCCACTCTCAATATAGGAAGACAGAAGAAAATCTAGCTTAAAATGTTCTAGTTGTGGTAATGTTCATTACAAATTAATGAATGCAAATGAATCACGATGACCGAGTCCTGGTCATAAGAACGAACAAGATTTCACAGCTGGTTCCGATGAATGAAAGAACAAAGTCAATAATACCTCATGTTGTGGCAACGCGGGGGTGGCAGAACCTTCAAACCATGCATCCCAAGTTACTAGGGGGTTGGGTCCCATGTTGTCAGCATCTGAGGCATCCCCAGATATTTGATCCCAAGTGGAAGGCAGTGCAATATGTGCTGCTTTCAGTTAACTGATTAAAACATAACTTACTAATTGCCACATTATAAATCAACTATACCTTAACAAAAAAAAATTTTAAAAACAATGTATTGGCTTTTAAACATTTCTATTATAAAGCAAAACCCAAAAGACCTCTAAAAAATGGAGAAGTATGAAGTAAATATAAATGTTCCCCTTTCCTGCCCCAGGGACTGAGGACTGCCAATAGCTTGGGACATACTCTTTCCAGACATTGCTCATGCGCACACAAAATATTTCAATAAGTACACAACTAGTTTGATATGCCGTAATCACATTAACTTATTTTCAACATAGCCCCAAAGTATTTCTCTCTCACGTGGGTGTTACAACCAAGTCCGTTCCCACCCCCCACCCCCCACCCCCCGCCTCAACATATTAAGAGCAAGAGATAACTTAAGCATATTGATACGTTGCAGGTATTTTGAAAAAGATTTTCTCTTTCTAAGGAAGGCAACTGGAAAGGTTCAGAGAAAGTAGATAAAATGTATCACTAGACTGAGCCTTCTTCTAGTCCAAGGATGGTTCCTTTTTATTCCTCACTTGTGGCCAAGTTTCAGATGCCTCATTCCTTTGATGTAATCAAATCCTCCTTGAGAAAAAAACTTTCGTTAGGTATATGGTACTTGGTTCTTCAGGAGTTATCAAATTCAATAACATGTTACTGTAATTATTACATGTTCTATATTCCTCTACAAGGAATCCTTACAAAAATATACTTTAAAAAATTCTAGGAGTTCCCGTTGTGGCTCAGCGGTCAACGAATCTGACTAGGAACCATGAGGCTGCGGGTTTGATACCTGGCCTTGCTCAGTGGGTTAATGATCCGGCATTGCCATGAGCTGTGGTATAGGTTGCAGATGCAGCTCGGATCCTGCATTGCTGTGGCTGTGGTGTAGGCTGGAGGGTACAGCTCGGATTAGACCCCTAGCCTGGGAACCTCCACATGCTGCGCATATGGCCCTAAAAACGACAAAAAGGCAAAAAAAAAAATTCTAGATTTGGTTTAATGGCAGTCAAACAAAAAAAAAAGCAAACAACAAAAAAATCAAGATTCCCAGGAACTATTTCTGGAGGTATAAGGATTTTACCAACATCATCAAGCAGGCAGCTGTGTTTTGCATTTTGCATCCAACTCTGCTTCTTTCCAACTATCCTTTTCTTCTTAAACTTAAAATTTATATAATGAGAATGTATAAATGCACCACTGTGCTACATAGAACATTTTGCATCTTGGTAACAATGGCACAAGCAATGAGTCAGCCGGCATTTATGAAGTTCCTACCCTGTGCCGTGTTCTGTGCTAGGCCCTGTTGAAACCAAGGAGAAGATAACTTTGCTCTTGACTACCTGCTCAAGGTGGGGACCTGGCTGATGGGGACAGTGGATGGGAAGGACCAGTGACAACCCAATGGTATGCTGGCCAGGGGAGCTCAGGGAGTAAGTAACCCCTCAATAGGGTGGAAGACTTTCGAGATGGTGACAGAGGGGTCACGTGTCCTGGACGACTAGCAAGACTCCACTTGGTGAAGAACAGGGAAGGAACAGTGGATGAGGAAAAGTAAGAAGACGTGGTGATGAGATGGAAGATAAGACAGAGAGCCTGGGGTGCCAGGGTCCAGGGCTCTGTGACCCGATCTGGGTGATGATGTCAGCAACATTGGTCAGAGGGGCCAAGAGCTTTCTGTGACATCTTGAGTTTTCATTTTATCCTGAAACCATGGGCAAGATCGTTGAAGATATTGTCAAGAACTAGGAAATAAACTGAACTGCCACTTAGTTTAAGTGAAATGTAAAGAATTCATGAACTCTAGCCCATACGCATGAATCATAGCAAAGCTTCTCAGGCCCTCAGTGCAGTCTGTGTACTCTTATTTTGGACAAAAGGATATCAGTCTTGATTATCTGGTTTCCCAGGCCACAAGAGATAGGAAACAGCACAGGTAAACTTTTTTTTTTTTTTTGTATCTATATAAGATGACGGATATTAACTGAGATTGTGGTAATCATTTCAGAAAGTATGTAAGCCAAATCATGATGCTGATGCTGTACAACTTAACTTTCTATAGTGCTAGCAATTAGATCTCAGTAAAATGGAAGGAAAAAAAAAATAGGAAAGAAACAATGCATGGAAAGGGAAGGAAACAGGAGCCGCCAGAAGCAAGTACACTGAAAACAGCAAAAAAGGACAGCCGAGGGTCTGAAGACACCAGGGCAGGAGGCATCAGAGCCCAGAGCAGGCTGGGGGGGCCCTCACAACCAGGTGGGAGCTGAGAGGATCAAATGAGTTCATATTTGCAAAGATGTCAAGTGTATGTAGGCGCTAAATGAGTCTGCAGTTACATTATACTCCCACTAGAGCCAAGCATAATCAGCCCTATATTTAGATGAGGAAAGTGAGGCCCATGGATGTGCCCAAGGCGCCATGCCAGCCAGTGGAAGAAACTCAGCCAGGAAACGCAGCCTACTTTTCTGAGTCTAGTTTCTTTGTACAATTCGAAATATTAGGGTATGCTCAATTAGAGAAGGCAGGTAAATGTGACTGAGTATGAGAACGAGTGGCAGGAGTTCCCATCACGGCTCAGTGGAAAGAAATCCAACCAGTAACCATGAGGATTCGGGTTCAATCCCTAGCCTTACTCCATGGGTCAGCGATCTGGCATTGCTGTGAGCTGTGGTGTAGGTCACAGACATAGCTCAGATCCCACACTGCTGGGGCTGTGATGCAGGCTGGCAGCTACAGCTCTGATTCGACCCCCAGCCATAGGTCGTGGCTGTGGCCCTAAAAAGAAACAAAAGGAAGAATGATTCTCTGTGCACACTGTAGTATAAGGACTGTTTGGCCAACGGAGACCTGCTGTATAGCACAGGAAACTCTACCCAATATTCTGTGATGGTCTTTATGGGAAAAGAAACTGGAAAAGAATGGATGTGTTTACAGGTACAATCACTGAATCACCGTGTTGTACAGCAGAAATGATCACAACCTTGTAAATAACTATCCTTCAAACTTTAAACTCTGGCGGGAAGGAGTAATTCTTAGGCAAAATATAAATTTAAGAGCTGGTGGTGGGGGGTGGGGGGATGCACTGGGGGTTTGGGATACAAAATCTGTAAAATTGACCTGTGACGATTTATGTACACCTAGAATTGAAATAAAATCCATTAAGGAAAAAAAAAAAAAGAGCTGGTGGGAGGTGGGCTTTCTCCCAGATGCTGGGTTGAGTCCTGTGCTGCTGTTTCAGGGAGGCTGGAACTCTGGCAACCAAACGCTCTTGCACGTTGCGGGGTCCCAAGAGGGCTGGAGGTGCTTGGGAACTCACCCCGATCTCTTTGAGTTTTCCTTGCTGAATAAGCCAGAATGCAACCAAGTCATTCTCCCAGGGTCTTCTGTCACCCTGTTTCATAAATGTGGTCTCGCTACTTTGTCCAGATTCCCCCATCCCGTATTCCAGTCCCTACTCTGGAGCCGGATTTCCATGCTCTGTCTCTGTGGAAAAATGCTAGGGCTGCCTGAGTTTTCACACTGTCCTTTCCCTGGGGGTTTGTATTGTCCCCAGGCTGCTCCCCACCTGCCAGAGAAACATATTCCCTTCATGTGCTTGGACCCCTAACTCGTGAACTTCTATTGGAATTTCCGGTCCCTGGTCACCTGACTGCATATCCAAGTACAGAGCGCTTCCAGATAACAGATTGGGACAATTGTGTTTCATGGACACTGTGACCAAAGCCATTTGGCGGTTCTCCCCTGAGACAGCCTTTGTGGCCAGGACAGATATAACCCCATTTCCCTGAAAAACAATATTGCGTGCGACCCAAAGGGTAAATTCGGTTTGGCTTTCCTTCTGCATAAAAGCCAGTGGGAATCAGATTTGGCATGACCCCGTGCCTCGTGAGTTGGCAAGTAGCCAAAGATATCCTCAAGCAGATATGCTTTTTATGTGTCGATACAACTTGTCCCATGTGCAGTTAAGCTGTGCATGAGTCTGCTCTCTGAAAATAAACAGATAAATACACTTCTTTGCCTTGGTTTCATATCTGTAAAAGTAGAACCGATCATTTGAAATGTTTATATAATTCACTGGAGAACTGTGAGAAGTGAACTATATTTGTAAGCATTTTTGAAGATGAAAGGGATATTACTGAAGCATGTATAGCATTCTAAAAAAAATCACTTATTTCTCACTCTGCATTTAAAAGTTTGGTGAGACTGATTTTCTTTAAAAATTATGCAGGCACCCCAAAGTACATTAGGAGTTTTTGTAGTTTTGAGGCTCCATGAAAACCTTCGTTGGAATGGCTAGGGACAAAGCCCAGGTCTGTTAGCAAAAAAAGACAGCTTTGTTTATAGAAGTTAGAGCTGTGACAAAAACTGACACAAGCCAGGAAATTAAAAAGTGAATGGTGGTGCTTCATTCTAAATAATGCTACAGGGCTCCAGGTTTTCTATAAAGTCTGGATTTTGAAGACAAAGTTGGCTTTAATTTTCAACTCTGGCTTTTTTCAACTAGAGTCATAGCCACACAGTTATTTAAACAAATATCTTTGAACTTCCTTAACTTCAAGAAGTGACCCTTAGGTTAATGAATGTTGTAAAATGCTTATTGTTGGAGCAAATGGGTTGGCTCCACCTACCAATGTCTGTTCCTTAAGTACCACAGGCAAGCAGAATGGGTTCTGTGAAGACTAAAATTTCACAGGGGAAGTCTAAGATATTTTCACTCTTGTACCAGGCTAACCATTTTCAGAGGTCAGGACTGGCCATCTTTCCTTTGACCTCCTTATTAAAAACGCCCTAAGTTAAGCTGCTTATAAAAATGGATGGTTGCCAAATTTCCACAATTAAGAAAATAACCCAAGTATAATGAAACACAAACAGAGGCAGGCAGCAGGTAATAAATTAGAAGTGAGTTGGGTGGATGAAGTTGTAAGCAAGTCTCAGTGAAGGCACAGAACCTCGTGAGTGCCCTGAACAGTAAGAGGCTGTAAAGATGACAGACCTCACCTCCACCCCCAGGCAACAGTCTCACTGAGAGTTGCTTCTTCGCTTCCAGGTCAGTGCGGGTCTCCCCTATGATATGTTAGAGCACTTTTGTCAATGGCACACGATCTTCATGATGCTAGGAATAATGTGATATCCTAACGGCAACAACCAATTCCCTTAAAAGCACAGAAGGCAGTGGAAACTTGCTCTATCTGAACAGCTTTGTTAAACGTCCCTTAGATGGACAATGAGTCTCACCAGGGGTGTGCAGTGGAATCACTTGTGACATATTTTTAAAAAAATATAGCTATCCCTTTTCCCCCATGGGAGATAGCAAATTAGTATGTGTGGTGTGGGGCTGGGATAGCAATAGGGAGAGAGAGAGAGAGAGAGAGATTTTAATTCCATAAGTGATTTTGATGGACTCCCCTTGTTTGTCCTAAATGGTAAATTATTCAAGCATTATTCAACTGCTGGTAAAAATTAATTCATAATTTCCATGTAAGCATCAGCCCACAATAAAAGATACACCTCAGGCTTTATTTCAGCCAGTTTGTTCCTTTGCCCTCTTAAGGAGCACATATCTCCTGCCAGACGCTGCACCAGAGGATGAAGAAGACGTGGCTCCGTCCTTAGACGCACATGGCCTAGTCAAAGAGGCAGACACACTGGATAGCGTTATGGTGCATCTGGCACCTGCTGGAATAGAGTAGGAGAGCGATCCTGGGGGCAGAGAGAACACCAGTTCTATCCCGAGAAATCACACAAGGTTCCACAGAGGAAGGGACTCATTAATCAGTGAGGAGACTTCCCAACATGGTGGTGGAGGTTGCGGTGCTGGGGCTTCCACACAGAAGGGTCAGCATGTTTAAGTTACATGTGTCTCTGGGCTGTGATGAGAAGTACGGAGTGGCCAGATCATAGCACGTGAGGGTGAGGGGTGGGGAGAAGGGGCAGGAGGCGGAGCAGGAGGGGCAGCTGGCGCTATACGAGGCTTGACCTTGACTGTAGGGCGACACCATAAGCACGATCAAAATGAGGGGTCCCTCAAAGCTCTGACACTAGATGCTTCAATTGCAAAAAAAAACATTTAGAGTTTAAAACCCTCGGCCACACTTTTTTTCAAGTGATCCTTACAACCACATGAGGTAGCTAAATCAAATATTATAAAAGATGGTTTTAATGAGTTTGGTTGTTTCCATTAAAAGTTTTTTCTTAAGCCTAGTGTAAAAGGCATCATTTTTTAACCAAAATCCTCAGAAAAGCAAATTATCAAATCATCTCTGTGCTTTAATAGTTAAGGTTACTGTTAGTTCACAATGACCTGAAACTCATTTCAGTGTGTGTACGTGTATGTGTGTGTGGAGTGGAGAGTGTAAGGTGGAACAGGACCTACTTCTCTATCACTGAAAAGCAGGACACCCGTGGTGAGTCACATGACACAGCAAATATAGCATCGGTGTCTGAAGAGTGGCTCTGACCCAGCCACTCGGCACAGATACACAGTTAGTGATTAAATCACAGCAGTGCTATTTGGGAGTCTCATAATGTACCTTTCCCATTAGATAAAACTTGACGAGGGATGTTTAACATCTCTTATTAGTTAAATCTCACATGTGAACTCTCACCAGAGAACTTTTTTGCTGCTATGGTGAGTTGTCATTAAACATTTAATCTGCTGGGGAGATGCTGGGGGAGGACTTTTTCTTTTTTTTTGGTCTTATCTAGGGCCATACCCGTGGCACATGGAAGTTCCCAGGCTAGGGGTCTAACAGGAGCTGTAGCTGCCACAGTCACAGCAATGCGGGATCCGAGTCACATCTGCAACCTACACCACAGCTCACGGCAATGCCGGATCCTTAACCCACTGAGCAAGGCCAGGGATCGAACCCACAACTTCATGGCTCCTAGTCGAATTCGTTAATCACTAAGCCATGAGGGGAACTCCGAAACAAGCTTCTTGATTAGGCGGCAGGTGATTAAATCTCCCCATATCACCTTCCTTGATCAGGTCCACATATTCCCAAAAGGTGAGTTACAGGAAACCTGGATCCCACTTACTGTGCTCCTATCCTGACATGTCATTCAGAAGCATTCTTTTGCCTCTGACCTTTTGCTTCAGCTGATGTTTCCTTGGAGGTGTCTTCACCCTGGGAGCAGGTAATTCACAAGCACAAATCCTTAGCTCAACTGGCCTCCTCATTGCAGGAGAAAGGAAGGAGATGAACACAGAAAAGAAACTCATGGACTTGGAGAACATACTTGTGGTTGCCGAGGGGGAGGGAGCGGGATGGACTGGGAGTCTGGGGTTAATAGGTGCAAACTATTGCATTTGGAGTGGATAAACAATGAGATCCTGCTCTATAGCACAGGGAATTATATCTAGTCAGTTATGATGGAACATGATGGAGGATAATGTGAGAGAAAGAATGTGTATATATATATATATCTGTGAATGGGTCGCTTTGCGATACAGTAGAAATTGACAGAACACTGTAAACCAACTGCAATGGAAAAAAATAAAAATCACTTAAAAAAAAAAAAGAAGAAAGAGATGAGGAGGAAGAAAGCCGGGCAGAGGGAGAGTAAGGGGGGCCTGCAGCTGACTGCTTACTTCTGCAAGGTAGGTATTTCTAAGTGTCTGTAACAGCAGTTCTCGTCCTGGTTGCCCATCAGAAGATCCTGGGAAGCTTTTAAACAAATACCAGTGTCCTGACCCCACTCCAGGGGGCCATGCTTTAACTGGTCCAGGGTGGGGCCCAGAGGTCGCTACAATTTACAAGCTCTCCAGGTGGTTCTACTGGATGGCCAGAGTGGAGAACTCTAACTCTTGGAGGACGCAACAGATATCTGTGATACATCACCTGCCCTCAAAAGGCTTAAAGACTGGGAAGAAAAGACTGAAATGGAGGGTGATCTCAGACAGACCAGGTACAGAACTGCGTGGTGAGTTCTGGTCGTACCTTGGGGAAAGGC
The DNA here is from genome assembly GCA_004024745.2 of Catagonus wagneri. Classification (NCBI taxonomy): domain Eukaryota; kingdom Metazoa; phylum Chordata; class Mammalia; order Artiodactyla; family Tayassuidae; genus Catagonus; species Catagonus wagneri. The sequence continues at coordinate 14,411,337 of PVHT020000077.1, forward strand.
AGGCCTCTAAGGCCAGCTGGGAAGACCTCCTGAGCATGGGATGTGTACTGGGCCTTGAAACGGAGCTGGGTTTTAGTCAAGTTCTCCCTCCTCATCCCCACTACCACGCCCCAATCTAGAGCTTTCTAAGTGGATTTCATTCTTAGGAGTTTCCATTTTCCCTCTCTCCCGTCTGCTTGCTCCCAGTTATGCCTTGAAATCATCAGCCCTGTCACATCACAACTCTGCCCAAGATCAACTGAAGGTGACTGAGAACTCACAGAATAAAAGCCAAGCCTTGGGCTCTTCCTGATTGGCCGAGGCCCCCTTGTGAACCTCACAGCCCATCCCAACCCAGGACCTTATTTATTCATTATTAACTTTTGCTTTCTGAGCTAGAATAAACCCCATGATGACAAGTCTCTTTCATTCATTCGTAACCCCCCTGACCCGCACAGTGCCTGGCACAGAGCGAATGATCAGGAAACACTTCCTGGATGTGTGGAAGTGACGATGACTGGCGAGGAAAAGGCATTCCAGGTGGGAAGAACAGCCAGCGAGAACAAGGTTCAGAAAGGGGAACACACACCTGTGTTTGTGTCTACAGACCACAGAGTAGAACCAGCCGGCAGAACGAGAGGCTGCCCTAGAAATAACTAACGATCAGGGTGAGCAAACCATGTACGTACGGTCAGGTCCTCATAGCGAAAGATGTCAAGATTGGAACTCATATCCGTTAAGGCGCAAAAAATGCCCCAGGACCGAATGATTCAAGACTCAGAAAGGAAATTATATTTCTTTTCTTTTCTTCCCTTTCTTTCTTTTTTTTGGCTGCACCTGCAAGCATGCAAAAGTTCCCAGGTCAGGGATCAAACCTGAGTCACAGCAGTAGCAACACCAGATCTTTAACCACTAAGCCACCAGGGAACTCCAAAATCATGTTTCTAAAACATAAGTAAGGAAGTATAATTTTAGGCACTGTAATTAGAAGATTAAGTACTTGGAAAAATTGGTTTATGTGAGGAATTGTAAACTGTAATTTGAGGTGGATAGATAGCTGGATGTTAGGGAATTATCTTCTACTAGAGAATTATTCAGAGCTACTTATCCAAAAAAAATTGCTGATACTTTATATTAAACAGTAGGAAAACCTGCTAACCTCTCTGAAACTATAGCTTCTCTGGATATGGAGATATATATATATATATATATATATATATATATATATTTTTTTTTTTTTTAAATAAAGGAGAGTATTATTTCCCAGCATGCTTGTCAGATCTTACAGTGGTTCACAGAGGAGTATGGAGTCTGAAAAGATGTAATGTGAAACATAAGCATTACTGGTGAAAGACCTCGTCAGGCACAGATGCTGTAAAAAGAGACAAAGTCACCATCATTCTGTGAAAGAATGAAAGAAAACCAAAGGGTCAAATTCTCCCATAGTCCAGAAAAACATATCTCTGCATTTCATTTAAATATCATTTAAAAAATTCCTTTGTGCCTCTTAATCTCTGTTAACAATCTTATTATTATCACATCCTTCAAGTGAAAAAAAAATTTTTTTTTCCTTTCTAGGGCCGAACCTACAGCATATGGAAGTTCCCAGGCTAGGGGCTGAACTGGAGCTGTAGTTGCAGGCTTATACCACAGCCAGGTCAACACCAGATCTGAATCACATCTATGACCTATGCTGCAGCTTGTGGCAACACTGGATCCTTAAATCACTGACCAAAGCCAAGGATAAAACCCACATCCTCATGGAGACAGTGTTGGGTTCTTAACCTGCTGAGCTGCAATGGGAACCCCATCAAGTGAAAAGTTTGAATAATCTTTATAGTGGTAACAAATTCTTCAGGTGGACTCTTTCAAAAAGCATTCTGTTTTACAAACTGTCATAAATGAGTGACTCTTACACTTCCACAGCTTTTTTCTTACCCATGTACTGACCTCCATCTGATAGAGCATTCAGATGTAAGATCATCTTTGACCCTGATATTTAAAAATGAATTTCCTTTTGGAAATATTTCTCTGAACTAATTAAATGACATTCAGTTTTAAAATATTTATCATATGCTTTCTGCCTCCCAAGCACTGCATTTGATGCTACAGAAGATACAAAGATGAAGAACTCCCACTTTCAAAGCAAAGGCAGCATGAAAAAAATGCTGGGTTGAGTTTTGCCTTTGTCAAAAAGGGCTGGATTCGAGTTTAAAAATCACCTACTGAATGAGCTCTTACTTAGCCTCAGTTTCCTCATGTGTAAACTGGAGAAAATAACATTTACCTACAGATTGTTTGCAAGCATTAATGGGGTAACCTATATAAAATACTTAATTAAGTTGGTGCCTAGAACATAATAGGCCTTCAAAAAAAGTAAGCTCCCTTCCTTTCAAGACATTTAACATTTAGTTAAATAGGACTTGCCTTGGCTATGTATTTCTTGATGCCTGACTTACAAAATAGAACTTTGAAATTGTTTGTACAAATATCTTATCATCAAATTTTAATGATTAGTGTGAAATGTTAGGATAAATTAAATATATACATTGCTCCTAATCTCATAGACCTAACTGAATGACACTCATTTCCAAAGCAGGTTTAAAGTCTTAGCTCCCTTTCCTTCTTTATTTCCTTTGATGGTGATGCTAATGGGCGGTGAAGTGTCCCAAAGCCTAAAAACAAGGAACAAGAAGAGAAATCCTGGACACAGATGACATAAACATTTAATTTCTAAAGAATCAAGCATCGATATTTACACAGGAGAACAGCTTGCTAGTTCCCCCAAATGGCTTCTATATTAGGACACAGGAAGTTGAGAAGAATGCAGGAGAGGAAGAGTAAGGTGAGGATGGAAAGCAAAAATGAGAACAAGGGAATTTTAACAGTGATTCCCAAATTCGAGTTACCCTGCAACAAAGCATCCTGGAAGAGAAGCTATAGGAAATATGATTGGGAAAGGTTGTCTTTTGTATTCCACCTTGGGAACTCTAAATATTAGCACAGGCTAGGATTTATATGCTAATTATATTAGCGTGTTTTAAAAACTCTGTTCAACAGTGTTAAACTCAGCAGTTCCCCAAATTGCCGAGCAGTAAATTTGCTCTGTGAACACTAAATTGCTGAACATTAAATTTGTTGTACATGTGTATGGGGGGAACCTCATCCTCTGGGATTAATATGCAATGTCTTACAATTTAGAAAACCACTAGGTTCCTTCTCCACACCCTCTCCAACATGTGTTATTTGTAGGTTTATTAATTACAGCCTTTTTTACTGGTGTGAGGTAGTTTTGATTTGCATTTCTCTAATAACTAGTGATGTTGAGCATTTTTTCATGTTCCTGTTGGCCATCTGTATGTCTTCTTTGGAGAACAGTCTATTCATGTCTTCTGCCCATTTTTCAATTGAGTTGTTTGGTGTTTCTTGCTGTTGAGTTGTATAAGTTGTTTGTATATTTTGGAGATTAAGCCCTTGTCTATTGCATCGTTTGAAACTATTTTCTCCCATTCTGTAGGATGTCTTTTTGGTTTTTTTTTTTTACGGTTTCCCTTTCCTGTGCAAAAGCTTGTAAGTTTGATTAGGTCCCATTGGTTTATTTTGTTTTATTTCTATTGCCTTGGGAGGCTGACCTAAGAAAACATTTGTATGGTTGGTGTCAGAGAATGTTTTGCCTATGTTCTCTTCTAGGAGTTTTATGGTGTCTTGTCTTATAGTTAAGTCTCTATGCCATGGAACTTCCACATGCCACAGAGGCAGGAAAAAAAATCAAAACCACTTCATACCTACCAGGGTAGCGATAATTAAAAAAGGCAGATAGTCACAAATATGAGTGAGTTTGTGGAGAAATTGGAACACTTACACATTGTTCATAGGAATGCAAAATGGAGCAGCCAGTTTAGCAAACATTTTGGAAGTTCCTCAAAAGGTTAAATTTAGAGTTACCATATGACCCAGCAATTACACTACTAGGTACATACTCAAGAGAAATGAAAACACGTCTACACAAAAACATGCACATAAATGTTTACAGCAACATTATTTATAATAGCCAGTAAGTGGAAATAAGCCAAATGTCTACCAACTGATGAGTGGATAAATTTAAAGACGTGCTATATCCGTGCAATGGCATACCCTTTGGCAATAAAAAGGGGTGAAGTACTGATACACACTACAACATGGATGAATCTTGAAAACATTACACCAAGAAACCAGACACAAAAGGCCACATATTACGTGAGTCCATTTACATGAAATGTCCACCATAGGCAAACTGGTACAAACTAGATTAGTGGTTGCCGAAAGCTGGGGTGGAGGTCTAGGGAAATGGGGAATGATTGCTTATGGGTATAGAGTATCCTTGTAGGGTATTGAAATGTTCTAAATTTGATTATGGTGATAGTTACACAACTCTGACTATATTAAAAACCATTTTGTTTTAAAAAGAAAATCATTAAGTTATTGATTTCCCTTCTCTGCCACCAAAATACTTTCTTGCTGGTTCTTCATATCTTTTCTTCACCCAAGAAAGCCATTTGACAGGAATTCCTATTTTATGTTATGGATACAGAAATAACAGAATTCATTTTGCCTTTGAAAAGATGAGTGGTTGCAAAGGAAAAAAACCTTCAGAACCAATTCCAATGATCTGAAGAAAAAAACAAAAACAACCAAAACTTTGTTTTAGAAACAAAGGCTTTGTTCTCTTTCTGCCAAGACACTCTTAAGCCAAGTCTTCCAGTTTATTCTCAAGAGGTCAAAGTTATTCTACAATTAGAGTCAAAACTATGAGGAAAATCGAGTGCCATGTTTTAACGTGAACCTATTTTTCCTTTAAGCATTTTTGTTCTCAAGGACAGTGATTTTTGTAATAATATTGGCATTTTGAAAACAGGTGTTCTAAAAAGCAGATTACTTTTCATATTTTCATCTCTCCATTATAAATATAACTTTACATGAATCCTGGCTGCTCTAAGAAATACTTATTTCAAAGAGAAATGCAGTAATTGTTGTATAGCTAGTAAAATGTTCAATAATAATTATTTTTTACAACATAAGGGGTATTTCAGAGAATAAGGATAAATTTCTTTTTTAATTAAAAAGAAACTTGTTCTAAATTTTTATTAAGATCATTCCCCTACATCAAGCTTGATAATCCCACACTCAATCTACACAAAAGTACATATATAAAGAATATATTATGTACATGCAAATATATGCACATATATTGTATGTATGGGTGCATATTTAATATTCCTATATTTCTAAGAATATAATATCATGGTTAACAAAATTATTGATACTAAGATATCATGAAAGTAGGGGATTAGAGGGAAAAAAATTAAGCTTTACTAAATGTAGTTTTCAATCAAATGTCCTAGAAAGCATTCATTTAAAAAATACATTAATTCACATAAAATATCTGCTCTATTAAGTAAACATTCTCCTGAATCACCTTCTTGAGTTGTTCAGGAACTTTGCTATGGCAGCCTGAGCTGCGAAGGTAAATTCTCCCAAGAAAGTCTTTTTTTTTTTTTTTCAAGAAAGTTTTGAACGAGTTTGAAATGAAAAGTCTTTGTGCTTACATTTTCTTATATAACAGCCTGGCCTTTTCCCATATTATTTCACTGCTTAGGGGCATGCTTCTTTGGGTCTGGTCTTTATCTGTGTTGAAAAGGTTTTCAAGAAGCATTTGAAAGTCTCCTTTTTCTCCCCCACACCATAGGCTTCACCATAGGCTGGCAGGGAGAAAGGCTGGAGAAACATTAGCTGCTGTTGAATTGACCTGGCTGAACTAAACAAAGCAAATGTAAAATAGAAAAGATTTTAAATTGGTGGTCAAACAAACAAACAAAAACAAGCAAACAAACCAATAATCCTGCATTATCTCAAATCCATGTTTAGTAAGGGGGTGTGTGTGTATCCATACTCCTTTCAGTGAATTACAAAGTCATCAGGAAATAGCTACCAAGGATAGTGGTAACACAAAGATGTTTCAACACTTCCAAAATGGAACTCATTATTTTTCCCTTAAAACTCCTCTTGTGTTTCGTATTGTCAGGACTATTATCTTAGATTCCAAAATAGAAACCTCAAGGTCTGCTTTGACCGCTCTAGTTCCCTCTGCCTCCTTATCCACTCATGCTCTACTGATCCATATCCAGGGCATCTGTCAATCCTACCCCATTGCAGCACCCACCTCAGTTTCCAGATGCACTCTCGGGACAGCCACCTGACTGGCCTCGGGTTATAACTGCTACCTCTGTACACCATCATCGCACTGCTAGAGCCATCCTGCTGGAGCATACATTTGTTCCTAAAGCAATCCTGCTTCAATTTTTTGGTGGTCCTTTAAACGGTCAACACGCATTCCAGTATTACCATATGCCAGTCATTGTAAAAAAGCTTTACAGGTATTATCTTACTTTCTCTTCACGTCCATCCTATGAGATGGGCACAATTATTATCAGCACTTAGGAGAAAGTAAATGCATACAGAATTTATATAGCTTGTTCATGGTCGACTGAATGGCAGATGGCAGAATCAGTGTTTATCTCAGATTGTCCAAGACCCTTGACTGCTCTGTTATAAACCTTTCCTCCATCTGATTCCCAAATAACCCTCCAATCTCTTTTGCAAAGAGCTGACTGTGACGTTCTCACAGTCAGTGACTGTATATCAGGGTCAAAAGCCCTTAAACCACTGGACAGAAGGTAAGCGAGGGCTCAAAGTCTCCTAAAGTCACCACATCCTTCCACATGAGTGCGCCTCTTATGACCTATAGGGTAACAGAAATATCTGAAGCAAGGAAAAATTAGCCGACTACATGCTGCAGAGCTTCTTACAATACTCTGTGCCTGCAGGATATGGAATCCCATTTCAAACCGTTGCTGTGCAGATATCAATCACACACTACGAATCAACTCTGCCTCCCCACGTCTCTCCACGGTTCATTCATGAGAACCACTTGATGAAGGCCAGGTGGAGAAGTAGCAAAGAGACGCAGGTGCGGAGACAGAATAACGCACAGTGCAGTTGTCATCATAGACTTCTTTTTATAAAGGACCATCCATCTGAATTGTTATGGAACTTATAAGAAGAGATAGTCATATTGAAGAACAAAAAGAGGAATAGTTTAGATATTGCTAAAATTGCCCTGTCATATTCCACATACACCATTTGATAAATATTTTATTGTTATTCCAGGAAAAGCTTTTAAAGAAATACATAAGCCAGCAATAATGGGCAAGGGAGGTCTTCTCAGAGATAGTAGGCAGGCCAGCTCTTTGCTTCTACGGACAGGGTGAACAGACTCACAGTGGGATGCTTGCTGAAATCTACACACAAACATGGAAAGAGCCAGAGTCCCTTACTTATTTTTTTTAATTCAATAAATTTTATTATATTTATACTTGTACAACCATCATCACGATCTAATTTTAGAACATTTCTATCCCAACTTCTTTGTTAACAGAAAACACACCCATGTATCTCAGATGCAGCCTCTGTGTGATTTGAATAAATCAGAGGCACTTGGCTTTATGTGAAGCCACTGTTGTATTTCTGTCTAACAATTATCCTAACCCCAGCACAGAAAGCCCTGCTGGAAGAAGGCCTGGCTCCTCCTCACTTGATCCAGTCGTTAGGGCTGGTGCTCAGCTCTGAACTGCTGGCCTTTGTTATCAAGGCCTAAATCTATTTCTGGTTGGAAAAATTTAGGCAGATATTCAACATCATTATCTTGCTTAAATCACCCAGGAAAAATTGCAGTACTCCAAGTTACCTGGGTGGTTCGGTATAATGTTAAATATATTTCGAGAGTTTTTTTTTGGGGGGGGGGCACTTACGAGTACCATCTTAAATGTCTTCCTTCTATTCAATACAATTTATTGAAGAGGGGTGTGTGTGTGTGTGTGTGTGAGAGGGGTGGGGTGGAGGGTTTACATTGCCCTGCTATAAGACAGGCTGCTCATATCATCAAGAAATAACCATGAAAAGTGATCACTGACAGCCAAGTAACCATTAAAAGAAAGGTGTTATTTCTTTTTTTTTTTTAATTACTTAATGACTTGTATTACATTTATAGGTGTACAACAATCATCACAACCAAATTTTATAGCATTTTCATCCCAAACCCTCAGTGCATCCCCCCCACCCCCAACCTGTCTCATTTGGAAACCATTAAGTTTTTCAAGTTTGTGAGTCAGTATCTGTTCTGCAAAGAAGTTCATTGTGTCCTTTTTTTAGATTCCACATGGAAGTGATAGCATTTGGTGTTGGTGTCTCATTGTAGAAAGGTGTTATTTCAAAAGACATCATTTAAAATCCTGTTATTCCACTCATAGGTATAATATCTACATTTGAGATTCCACCTAAAATTTGAAATGATCTAGAAATTGCCACTTTAAAAGCTACTTGACACAGTGCATAAATATTCTTAAATGTGTTACGAGAAGGGGTGTTTTATTAATGGCATTTAAAAGTATAAACAAATATAAGTAAAACTGTGAAAACTTTCCCAAGTCAGCCAAAAAGTAAATCATAAACCTTAGCATTTTTTTAAACCTACAAAAAGGCTGCTACACAGTACTTTTTCTTTTCTTAAATGGCTTTTAAATAAATATATGAGTCAGTTAAGAAAGGCATTTACTTGAATTAAAGTGATAATTCTGCCAGGACGTCAGTACAATTAATTGTGGGTGGCAGAAGTTTTAAATGAGGCTAAATTAGGGATTCCAGTTTATTTATTTTTTTACTCACTCTACTGCTGTAATTAGAGAAGCTTTTGGTTGATCTTGAAATTGCGACTTGTCATGGAATATCATACCTGCGTGCTTTTAGGACAAGCCCTATGGCATATTTTTTTAATGATCGAGATGGGGGGTTAATGCATATGCATCATTCTAGCCTCTTCCTACTACTACTATGAGTGCGCGCACACACACACACACACACACACACACACACACGCACACGCGCGCACCCCCCCATACCTGTTTTTTTCACAGCCTCAACGTTCATCCCTAATAACGTACTGTCCCAATTTATTTCAACACCATCAACGTCAAATGCAAAATTATTTTAGCCACAGACTTTTACTCCCGATAAGCGATTTCACAAAAGAACTCAAAATACTCTCCCTTCAACATCTCTGCTTGCCTGCGCTAACCTGTGTCGAGGATGGAAACAGCTACATTTCATAAACAAATATGTTTTACTAAAAAATGGGTGCTCTTGTCATACAGAATGTATTTTAAAGGATGTATCCTCTTAGCAGAGCTGACCGGGTCTCAGGCTCTGTGGGGCACCACTGAAAGACTGGCATCCACTGAATGACTGAACTGATAATGCCCTTTCAGGAGGCAGGGAATCCATAACAGGTTTGGGAGAATTCTGCATTTAGCATCAGTACCGCAACGGGGAGTGACCCTATCATGTGTATCTTCTACAAGTTCAACACAGCAAAGAAAAAGAAAGAAAAAGTTCTGCATGAGAAGTAATTGAATGCTAATCATTTGATTGACATTAGAATACTTCCGTAGCCACTGATGTCTTGCTGTCAAGTAAAGATATTAACAGCAAATGCATTTTTAAAAGGTATGTGTTTGGCCACTCATGTCTGTGTTCTGCAATTAAATTATTGGAGGATACTGGCACGGTCCCTACATTGCATTCTAACAGGAAGACTAAGCGTCAGACACAAGAATTCTTCTGCTCTTAACAGTCTGCACAATGTAATGTTGAAAAAACATTTTGTTCAGCTCATTAACACATCTACCTTTCACCCCCTGCCCTTAGTAATAGTTTTATCATTAACTCTGTGCCTTTTTCACCCACTCCTCTGAGCACAAAAGGATCAAACAGCACTCATTCTGCAGCCGAAATAGCAGCGCAGTCTTCCAAAAGGTGAATATGGAATTACAACCTGCATCCCCAATTCCTGAACTTCAAAGCAAACCCTGATTGCCTTGTGGACAATGCAGCAGGGATAACGCGTCACACATTCTCCCGGTCTTGGAACATTTAGGTGCAGAATAAGACCAACAAACAGGCAAGCTTTCTGCAGCAAAGGATGCAGACTGCCAACGAGCCCAGAGGCTATGAAGAATTACATGGTCGCTTTACCTACCGTCATTGTCCATGTCTCAGTAGCGGTGAGGCGAGTTCTGGAGCCTGGCAGCTGGGAAGCCCCGGCTCTTCTCCTGGCTAATGAAGCACCCTGCCCTTCTGCTGATTATCAGTCCTTGCTGGCACACAGAGCATACTTCATGCACTGTCTGCAGGAGACACCGCCAGGAAATTTATATCTCCAAGGATGACAAACAGCCATTAGCTCCATTACAGGCTGATTAAGAGAGACTGAGCCTATCAAGTGGATACTTGAATCCACTGGGGTTTTCACCTCTGTTCCAAGCAAAGGAGGAAAAAAAAAAAAACTGCAATGTTGAGTGTATTGCACATTTCTGAAAAGCAGTGAACATGCTATGCAGAACACAATGCTCTTCCAAAAGATGCCAGAGCAAACGTGAGCAGGAGGAGGCACAAATAATTAAAAGGTAAAGAGAAATTTTAAAAATAAGATAAATTACTATCCTTTTGGCGGGGGCGGGGGGGGGGGTACTAATCTAAATGTGGTCCAGCCTTTACCACTGACTTCACTGGATGACTGGGCAACTTTTCAATTTGAAATTTTAAAGTTTATTTTTGGTTATTGTTGTGTTAGGGGTGGGCAAGGAATAGGAGCTCAAACATGTTAAGACAAAGGCAACCTTTAATATTTCTGCTGTAAATAAATGCTGACAAACTGAGCATTTGCATTCCACTTTTCTTATGTTTTCATCCTGACTAAGTCTTTCTATTTCTGATCAGAATTTCTGCCTACCTCTGCTAACAGAGAAATTCAACGGGATTGCACTAAATGTCACTAATAACACAAGAATTAATTCTCAAAGACATCAGGGGACCCTACAGTATGTTACCATCTGTAGCCATCTAAAGTAACAGAAATCTAAGGATCGAAAAAAATGCATTTACCAACACAAGAAAGTCCATTCCACTCCTTTCCTTTAATTTAGCTCTATAAAGATAAGCCTCAAAAACACTTCTGGGGTCAGGGTGCTGAAGCAATCCTGGGCCATTCCCCGAGGCTGTTGTGACATTAGAATCTGGGGACAGTGCAAATTTGTTTACTGCATTTTCTCTGACATAGGAAAAAAAAAAAGTATAATGGCCTCACCTGGCCTATGATACAATGATTGCATAGTACACTGAGGCTCTACAAGTTTTGCACTCTGACAACTTCTTAAACAGTTTCAGGTTATTATACCCCTAGTGTTGTTGAATCTTATAAAGCAATTCATTTATTTAGTATTTATGTCTAGTGACAGAAAACTTGCAAATTATTTATAATCTAGTCTTCTATTTCAACAGCTTCTAAGTAGCTTCCCCCGCCTTCACCAACCCCCTCCGGCCATGCCCACAGCGTATGGAAGTTCTCAGGCCAGGGATAGAATCCTAGCCACAGCTGCAACCTACACCACAGCTGCGGCAACGCTGGATCCTTAACCCACAGCACCAGGCCAGGAATTGACCCTCACCTCTACAGCGACCAGAGCCAGATCTTTTATTTTTTTTGTCTTTTGTCTTTTTAGGGCTGCAACCCTGGCATACGGAGGTTCCAAGGCTAGGGGTCTAATCGGAGCTGTAGCTGCCAGCCTGCACCATAGCCACAGCAAGGCAGGATCTCAGCCATGTCTGCAACCTACACCACAGCTCACGGCAACGCCAGACCCTTAACCCATTGAGCAAGGCCAGGGATCGAACCCATGTCCTCATGGATACTAGTCGGGTTCATTAACCACTGAGCCACGACAGGAACTCCTGCAGTCGGATCCTTAAGCCACTGTGCCCCAGTAGGAACTCCCAAGGGTTTTTGCTTTTTTTGTCATCAAATTGTCCTATAGATTTGAGGTTCCTATATTCTAAGATGCTTCATTTATAATGTAACAGAAATATTTTCCTCAAAGAAAAGTTGCATTTTTCAGTGATTTTGCCCTAAGATTTTTATCTCCATTATTTTAATTTTGCCACACAAATTGAAGGATACATCACTCTATTAATCTCAGAAAAACATTCTTCATATGTTTTTGAAAATTGCTTTAATCCCAGAAGACTGAAATCACTGTGGCTTCCATAACTAATTTACTTGCCCTGATTAAGACTGCCACCTACCCAGGAGGAGTGTCATCAGTAGAAAATCTAGGGCAAACTAACCATTAAAAAAAAAAAAAAAAAATGGAAGAGGAGGAGTTAGAGAAATACAAAAGCTAGAAGAGAGAGAAGATACATCATGAAGTCTCAGGTTTTGGGTAAGGAATAGCTAAGAAGTATTATCCACTGGCAGTGCATACTGACTAATAGGAATATATTTATACTATCTTTGCACACCATTCAAAGCCTGACTCTTGATTATTTTTATGAATACAATCGGTTACCTCAAATTACAGCTGGATGTGTTCCTAAAGTTTGTTGTGTTGGTGATTTGAAAAATACCTTTTCTCATTAACACTGATCAGGGTCCAAGGGCAGACCATTAAACACTGTTTAAGTCGTGATGTGATTTATATAAGATCCACCATCTCTTACACACAATGATAGAATCCAGCAGGTTCTGAAAATCTTTTTGTTTGTTTATTGAAGTTCGGCTCCAAAATGCATTTGGCGTCTCAGCCTGACTTGAAGTTATGTGAGGCTATTTAAAATCTTTACTTACCTCGCTTAGAGTGAATAACATGTTTTGCTTCAGAAATTTTAACGTTATAGGTCTGGGAATCTGTCCAGACCCTGCCGAGGATGATACATAATATATAGAATATACATTATATGACCTTTTAAGATGGAAACATCGAGAATTTGGAAACACACCTGATCCCAAGGGTTTCAGATTAGGGAGTATGGTCCTTCAGCACATTTTTACAATTTAAAATGCAGACAATGATCCTTCCTGCTATTTTACCACGAGACCGTCTACCTTATTTAGCAACTCCTGGTCTGCCTCTCTCACGTGCTAAGAACCTGAACTTCTCTAACTACAGGTGTTGTAGGAGCTGAACAAGTGGTAGGCAACACAGAAGCACGTCTGGAAATAAGGAAACAAACCGTGAGGGTCTGTTAAGAACCGGGCCATTTAAAAGCTACACAAATTGCCAAGGACACATCGGCTTCCCCTCTCCCTACATGCCACCAGCGCCACCACAGCTCTGACCCGGCATCCGAAGCAGCCAACACAACAGAGGAAAAGTACAACGAGTGGAGCATTTTCCTCAAGCTCCAAAGAGAATCCACTCCCCCCCTTAACTTAATTCAGACCCACACGCAATAGACTTTAGTAGGTGAAATGCCTGAATATAAACTGCTCACTGGGCCATTTCCAGTTGTCCCAGAGATGGTGTATGGCGGACCGGCAGCGTGAATAAGCCTAATGTTCTACATCAGGTTTTCAAATAGATTTAGTTCCCATTTGTATTAACCTTCATATATATATATATATATATATTCCTCAGCTTTCTTAGAAGTGAGGCTAGCGGCATCCGCAAAATACCCTCAAGTGCTTCCCCACCTGCAGAAAGAAGGCTACACCTGTCACTGACTGGGCTTTTAAAGAATGGTTTGCCTGTGGTAAGGTGTTTGTGACTTCAGGCCTGGCGAGCTGAGGGAGCCAAGGGAAGGCTACCAGTGGCGTCCAACACCTTCAGATGTAATGAAGGCCAAGCACCTGGTGATAACCTAGCCACGATCATAACTTTCTCTAAAAACATCTACTAGTAATTATCCCTCTCAGTTCCAAAGAGAAGAAGAATGTCTTGGCTTCCTAGGAAAGTTCTGCTTATTTCACATTATTTACCTCCCTGTCCACTTTTATTGTGATGTAATTGACAAGGCACTGTATATGTTTAATGTGTACAGCATAATAATTTGGCTTACATATATTGGGAAAGGATACCAAGTAAGTTTAATTAACAGTAAGTTTAATTAACATTTATCATCTCCTATAGATGCAAAAGAAAAAAAAGTTTTTATTTTATTTTATTTTTCTTTTCCTGGGGTTGAGAACTTGGATCTACTCTCAGACAACTTTCATGGCAACTATAGTTACCACTTGTACTTTTAATTCCCGGTACTTGTTTATCTTATAAATGGAAGTGTGTACTTTTCACATCGTTCCACATTATTTCTCAGCTTTCTTAGAAGATGTGTTCATATGTCGAGGACATGGGAAGAACTGGTGGCAGCCGTGCTGCACTTCTTCTGACTGGAACTCAAGTCCAGGTGGTCCAGGGGCAGTTCAGATGGATGCGTGAACTAGGGGCAGAAGCGTTTTTCCAAGAGGTGGAGCAATTCCAGAACCATAGGCTATAAATACCATGGTTTGGCTTTCAGGGGACCAATTGGGATCCTTCTCCTCAAAGCTAGACTCTGTCTCTGTGGCTGGAAGAATCAGAGAATGAATTGCCCACATTGGTAGGTATGCTGCTTGGGCCAGCAGGTCTCGGGGACACCCTGATCAGCCTGTCATTTCTTCTTTCTTATGTATGTATTATGTATGTATGCATGTATGTATGTATGTATGTATGTATGTATGTATTGTCTTTTTTTTTTTTTTTTTGCCTTATCTAGGGCCGCACCCGTGGCATATAGAGGTTCCCAGGCTAGGGGTCTAACAGGAGCTGTAGCTGCCGGCCTTTGCCACAGCCACAGCAACAGGGGATCCGAGCAACCTACACCACAGCTCATGGCAACGCCGGATCTGTAACCCACTGAGCAAGGCCAGGGATTGAACCCGCAACCTCATGGTTCCTAGTCGGATTTGTTAACCACTGAGCCACGATGGGAACTCCCAGCCTGTCACTTCTTCTTGATTCATCCAAAGAAATAAAAAAGTGCTGAAATATTGGCTACCAATGAGGAAGCAGTCAAGCTTGTTCTCAGGCCCTACTGGAAAATCCATTTGGAAAAGATTCCGGCCACTGTTTTACACAAATGGCTGTGGGATACATACAGATGGTTTCAATGAATATAACACTTGGATTTATAACTCTCCTAAGTTCTAAAGCCAATCCCTGAACTATTTTTTTTTTTTTTTAAGTTCATAGGACAGAGTTCTACAATAGATTGTATATCCAGGAAGATTTGGGCAGAAAAACATTAGACATTTATCTAATGTCATATTATCTGGATTTTAGGGACAGTACTTCACTTGACATGCCTATGTTTTTGATCTCCCTAAACAGTCTCCTTTTCAGATTTCTCTTCTATGGTAAGGTGGGGCCTCCTGAATTACTTGTTGACATTTACTTCTCTTTCCTTACATTATGTCTTCTACTTACACAGACTTAGATGACATCTTAATGCAGGGGCCATGAAACTTCTCGGTCTGCTCAGAGCTTCACTTGGCATCCAGAGCTTAATGAAGTGATAGCCATCAGACAGTCCAAGAAGTTTGCTTGAATACCACCCCTCTGCTCCAAACACATAACAATGACAGATAAAATGTTAAATACGTAAGTCACAGCTGGGCCTGAAAAGCTAGAGAGCCATTTCCATGAATTAGAAAGGAGTGGAAAGCTCAAAGCACTGACTGAGTTTCTGCTGAGCCCTGCTGTGCTCAAAGGGCAAAAGCAGAGGCTGGGAGCCAGAAAAGACCCTGGCTCAAAATGAGCATACAAGCTTAATTCTAAAATTAAGACTGCTAATCTTTCTAAAAGCAAGTAAAGAAAATAAGCCATACAATAGGATTTCAATCTTGATGATATCAATGCTACAGAAGTCTCATAAAGATTTTTTAAGAATTTTGTTCATCAAAGAGGTAAGTGAAGACATGACGTCTATCAAAAGCAAATAGGAAAATAGGAAATGAAAACAGGTGGCTGTGAGACAAGAATAGATGGATATGGAAAATGACTTACAGGAAATCTTGGAAATGACAGAGAGTCATGACATTTAGATCAACATAGACTTCTCCTCAGCAATCACAGATGCCGGAAGACAAGAGGCTGAAAGAAAATAAACGTTGAGCTTGAATGGTATATCCAGCTCCACTTCCATTCATGAGTAAACCACTGACAACGTTCACAGACAGAGATACAGAGACTAAAAATTACTAAAGGATGCAATTTAGTTAAGATGAAAAGTAAACCCAGAGAGACGGCAAAGGATAAAAAACGATGAGTAAGAAGCTGATGAGATGTATTTGTGTACTTAAATATTGCCTAAAACAGTAATTTTATAATTCACAAAAACATTCGTAAAAAGAGTTCAAATGGGGCAAACCATAACAAAATAAGGGAAGATGTTCAAGGTGAGTTTAAAATGTCAAAGGAAAAAAGGAAACAGTGAATAACTTTAGATTTAGATTTTAAATTGGTAGATAAATTTGTAGTTACATACGCTTTTTACAAATTAAGGATGACCACTAAAAGAATAGAAATAATTCGGTTACTTAGATCAAGTCTCTAAAATTGACTAAACTGCACACCAAGAAGGTACAAAAAGATCCACTGATCTGAGGGAAGAAAATACTAGAATGTCTATTACTATTTCTTTTTGTATAAAAGATAAATTACTAACCTGTAATACTACTTAACATACAGATTTCCTTGGCACGTTCACTTTTCTATATGTCTGACTTGAAGCATACAATAAACAGTTCCATATCATAAAGTTGACACAAATTATGAAGCCGAATTCTTAATTTGGTTTTAAAAGCTTCCAGATTAAGAATTTCAGTGGATTTTCAACTCCTTTGCTAAAACACAATGATGCAATGCATGCTGATTAGTTTTCAAGAATAACCAAAGACAACGGGAGAAAGCCATTTACTAGATGAATTTCAACCAAGAGTTTCACATGAAAAGTTGATGGGATTGAATAATGCTTTAGTAAGTTCAGTCAATGGTGCACTTTTTCAAAGAGACATCTTTTTCAACTCTGATCACCACTGAAACCAGATATCACAATAAATCATAGGGAATCAAACACTGGACTTGCTATTTCTTGAATCATTAAACCAAGATTTTAAAAAATAATGATGCATGGCATGGGAGTTCCTGTCGTGGCTCATGGGTAACTAATCTGACTAGTATCCATGAGGATGCAGGTTCAATCCCTGGCCTCGCTCAGTGTGTTAAGGATCCAGTGTTGCTGCAAGCTGCAGTGTAGCTCGCAGATGTGGCTTGGATCCGGCATTGCTGTGGCTGTGGCCTAGGCTGGCAGCTGTAGCTCTGCTTCGACCCCTAGCCTGAGAATTTCCATATGCTGCAGGTGTAGCTCTAAAAAGAAAACAACCAACAACAACAAAAACCCTGAAAATAATGATGCACATGTAATCACTGCCTTCATTAAAAAATTAATAATTTCATCCATGGGATGTTGTCTTATTAACCTCAAAAGCTTTCGTTGTTTTTGAAATATTGCTTATTTCACCTTGATCCTGGTTTTTAAAGTGTTTTGTTTTTATGCTACATAATATACACAATATATTAATGAGTAGCCTCACGTACATAATTTCTAAATTAGAAAGTGCTAATTTTTTCTGATTTAGATTGCTGTAGCACCCTTTTTGCCAGCCATCTGCAGCACAAACTCCTTTCATGCAAATTCTGACTGCTCTTTCTAATTCTACTCTGTGTTTGCTTTTGTGTTTGGGGGTTTTGTTTGTTTGCTTGATGTCCCGCTGTTGTTATCAAGGTTGAAGTCTATGTATCTCTCTCCACTGGTCACTGAACTCTCATTTACGCTTCTACTCAATTACTAGATCACTTTCCTTCCGTCATTCAAGAAATTACATCTTCTCACTTTGTCTATGAAACTTTCCCCAACAAGCTAGAAGCTCATGAAACTTCCAGGACTCTACTTTCATTTCATTACTTTAGTTAGTATTTTTTTCTTATTATATTTTGGACCGAAAGGGTGGCACTATCTTTATTATTCTTGAGCATGGGCATAAAGCTTCAGGTAACCTGAGTTAGCATCTTAATTTTACTCATAAGCTGGGTATCCCTCTGCAAGTTTCTAGATACAGAGAGACAAATGGCACCATGATAGAGCTGAGGTAACCAAGATCTCAGTCTTGTCTTCCAAGCCCGTCACAGTCCTTGACGTGTCCTTACCCAGTTCCCTACTTAAGTCACCTCAACTCCTCTTCCAAAACTTCCCCTGATTCATTCACCTTCCAGCCACTCTCCTGACACCTCAGCAGATGCCCAGTTCCTGTTTTGCAGGGAAGATGTGCCAGGCGTGAGGCCTTCTCTCTCGTGGACCCTCCCCTCTTAATGCCAACTGCCAAGAATTTCCCAGATGTATTGCACCTCAATACGCCCACTCCCGCTCTTTAAGGTATAACTCTTTATTATTATTTTTTTTCTTTTTATGACAGCCTGCAGCACATGGAGGTTCCCAGGCTAGGGGCTGAAGCAGAGCTGCAGCTGCTGGCCTACGCCACAGCCACAGCCACGCCAGATCTGAGACGCACCTGCAACCTATGCCGCAGCTCACAGCAATGCCGAATCCTTAACCCACTGAGTGAGGCCAAGGATCAAACCCACATCCTCACGGACACTATGTCAGGTTGCTAATCCTCTGAACCCCAATGGGAACTCCCAAGGTTTAACTCTTATAACTCCCAATAGATTTAATGCTCATCTGACCACAATTTGGGGAAAGCCGATTAAAAAGAAAATGGGTGTTTAGTACATTTGGGTTTTTCTTCCCCCCTCTTGAGTGGTTTGGGCACTTAATGCTTGCTGTGTGATTGCTGAAACAGTATAAAGAAGACAGGTTTCCAAGTGCGTGTCCAGGGAGGTGATCCTGAACAGAGCGTCTCTCTTTAGTCACAAAAAGGAAAGCCTAGGAAGGTATTTCTCTTACAGTAACAATGCAAAAGGAAGACAGAATAAGGGATCTTCTGGGACCCAGGAGGACCTTCGATGGAACTTATCCAACAATGAATCTCAAAGTGAATGCATGGATAGCTAGAAAGCTAAAACGAGCCCATCTCAGTGAAAGAAATACAAAGAAACATGACAAAGTCACAGACAGCTGCTTCCCTGTATGTAAGGCCTATTTAGTTTTTCTAATAAAACCAATAAACCTGAGGGCACTTTGCAAAGCAAATCATGCTGTCTAACTGGGATTTCTCCGGTGTAAGCCTAGTGTGTCTTCGCCCCAGAAAGCTAGCTCAGCACAAACTTGAAAGCACACTGTGGACGAGGAAACTTGGCATTGGCCTGGCTCTCAAAGACATCTCTGGAGAAGCTGTGGGGTCACAATGAAAGCAGCTCATCAGAGAAGGCTCTGGTGTTGTCACTGCAGAGCTTCAGGTCCCTGGTGTGGCACAGGTTTAAGCCCTGGCCTGGGAACTTCTACGTGTTGTGGGCGTGGCCAAAATAAAACAAAAGAAAAAAAGAACTCATCGGAAATTTTGTATCTAAGGTCCCAAGAAGGCCTTTCCCCAGATAATTCTGACTTAAGATACCACCAACTGGACTGACTGGCTTTCTTCTTTCTCTTGCAGACCTGTCACCAAGAACTGACATCTGTATCTGAGTCCTGCAGAAGCTCACATGTTTGGAGTGGTGATCAATTACCAGGCATTGTGGCCTAGTTCTTTTCCTATACTTTAGCTCAAGCCTAACAAAAAGATGGAGTTTGGCACTATAATTATTACCATTTGATAGAGGGAAAAACTAAAGAATAGAGAGGTTAAGAAACCTGCCTCAGGCTGCTCAAATGGTAGACCTTGGATTCAAACCCAGGTCTTTTTTAATTGCAGCAACCCTGTCTGTAACTTCTGCATTCTAAAGTGTCTTTCAGAAATATCAAGGCTTAATATATGGTTCAAGTCCCCCCCTTTTTTTTTTTAATGGCCACACATGCAGCGTATGGAAGTTCTTGGTCCAGGGGTTGAATCTGAGCCACAGCTGTGACCTGTGCCCACAGCTGCAGCATCACTGGCTTCTTTAACCCACTGCACTGGCCAGGGATCGAACCTTTACCTCCACAGCAACCCTTGACGCTGCAGTCAGGTTCTTAACCCAGGGTGGCATAATGGGAACTCCTCAAGTTCTTTTTATAATAACTTATTTTGTTGGACACCCAATTTAATGTCAAAGAATAATCTCTCTCTTTTTTGTCATTTTACTCGTTAATAACCATGAAAAAGAATCAATCAATGATAGTTTTATAACAAGCCCTTAAGTCTTGGATGTACATCTAACTGATGTCTGGAAGAATATGGCCATTTCCATTAGTAATTTTTTTAAAAAAATTTATTAAACTATAGTTGACATTGTGTTAGTTTCAAGTGTTCAGATTCTGTTCCATTATAGGTCATTACAAGACATAATTCACTGTACTATACAGTAAATCCTTGTTTATTTTGTATATAATGGTATGTTTCTATTAATCACATACTCCTAATTTATCCCTCCCCTTCCCTTTCACTTTAAGTATCCATAAGTTTTTTTCTTTTTCTCTCCCCTGAATAATTTCTTCTAAGGCTGCAGGTTTCTGTCTCAATTTGACTTATAAAGTGTTAAAAGCCAATCTTTTCTGCCTTGCCAAAATGGAAATTTCTTGGTCTTCAATAATACTCAATAGTGTTAATAGGAAAATAAAAGTAATAGAATTTCTGCCTGTAAAGAGAAAGATAAGCTTCTTTCTAAATTCCAGGAAAGACTGCATTCAGAAATTATTTCTGAAGGGAGACTAAATTATAAATCTATAAACTATAGCAGAGTGAGATATGCTTACCATTATCCAGATCAATTTATCACTTTAAGTATTTTTAAAAATAGTTTTCAGGAACTTTCCACATATTTTATTATGGTCAAGTCTCAAAAAAAAAAAAAAAATACTGAGTCGCAGCGATACAACCAGGTCACTGGAATGGAGAGGAAGGCATGTGTCTGATTCGGTGCTGAGCCATTGGCCAAAGACAGCTCCTGACTCTATCCATCATCCAAAAACATGCCTTGTTGCTTAAAGGGCAGTTACAGATGCTTGTGGATGAGTCGACCGTTATAAAACCAGCAAACAAGGGGGGGAAAAACTGATTCACAAAATCAGCTCCAGAAATATACAGCCTCAACAAGTTCTCCCCACAGCTCATCACTTAGCTGAAAGCATGATGGGTGCCCACTCGAACCAGATAACAAGTTCCCCTCAACTGACAGATGGCTGGCAGGTGCGCGCTGGCTGACTGGAGGCAGCCTGCCACCCAGACTCACAGAGATGGCTCTCTTTGGCAGGCTTGAAGAAAGGGTCAGACGACTGTTTTCTTAGCTGAGCAATCAAGGGCTGCCGGCTGGCAGTCTAATCAAATCTGGCCCATGAACATGACCATTTGACCAGACCAGACCTCAGAAGCTTTAGATGAGACACAAGCTCTCAGTTTCCCCAAGTCCCCACCACTCCTTATTGTATTACACCAAGTGCACACACGTATGCGACCTGCCTGGCTCCTGAAAGCACTGGTACTCAAGTCAGCAGGATGGACTGATCCCTCTCAAATTCTTTCCTGAATCATGTTCTAGAAAGAAAGGGTGTGCTATTTCAACTAGCTGTACAGCTTGGAAAGGTGGAAATGTTTAGGCTGGATATTAATGAGCTGTTCCTACAGGCTGAGCAAGGGAAATACCACCTTGCAACCAAAAAAAGTTCCTTCATGCAATAGCTCCCTAGGATTCATGCAACAAGACATCCTGGCCTCTAAGTGACTTAAATTTAAATAGCTAAACATTTCCTTGGTGACCAGACGTTTCCTAACTTAGACAATTCCTTATCAAACATGTACTGACTACATCTACTACTAGATACGGTCCATGAAAGGAGAGATCTGGTCAGTTGTCTTAATAGCTCTGAAAACAGTTCTAAGTGCTTAGCAATTATTTTTAGAATGAAATACATGACCAGATAAGTGATGCGTGGAAATAAACACTGCAGTCCAGGCACAGAGATTTCACCAACAGGAGAATCCCACCAAGCCTCAAAAGCATGGTCGCCTTTTTTTTTTTTTTTAACTCAATCATCATATTCTGCCTGATCTCTTTCAAGGGCTCAACAAAAATTTAGTTTCCTTCTACAAAAGTACACTTTGCCTTCTATTAGTAAAAAACCGGTAAAACTAATACTTACTTAGCCTTCAGAGCAATTGGGAAAATGCTTCTTTTTCTCCATGCTGCTTTTATCTCCTTATCTAGGCACTCAGTGAAGAAAGAAGGAAACTACCTGGGTTTCTCATATCAACCCAGGGTACCGAGAGCAAAGTGCTGAGTACACAGAAGGGAATCGACAAACGCCTGGCTGATTTAACTGGGGACTAAGTTCTCAGGCTTCTCCCACTAAGACCATTGTCCTAAGGGACTGAGGGATAAGATCCTATCCAAAGTTAGTTACTCAGGTCTAATCTTATGTGCTTACTACTCACACCACTAAACCTGGTACAGATAAGAGTGAGCATCAATACCAGCCATCCAACCAGTTCTAGAAAGACTCATTAAGACCACAGCAAACCTCTAGCGGCAGTCTTTGAGGAATGTAAAGTAAGCCCTCGTGATTTCTCCAAGGTGGTCACAGAAAAGTTCCTGGGAACCATGGGGGGAAAAAGAGATGAACACATGAAGGGCAAGGAAAGGCACCTTTAAGGATCAGGGCTCAACCGGGTTCTAAAACAAAGTCAGCGAAATGGGCCAAGAGGGTGAGCCTTTGTGGTTGTTCTCAGGCAAGAAATCAGCCATCGTATGACTGCTTTCTCTGTCTGATTCACAGTTCTGCTTTCCATCTGCTTTCTCCATTGTCTTTTCATCTGTATTCGCTTCCTGTTGCCACTCTAATTCATTACCAGCAGTTTAGTGGCCTGTAACGACCTAAATTTATACTCACAGTTCTGGAGGTCAGAAGCCTGACTGTGAGTTTTATGGGGCTGAAATTAAAGCGATAACATGACAGGATTTCTGGCGGCTCCAGGGGGGAAACCTCCTTGCCTCTCCCTTGGCTCCGTGGCCATATCACCCCGATCTTTATTTCTGCTGTCACATTGCCTTCTCCTCTCCTGACCTCTGTCTTCTCTATTATAGGGACCCATGTGATTAGGCTGAGCTCAACTGAATAATCTGAGATAATCTGCCCAACTCAAGATCCTTAACTTAATGACATCTGCAAAGTCCCCTTTGCCTTGGAAAGAAACATATGCCCAGGTTCCAGGATTAGGGTGTGGACCACTTTGGGGGAGGCCATTCATTATTCAACCTACCAGATCATCACCATCTTAGCAAACTGTCATCAAGAAAGTCATCTTAATAAAAGTTTTGTCTCCAACTGTTCAAAGACAGCCGAAGTCCCTCCTACTGCCCTCCTAAGTGCATCTGAGGTCCTGGGTGTTGGGTAGAAAGTATGGTGGGTGGTGGGAGGGGTGTTGGAAAGGGCACCAGGAGCGGGGTTTGAGCGGGTAGTGAATGAGTATTTAGCAAGAGATAAAGGCAGAGGAATTATAAAGAAGAATGTCAATGTAATGGACTTGGGGGACTTCCAACAATCTAACTGCAGATGGCATTGAAAACAACTGAGTCCAGGATGCCCCCCGAGGCTAACACTGTAACGGAGCAGGACCCTGGGAGGCCGGCCCAGATGGACCCACACTCACGTCCTCCACGTGCTGTTTTGTCTATAGAAAAACTTTGGTGAAAGAATCAATGTAATCAGAGAAGTGAGACAATGCAAAGGAGGAGGAAAACAGTCAAGCAAGACAGAATGCTAAGAGTTCAGCCATTCAACAAAGTCAAGGACCTTTAGTTCTTCTTCAAGGACTATGGATAATCACCTTAAGCAAAAGGAGTCGCCTTTAACCATTTGATGAAAATTCATGAGGACTTCACCACTTTCCTGGAAGCCTGGATCATGTTTCAGGACAACTGCTTAAGGTGACAAAGCATGGCCACAGAGGTATCCTTGACCTCCACAGCACACCTTAACGGAGGACCAGCCATCAGCTCATAAGTGCCACTAGGTTTTCTCAATTCTTGAGAGTGATGGTGCTTAACTATCTTCCTGGAAGTCATTCCTGTCCCTCTCCTACAGTGGCTTTTCCCAACATACAGATGAATGGGTTCTTTGACACTGTGGAGAGTGAGAATGCCAAAGGGGGAAACATATCAAGAGTAGAAAAGAAAGACCCATCGGCAGACCAGTGTGACCTGGACATGGGTACTGGGAGCAAAGGCTGGAAGGGGGCAGGACGGTGAGTAACTTGACAGCCATGGGACTTTTGGCACAGGACACACGGTGGAGCCAGAAAGGGTGTGGACCAGCCGTGTGAGGTCACAGGACTTGCGGCAGGTGCTGCCAAGCCCTAGGAATAGCCTCACAGGAGGATGCTGTGAGTCTCACAGGGAGGTTTGGTATTTCTATAGTAAAACCATTCACTTGCTTAAAACCTACGATATTATTATTCATTGCTGTCAGAAGTGATTACTGATACCCTGATACAGACATAACAAAGGCCGTCTCCTTGCTAGTGAAGCTCGGGTACATGGGACCCTCTACTTCAAGAATAACCCACCAAGAGGTAAACCTTCTGACACAGGATGACCAGCTTAGTCTGCACCATTCTGGAAAATGAGACGTGCAAGACTGAGAAGAGACCAGGAACAGAGTGATACACAGATCTGGCTGACTGGGGACAAGAAAAGTACTTTCCGTGGCTGATTTGCAAGACCGCTGTTCTGGATTCAGTGACCATTTGCACAGCGCTATGAACTATCCACAATTCATTTGAGAGGGTCCAGCTAAATTACTTAGTAAATTCCATGGTTAGCCAGCTCTCCTAATTGTATAGAATTTCTGCAAACTGGGCAGTTCTCAAACGTGCCTTTATTCTTTAGAGTACTCTTTGCAGGGCCCCCAGGAGCCATGGCTTTTATCAGAAATAGCTGGAACCTTGGGAAACCTAAAAGGAGTCTGAGAGGAACAGACCTTTGCTAAATGAGGCTACCTACAGCCCACCTCCCCAGAGGCAGGGAGTGGGTGGGGACGAGTCAACAGAATTCAAGTCAGAATAGTAACATCAGCAATGCAGTGAATCACCAGAGTGTTTATCCTTGGAGGGCTAAATTAAGTAGAATGTTCTGGCAACATTCTTTTGCTTTATTCTAACAGGATTCTTTCTCCCTTGTTAAAAACAACAAAACAAGCTCTAGTCCTCTCCGTGAAAGCCTAATGCAGGGGTCTGTTCCCCTTGAACTTTGGATGAAGTTTGAAGCCTGTAATTTAAAATGTGAACGTCAAAATAAACCACGGGGCGTGGAACTTTCCCTGTGTGTCAGGGCCTCCTGTGATGTCTGCTTCAGGCACATCTTGACAGCGTGCTCAGCGAAAGTCTGAATTAAAATTATGTTAGCTCCTCAGTCATCTGAGTCTGGAAACATTTAAATAATTAAGCTCCAAAGCCAGTCAGCGCCACAGAAAGCTCTGACCCCAGAGAATCTGGGTCCCTGTGCGCTGCACTTGAAAAAACTCCCCCAGCACCAAACACGGCACACAACCATCCATTTTGGTTTCACGCCGAATAAAGCTATCCTTCTTTTACCTAATTAGCCTTCCCTGTGTCATCTGACATACTGACTTCCGTTCATGCATATTTCAGTTCCCATCATCTAACTGGGCTTTTTACTGAGCAACGTCATTCCTTGTCCATCTGTATTTTTCACAAATGCGTCACACCTTCTAAAGGCTTCTAAATTTGTTCTTACTATGGGATTCTAAAATTGGCTTGCTTCTGAAAACCTGAATTGAAGATGTAATAGAAAAAGGCCAATTTTAGGAAGCTGTGTGTTATTCATCAAGTCATTATGTAAGAGCCTTCCTTTCAAAACTTCCCCTAGCTGATGTGTTTGCAGGGGCGGTCTGCTAACATGAGCTGATTGGAAGAAGCGAGCCCCTCCTGTGTCAGATGTCCACACAGACCCGACTCACCCCACCAACTACCTGGTGAAGGGGAGCAACGGGGGGGGGTAAGGACTCTGCAGTGGCCTCAGCACAGTCTCCATTCACAGGAGAGGTGGCCGAGCCCTCCTTGCCCAGATGCTCAGGCTGTTGGCTGCAGACCGGGGGACGGCCAGCTCTACAGGAAGCCTATGTGCTGGTCCACTGGGTCTGGTCAAGGTCATCGTGGAGGCAGAAGGCCAGGCCGGCTCCCAGATCATCAAGCCAAGGGCTTTTCCATCTTCCCTCCCCCTGAGACAGCAGCGACACCCCATCTCCACTTAGAATTAGTGATGCTCGTCTAGGCCAATCCTTTGCATTGTTTCCAAATCTCACCAGCACATTTTCGTTGGTTCTAAGGAAGTAGTTAAACTTGAATGGCTTTTCAGCTGCACTGCTATCAAAAATACGCTTGTTTTATAAATAGAAACATTTATTTTATTTAAAAAATTTTCTTTGGCTGTGCCCATGGCATATATAAATAGAAACATTTATTTTATTAAAAAAATTTTTCTTTGGCTGTGCCCATGGCATATGGAAGTTCCCGGATCAGGGATCAAACCCGACCCAAAGCAGTGACAATGCCAGGTCCTTAAACTACCGAGCCACCAGGGAACTCCAGTACACATTTATTTTACAAATTCATTCAGTCACTGAGCACCGACATATCCAGGCATCGAGCAGAGTGATAGGGGCTCAGCAGAGAACAGGCCGCTGCTCTGAGAGGTCATGGTGGGGGGGTGGGCAGTGGCGGGGGACAAGACAAGTACATAGATGAAGTCCATCTCCCATGTGTCTAAATATTTAAGGTATAAATCATGCTAAAACTGTCAATTAAAATGCATTCTATCCTCCAACCTTAACAAACACACCGTCGTGACTAGAACATGGCAGCTCTGAGGCGCCCCGTTCTCTGCCCACCCCCAGCGAGAGCTGCCTGCTCCACTTATCCAGAACGCGACAGGGGCACTTTCTGCCAACACACCCCACAAACAGCCACCCTGAGCTACCCCTCAGGTCTGGGGGTATAAACACCAGCAGTGCAGTCTGTCTCACCCCCAGAATGATGAGTCTAGGGAAGCGGCCAAGGCAGGCCCTGGGGGTGGGCTCAGGGCTGTTTGGAACGGAAGTTCCGGGACCCCAGGTACACAAGCCGTGTCCTTGAAATGGGGCGACACATCCCCTGCCTTGTGAGAGAAGTGAAGAAGGCCGAGGGGGCCCAGGGCAGGGGCTTCTCATGCCAGAATCTAAGGGCAGCCCTGGGCTCAGCATCTGCTACTCCGGAGTCCTCGCTAAGTCCTCAATCCCACCTGGCCCTCGCTGGCCTTAGGCCACTGCCGTGGAGGTCACTGCCGCGTCTGCCTCCTCCCTGAACCTCCCCTCTCTTCTGGCCCGTGGCCCGTTCATGCTGCTCTCGGCGGCTGCTCTCCTATAACCCTGGGCCGGGAAAGGCTGCCTCGGGCGCCGGCTGGTCCCCAGCTCATTCTCTGGGCTGGTGGGGCAGGGAACTTGGTGACACTTTCAGGCAAGTGGTCCAGAGCCCCATGCAGATGTTTCTCTTTCTTTCTCAGCCTGCTTCTCGCAGGGTCCCGCCAGAGTGTCCGAAATGTGTCTGGGTCTGTCTGCCTCCACGACTGTGCTCAAGGAATTCTTTCCAGTCTTTTATCTTACGCCAGGCCGAGGCTGTAGAAACTCACAGGTCAAGAAACGGCCCCATTCTCTGCGTTGAGCCCTGTCGCCCTTTCCTGAGTGACTGCAGAATGGCCCAGCTGCCTGCACTGGAGTGTGTCGCAAGGCGCAAAGAGTTACAGGAAAAAAAAAAAAAGCCTGCTACTATTTCAAAATAAGGTCTCTCAAACGTACATAAAATAAGAAATGCTGTCCTCCGTGTACAAATATAATTACAAGGCTGGCTGTCAGCAGGATGAGAATGGGGAGTTTCTCTGGTAGAAGTGTGGGTTCGTTTGTCCCTGGTCTCAGTTCATCCACCCGGTGACAAGCACAGGCACTGGCAGGACAGGGTTTGGGGGACAGGATGAGGCTGCACGGTGGAGCAAACGAATCCATCCATACGAATATGTCATAACAGACTGATCTTGTAACCTGTCTGTCTTTACCACAGGAACCTCAGCTATGAAGACACAAGGCTTTCTCTTTCTTATATTTGCAGATATGCAATATAAAACATCTTGTCCCTATAACTAAACAAGTAAACAAACAAATAAGTAAATAAACGGAAAGCTGGCGAACTCCCAGAGTGACATGGGAACTTAAAAGTTTACTGAATGGGAGTTCCCGGTCTTGGTGCAGCGAAAACAAATCCGACTGGCAACCATAAGGTTGCGGGTTCGATCCCTGGCCTTGCTCAGTGGGTTAAAGATCCCGCGTTGCCATGAACTTTGGTGTAGGTCACAGATGCAGGTCAGATTCTCCATTGCTGCAGCTGTGGTGTAGGCCCGCAGCTGTAGCTCCAATTCGAGCCCTAGCCTGGGAAACTCTGTATGTTACAGGTGCTGCCCAAAAAAGCAACAAAACAAAACAAAGTTACTGAATGGCCTTTGCTTGGGGGTATTTTCTTCCTTTCTGTCTTCCATAGCACCCACTTGTGATCGCAAGTGCCTACTGACTGTGCAACCCTGAATACTGTAATTAGCTTTCTAACACCGATTTCCTAATAAGGCACATAAATAACACGGGGGAGATGAAATGCTGTGTTCCTCTTGATTCGTGTCTTAAAATAACAGAGGTAAGCAGCCACATGCTGATAGACGCTGGCTCCAAAAGTACATTTAAAGTCAGAGACTCAAAAGTGTGTCTACAGCCAGAGTCTGGCCTTGGCCTCCGAACAGTTCAACCGGAAGCTCATTAGGAACTCGTGCAAAAATGATGACGATTTTATGGATGCTGGTCTTTCGCCTTCAAAGTGGTTAGTTCCTGAAAGGTGTCTGCAGCACATGAAAAGTTTTTTAAGGATGATTAGACCAAATCCAGGGAAGATACTGCAGTAAAAATCAATTCTATAAAACACCAGTAGATTTCCAGTGCATGTAAGACATCCAAAAATTCTAATTATTATGTAAATCAAATTTACTTTCAAGTAAGTACATTTTTTACAATCAGTAAGCACCAGTGACCAATATTTTACTTATTTTTGGCCACAGCAGTGACAATCTGTATCCTTAACCCGTCAATCCCCCAGGGTATTCTCCCCATGATCAATTTTAAGGTCCACTACCATGAATTTTAATCACTGAGCACAGAGGTTTAGTGACTATAACATTCTGAAATAAATACAACCTGGGCGTGATTATTATATTTTTAAATCCATTGTTGGGTTAGTTTGCAAACACTTCATTTAGGGATTTTCTATCTCCTTTGACGAGTGAGAGTCATCTCTTATTTCCCCTTCTGGCTTTAGAACGAGCTGGATGTGTTTCACTATTTTCTGGAATATGAGATAGTTTGAGTAGGATTAGCATTATGGGCTGAATTGGGTTCCCCAAATTCACGTGTTGAAGTTCTAACTCCCAGGAACTCGGAATCTGACTTTATTTGGAGATGGGACCTGTAAAGAGGTGATAAAGTTAAAATGAAGCCCTCGGGGTGGGCCCTGGTCCAATCTAGCTGGTGTCCTTATAAGAAAAGGAGAGTTGGGAGTTCCCTGGTGGCTCAGTGGGGTAAGGATCCAGTGTTGTCACTGCAGTGGCTCTGGTTACTGCTGTGGCTTGGGTTTGAACCCTGACCTGGGAACTTCCACATGCTGTAGGCAGCCCCCAATGCCCCCCCTCCAAAAAAGAAGAGTGGATTTGGATAGAGACACCAGGGCTGCCACATATAGAGGAGAGGGCACCACCAGAAGGCAGCTGTCTGCAAGCCAAGGTTGGGAAGTCTTAGAAGAAAGCAAACCTGCTGGCACCTCCATCTTGGTCTTCTAGTGTCCGAAACCATGACAAAACACATTTCTGTCGTTTAAGACACCAGGTCTGTGGTATTTCATCAGAGCAGCCCTCACGGACTAATTTGATTAGAATGACGTGTTGCTTGAATGCTGAGTTGAACTCACTAGCAAAAACTTTCGGGTCTGGTGAAACATTTTGGTCACTGATTTAAAGGAATCCTTACTGGACTTCTCAACTTCCTATGGCCTCCTGAGCCTTCTAACATTGGTAAGTTAAATGTCTTAGGAACGTGTCCATTCATCTATTTTCAAGTTTACAGAAATCAGATTGTTTATAACATCCTCTTGCTGTCTCTTCGTCCATGCGACCTCTGGGGGTGTAATCTACCGCTAGTGTTCCTACGCTCTTCTCTCACTCATGGATATTCCCAGGTGTGGCGTCTCTTTTTTTTCTCTTTAATATTTTTTTTTTTTTTTTACGGCCTGCACCTGTAGCGTATGGAAGTTCCCAGGCCAGGGGTCGGTTGGGAGCTGTAGCCACCAGCCTACACCACAACCCCAGCCATACCAGATCTGAGCCGCATTTATGACCTACACCACAGCTTGGATCCTTAACCCACTGAGGGAGGCCGGGGATCGAACCCGCGTCCTCACAGAGACAACGTTGGGTCCTTAACCAGCTAAGCCACAATGGGAACTTCCCAGGTGTGTCGTTCCCATTAGTCTCTTCACAGAACCATCTTTCGGTTTTGTTGAACCTCCTCCATTTATCTCATGAATTCTTACATTTATCTTCATTATGTTCTTCCTTCTGTTTTCCTTGGGTTGATTCGGGGAAAATCTTACTCTGAGCACTGACATTTGGGACACCTAGTGTGGGTTAGTGGTCTGTAAACTCTGCTGGGCAAGACCCTGGGATTGTCTCTGGTGGCGTCTCAGAGGCCACCACTGAGGGACACTCACTCGGACCCACTCCACCTGCCACTAAGAAAGCTCAGGTGTTTTAATCAGGGCAGCTCTACTTTGATCAGTTTTACACGTAGCATTTCCATAAAGTTTGGGGAAAGCATGGCTGCATTTTCTTTAAAAAAGGAAAATATTTCTTAAACTTTGAAGACCACAGAAGGACTTAGCCCAGGAGGTCCGTTTCTCCCATATCGTAATTTCTAGTACTTATAGATACACATATTTCTATTGACAATGTAGTGAATTAATATTAAAGTACCAATTTATAACTAGAGAAATCTCTCTACATCTGTCAATGCCAGAACCCTTCTAAATTGAGGTCCTGAAATTCTATCTATACTTTTAAGATCAATAATCATAAGTATAAAAGGCTTTGGAAGATCGCTCGCTGCCAGTAATGTTTAGAATTTGTGCTGAGTATTGGATGATTCTTTTTACTCTAAATACTCCATCAGGCAGAGTTCCTATAAGATGGATGAAGGAATGGTATTTCTCAATTTCAGTCCAGACAACTTTCTTGCTTTCAAATATTTCATTAGTTTGCTGAATACGTCTATGAAAAAAAATCTCAGCTTTTTTCTCCACAGTCTCCAGACTTAATCTTTCAATCTTGCAGGAGTTGCTAATAGCCTTTTGGTGCAATTATTCTATTATAGATCACTGCCATAAACGAGTGATCTATAATAGAATAGAGTGGCGAGTAACATCAGATTGTATTTTTCAGGTTAAAACTTTGAATAACATTAATTCATCTGATACATGCCTTTGATTCCATGGACAGAAATACTTTATGGACTTATCTATATGATTTGGCATAGATAACAAGTGTTTCTCTAATGTACAGCATCACATTTCATTGCCAAAAATTAGTCTGACGGTTTCCTAGCAAAACAAATTAAAAATGCAAACACTTCAGACCAGTACTGAGTCTTAGTTGCAACTCTCTTTTTTTTTTTTTTTTTTTTTTACACTTGGAGCCAAGTAATTTGATTTAAAATTTAAAGTAATTATCATGTCTTTCCACTGTGGGAAATAAATGATTATCTGTCTTCATGCAAATGATGTGGAGTTCACAAACCATAAGCAGTCATGAGCTGAACCTGCTAGGTAATTACCATTGCGGGGAAAAAAAATGACTCAACAATAACAAAAATCTCAACTGCTGCTTTAGACAATCTCTAATATTGTAATACATGATACTACACACCATTAAATATGTGTATCCTTTCAGAACTTTAGAGAAAAACTAGTCTTTAGCTAATGTAGTATGATGGATCCATGGCAGAATCAACTCACGATTAGACATGCCATAGTTCCCTTGAGCTGCGTGGCCGCTTGGTACTATTTGACCTTCATATTGTCCCAAATAAAAACATCCCTTCCATCCTGCACGATGCAGAAGGCCCAGGTCTTATCCAACCACATGATAAATGGGTTCATGAGGTTTATACTGCGTTTTAAAGAAAAAAGAACCCAATCCTTCCATAAAGTGCTAGCAGCTCCAGATGAAAATGCTCTGCTGTTAGGCTCATCAAACATTCTGCAAGTTAATTCCCCAGCCAAATTTAATCTACATCAAGTGACATAAGAAGCCTCGTTCTTCCACAGCCTTTTGAGGGCCTTGGGGGACAGAGTCACTCACATAATTCATTCACTTACAAATATTTTTTGAGCACCTATCAGGTGTCAAGCCCAGTGACAATAATCAGGGGAGATCCTGCCTCCACAAATCTAGCTTTCTGGTCCTGATTGGTCTTTTTCAAAGCCTAGTGTTCCCAAGACGACACCATCAGCCTGTACACTGCACGCACACGCCACCTCTCGCAGTCGCAGGGTACGCAGGGGTAACCTGTGTGACGGGCGGCTCTAGGGACTCGAGTTCTGAATCCAGTTCCCCACTTCATGAGCCCTCGGCTAACAGCGAGCACAGTTGCCTCTTTCCAAGGTGCTGTCCTTGTCCTACATGGTGGCTCGGTTTCTACCTTGAACAGAGGTTCGGCCTGGGTTAAATCAATCTTACCCCAAGGCTTGAAAGTCCGCTTCCAACCCCTTCCTAGTGGTTGGAATCCAGCTCCAATACAGGCTTGCTTCCGGACAGGACCACTTTGCTGCCTTTCCAAAGACCTCCCTCCCTCACGTTCCTGGTCACAGGTTCTGCCTGAGTCTGGTGCAGGGGCGGTTCCCACCCGGCTGAACCCCACTCTCAGTCCCTGAAGCTCACCTAGGCTCTTCCACTGGTTTCCCTCGGTGTGCATGTCTAACACGGGGTCCTTGTCCTGCCTGTCACCACGCCAGAACTGCTGATTAAATAGTCACGTGTTTCTGCTACATGAGCTATGACAGGAAACCCTAGAGAGGTGAGCTTCCTCTTTCTGGGCAAGATAAGTCAGGCTCTTGATGTTTATAGGAGCAAGCCAGCATCTCTCTCTGCATGGCTCCCAGACACCCTTTTCTCGCTTGGGGCTGCGGTCCTAGTCTTTATTCCCACTGTTGTGCTGTGCCCAACTTCTCCCAACCATGACCACCTCCAGCGAGCAGTATCCCTTTTACCTTCCATCCTTCTGAAAATGTTAACTGTGAACCAGAACCACCCCTTGGGGCTGGGGTCATAACTTTTGGAGGCTGTGTGCTGTCAGCCCCCTTACCTGCCAGAGGCTTCATTATAATATGCATGCCCCCCACCTCACCAGCAACTCCTCACCCCATTCCCTACCTGCCAGCCACATCCCATGGCAGACAACTGGGCTGAGCTGAACTATGTACAAATGGTTGGCGCCAGTAGCAATTCAAAAGTGTCCCCCAAAGTATATTCTCTAGTATCCATGTCTTTCTTCATTCCTTCAACTGATCCTCATGTCGCACAGTTTTAGATTTCAGGATGCTAATTTGCATCTTCTAAAGGAACTTATTTCTATACCACCTCCACTGTGGGTCCTATCCAGAACCAACACATCAGATATGATTTTCTTTTTGCAACAACCATCAGTCTTCATCCACAAACATTTTATTGCGAGCCTGCTAGGTTCCAGGTGCTATGATAGGCCAGCAGGTAATAAACTTCTTGTTAATAAGGGCAGGGTTTTACCATGTTTATGTCTACCTCACACCTGTGACAGTGCTGGGCCACTGACCAAAATCACTGTTACACCAAACTAAGGAAGAGATAAGAAAACAGTCTTTTGGGGGAGTTTCCGTTGTGGCTCAGCGGTTAACAAATCTGACTAGCATCCATGAGGACACAGGTTTGATCCCTGGTCTTGCTCAGTGGGTTAAGGATCTGGCTTTGCCATGAACTATGACGTAGGTCACAGACAAAGCTCGGATCCTGCGTTGCTGTGGCTGTGGTGTAGCCCAGCAGCTACAGCACCGATTGGACCCCTAGCCTGAGGATCTCCATATGCCACCTGGGGACCTCCATCTGCCTCCTAAAAGGAAAAAAAATAAATAAATAAAAAGAAAGAAAAGAAAAAAAGAAAATATTCTGTTTCCTACACAAAGTAGGAGTTGCAGGTCAGTGTGATGGGGCTGCCTTTGATGTCACTGTGCAGAGCTGGCACTCAGGTGAACTGGATGTCACATTGAGGAGCAGTAAGATGCTCTAGACCCATCAAGCTATTTGAGGAAGCCCATCCCTACTAAGCATTCTTTCTTGGGGGGTGGGCAGCTTTTAGGGCCGCACCCACGTCATATTCCCAGGCTAGGGGTCTAATTAAAGCTGTAGCTACTGGCCTATGCCACAGCCACAGCAATTCAGGATCCAAGCCCTGTCTGCAACCTACACCACAGGTCACAGCAGCACCAGGCCCTTAACCCACTGAGCGAGGCTAGGACTGACCCCACATCCTCATGGATACTAATCGGGTTCATTACCGCTGAGCCACGACCAGAACTCCCCTACTAAACATTCTTATGCCAGTTGGGTCCATGGATATTTCTGCCACTCAAAAATCAAACCTTCTAAGCAAAAAATCCTCTTTCCAAATAAGCAAACTGGAGATGACAATTTCGCTTCCACTCTTATCCCAAACCACCCCCAGCGCATACGTGGGCTTCAGAAAGCCTGGCTCTTGTCAGCAAATGTTCCCTCTGAACTGTCCTTGTCATCAGAAGCCCCTGACAGACCTATAGGCTGGCTGCTGCTCTGGAAGGTTCAACCCACAAAATGAGCAAGGATCAAAATTAAAATTTGCACGACAAAATAACCCCAAAAGATCTATAGCCACATCTGATTATGACTGACCGTGTACAGTGGCTCCTGGAAAGAAAAGACATTCCACACCTTTCCAAAGAGCCTGCTAACAGCAAAGCGTGGGGCTGCCCTAATTGGAAGGAGGTATTTGGGTTTTCATGATTGCCGTCTTTTTCTGCGCAGGGGAAACTGCTTACAAAATATCCTCACCCCGATTCCAACTTCTGACTAAACCATTAAAAAAGTAGCTAACACTTTAGTCTGTCTGTCTTTTCTTTCTTTCTTTCTTTCTTTCTTTCTTTCTTTCTTTCTTTCTTTCTTTCTTTCCTTCCTTCCTTCCTTCCTTCCTTCCTTCCTTCCTTCCTCTTTCTTTCTTTCTTTCTCTCTCCTTCTCTCTTCCTCTCTTTCTCTCTTTTTCTTTTTAGGGCCGCACTCTCACAGCATATGGAAGTTCCCAGGCTCGGGGTTGAATCAGAGCTACAGCTGCTGGCCTACAACATAGCCACAGCGACGTAGAATCCGAGCCTTGTCTGCAACCTACACCACAGCTCATGGTAACACCAGATCCCCAACCCACTGAGCGAGGCCCACATCCTCATGGATTCTAGTCGGATTCGTTTCCACTTCACCACAATGGGAACTCCCCATTTCAGAGTATCTCTTAAGCTCCAGAGAGTATGGTAAACACATAACCCTCACAACAACTCTATAATGAAGGTACCGTTTTTTTTTTTTTTTTTTTTTGGCTGCACCCTCAGCATGTGGAAGTTCCCTGGCCAGGGACTGAACCCATGCCACAGCAGCGACCTAAGCCCCTGCAGTGACAACACCGATCCTTCACCTGCTGGGCCATGAGAGAACTCCTGAAAGTATTATTATTAGACTCATTTTACACATGATAAGGTTAAGACAGAAAAATGTAATAGCTTACCTAGGATTACATGGCTAGCATGGAGTACAGTCAGTCTTTAAATGGAAGCAACTGGATGGCAAAGCTCACGATTTTAATCATTATGCTCAAGTACCCTACTAAGCCCCACATTAAAAATATGACTTTTTTATCCTGAAGGGAAAGGGAATTAAATTTCATTGATCCCCTTACTACCTTTACATGTATGATTTCATTTTTTAATGATTTTTTTCCATTATAGTTGGTTTACAGTGTTTTGTCAATTTTCTACTGTACAGCAAGGTGACCCAGTTACACATACATATATACATTCTTTTTTCTCACATTATCATGCTCCTGTATGACTTCATTTAGTTCAGGTAAGGAACTATGTCTGTAAAAGATTTCTATCTACTGCACTTAGCACGGTGTTTGAAATGTATTACTTTTTTCAACTATATCAATACTTGCTGAATGAGTGAATCGAGTTTTTCAGCCAGACTTGAAATTACTTCCATCTGCCTTAGCCAGTGTGATTGCTGCCTTCCAGTCAAGACATGTAACTTACAGCTCTGCTATTGCTCAATTCTACAGGATTCTTACCCTATAGACCTCTTTTCATAAGTTCTTGCCACAAAGAGATGGGATTAAGATGGCAGAGGACTAGAGCTCACCTTCTCTCATAAAAGCAACAAAATTACAACCAACTGCTGAAGAACCTTCAACAAAATAGACTGGAAACTATTGAAAAAGATATTCTACTTCAGAAGACAAAGAGGAGGCCACATTGAGATGGCAGGAGGGGCAATTACTTTATATAAGCAACCCCATACCCTCCCAATGGGTGTCCCACAGACTGGAATGTATATTGCAGAGGCTCACCCACAGGAGTGAGGGTTCTAAGCCGCACATCAGGTTCCCACTCCTGGGGATCTGGCATTGGGAGGAGGAGCCCCTGGGGCATTTGGCGTTGAAGGCCAGCGGGGCTTGTGTGCAGGAGCTCCGCAGGACTTGGGGAAATGGAGACTCCACTCTCGAAAGGCACACACGGTCTTTCCCGAGCACTGGGTCCCAGGGCAAAGCAGAGACTCTATAGGAATCCGGGGCAGACCGGCCTGTGGTTCTCGGAGATCTCTTGGGAAAACAGGGGGTGATGAAAGGAAAAAACCTCCAACCAAGATTACTCTGCTAAGCAAGGCTCTCATTCAGATTTGCAGGATAAATCGAAAGCTTTACAGAGAAGCAAAAGCTAAGAAAACTCAGTGGCACTAAACCAGCTTTACAACAAATACTAAAGGAACTTCTCAAGGTGGAAAAGAAAAATCCACAACTAGAAACAAAAATGTTACAAACAACAAGGCTCACCAGTAAAGGCATATATATATCAAGGTAGGAAACCATCCACACACAAACATGCCACCGAAACCAGAAATCATGAGGAGGGTACAAATGCAGGACACTGGAGATGTACTTGTAATTAAGAGACTGACGACTTAAAACAATCTTGTGTATATATCATATAGGAATATATATATATCATATATATGAATATATATATATATCACACACATATATATATATATATGATATATATATAATCTTGTGTGTATATATACTCCTGTATCAAAACTTCGTGGTAACTGCAAACCAAAAATCTACAATAGATATATACACAAATAAGAAAAAACAATCCAAACTCAACACTAAAGATAGTCATCAAACCACAAGAGAAGGAAAGTAAAACGACCAAAAAAAAAAAAAAAAAAAAAAAAAAAAAAAAAAAAAAAAAAAAAAAAAAAAAAAAAAAAAAAAAAAAAAAAAAAAAAAAAAAAAAAAAAAAAAAAAAAAAAAAAAAAAAAAAAAAAGCAAAAAACAAATGCAAAACAATGAATAAAATGGCAATAAGGACATATATATCAAAAATTATCTAAAATGTAAACAGACTAAATGCCCCAACCAAAAGACACAGACTGGTGAATGTATATAAAAACAAGACGTTTATATATGTTGTCTTCAAGAGACCCACTTCAGTTCTAGGGACACAAACAAATTAAAAGTGAGAGGATGGAAGAAAATATTCCATGCAAATGGAAATCAAAAGAAAGCTGGAGTAGTGATACTCATGTCAAACAAAATAGACCTTAAAATAAAGATTATAAGAGACAAAGAAGGACATTGCATAATGATCAAAGGATCAAGCCAACAAGATGTAACATTGTAAATATATAGGCACCCAACATAGATCACCTCAATATATAAGGCAATTGCTAACAACCTTAAAAGGAGAAATTGACAATAATACAATAACAGCACGGGATTTTAACACCCCATTTACAGGAAAGGACAGATCATCCAGACAGAAAATCAACAAGGAAACACAGGCTCTAAGTGACATATTAGACCAGATGGGCTTAATAGAATATTCCATCCAAAAGCAGCAGAATACACATTCTTCTCAAGTACACACAGAACATTCTCTAGGATAGATCATATTCTGGGCTACAAATCAAGCCTCAGTAAATTTAAGAAAATTGAAATCATATCAAGCATATTTTCCAACCACAACACTATATGACTGGAAATCAACAACAAGAAAAAAACTGTAAAAAACACAAACACGTAGACACTAAACAACCTGCTAAACAACCAATGGATCACTGAAGAAATCAAAGAGGAAATTAAAAAATACCTAGAAGCAAATGACAACAAAGATACAACACTCCAAAACCTATGGGAGGCAGCAAAATCAGTTCTAAGAGGGATGTTTATAGCCTACCTCAGGAAACAAGAAAAATATCAAATAAACAACCTAACTTTTACAAAACCCAAAGTTGGTACAAGAAAAGAAAGCATAAAAATCACAGCAGAAATCAATGAAATAGAAATGAAGAAAACCACAGAAAAGATCAGTGAAACTAAAACCTGGTTCTTTGAAAAGATCAACAAAATTGAGAAGCCCTTAGCCAAACTCATCAAGAGAAAAGAGGACTCAAATCAATAAAATTAGGAATGA
This sequence comes from Catagonus wagneri, assembly GCA_004024745.2. Classification (NCBI taxonomy): domain Eukaryota; kingdom Metazoa; phylum Chordata; class Mammalia; order Artiodactyla; family Tayassuidae; genus Catagonus; species Catagonus wagneri. The sequence continues at coordinate 14,450,305 of PVHT020000077.1, forward strand.
CAAAGGAGAAGTCACAATGACATCACAGAAATACAAAGGATCATAAGATTCTACAACAAGCAACTATATGCCGATAAAATGGACAACCTAGAAGAAATGGACAAATTCTAAGAAAAGTCAAATCTTCCAAGACTAAACCAAGATGAAATAGAAAAGATGAGCATACCAATCACAAGTACTGAAATTGAAACTGTGATTAAAAAACTTTCAACAAACAAAATCCAGGATGAGATGGCTTTACAGGCAAATTCTACCAAAAATTTAGAGAAGAGGGAGGTCCCTTTGTGGCTCAACGGTTACCAACCCGACTAGGATCCATGAGGATGTAGATTCGACCCCTGGCCTCACTCAGTGGGTTAAGGATCCTGCGTTGCTGTGGCTATGACTGGCAGCTGTAGCTCCAATTTGACCCATGGCTTGGGAACTTCCATATGCCATGGGTGTGGTCCTATAAAGAAAAAAAAAATTAGAGAAGAGGTAATACCTGTCTTTCTGAAACTACTCCAAAAAAAATGCAGAGGAACACTCCCAAACTCATTCTATGAGGCCACGTTCACCCTGATATCAAAACCAGACACAGATACAACAACAACAACAACAAAAAAAAAATTACAGGCCAGTATCACTGACGAACATAGATGCAAAACTCAACAAAATATTAGCAAACCAAATCTAGCCATACATTAAAGAGATCATACACTATGATCAAGTGGAATTTATCCCAGGGATGCGAGGATTTGTCAATATCCGCAAATCAGTGTGATACACCACATTAACAAACTAAAGATTAAAAACACTATGATCCTCGGAGTTCCTGTCGTGGCGCAGAGGTTAACGAATCCGACTAGGAACGATGAGGTTGCGGGTTAGATCCCTGGCCTTGCTCAGTGGGTTAACAATCTGGCGTTGCGGTGAGCTGTGGTGTAGGTCACAGACGTGGCTCGGATCCCAGTTGCTGCGGCCTAGGCCTGTGGCTACAGCTCTGATTAGACCTGGGAACCTCCACATGCCACAAGTGCAGCCCTAAAATGACAAAAGGCAAAAAAAAAAAAAAAAGATCCTCTAAATAGATGCAGAAAAATCTTTTGACAAAATCCAACAATCATTGCTGATAAAAACCCTCCAGAAAGTGAGCATAGGGGGAACCTACCTCAACATAATAAAGGCCATATATGACAAACCCAGAGTTAACATCATTCTCAATGTTGAAGAGCTGAAAGCATTCCCACTGAGATCAGGAACAAGACAAGGATATCTGCTCTCGCCACTACTATTCAACGTAGTTATGGAAGTCTTGGCCAAGGCAATCACAGAAGAAAAAGGAAAGGAATCCAGATTGGAAAGGAAGAAGTAAAACTATCACTGTTTGCAGATGACTTGATAATATACCTAGAAAGTCCTAAAGATGCTACCAGGAAACTGTCAGAACTCATCAATGAATTTGGTCAAGTTGCTGGATACAAAATATAGAATTCGAATGCATTTCTATATACTAACAACGAAAGATCAAAAAGAGAAATTAACGAAACAATCCCATTTACCATTGCATCAAAAAGAATAAAATACCTTGGAATAAACCTACCTAAAGAGACAAAAGACCTGTACTCTGAAAACTATGTGATGCCGATGAAAGAAATCAAAGATGACAGAAACAGATGGAAAGATATGCCAGGCTCTTGGATGGGAAAAATCAATTATTGTCAAAATGAGTAAACTTCCCAAGGCAATCTACAGATTCAGTGCAATCCCTATCAAATTACCAAAGGCATTTTTCACAGAACCAGAACAAAATATTTTAAAGTTTGTTTGGAAGCACAAAAGACCCAGAATAGCCAAAGCCATCCTGAGAAAGAAAACTGGAGCTTGAGGACTCAGGTTCCCTGACTTTGGACTATACTAAAAGCTACATTCATCAAAACAATATGGTACTGGCACAAAAAAAGAAATACAGATCAGTGGAACAGGATAGAAAGCCCAGAATTAAACCCACGCACCTATGGTCAACTAATCTATGACAAAGAGGCAGGAATATACAATGGAGAAAAGACAATTTCTTCAACAAGTGGTTGGAAAACTGGACAGCTACATGTAAGAGAATGAAATTAGAACACTTTCTCTAACACCATACACAAAAATAAACTCACAATGAATTAAAGACTTAATAGAAGACTGGATATTATAAAACTCTTAGAGGAAAACATAGGCTGAACACTCTCTAACATAAACTGCAGCAGTATCTTCTTAAATGCACCTCCTAGAGTAATGAAAATAAAAGCAAAAATATACAAATGGGACCTAATTAAACCTAAAAGTTTTGCACAGCAAAGGAAACCAGAAACAAAAAGAAGAGATAACCCACAGAAAGGGAGAAAATATTTGCAAATGACAAGGGATTAATCTTCAATATATACAAACAACACATGCAGCTCAATATCAAAACAAACAACAACAAAAAAAACCACCCTATCAAAAAATGGGCAGAAGATCTAAACAGACACTTCTCCAAAGAAGACATACAGATAGCCAAAAACACATGAAAAAATACTTAATATCACTAATCCTAGAGAAATGCAAGTCAAAACTACTATGAGGTACCACTTTACACCAGACAGAATGGCCGTTATCAAAAATTCTGCAAACAATAAATGCTGGAGAGGGTGCAAAGAAAAGGTTGCCTTCTTCCATTAAGTGAGGTTAGTTAGACAGTGAGGCATTAACATCATATGCTGTCACTTATATGATATGTGGAACCTAAAAAAGGATACAATGAACTTTGCAGAACACAAACTGACTTACAGACTCAAAAACTTATGGTTAACAAAGGAGACAGGTTGGGGGACTTGGGATGGAAATATTGGACAATAAGGTTGTGATGATGGCTGTAAAACTATAAATATAATAGCATTCATTAACTTCAAAAACAAAACAAAAATAAGTCTGGAGTTTCCGCGGTGGCTTAGTGGTAACAAACCTGACTAGTATCCATGAGGACTTGAGTTCAATCCCGGGTATTGCTCAGTGGATTAAGGATCCAGCATGGCCATGAGCTACGGTGTAGGTCACAGGTGTGGCCTGGATCCGGCATTGCTGTGGCTGTGCTGTAGGCTGGTAGCTACAGCTCCTATTTAACCCCTAGCCTGGGACCTTACATATGACATGGGTTCAGTTGTAAAAGAAAAAGGAACAAAAATTCTTGCCAGGTTCCCTGCTTCTGCGATGAAGTAAAGTTCAAACATATCATTGTGTCACTTGGCAACTCTAGGATAAAGCTCACGAGTGTAAACCCATGTTCTACCAACCTCAGAAGTGAGAAGGGGATTGTGTTTTCTTTGGAGCCGTTTCTGCGCACATGCTATCTGGGGACCGCTGCTAGCATGCATTTCTGCAACCCATCCCTGTGTGCTTTGACAAGCACTGTCACGAGCTAAATCACTGTTTAGTGGAAAATAGTCAATCTCTTCCACTCATAGAGATGGAAGGATTATAGAGGAATGCTTTTTATTGCTACCGTGAGTCATGGTGAAATCATTGGTACCTAAGTGGCCCATGTTTTGGTTCTTACGGCATAAATAGTTGATACAAAATTACATTCAAAGACAGGAACAGAAACTTACTAATTCCTAAGTTCTCTGAGGTTTCATACCCAGAATGGAAAGATTCAGTACAGGGTTTCTAATTCAAGCATGTGAACACGGACTGTATGTTTTAAGTGCATCAAGGTTTGAAATTAAAGTGTACATGTGCAAACTATTATTTATTTTTATACAAAAATTCTTTGTAGACATCTCTCTCTTTTGTCTTTTTAGGGCCACAGGCGTGGCATATGGACGTTCCCAGGCTAGGAGTCAAACTAGAGCTGTAGCTGCCAGCCTACACCACAGCCACAGAAACACCAGGTCTGAGACTCATCTGTGACCTACTGAGCGAGGCCAGGGATTGAACCCCAGTCCTCATGGATACTAGCCGGGTTTGTTACCACTGAGCCAGGACAGGAACTCCCAAACTCTTTCAAAACACCTGAATCCTTCAACAAATCTTGGCAAAGCTATTAATTTTCCTGTGTGCTTTCTACCACTGCTGAATACATCAAATACCTAAATAGTGTAAAATATTTTTATTTAGCTAAATAATTTAGAGAGTCAAACACTGCTATATTTAGCAAGCCGTTTTTGATCTTGCTCTTATTCCTCCTATTATATTGTAAGCACACTCCCATGTCATTAAGACTGTTCATAGGGAGTTCCTGACGTGGCTCAGTGGGTTACGAACCTGACTCTATCCATGAGGATGTGGGTTTGATCCCTGGCCTCATTCAGTGGGTTAAGGATCTGATATTGCTGTGAGCTGTGTGAGCTGTGGTGTAGGCGGGCAGCTGTAGCTCCGATTGGACCCCTAGCCTGGGAACTTCCATATGCTGCAAGTGCAGCTACAAAAAGGCAAAAAAAAAAGGAAAAGAAAGAAAAAAGAGAGAGAGATGAGAGACTGTTCATAAATATGAATAATACTCCACAATTTCTGTCATTTGCTTACCTGTTGCCCTATTCTGAGACACGGAGGTTGTTTCCATGTAACAACGATTTGATGAATATCATTATGTATCCATATCCACATTAAAAGATAATGAACGTTTTTAAGGTTTTGGAGTACACGGCCAAACTGTGTGCCAGTTACCTGCCACAGAATCAAATTCCCTGCCTCCTCTCCTCCTGCTGGTAGCTGTGGTCTGTACCTGATAGCAAAGAATCTAATTTTCGGTCATATCATTTTCCACCTGCCTCCCTCTCCTGGCCTCCTGCCTCAGAGAAGAGATGGAAGCCATCAGAGGAGAACCCTAGCCTTCCTGCCACCAGATTTCAAGCTAAGCACACCATGGTCCGCAGCCTATGTAGACGGCGCCTAACGGCCTACTTCCTGGTATTGGCGCTGCTGGCTGAGCCCTTCCTCTGGCTGTGGGCCGGGCCGTGGGACACTCTTCTAACGAACGGAGTTCAGCAGAAGGGACAGGCTGTCAGCCCCGAAGCTGACATACAAAGACCAGGCCTGTGTCTCGCGGGCCCTCCCCTGCGTGCTCTCTGGTGCTCTCTGCCATGTTGGGAGCCGCCCTGTAGGGGGTGCATGTGGCAAGAAACTGAGGGGCTATGGCCCAGACAATGGCCAGCTGAGGCCTACACCACAGGCACAGCAACACTGGATCCAAGCCACATCTGTGACCAATGTTCCTTGTGGCAACACCAGGGCCTTAACCCACTGAGCGAGACCAGGGATCAAACCCATATCCTCACAGAGACGGTATTGGGTCCTTAACCTGCTGAGCCACAATGAGAACTCTGCAAAATTTTTAAAGGGGTGCCCTTTCTTCTTGGCAGCTTGCCTAGCTTGGCAAGCAGTATACAGGCTGGATTCCAAGCCATACTCTCCATAGCCAGTGCTCTCGTGCAGTGAACAACCTATACATCCTTACATTGCTACCCTGCTCAACCCTCACACAAGGAAAGCCTAGGGCCAGGCATTTGCTCTTGAGTTTTGGGCTCCCCTTCCTCCCTGAAGAAAGCCAAGTGTCAACGAGAGATGAATTAGATTGGATCTTCCAAGAAGTGAAGAGATGGAGACTGATGTTTTGCACTGAAAGGTGGTGTGGGTAAACCTGGCTATGACTTTCCTACCCTAGGCTGTGAAGGAGTCCCACACATGCAGTGATCGGTGAAGAAGCAACAGCAATTGTGACCAGAAGGAGCAGAGAACGAGGCTGCCTCTCCCACTGGGCTTGTGCTCCTGCTGCTGCTGCTGTTTCCCAGGAGAGGGGAGTGGGCCTGGCAAGGAGTGAGATCCTGGTGGGCTCCCCGGTGTTGGCAAGTAAATGAGGGATGGAATATCTTGAACCAGATTTATATCAATTTAGGAGGATATAGACTCAGACCTGACCTGCATGGTATATCATAATATTGTGTCTCTACTCAGATCTCCCTCATTAAACCTGCTGGGTGACCCTTGTTTCTCCTTGCACTCCTTAAACCTTTGCTGAGACTCTGACCATTTCATACTGAAGCTACTTACATAGGTGTTGCATGGCTCTCCCTGCATCTCTCTTCTCTCATTTTTTTCCCTGTTGGATGATTGCTAGATTAAACTCTCTAAAACAAGACTTCCAGGACACCACTGTGGTACCAAAACCTTTTCAGCTGCCCCCACGGATTGGAGACTGTAGCGCAAAGTCTCCTGGGTTCAAGGGCTTGCCTAGTAGGGTCTCGACCGTTCTCTTCTGCTGCGTCTGTCATTCCCTTAACCCGTGATTTCAGCCAAACTGAAAACTCACCTGCACCTCTCTCATCTCAACGCCTCTGTCCATTCCACTTCTTCTGGCTAGGGTTTTTTCCACACTTTTGAAACATAAAAATCTTATATAACCATCAATGGTTAACATATTAACATTAAAATCTTCCCCTTCTTCCAAAGCCCATCCTACCTCCTTGAACCCCTAGAACCCCTTCTCATTTTGATACTGTTTATGATCATAACTTAATTTCCCTACATTATGTAATATTTTATTTTAAAGTTATGGGGCCCTGGCTATGAGTTCCTAGGGGCAGGAAGCAGAGCAATTGTCTACCTTTTCACATCTTCCACATTGCCTAACGCAGAAAAGAAATAATTGAATTCTTTTTTACCAGAAGACCCACCATAACAAAATTATCGGTAGATTTAAAATACAACTTCAAAAATTAAAAAAAATTATTTTATTGAACTTCTCAAAGAAAAAGTCTACCTGTTTTATAAAGTTTAGTCACAAACTCTGAAATGTGCATCTTATGAAAATAAAAGGGTGTAAATATATAATGTGATATAGAAGTTTTTGTTTTGTGTATTTGTATATGTGTGCCTGTGTGTTATATAGTTTTAAGTGGAGTTTATCTACAGTATAAGCTGTGGCAAAGAAGATCTGTCCCTCTTTAAAGAATTTTAGGTTACTAACTCTAAAAAGAAGAAATATTACCTCTTTCAACTTATGCTTTAAAACCAAAAAGCTAAATATTAGAAAATGTACTTCTTACTTGAAACCGTTTAGGTGATAATGAAAGTCAAACAATGTTGAGTCTGTTAAACACTTTTGTTTTCACAACAGCTCTTTTTTGAATGAATGCAACTCAGCCAACTTCCTTTTTACAGGGATAGAAAATTACCACGTGACTTATAAAATATGTAATCTAGAAAATGTGGAGATGGGAGACCTTCCAGAACGGGGTCATGAGAGCCATGTCATTCACACAGCAGCCTTGCTCACTAGTCACTCCCTGGATAAGAGGATCAGGCAGGAGCTGCAAACCCTATCACAGGAAGGGTAATCTAATGTGAAGGCACCAGAGTGGGAGACGCTTCACATTTCCAGGCACCATAAAGAAAACCCTATGGATACACAGCTTATAACATCTATGTTAGCTGTGTTGGATGTCAATTTAAAAGAGATTCAATTTAGCCAAGGGCATTGGCTTTCTCTGACATATCTCATTCCAGAAATGTGATTATGCTCTATTAGCTGAAAAGAGGGACTCTTAAAAATTTCTAAAAACTTTTTAAACAATTGTTCACAGTCTGGACACAGATGCTTGTTTCTAAATTGAAAACAAATGTCCATTTAGAAAGACTTAATGTACTTAAGAATCAATTGCATTCTGAAAACAAGTTACCCCAAGAGGGACTGGATTTTTTACTTTAATAAAACAGTCCAATAATGGTTTTAATGGATTGAAAGATAAATAAATATTTAGTAGTTAAAAGCAAAAAGCCATTCATCTAATATTGCTTCTCAAGGACGATGGTACTTTACAAGAGGAAAAAACTCAAAGAACACATTTACAGGTACATCTGTCTTTTCAATAGAAGCTACTTGCAAGTAGCAAGTCTCTTGTCTAACATTTGCTGATTGGTACAACCAGTGTGCCATCTAGTGGCCAAACTTCAAACAGCAACTAAGGAGAGTTTTTTGTTTTCTGTAAACCAGTGTTTCTGGAAGGCAGCTAATGTTCACCGCTATACCAGCAACGTTACTATGTAAGCCCATGTTTCTGAATGCTATTTTTGAAAGCAGTTTATTACCAAGAATATAAAGGACAGATTGTTAATATATGAAATATTCCATAGCATTTCCAGGTATCTTAAAAAGTTAAGATTTGATACTCATAAAATGTCATGCAAACTACACAGAACTTTTTAAAAATGCAGGTAAAGACAGGAATAAGTTAACCAACTTATATTTTTCAGATTTTTTTGTAAGCAAGAAAGCTATCTTATTGAATTGTGGCTAAGAATTAGAACATTCATAGACTCTCCAAACAAAAGGGGGGAAATGCTTGGCAGATAATGAAGTCAAAAATAAAAATATGAAATTATATGCAAGAAAATTATTGGTTGGAAATGTTTTCAGAGTTGGTAATGATTATTTGTTTATTTGTCTAGCTATAGCTCTAAATTATGTTCCCATAGGATATCGTTGTAATTAACTAGCCAAGTAAATATTGAGAAATCTAATCTGAGTCACATCTAGCCATTCTGCATAGATTGAAAAAAAAAATCCGGCCAAATTTCACAGGTCTCTATTAAAAGTGTTAATTTTTACATTTGGGAAAGGAGTTTGGTTTTTTATTATTAACACCATTCTATTAGTGAAAAAACAAATGGCAGAAGGCCAGCTGTTAGATTTAGAAGTAGAACAAAAAATCTGTAGGAGCGTGCCTCACCTTTTGTGGGTCTTTTCAATATTGTTACTGAAGAGGTCCTGTTTGTTTGAAAATATTTACATCAAATTTCCAATGCAAAAAAAAAGAAAAAAAAACAATTTCCAATGCAACCAACTCTAGGAGTTGCTGCTTTTTTAATGTCATTAAAAGAACATAAAATCATTTCAAAATTTTAAACGTGTTCTCAAGAATCACTTTTAAAATAATTCAACCTAAAGAAAATGCAGGTGATAGTAAAAGGAAATTTTAAGTAAACCTATGTCTCTCTGGAGGCAAAAAAAAAAAAAGGTACTTATGATTTTTAAAAATTGAATTCTATAGGCGTTTGTGTGTTGAGAGATATAAAATCTACTTTGGGAGTTAAAAGAAGATACAGGCAGACCTCGTTTTATTGCCCTTCACTTTACCGTGCTTCACAGATACTGCACTTTCCTACAAGTTGAAGGTCTGTGGCAACTCTGAGGCAAGCAGGTCTATCGGCATCATTTTCCTAACAGCATTTGCTCACTTCATGTTGCTGTATCACACGCTGGTAATTCTCATAATATTTGCAATGATGACCTGTGATTGGGGCCTCTGAAGTTACTACCATGACCCACTGAAGGCTCAGATGATGGCTAGTATTTTTTAGGCAATAAAGCAATTTTTAAATTAAGCCAGGTATATTTTTTTTTTGTTAATGCTACTGCACTCTTAATAGGCTAGAGTGTAAACATAACTTTCATATGCACTAAGAAACCAAAAACTCATATAATTCACTTTATCACAATATTTGCTTCATTGTGGTGGTCTTGTACGAAAACCTTGATGCCTCCTATACTTTTTTTTTGGCATTTTTAGGGCCGAACGCGCAGCATATGGAGTTTCCTAGGGGTCAACTTGGAGCTACAGCTGCCGGCCTACACCACAACCACAGCAATGTCAGATCTGTGCCGAGTCTGTGACCTACACCACAGCTCACGGCAACAGCAGATCCTCAGCCCCCTGAGAGAGGCCAGGGATCGAACTGGCAACCTCATGGTTCCCAGTCGGATTCGTTTCTGCTGTGCCATGATGGGAACTCCCCTCCTGTACTTTAAAAGCGAACAGTTAAGATAGTGTGGAGGGGGAGTTCCCATTGTGGCTCAGTGGTAATGAACCCGAAAAGTATCCATAAGGATCTGGGTTCGATCCCCAGCCTCGCTCAGTGTCTTGGGGATCCAGCATTGCTGTGAGCTGTGGTGTAGGTCACAGATGAGGTTCAGATCCCGAGTTGCTATGGCTGTGGTGTAGGCTGGCAGCTGCAGGTCCAATTCGACCTCTAGCCTGAGAACTTCCATATGCTAAGGGTGCAGCCCTAAAAAGCAAAAAAAAAAAAAAAAAAAATAGTGTGGAGGGCAGACCCACAATGATTTCTTACCTCCTGATGTCTATGCCTTTGTGTTATCCCTACCCTTGGGTAAGAAAGGGAGCTGTGACTTGAAGCCAACAGAATGTGGTAAAGTGGATGAGGTGTCCATCTGTGATTATGTCACATTATAAAGGACTGTCTCAGCAGATTGAACCAAGAACTTCTCCTTCCTGGGTGAAGGAAGTGAGCAGACATGCTGAGGAAGCACTGAGAGCAACTTTCAGTCAACAGCCAGCAAAACAGGGAGCCCTCCAACATACAGCCCTAGGAAGTGAATTGTGCCAACAAGATGAGTAAGCTTAGAAGTAGATTCTGCCCCAGTCAACCCTCCAGATGAGAACACAGCCCAGCGACAACTTGATCGCAACCTGGCAAGACTCCAAGCAGAAAATCCAGTTGAACTGTGCTCAGGCTTCTGATACAGGGAACTATGGATTGTTTCAGCTGCTCAGTTTATGGTAATTTGTGATGCAGCCATAGAAACTAACATGGAGAGCACATTAAATAAAATCCCTAATTCTACAAACACTTATTGAGAACTAGATCCAGGTCTGAGCCTGGCATGGAGTTGGCTCTGACAACATAGCTAAATGGATGTGCCATGCTTCATTTAAAGCTCAGAAAGGCAGGTAAGAGTTTAAGGCACAGTTCCAAGGACATCATCTAAGAAAAAAATGGACATATGTTACTTCTGATGCATAAGTAAAATACACGTTACCATAGGTACAAGTAACATGACATGACGCACAGAAAAAGGTCTGTGTCAATAAAAAACTTTGCAAGCTACAGAATAAATCCAAATATAAGATAATTTACATTTTTTTTGTTTTGTTTTTTCAGGGCCACACCTGTGGCATATGGAGGTTCCCAGGCTAGGGGTTGTCCAATCAGAGCTGCAGCTGCCAGCCAACGCCACAGCCACAGCCACAGCCATGCGTCTGCGACCTACACCACAACTCATGGCAACACCGGATCCTTAACCCACTGAGCGAGGCCAGAGATCAAACTAGCATCCTCATGGATGCTAGTCAAGTTCATTAACCGCTGAGCCACAACGGGAACCCCCAAATACAAAATACTTAAAAAAATAAAAAAAAGACTGGGGAGGAATTCACTGATTCACAAAACTGAAGCCTGCATGTAGGGCTGACCTCAAGCGTGGTTGCATCCACCCACAAAGCTCAAAAATTCTCTAGGCTCTTCCCTCCTCAGTGTGTCACTTTCACACTTGGGCATGCTCCCCTCATGCTGACAAAAATGACCACAGTGGTCACAATGTACCATCGACGTGGCTTCCATGGAATACAGAAGATAATTCTCTTCTATTGGCCCCAGTGGAAATCTCTGCGCATCTTGTTGGCCTGCCTGGGTCACAGGCACACACACACTTTCAAGCAAGCTCCATGCCAAAGCCAGTCAGAGCTCAGCCCTGGAGCAAAGAATGGGTCAAGGGAAATCAGCGCAAAGGTGGTCACAAACCAGTGCTGACCGTGCAGCCCTGCTAATTCTGAGAGGAGAGATCATGGCTCTTCCAAATAATGAAATACAACCTTTCAGGAACTTATGTGTATACCTGCCTGAATGGTGTATAAGACGACTATGGAAGCTAGGCTCCCAGCGGTTTTGTAAGTACAAAATTATTTCAAATTAGAAAGTTAAAAGTCTTTCATTTCATACTCTGGATGAGAGGTGATGAAGCCCAAACGTCCACAGAGCAAAGAAACTAGGTTTTTAAAATACGACAATAAAAACAGATGTGTAGAAGTTTGTGAATTTCAAAAGAAAATAAATGACTTTCTGAGCTTGGGATAAATTTCTCTCTTTAGAAAATAACATATATGATTGGGTTACACCTGATGGAGGCGTCTGGACCCTCTAGTTTCGGCCAAGAGACCTTCCGGTCCACCTTAGTGTTGAGCTCTATCTATTGATTGAATTGACTAGAAAATGGGCATTAAGCGTCAGAGAAACAGAGAGGCTATACCAGGAAATTCAGCAAGGGGCAGAGGTGTCAGGATAAAATATGAGGTGAGAGGAACTGGAGCCAGTGAGGAGCTACACTGCAGAAGAGGAATGTTAGAGAAAATTTATATGAGGGAGAAAATAATTTTTTTAGCAAGAACAAAAAGCAAGGAAAAGCCTAAAAGATATTGACTCTGTGGTTAGGGACAAAAAAGAAATAGAGAACTAAGAAGAAGCACAGCAGACCTTTTGGCAAAAACCCTAATTGTGTGGCTTACCCCCGCCCTCCCACCTTTTTTTTTTTTAAACCATATGGAACAACACAGAATATGTTTTTTTATAATCTGACATGCTGAGGAGCAATGTTTCAATATTAATCGAGTACTATATATGGTAGGGAAATACCCAATATCTCCTACATAAACACTCCACAAGGTAAATACTGTTTTTCAAAGGATACAAATAGAATGCTATAAACATAACATGACAACAATACTGAAATGCGGGCTCCTAGCAGGAGTGGCTGACTCCAGGATGGGGACAGGGAACGCAGGATGAACTGGATCAGGGATGAACTTGAACACCGTAAGGAAGCGCCTTTTAAAAATATGACTAGGACAGGTCAAAAGGATACGGGAGTCAACTTGAATGCGCTTCCAATAGCCAAATAGGCAACAATTGGGGCAATAAAATTATACTAGTAATGGATTATAACACATAGGATAAAATAAATATTCATGAGTCCATACTGATAGAAATCATTAAATGAATAATAAATAGACCATCCAGTCTGGTACTTTGCCTTTGCTGGATAGCAAAGTGTGAGATGAGGAGTAACGTGTTCACCAGTGATGTGGACAATAAACATTGTTCTTTGGGGTAACATCATGTATTTCATTTCAAATGTAGCCAAGACAATGCTCTATCAATAGCTTTCTCTTGATTGGCATTTCGGCATTCTTAAATGTCAGGCTGTCACAAATTCAAACCTTTGGTTAAATCTGATTTGAGCCTAATGCACTTACTGCAAACAAAACCTCTTAAGAACAGAGAAGAATGAGAAAAACATTGCAACTGACCTCAGAGGACTGGATTGGGGCTCATGCTGTTTAAGTATAGTAATATTTATCATATAAGTATAATAATATGTACTCCTTCAAAAACATTTACCCAATCTGATGCTAAACACTGGGTTTCAAAAATGAAAATCTCCCTGCCTGGTGGGGATCTTCAACAGACATGCCATCAAATAATTTACCACATACGGTCTCAAGCCTCCAGTCATTTGAATACCATCTCTCTGATTTTTGCCATATCTGCGTGCTAGCTATACTTTTATCTGTTGGATTTTTCTCTTTAAAAGCACTTCATTTTCTCCGAGGCTATTTTTAAAGAAGTATTTCTGTAACCACTATGAATGGAAAATGGGAATCACTTGCCATAAATAGAAGCAAATTATAAATGTAAATAAATATCTAAAACGAACAAGTCTGTCTATATCTCACATAAAATGATTTTACATACCGCTAGTGGTATGCATGCCACCATTTGGAAAATACTTGGATATAATCTAAAAACTGTAGATACATCAAAGTTTTAAGGATTTGCTATCCACATACAGGAAAGACCGAACAATCAAAGAATCAGTTGAGGCAATTTTACAGATGGCACGTGCAACAGTCTGGACAGACTAGATGGTGGTATAGTAACAAAAAGTCCCCAGGTCTAATTGGCTTGATGTCCCCTACATTTATTTCTCAATCACAGAGTTGACAGTGACGCCTGGTAATTCTCCAAGGAAATTGTCTTCAGGTAGGACCTTGATTCAAGGTCAAGGTCAACGGAGGCTCTCCCATCATGTAGCTTCAATTTCCCAAACTTGAGAGTTCCTCCATTGATGAGGTGAGGAAAGGAAGCCTAAAGAATTATGCACGAGCTGAGTGTCTCACTGCCTCAGCCTGTAAGCAACACATTCTTCTAACCCTCATAGCCCAGTGGTCGGGATTAATCACACAGCCCTGCCCAACTCCTTTCTCATGGACTTGAGTGAGCACTACGAGACTCTACCAAATATGGGTTGGGAAGATTAAGTGACTGCTCCAGAAGAAAACGATCTCCAGGGAGAAATACCTCTGGGAACAGGAAGAGAGCGAACAGCCAAGGGAGTAGAACCAAATGGATAAGAGGTATTGTCAGATCACATGCACAGCTCTGATTAACAAATCCTAAAATGGGCATATGGATCTACGCTCCTGTAGAGACGCCACAATCACCTCTTCAATGATAAGAGAGATAGAAATAATTACCATATTTGCATGCGTAATTCTCCTCTGCTTATACCTTTTTAAATGGAAAATATAAATTTTTTAAGATGTAATCTTTTAATTAAAGCATAATTGCTGCACATTATACAAGTTACAGGTATACCATAGAGTGATTCACAATTTTTAAAGGTTATACTCCATTTATAGCTATTATAAAATATTGGCTCTATTCTCCGTGTTGTACACTAAGTCCTCGAGCCTGCCTTCCACCCAGTAGCGTGTACCTCGCACTCCTGCACCCCTGCAGACCCCCTTCCCCTCCCCCCGTAACCCCCACTCTGCTCTCTACGTCTGAGTCTGCTTCTTTTTCATGACGTTCACTAGTTTGTTGGATTTGTTAGATTCCACACAGAAGTGATACTGTACTTATCTTTCTCTGACTTATTTCACTTAGCATCATGCCCTCCAAGTCCACCCAAACAAACTTATGGCGACCAAAGAGTAAATGAGGAGAGGAAGGATAAATTATGAGTTTGGGATTGACATACCCCCACTACTAGATATAAAAAGGATCGAGGATCTTTGACCAACAGGAAGAATGAGCTTTTCTGTTTCACCTACTGCGCCTCAACAGTATGAGCCCATTATTTCTCAAAACTAATTTAGAGTCTCCAAAGGCCCTGTAACCTCATTCTTTCATCTCTGTAACAATCCTGTGAAACAAGAACCACTGTCCCCATTTAACGGGGGAGGAAACTCAGAGGGGTTAGGAGCTAGGCCCCTTGGATCACATTTCTAGTTGGGAAGAAGCCAGGCCTGGGACACCGTTTCCCTGAGGCCAAGTGTTCCCTCCACTGCCTGGTTGAGTCATCTTTCTACTCAGAAAGAACTTCTCAGGTATTACGAATGCTGCAAAAATTAAGGTAAAGGAAAATATGTAATAACAGAAAAGAAGTGTTTATGGTATGGTGGTGAATGAAAAGAGCTAAAGCGTGTATGGGATGACACTTCCACGAAAAGATGCACAGCAACTCGGTCAAAACTGTCTCCAGGGCACTGAGAGCGAGGGCAGTGGGAATTGCTGAACTCTTTCCAAAGGTCAAGTTCGACACTTAGGGCTTCTTTGTTCATATTTTCAAGGCCCCCTGCCTTCTCCCCTCTCCTCTAAAGGGTACCTTAAACCTCAGCGGCTCTGAGGGATTCACTGATGATCAAAAGCCCAACACACAAACCACAAAGAGTGAAGTTCATGCCTCAGCTCAGCCATTTCACCCTCTTACTTAGCAGGTCCAGGTGGACCCATTCAGTGAACCTGCATTTGAAACTATAGGACGGGAGCTTCCGTCGTGGCTCAGTGGTAACAAACCCGACTAGTATCCATGTGGATGCAGGTTCCACCCCTGGCCTTGCTCAGTGGGTTAAGGATCCGGCGTTGCCATGAGCTGTGGTGTAGGTTGCAGACGTGGCTCAGATCCCACGTTGCTGTGGTTGTGGCATAGGCTGACAGCTACAGCTCTGATCTGACCCCTTGCCCGGGAACCTCCATATGTCACGGGTGCAGCCCTAAAAAGACAAACACATATAAAAGCCTGTATGAAGAGAATGATGTAGAAGAAATGTCTGTGTTTTCATCTCCCAGTGGGAAAACATGGGAGGAAAGGAAATAAGACAGCCGAGTGGCATATCGAGATCTCTCAGGGTTTTCAAAAGCCAGACTCACCTAAACCACATCTGCTGCTTTCAGAATGACTCCGGAATACTTTCTGCACAAAAGCCACTCTGGTGCTTAGAGTCAGTGAGTGGAAAGAAGTGAAAGTGTTACGGTGACATGCAAAAGGCAACTGACCTGGCAGAGACAGACTCATGAGCACAGTGAAGGGCTTACGAGGAACAGAGAACCAAGTGTTTGTTTAGATGGCTTTAGACAGATAACCTGCAGGTGCACCTCACAGGAAATGCTGAAGTGAGCGGAATGGACCAACCTCATCTGGATCCTGATCCAAGCCATCCTTTATGAGATGACTGGGGAAACTTGAACACTAACTGAATAGTTAATGATATTAATGCCAAAAAAAAAGTTAGTGCAATAATGGTATTGTGAGTTTGATTTTTTAAGAGTCCTTCTTTAGTGTTACAGACTGCAATATTTCTGGGAAAATGATATGATGTCTGGAATTTAAAACAGTTTGAGGTCAGGTTGGGGGCGGAGTTAGGCACATAGAAGAAATACGTTGGATTGAGAGTAATTGTTGAGGTCCAGGGACAAAGAGAACAGACCTGTGGTTTCTAAGGGGGAGGGGGCAGAGAGTTTGGGGTTAGTAGATATAAACTATTACATGTAGAATGGATAGACAATGAGGTCCTACTGTATAGCACAGGGAACTGTACCAATCTCCTGGGATAAACCATAATGGAAAGGAAAAATATATATATATATATATTAAAAAGAATGCTGGAGTTCTCATTGTGGCTCAGCGGTAACAAATCCAACTAGTATCCATGAGGATGTGGGTTCGATCCCTGGCCTCGCTTAGTGGGTTAAGGATCTGGTGTTGCTGTAAGCTGTGGTGTAGGTGGCAGACGTGGTTCGGATCTGGCATTGCTGTGGCTGTGGTGTAGCTGCAGTTCTGATTCAACCCCTAGCCTGGAAATTTCCATATGCTGCAGGTGCAGCCCTAAAAAAAAAAAAAAGTAGGAGTTGGCATTGTCATTGCAGCGGCTTGAGTCGCTGCTGTGGCATGGGTTCGATCCCTGGCCAGGGAACTTCCAAATGCTGCAGGCACAGCCAGATATATACACTTTGCTGTACAACAGAAATTAGCACAACATTGTAAATCAACTACACTCTAATAATAATTTTAAAAAGTAACTGCTGAGATGCAGGTGATTGTATGTGACGGGTCATTATACTATTCTGTCTACTTTGGTTAATGTTTACATTTTTCTAAAAGATAATCTTAAAAATAAAAGCCTGAGGTATTTTTAGTGTAGCTATCACTTTTGTTTCACTGGCATCTTTTCTAGAAATAGCCCCTCGCCCTCTGCCCTGGGAAACTGCCCCTCCTCTGGTTCCCTTTGTTTCTCTGGAGACCAACGCTCACCAGCCACGGGGGTGACACCACAGGACCCACCCATCTCGCCATGCGACTTCGGCCCTAGCAGAACCCTGAGGGATTTTATGTGTGAACCCCATGAGAAAGAAGTTCTACCTTTTCTCTGGGGTTTCTAAGATCGTGTAAACCTGGAGTTACTGGCAGCCAGGCTTGATCCAGGAGTGGGAGAGAATGAACGCATTCTCAGACACCCAGAGCCGCTGCGGTGGGGAGGAGGCAGGCTGGAAGGGGGACTGGGGAAAGAGAGGGACCAAATAAGAGGTAGGAGGAAAGCGCCTTCCTGCCTCCTTGTCTTTTTCCTTCCCTCCCTTTCTCTTTCTCTCATTTCTTTCTTTCCTCCCTTCCTTCCTCTCTCCTTCATTTCTTTTTCTTTCTTTTCCTTTCCCCCTTTCCTTCCTTCCTTCCTTCTTTCCCAGCCGCACCTGCAGCATATGGAAGTTCCCTCAGGGAACTGCAGCTACAGGGCTACACCACAGCCCTGGCAACATCTGATCCTTAACCCACTGGGGTTAAGGGATTGAATCCGTGTCCTCACACAGACAATGCTGGGTCCCCAACCTGTTGAGCCACAATGGGAACTTCCAAGGACAGCTTTTCAATCCAAGGATCCAGTGTTCAATTCCACGCTGTCCTAAGCTGTGGGAACCACTCAATGTCCCAGTAAGGGTTTTCCCTGCCGGAGGTTTTCCCTAGCCTTGGTCTCTTACTAGAACCCCAGACTCAAATAACTTTGCAGATGTGATGAACTCAAGGGTCTCGAGAGGGGAAAACTATCCTGGATAATCTGGGGTGGGGGGATGGGGGCTCCAATATGGTCGTAGGTGTCATAAGAAGAAAGGCAAGAGGGTCAGAGAGGAGAATAGAACAATGAAGCAGAGGCCGGAGTGATGCGCTTTGCAGGTGGGAAGGGGCTGCAAGTCAAGGGATGCGGGCAGCCTCTGGTAACCGGAAAAGGCCTGGAGGCAGCCTCTCCCCTAGACTGTCCAAGAGGAACACAGCCCTGCCAGCACCCTGAGTTTAGGACTATGCAATAATAAAGGTGTTATTTGGGCCTACCAGATTTGTGGTAACTCATTACAGCAAGAATAGGAAATGAATATACCAGAGTTCCCACTGTGGCTCAGCAGGTTAAGGACCCAACTTTGTTTCTGTGAGGATGCAGGTTCAAACCCTAGCCCCACACAATGGGTTAAGGATCTGGTGTTGCTGTGGCTGTGGCATAGGCCTGTAGCTGCAGGTCTGATTTGAACCCTGGCCCAGGAACTTTATATGCTGCAGGTGTGGCCTTAAAAAAAAAGAAAAAAGTATATACCAATGATCTATTCAGTATCTCCTGCTGGGTTTCTAACAGACAAGGTCAAATGATGTGTCTGGAGTGAACTCTTCTTGGTGTCATTGTTTTGGCCATGCCTGCGGCATGTGGAAGTTCCCTTGCCAGAGACTGAACCCACACTGCATCATTAACCTGGGCCACTGCGGTGACAATGCCAGGTCCTTAATCCTCTGAACCACCAGGGAACTCCCAAAGTGAACTCTTTATCTTCACCCCAAGCCTGCTACACCCTTCTATGCTTTCAACCTAGAGCAGCTCCATCCTTCCATGGCTTAGGGCAAACACCTCGGAGCCACCCTGGGTCCCTGTCACACACCATAGCCCCTCCATCGGAAGGCATACAAACTCCCTGCTGCAAGCCCTTGGCCCTGTGTCACCATCTCCATAAAGTTTGCCCTCACCCCCACTGCATGTTCACTTCCCTTGGGCACACTCAAGTTTCCTTTTCCTGTTCCGCTTTTTCCTTTTTCTGTAACCCTTACCATTTCTAACACATTATATAATGCACTTGTGCATAAAGTTCATTCCTTATTTTCCACCTTTTCCTGCTACAGCATAAGCTTCTATGAGGGCACAGAACTTGGTCTTGATTTGATGCAGGAATATAGTCTAAGTACCTAGAACAGTGCTTGGCATAGAGTAAGTGCTGCTTAAATATGAGTAGACGGAAAGAATGACTATGTGAAAGCTGATTTGAGTTCTATTCCAGCCACCTGCAGTCAGAAAACTCCTCATACACGTCCATGGACTTGAGTCGCCCTTCTTGCTGGAAGACTCCACTGACGGTGACCAATGTTCTAAAGCACCCTCCTTTGGAGAAAAAGTGAGCATCTCCACTTGTAATCGCTATTCACGCATCTGGACAAAACCACCAATCGATACATTTCCCATTATACTTCCTGCATATAAAGACTTGCATTTTTTTCTGGGCTTGCAGTTGGTATTTTTAGAGCCTGTTATTGTTTGTGACTTTGCCATTTAGGTTCTGCCAAAGCCTTTGCTTCTGCTCAGCAGCCCTTCCGGGAACTGCCATCTGATCATTCACCAAGCACCGTCTCTGGGTATTGTACCCCTACATGATCCAAAACACAGCCATGGGCTCATCATCAGCTCTGCTGTCCTGCCTCCTGGCCCACACAGATTACCTCTTATTCTCTGTTTCTTAAAGGGAAATTTTAAATACCAGCTCCCCCCCCCCACCCCAATGAGTTCCCATATCGTGTGTGAGTTAAAAATACAAAATCTGAGCAAAAGATTTATCTGGCAGAACAGAAGGCTCGAATTCCAGGAAAATAAAAATATAATCACTAATCATAACTGTGTACTTCATCTTCACTCCTGAAGAGTCCTTGGATATATATAATATTAAAACATAGATTAAAAACTAAAATTAACCAAGGCAATTAAGTTTCTGAGGCATTTCAATACTCCAAGCTTGAGTAAATTGATAAAATTTCATAGAAGTAGTTTAATGTTGGGGAAAAGCACTTGCTGCCAATGATATGGCAGAAGAAATAAGAGTATATGATGGTGACATTGATGGAAGCTTACTGACCTCCCTAAAAATAGTGTCAAGAGAAAGAACACAGGTTTTGTTCTTTTGATAAAGAGGCTACAGTAAGTTGTATCACATTTAACTGATTTACATACTTTTGAACTGCTCTGCATTTGCGTCTTTGGAACATTTTACTGTTAATTCTTTCATTTATTTCTTCTCTACTCATTGCCTTGATTTTAATTGTGGTAAAATACACATAATATAAAATGTATCACTTTAACCACTTTTATACATACAATTCGGTGGCACTAAGTACACCCCCCACTATTTTCCAGAACTTTTCATTACCTCAAACAGAATCTCTTTACCTGTTTCCTCCTTCTCACTACCCAGCCCCCCGCCACGGGCAACCTCAAATCTACTTCCTGTCACTGAATTTGCCTATCCTACGTATCTAAGTGGAATCATACAACATTATTTGTTCTTCTGTGTCTGGCTTATTTTACCTACTACAATGTTTTGTAAGGTTCATTCATGTTGCGGTATGTATCAGAATTTTATCCCGGCCAATGCATGAATCATATTCCATTGCATGTATACACCACATTTTATTTATCCAGCTACTCACTGCCTCTTAGAAAAAAAACTGTGGGTGATCTGTTTTTTAACACTTTGAACATTTTTTTTCCTTTTTATGGCAGCACCTGTGGCATACGGAAGTTGTTGGGCCCAGGGCCGAACTGGAGCTGCAGCTGAGGCCTGTACCATAGCTACAGTAACTGGATCCGAGCTGCATCTGCAACTACACCAAAGCTTGTGGCAGTGCCAGATCCTTAACCCACTGAGCGAGGCCAGGGATCAAACCCACATCCTTACAGAGACAACTTCGCGTCCTTAACCTGCTGAGCCACAATGGGAACTCCTGAACATGCTTTTAATTTTTTTTTCCTTTCAGAATCAGATATTGTGACATGAAGACGGGAGAAGCAAATTTCCACAGAGGATTATTGCCCTTGAAAACTCAGTCACATTGAAGAGACCACTGAATAAGCAGATTATCCCAACGCAATGCAGAGGGGCTGGGCTGAGATGATGAGACCACAACGGAGAGAGCAAGCAAGTTGGCCAGAGGAGCTAATTAAGTGTTTGGTGAGGCAACAGCATCTGAGCAGGGTTTTGAAGGACACATGGAAGGTCCACATCAGAGAAAGAAGAAACAGGAGGTCCCTGAAGCCCTGAGAACCACATGCATCAAGATGTGTGGTGAAAAGAGAGAGCATGTTTGAAGAAGAGGAGACAATTGAGATACCAGGCTCTCTACCACAGAGACATCAAAGAAAGAGAAAAGATGCTCCTAAACCTCAACCAACAAGACTTTTGAGGGATGTAAAGATGTAAACATCAAGAGCGATGTGAATTTCCTCAGACTTGGTGAGCCAGTGGTCAAGGGTGAGATGGCGTAAAGCTGTCTAGGAATCTGGGAGTCTCCGTTCCTGCTCTTCCCCGCCCCTCAGAGGTCACGTGATGAGGTGTCTCCCTGCTACCCTGGTGCCGGAGCCTGTGGACAGCCCAGTCCCCATACGTGGTACTGTGTGGGCACCCCAAGGGCCGATCAGGGCAGTGTGCATGGCCCCTGAACTCTGGGCCCACAGTGGGCCCTGTAAATCCAGCCCATTTTAGCTTCACCGCTCCTCCTCCAAAGGACTGAGACCTAACCCGTGGGCCTGATTGCTGCCCACCACTAAATTTCTTCCTGAAAGTTCTCCAACGATCCTCCCCTTCAGTTATTCACTCAGCCCATATTTATTGAGCAACTATCTAACATTCAAGGCACTGAACACAGAGTTAAAAAGAAGATGCAGGTCCCTGCTCTCACGAACTTTATTTGCTAGTGTGTGTGTGTGTAAGGGAAATCCAGAAAAAGCTCAGCGACTGTGATGAGTGACGTATTTAATGGAGAAGGGGTGCGGGAAGCACACGTACATGGTACGTGGAGGAGCCCAATGCTGGGGCCAGGCAGCTGGCCTGGGAAGGTGAGGCTTGGGTGTGGCCTCAGGTACCCAGGTGAGCTGTAGCCAGGCCCTCCTGGGCACGCACTCTGAGAACGGAAACCCAACATTCTTACCAACCATCCCACCACATTCACAATACACGGTCTTGTTTCAGGTGCACGGCTTGGTCTTCTGATCAGAACATCCGCAAAAACCGTGAGTGGACTGACAGCATCTCCACACCTTGTTTATAAAGGTCACTTGCTCAGAATTACAGAATCAATCTCATGAAACCCCTTCCATAAGAGTTTCCACCATGGCTCAGTGGGTTAAGAATCTGACTGCAGGGGCTCAGGTTGCTGGGGAGGCTCAGGTTGGATCCCCAGCCAGATACAGTGGGTTAAAGGACCCACTGTTGCCGCAGCTGTGGCACAAGTCACAGCTAAAGCTCGGATATGATTCCATGTGCCACAGATGCAGCCACAAAATAAAAATAAATAGTATCTAGTATTTTCTATAAAAAAGACATGCCACATATTAATAATGTTTCATGTTCAAATTAGATAAAATTTTCACATTCATTTTAACTTCCACAGGCAATAAAGGCAATAATATATAAGCAACAGAAGAAAGACTTCTGAGAGTCCTTTTTTTAAGGGCAATGCCTTCCCTCCTACTTGGTCTGTGTCCCTTTTTTTTTTTTTTTTTTTTTTGCTTTTTAGGACACACCCAAGGCATATGGAGGTTCCCAGGCTAGGGGTCAAATTGGTGCTGTAGCTGCCGGCTTACGCCTCAGCCACAGCAATGCCAGATCCCAGCCACGTCTGTGACCTACACCACAACTCACGCAATACTGGATCCTTAACACAGTGAGCAAGGCCAGGGATCGAACCCACAACCTCATGGATACTAATTGGGTGCATTTCCGCTGCCCACAATGGGAACTCCCGCCCCAGTCCTTCTGAGTGAGGCCCCTTGTGGCGTCGTCACCATGGAGACGTAGGGATTACAGCCTCTGGAGTATTTGGGGCCCCCAGGAGCCCTCTGCAGTGTTGGAGGGTCTGAGGGCCTTCACAGCCACCAAGCTCAGACAGTTTGCAAGCAGCATGGGACGCCCTGGTTGAACGGCAATGGAATGCCCGGCCGCCCGGCTTACTGCCAAGCCCTGGTGTCCCTAAGACAGGGTCGCATGGATGGGGGAGCCCTGCTCAGAAGACCAGCAACTCTGAGGGAGGCAGGACGGCTCACCAGCAGCACACATTGCACCAAGGTCAGAAGGAGGTCAGTCCTGGCCTGTGTCCGGGGGTGCTGGGCCTGGGCCAGGTCGGCTGGCGGCGGTGGAGCCTAACTGGTCCAAGACTGATGAAACCAGCCTGCGGCAGGTTCGGGAGTCTGGCCAGTGCATCACTTAAAGCTCCCCAGAGTTCAGACTGATCCTAAGCCTGGAATTCGTAGCATATCTTAACACTCCCATCCTCCCCATCCTCCCCACTGCTCACGCTCTCTCTCTCTCTCACACACACACACTCACACACGCACGCACCCCCACCTTTCATTTTCTATTCTCCTGTCCCATCCGCGTACCCATGCTGCCCCTCTGCCTGGGACCACCTCTTCTCCCCAACTTGGTGAGCACCCGCTTGATCCTTCACGACTCAGCTCAGGACCCATCGCCTCCTCTGGGTGGTCTCTGTTGGCAATTCCAGGCTACCCTGGGCCTCCCTCCCGCAGGAGCCCAAATTGTACTATGTGGAAAGGTTAAGAGAAACATCCCGTCAGAGGTCTGTTTGTGCCCCAGAAATAAGCTCCTGGACACAGGGACTAATGTCCTCTTCCTCATATTTCTCACTCTAGCACCTTCTTGCACAGCAGATTTTCAGGCAGAGCTGACCACATGAACAGATGCATAAATGGTACAATCACAGTGAGAAAGCTCAAGACGGTTGCCCTAAACTAATCTGATTGCTACTCATTCTTAATTGGCTACTAGTCACATGGTTTACAGATGAGTTAGCCTATTTTTTTTTTTTTTTTGCTTTTTAGGGACACACCCATGGCACATGGAGGCTCCCA
>PVHT020000077.1:14474760-14496768 GCA_004024745.2 Catagonus wagneri
TTTTTAGGGACACACCCATGGCACATGGAGGCTCCCAGGCTAGGGGTCAAATCAGAGCTACAGCTGCCGGCCTACACCACAGCCACAGCAATGTGGGATCCGAGCCGGGTCTGCCACCTACACCACAGCTCACGGCAACCTCAGATCCTTAACCCACTGAGCGAGGCCAGGGATCGAACTCGCAACCTCATGGTTCCTAGTTGGATTTGTTTCTTCTGCACCAGGACGGGAACTCCCAGTTTTTTTTTTTTTTTTGAATTAGCCTAATTTAAGATGCAATTTGAAAACAAAGTTATGGCTACCAAAGGGGACAGGTGGTAGGGGGAGGGATGGACTGGGGGTGTGGGCCTGGCATAAACACACTGCAGTATATGGAATGGATGGTCAACGGGCACCTGCTGTATAGCACAGGGACCTCTACCCAATATTCTGTGATAATCTATATGAGAAAAGAATCTGAAAAATAATGGATGTGTGTGTACTGTGTGTATAACAGAATCACTGTGATGTACAGCAGAAATTATCACAACGTTGTAAATCAACTATACTTCAGTAAAGCTTTTTTTTTTTTTTTTTGGTCTTTTGCCTTATCTACAGCCGCACCCGCGGCATATGGAGGTTCCCAGGCTAAGGGTCTAACAGGAGCTGTAGCCGCCAGCCTTCACCGCAGCCACAGCAACGCGGGATCCGAGCCGCGTCTGCGACCTACACCACAGCTCACGGCAACGCCGGATCCTTAACCCACTGAGCAAGGCCAGGGATCGAACCCACAACCTCATGGTTCTTAGTCGGATTCGTTAACCACTGAGCCACAACGGGAACTTCCAATAAAGCTTTTAAAAATGAAAAAAAAAAAGAATTGAACATTCACTTCAGTTTCTAATCAGTTAACTGGTTGATTAAATCAATCAGAACTGCAGCGCTCTTTTTATAAAGAGAAAAATTCTAATACTTAAATTGAAAAAAAAAAAAGGAGAGAAAACTTCTGCAACATACTTTCCCCCAAATCTCTCTGTAAGCAGAATTATTTAATTAAGGGATTTATTTAAAAAAAAAACCCAATACATTCTATTTTAATAAATAACACTATGTAATATTTACTAAAAATGTTAAAAAAAAAATCAAGTATTTCTTTCCTTCACGGAATTCCCATATGTCCTTGGACTCTACGCCTCGATAACGTTTTCATAAAATTTCTCAGAATTGCTGATCTAAATTGTCTAAGTACTGGAAAAGAACTGGTAACCTTTGCTATATGGCCAAGTAAGAGAAGGGAGAGCAGAAGGAGTTTGCTTACGTGCTCATTAATAAATGATATTCAGTTCCTTCCTCCACTGTCTCTTCCTACTTCAGACCCAGGAAGTGTGAGGAGTGGGGCGGGGGGGAAGCGATGTCAGGATAGAATTACCGTTGACATACACGGTATCACAAACTAATAAATAACTCATGGATCTTCCCCTTCTCCCTTCCTTCTTTTCTCCTGACTTTTCCTGGGTCGGATCTGTGAGGATTTTGAAATGGGCCGGTCTCACATTGGATCCAGGGTATGCTGACTCTGCATGCACAATGGTCCAAGAGACGCCGTGGGAGCTGACCCCCCAGATCAGATGCAAACAGAAAGCAGATGCCTGCAATGAGCATGTTTCAGCCAAGACCCAGAGCTACGCCAGCGGAGCAGAGTGCAAGGCCACTGGCTCTCTCAGAACAGTCATCTGTATATTACGGTGGGGGACAGCCTTGACCCCATTCCAGGAAAGCTTCACGGACCGTTAAAGATTAGGTCATTCCTTCTTTGGCCTAGCACCCCTCTAGTCACCCCACGCGTGGGAGAAAGCCAAATATGGGCTGGGGTGGGGGCGGTGGAAAGCTACTATAATCTGCCAGGCAGCCTTTTCTGTCATTGGTCCTTATCAGAGACCTCCCCTCCTCCCAGGGAGTGAAGGAGGGAGAAGCCTAACCCACACTGGGACATTCCAGCTGCTCAGCCATCAGAGAGGACTTCATGCACCACCAAGCTACCTGGGCACCATTGCTGGCCCACGGTTCACAGGCAAGTCCTGAAAGTTTCTTCCAAGGTCTAAAAATCCCATCATACCTGTGGACTCCAAGGCCAGCTCAGAAACAGAGAGAATCAACTAGATTTTGTAAAACAGCCTGAATCTACATTGAAAAATACATAATTCACTTATATAGCCTCTTCACTGTCCTCTGTCCAGATATGGCTAAGAAAAAATGATAAAAGATGCTAACAATAAACAAAATAATGAGCATCCTGGTCTCTCCACCATGTGGCCTAAAAAGTGAAAATGAACATAAAAATATTTAATGTGGTCCTTATAATAGGACGAACACCCATGACTTATTAAAAAAAAAAAACTAGTTCTATAACTGAATGTGAACTTAGATATTAGAAAGAGAACCTCATTTAAGGCGAAATGGAGATTCCAACATTTTGGAGTAAAAAGGGCGGATAGTTTTTCTCCCTACAATACTGTTACATGAAAATAGAGAGAGACTTTTATATTTTGATGGTACAAGTTTTTTTCTTAATTCTCTTTCCATCTATAGATTCCTGATCCAGGGTAAAAATAAAGACATAGGACATGAGGTAACAAGGAAGAAGCACTTGGGGCGGCACGAAACTGTTGGTAGAGGGTCTCCTGAAGCCAGGAGGCTGGCTTGAACATAAGGGACCCTCTCCATCTTTCAAGTGTGATTCTGAGGAAGGAATGAGAAAAATGAAGGCAGCCCTGGGAAGGGTGCTTCTAGCAGCAATGTCAGACTGCTCTCATGGATGGATGATGCTTCCAGCTTGTTCCATGGACCACTGGCCTCAATTTGACCTGTTCAAAACATGGGAGTTCCCGTCGTGGTACAGCGGAAACGAATCTGACTAGGAACCATGAGGTTGTGGGTTCGATCTCTGGCCTCGCTCAGTGGGTTAAGGATCCGGCGTTGCTGTGAGTTGTGGTGTAGGTGGCAGACACAGCTCGGATCCTGCATTGTTGTGGCTGTGGCTGTGGCTGGTAGCTGTAGCTCCGATTCGACCCCTGGCCTCGGAACCTCCATATACAGTGAGTGCGACCCTAAAAAGACAAAATACAAAAAAAATAAAAAACCCACCAACGTGACTTGCCTTATGTTTCTATTCACAAGGTGTCACCTCTCAGTTTCTTTCAGGGTCCAGGCAAAAAGAAACCACACGTCCACGTTTCCAGGGTTGCAGCGTGCTAACAGGGGTGGGGAAGTGCCAACAACTGGTGCCTCCAGGCCTGAGATAAGACTTTCTGGAGGGAGACATGGCCAAGGTAAAGCAGCCGGATCCTGGAGGGGCTGCACCAGCCCGCGCATCCAGGTCAGTCGGCGGTCACCCCGACCCCGCACAGCAAGACATCTCTCTCACCATCAGCCCACATCTTCCTCTGCCCACACGGCCTCCGACCCTCCCACACCCTTCTCTTTCCTCTTGCTGCAGTCCCCAACCAAAGCACCTACTCCCACAGACATGCGGTGTAAATTATCTGATTATCTGGTGTGGTAGCAGCCACCTAAGCTGGGAATCAGAAGACCTGGGTTGAACGCCCCTTGGCATTCACCGGCTCAGTGACCCAAGGTTACCTCTCAGGCTCTCATCTGAGGAACGAGGTAAATAAGAGTCAAACGCGATTCTGAAATTAGAAGGATCACATATGTTAACTGTACTTCTCCTACAGTTAGGATGATGGTGATGGAGGTTTAAGTAATTTACACACTTACCAGTGTGAACGACCATGAAATGGCCTTTCTCCTACAGGTAGTGTTTATCGGTAAAATGGGAAGTTGGTCAAATCAAATGAATCTCAAAAGAAAAAAAATCAAATGGATCTCTTATCAGTGAACTCTGCTGAATCAATTCTTCGGCCTGCGTTAAGTGAGTCTGGGGCAAGCCAGCCCTTTTCATTCTGGCCTCATTTTCGTTCAAAGATAAATGTGGTTTGCAGGATAGAGGGAAACAAGCAAGCATCATTTCCTTTAGTTCTTGGTCCACTTTTTATACCTGGCATCTAGGAGCACTAAAGATGCTCAGGCCAAAAGTCCATACTTAATGTCCCGAAATAAATAACTTTAAGGACTAAAGTCTGGAATGACCTGGGACTGGATTATGGAGTATATAAAGCTATAAAATTCTGTACTGGATAATTCTAATCAAAGCTGGGGAATCTGGTAATTACCTACAGAGAACAGAAACCTGCCTGAGGTCCCTGAAATATGTTCTTTCATTCATTAATTTCTTAAACATCTTGAGTTTTCACTGTCCCTTCTACTAACTTCTATGACACACTACAAAGAGAGTAATTAGTGAAAGGTTTGTAAAGATTTGGTGTCCTTCCTTCTTTTTCTTTTTTTAATGGCTGCACCCATGGCATATGGAAGTTAAAGGCTGGGATGAAACCTGTGCCTCTACAGTGACCCAAGCTGCTGCAGTCAGATTCTTAAACCACTGTGCCACAGTGGGAACTCCCTTCCTTCATTTCCTCCTCTCCTTTTTTAAAAATAATCACGAAATATCAGCTCAAGGAGTTCCTGTCATGGCGCAGCGGAAACGAATCTAAGAACCATGAGATTGCGGGTTCGATCCCTGGCCTCACTCAGTGGGTTAAGGATCTGGCGTTGCTGTGAGCTGTGGTGTAGGTTGTAGACACGACTCAGATCCCACGTTGCTATGGCTGTGGTGTAGGCTGGCAGCTATAGCTTCGATTCAGCCCCTAGCCTGGGAACCTCCACATGCTGTGGGTGCGGCCCTAAAAAGACCAAAAAAAAAAAAAAATCAGCTCAAAAACGGTTTAAAAAACAACAGTTAAGGAGTTTGAGTTCTCTTGTGGCGCAGCAAGTTAAGGATCTAACATTGTCACTGCAGCAACATAGGTCCTGTGTGGTATGGGTTCGATCCCTGGCCCAGGAACTTCCACATGTCACGGGCTGGGAGGGGGAAACAGTTTAAAAAAAAAAAAAAACCTAAATGTCAAGTGCTTTAAATTCTTTTGTGCCTGTGATTATAGTACATAATAAGAAACCATCCTGAGGTGATAATTATATTTTATCTGCACGTGGTGGTGGGAGATGGGAGCAGGTAAGAGTGTCAACATTTAGCCAAAACAAGGCATTTCACATGATTAGTTAAGGAGAAAAAAAAATTAAACAGGTGACTGGGGCTACTGTCGGATCTAGGAAATTCTGACATTCCAATGAAGCGGTCATACATTTTACTGGCCCCTCTAGGGCCAGGAATTTAGGAATGCAAACTGGAGTAAGAGGAAAAGCAGAAAATAAACCGATAAATTAAATGTCAAGTGTTTCTGATGGTGATCATTATGGTAGAGAACAGAACAGACCAGAAAGTCCACCCTTATTTTTTTCCCACAAGTTTTTAGAGATGGTTATAGTCATTTCAGCACTTACACAAGGATGGGGGCTAGAGGCAATGAAATTTAGCAGCAAGGCTGGTGTTAAAGCAACAAGGCTTTGGCTCCAAGTAACACCTTTTCAATCTGCACAGCAACAACAATAGAAACTTGCTTCAGGCAGGGTGGTGCCCCACATTTTCTCACTTGCCCCCAGAAAATATCCTGAATTTCACAGATGTTCACAGAAATCTGACCTGATTGTGTCTTTTCTCTGTGTTTCCCCATTGGTTAAATGAAGTTATGCAAAGATGCAGACAAAAAGCAAAGCAGGAAGCCTCCCACACTAGAAATGGAAGATAAGAATCGCAGAAGCCGGAATGGCTTTTATTGAAGGGCATTTCAAAGCCTAGAAACATATATGGCATATTTGTAAACCCTCGGTATGTGTGTCTAAACATGTACCTTCACACATCAAAACTGGATTTGTTCCTGAGCCACAGAAGGTACTGAGAACAAAGTGAAAGCAAACAAAGCAGAGAATACACCCTTCCAATGTACACAACAAAGGAGTATCACCTGTATCGCACCAAGAGCTAGGAAAGTAAGGCACTAGAAAGGCGGGCTGAGGGTGTGGGATTTATAGGAAGACCACAGAGGGAAAAATACAAATGGCGAATAATATGAAATACTTGCCAAATTCAACACGTGATCGGCCAAAGGTAAAATCAAAGACACAATTCCTATGTCTTAGACTAGCAAAAGCTAAAAAAATGTTAAAAGCTTTCAGTCCTATTTCTCCACTTCCTTTCAGCGAAGAAACAGGCACTGCTGCTCTCCTGGGCTCGTACATATATATAGACTTCAGAGGAAATCACCGCTAAAGTGCCCCTTAGAGTAAAAAAAAAAATCTTATAGTTGATTTACAATGTTGTGCCCATTTCTGCTGTACAGCAAAGTGACCCCCCAAAAACGAAACGCTCCGTGAATCTGTGTGTCATCCTTGCACACGATTCCTGTGAATATTCTCTGTATCGTTTCAATTTTAGTTTATGTGCTGCTGAAGCGAGCACCGGCCAGTTAGATTTGAAACACAGGCAACTTTTGACCTGGGAAATCTTCTCATGGAAATACACCCGTGTATTCAGAAAGATACACACCTCCGAGGTTCATTGAAAATTGCTTGTGATATCAAAAACGCAGGGGAAACAAATGCGTGGTTTATCAAGAGAGAGGTATTTACACAAAATGTGAGACAGCTAGAGTGTAAGACTTCCTGCAGACTTTGAAATGAATGAGATAAAATTGTGACTGCTGACATGAAAGACAGTTCAAAAAACCTTTGAGAAGAAAAAGGTAAATTTGCAGAAATTATGCAGACCATAATCCCAAATTTGTGAAGAGCAAAATTATTCCTACATATTTTACGGGTATGTCCACTGGCATAGAGTAAAAGGACACCAGCTGAAGACAGGTGAGGTTGGCAGGATGTGAGAGGAATTACATTTTTTTCTTTTATACATATCTGTATCAAGAACGTATTATTTTAACAATGGAAAAATGATAAACTGTTTTTGCTGAAGCTGGAAAAGTGGCAAATTGTTGTTTTGGCTGTTCTTCAATCTCAGTGATTGGTAGGGTTACAGGAAGACATTCTGGAGGTCGCTAATTGGTTTAACTGCTTCCATGTGACGTCAGTCACCTTTTCTTGGAGGGGGGAAGCCATGCCTGTAGCATGTGGAAGTTCCTGGGACAGGGATCGAACCCACACTACGGGGTGAGCAGAACCAGAGCAATGACAACTCCAGATCCTTAACCCACGAAGCCATCAGGGAACTCTGGCATGACATCATGTTTAGTGACCACTAACTTGCGAATTACTGTCCATTAATTAAGGGGTGGGAAAGAAGAGGCAGATGTCACAGCCCTGTCATACCCGTGCTTCACTCTTCAGTGGATATTGGTGTGAAGCCATTGCACGTGGACTTCATCAGACAACGTGGCACCCCTCTGCCCAGGCTCTCCACTGACTTCCCATCTCACTCGGAGAAAAAGTCGGCGTCGTACCAATGGTCTACTGGAGGCCCAGGGCCTCCTACTGTTCTTCTCAGTTCACTCTGCCCTTCTAGCCTCTTTTCCGTTCCTTAGTCACAGAAAATATCCCTGCCTCTGGGCCTTCACCCTTGCTCTTCTCTCTGCCCAGAGGGCTTTTCCCTCAGCTGTCCCCGCGGCTCCCAACACTTCTCTCAGAGCTTTCCTCAACTGCGAGGCCTGCCCTGACCGCCATATTTACAGTTGCGACCTTGACACTTCCACCCCAATATCTCCCCATCTCCCCCAACTTTATTATTACCATCTAATATTTATTTAGTCTGTTTACTGTCTCTCTCTCGCCAATGACAAAGGTTCTCCGCATGACCAAATTTTAGCCAGGCTCCTTGGAGCCCTCTTTCTGACTAGATCTCACCCTTGGCCTATAAATATTTAACACACACAACACTAACATAGTGTGTAATAGCCCAAGGCTGCTTTCTCATTCCGTTTTTTTTTTTTTTTTTTTTTTTTTGCAATGCCCACAGCTTGCAGAAGTTCCTGGGCCAGGGATCAAACATGCAACCACAGCAGTGACCCAAGCCACAGTAGTGACAGTACCAGATCCTTAACTACTAGGCCACCAGGGAACTCCAAGCCTGCTTTCCTAGGATAGGCCTCCCTTAAAGTGCCTGCCTGAGAAAACAAAAGACTGCCTAAGACTTTAGTGTTTGTTCTAATCAACACCTGAGGATAGGGCCCCCTGACTCCCCGCCTCTGTGGGAAGGTAGGAGCTTAACTTCTACTAGTGATAAGGGATAAGCACAAATTAACAAGCCCAAGTAGGTTTCATATGGTCCAACTCCCTCTTTTCACACCCTTTGGAATGGTTCGCTTGGCCTATAAATGTTTGAACCCCTTCTCATCCCCCCTGCCTCATTCTTCCTTTAAAACCCCCGGTCTCCTCTGTACACCCTGAGTGGAGCTGGGTCCACCCCCTGGGCTCTTTCCCTTCTACTGGAGCAGATTCCTGCTTGAACTAGCATCAGGCTTTAACATCCTGATGCTCCAAGGGCTGGATCGGGTTTTCTTTCACGGTGGAGACTCGATAAGGACCTGCTGAACGTCACTGACAGACCAATGAAAGTGCGTAGGTTTTGGTCCTGCGGTCACACTTCCCGGAATGAGCAGGTTTGAGCTTTTAAGTGAACTATCATTGCTCACTTCACTCGTTAAATACCTGGCCAGTGACAGGTGCCTGAATAACACCGATCATTTCCGTTTTCCTACCCTTATCTTTTATTTATTTATTATTTATTTATTTATTTTGTCTTTTTGCCTTATCTAGAGCCACACCCGCAGCATATGGCGGTTCCCAGGCTAGGGGTCTAACAGGTGCTGTAGCTGCCGGCCTTCGCCACAGCCACAGCAACGCGGGATCTGAGCCGCGTCTGTGACCTACACCACAGCTCACGGCAATGCCGGATCCTTAACCCACTGAGCGAGGCCAGGGATCGAACCTGCAACCTCATGGTTCTTAGTCGGATTCGTTAACCACTGAGCCACGAAGGGAACTCTCGATTTGTTTTTAATCCTGAGAGAGCACCATCTGCTGCATGCTTAACATCCTCCATAAACGTACAAGACTGAGCACAGCGTTCCACATTAATGAGTGAATCCTGAAAGGTGCTATGCAAAAAGCATTGCTTTCACAGGAAGACTTACGGTTGATGTCAATTTCCTCCACTCCCCACCCGTTATTTCTATCCACGACCCTGGTTTTGAAATGTCCCTTCAAGCCAACACCCCCAGTGCCTCTATGGGTCTCCATTCCCCAAACTTCAATGAAAGCACTTTGGCTGTGAATTCCAGGCCCTTCCTTCAGATGCATTCAAGTGATGTCTTTTCTGTGTTTATTCTTTAGTTTTTCTTAGGTGATCTGAGCACTGCTAACCTCCCTCCCTGTACTCTTTCTCCTTATTCTTCTCACTGTTTTCA
The DNA here is from genome assembly GCA_004024745.2 of Catagonus wagneri. NCBI lineage: Eukaryota > Metazoa > Chordata > Mammalia > Artiodactyla > Tayassuidae > Catagonus > Catagonus wagneri. The sequence continues at coordinate 14,484,171 of PVHT020000077.1, forward strand.
GCTGTGGCTTCACACTGTTGTCAGATGACCTCAAGCGGTCCCAAGTATAATCTGTCGCTTCCAAGAAATGCTTTACAAGCAGTGACTACAGCTGAGGCGGTAGGGAGATTACAAAAGTCTATACTCAGATGCTGCACTCAGAGAGGGCAGTCTTTGCTCACATGAGAAGTGTATTGCATAGTGGTCGCTTTAATAATTATTTGTTGAGTGAAGGGGCTACCAGGAAAATTTGGTACTATCCAAGGCAATGATAAAACCATGACACAATGGACACAATAAGTCAAAGTTTTCCATTTAGGGCTGTAACTTCTCCCCATTGTAAACACTTCTCACTTCTGCGGCGTATTTTCCATGGGTATTGTGACATCAACCACAGATGACAAAGCAAACGAACTTCTTATTAAATCCTCAAATCTGCCTGTTTTCCAGCATCCTCGTGATCCTCCGGGACCACCAACATTCCGTTCCTCAGGTGTGTCACAGCATCTCCATGTCCAGCCCACCAGGGCAGTGGTTCCTGACACCTCGCCCCGCATTCTCAGGTCCAGAAGAAGCCCTGGTCTGGGCATCGAGAACCTCAACCCCATCCTCCTTCAGCCTCTCCCTCTTCTGCTCTACAAAAGGCATCACAGACACTGAGAAATGAGGAATGAAAATGCTCCACAGACATAAAACTCTTCAAAAGTGTATGTTCATCTTTTACTCATGTCTTTACCTCTTTTACTCATGGGAATGCCATCTCAAAAAGTGAATTTGATAGCCAAGTCATGGAAACAACCTAAATGCACATCGACAGAGGAGTGGATAGGGAAGATCTGGTACATACACACAAAGGAATATTACTCAGCCATTAAAACGAATGAAATAACAACCCTTATAACAACATGGATGGACCTAGAAATTATCATGAGAAGTGAAACCAGTCAGACAATGAGACACCAACATTAACCGCTACCACTTACATGTGGAAACTAAAAAACGGACAAAATGAACTTCTTTGCAGAACAGATACTGACTCACAGACTTTGGAAAACCTATGGTTTCCAAATGAGACAAGTCGGGGGGTGGGGGGATGCACTGAGGGTTTGGGATGGAAATGCTATAAAAATTGAGTTGTGATGATTTTTGCACACCTAAAATTGTAATAAAATTCATGAAGTAATGGGAAAAAAAAAGTGAATTTGAGTCTTGAGTCTTGTGTTTTAATTTAAAAAAGATTCTAGGTTAAAGTTTAAAATTCTGAGTCAGGGAGTTCCCAGGTGGTATAGTGGTTAAGACTTAGTGCTTTCACTGTGGTGGCCCAAGTTCAGTCCCTCGTCTGGGAACTGAGATCCCACATCAAACCACTGCATGCTGCAGCGCCCCCTCCCCAAAAAGAAAACAAATTCTGAGTCACAAGGTACAAAATTCAAATTATAAGATAAGTAAGACCTGGTGTATAATTACAGCATAGTGACAATACTGTACTGTATATCTGAAAGTTGCTAAGAGAGTAAATCTCCAAAGTTCTCATCATGCAAAACTTTTTTCTGTAACTGAAGGATGCAAACTAAATTCATTGTTCTAATAATTTCATGACGCAAACATATATCAATCATTACACTGTACACCTAAAACCAATATAATGTTATATGTCAATTACATCTCAAAAAAGATTCTATCTTCATCTCTTAATCACACCATCTGAAAACACTCTAGACACTAGACACATAAAGCTTTACAGACAAAATCGCAGGAGCCAGTTCACATGGGCACTCTTGAAGCAAATGTCCTGCATAGGTGGAACTTTTAAAGGCTTTCTCTCGCTTTCTCCTTTCAAGTTTTAAAAGCTCTCCTAGAGCTTCTGCCTTCTATAAATAATACAGCGTCAGGCTTACCAACAGGAAAGCAGGAGCAGACTTTCAAGCAGCATGGACGTTCCCATGGATGGAACTGTAACCTACATTAGTGCTATAAGGAACCCATCCTTAAAATAGTTGATAAGCCCAATAAAAGCTATTCACAGAGGCTTGCTCCTCAAGGTGTGGTCGATGGACAAGCAGCTTCAACAAAACTTAGTACCCTCTAAGACAGTGCAGAAGTTAGATTTCCACTCCAAACCTACCGCATGCATTTCAACAAGATCCGCAGGTGACTCACATAGTAACATTTGAGAAATTGGACGATATAACTGTCACCTCAGTCTGATGTGGTCTCAGATGAGAGCTCTGGGCAATGGGTTTTCAGGGCAGATGGAAGGTGGCCTCTGATACATTCAAGCCTCACCCTTTTTAGAAGAAAATGATGGACTTGGGGCTTTCTGGTGGGGGCGAGTAGGACTCTAATTTTTCATCCTTTGTGACATGTCCTTTGTGCCTGTTGACTGTTAACAGAGCAGCAAGGTGACGATGGCTGAAAACCACAGCCTGGGATGAAAGGCTTCTTGATGGGGCACAGGGACCAGCTGAATCATATCGATAGGCCTCCACCCCCGACTTCAGCAAGGGTTTAACACAGGTGAGTGCCTGCAAAACATGAACTTCAAGGGACACCCTGGAGGGAGAGGGCTCAGAGAGCAACAGTTAAGGTAGGCGTGTGTGAAAGAAAGGAAAAGTGGCCGCCAGGCAGCTCAACGTGGGAAGCAGGACAGGGGACCCTTAAACACGGAGCTGGATGGATAAGCTAGGCTTTTCAACGTCAAAAGTTCAAAACACCTTCTTTCTCCTCCTGCAGCTGAGTGGCAGCTGCTGGTACCTCCAATGTATTCCTGGGACTCAGCAAGCATTCCCATCTTACCCTTGCCTCGAGCCATGGACTTTTCTCAGATTCCAGCCCTCTGGGGATTTGTCAGCTGCCTGAAGAGTAGTCATCCTAGTGAAAAACTACCAGCCTTGATCCGGGCAATGGCACAGGACCTAATGCCAACCCTCAATCCAATGTGTAATCAGGTCAGGCCAGAGGAATGCCATCCCACACCCTAAGCAAGCCCCAGCAGCCAGGGTCACCTCCTGGGAGGACATACTCTCCAGGGGGCCAGGGTTTGTGTCAGCCTCCCCGCCTCAGGGGTCCGTGTGGAAAGAGGCCCAAGGCCTGATCTGCTGCGTGAGGCCCACTATTAACGCTCCGAAAGGAATGCGGAGGTCTGGTGAATGACCGATGAGGACAGACGAGGGGCCTAGATGGCACCACGGCAGCGTGCACGTGCGGCCGGTGCGATGGCTGTCGGGGAGGATACCCGGTCCCCAGTTATCCGGCCAAGAGAGAAGACTGCCTGTCTTCACCGCCAAACCATCTCCCTCTGGTCCCTCTTCTAACCACAAGATCTGCCCTTGTGACCCACCCCTCCCACGGGCACCCCCACCCTGCAGCCCAGCCGACTGCCATCATCCTGCTGTTACCTGTTTGCTGGGAAAATCCCTCCTTGCCTGCGTCCCCGGAACTCCAAACACCCCCACTGTGCTCTGGGAACGTCTGCTGCATGATAGACCAGTGTGTTCGTATTGCACACAGTTTGATTACTCCATCCTTTTCCTTCTTGCTGACCTTAGCGGGCATTTGGCTTTTCTCGGTGACACTTCTGCCTCCCAGCAGCCCAGGAAGTCCTCACCTTGCCCGTTCCCAGGTACCGAGGTAACGGGAACTGCTCACCATCCCTACCAACTACCCTCTCCGCACCTATGCGAGCGCGAGCCAGCGGCCGCACTTGTTACGCGTAATGGATAGACCTGGCCACAGGGATGGTACGCGGCCCGGGCTGGGTGTTTGGGATTGGGATCCCAGGACACTGAGGAATCTGTGTGTGCCCTAATGGAAGATGTGTGCGTGTGGGAACTCAGAGGAAACGCGCTCATGACAGCAGAGAAATCTGGTATGAGAAGATGTGTGCAGATAGGTGCAGGGGTGGGTGGAAAGGTGATTGATTGATGGATAGATGAATAGATAGATAGATGGGGAGAGGTGAAGAGAGAGGGAATGAATAGATCCCTAGAAAGAAAAGGGATGGAGCGAGGAGGACAAGTACCCTTTCCTTGGCCACAGGCAACTTGTCAGTTCCAGGGTCTAGATCCTCACAATACTCAACTCTACTTCCTGGTTTTGATCTACTCTTTGTATCCTTATATGAACCAAAACAAAAGCTGTCTTTCTTTTCCTTTTTTTTTTCTTTTTTGGCCGACCTGCGGCATAGGGAGTTCCCAGGCCAGGGATCAGACCCGAGCCACAAGAGTTGTGACCTACAGCACAGCCGTCGCAGTGCCAGGTCCTTTAACCCACTGTGGTGGCTGGGGGATCAAACCTTCCTGGTGTCTAGAGATACCACGGATCCCGTTGCATCACCGTGGGAACTCCAGAAAAACTCTCTTCTTTCAAACAAGGGAGTCCCTATTACTGGCTATGGAGATCTGTTCATTTTGATCAAATCCTTGCCATCACTCAATAACACTCACATTCCTGTTTTACCGAGTCCCTCCCACCAACATCACGCTGTCTTCTTTGCTTTCTCAACCTCAGAGTCACTGTGTTAAGAGTCCAAACTGACCTCCTTGGTCAGCATAACACCACTTCACATGCTTGCATATTTTGGGAGTATGGAATATTACTATAAACTAATATGAATGACTTAGATGCCCAAAGGATTGTTACTTCCACCAAAATAATCATGCTGGGAGACAATAAATATATTCCCACAATGCGGGAATGTCTCTTCAAATCATCCCCACTGACAGTTAATCTATGTCTCTGAACGTTAGACATGGTTTTTAGAAAGAGCTACAAGTGCCCTGTTTTTGGGGCAGGCGGATAAAATGAGGGCTCAGACATTGTAGTCGTAAAGTTTTGTTGAACACTGTTTTACCCCCTAGGACCCTAACCGAAATAAGCCTATCTTCCATAATTAGAATAAGCACATCACAATTCTAAATGACAGCATCCATTTGAAGATACTTTCTGTTCCATTTGGTAAATATAAATCACATTCTTTAGCATTACCACATCTTCCTGGCACCTTTATCCAGGCATTGGGAGCTGAAATCAAAGACTGTTAAAGCCCAGCAGGTTGGAGAAGAGGGGTTTCATAAACGTTTGTCATTGATATTTGGGCTACTTAATGACTACTCATAGAAATGAGACCTGTGGAGTTCCCGCTGTGGCACAATGGAATCAGCAGCATCTCTGCAGCGCCAGGATGCAAGTTCAATCCCCAGCCCAGCACAGAACTCCATATGCTGTGAGGCAGCAGAAAATAAAAGGAAGGAAGGAAGGAAGGAAGGAAGGAGGGAGACCTGTAAAGAAAATGCTGTTCAGGTAGGTTCAAATATATACGGAGGCAAAAGATTACAGACCAACCCTGGACCTGAATCGTGGCCATAAATTCTCTGTCACACACTTAAAATTGGTGAGTTGCTGATCCAGCATCAAAGCATCACATCGATGATATTCCGGCCTTGGTCACACCCGGAGCTCTGGGGACAGATAACACACTTTTCTTTAAGTCACAAATTTCTTCCTGTTCTGAGGGATAAGCAATAGCTACTTTCTCTCAAACCTTCACAGAGGCATCAAGAAACTGCTAAGTAAGGTATATAAATGTCAGGTTTTAGCCAATAGGTCACAGAGTGAGCTAGATCTCAGAGACATTTCTAAGGCGAGCCGAGCAACCCACTCCTCTGTGCAAATTTCAGCTAGCGTGATCAAAGATAATGAGTCACCCGGTCGGGTTGTTTTAAAAACACTAAAGCTGCTTGAGTGTTTTCTCCCTGAGCTTCTCTGTAACTGAAACTACACTTGTGCTCTGAGACAAGAGATGGCTCTTGGGCATAAATAACACACACGATTCCAAGATTGAGTGGCTTTGGCTAAAAGAATGCACCTCAGTCATGACAACGGAAATGGGCTTTTGCCTGAGAACACAGGATCCCACGCCATCAATCCAAATGTGTTGTTTATGCTAGAAATGGGAAGTGTTGGGGGTTACTTTAAAATCGACAATTGGGTGGGGGACTGAAAATGACCTTTTGGTAGAAACAGATGTTTGCTCTCATGATCTCGCTGAGGAGAGTATCTGCAGAGTGAACCATGAGGGGATTTCCTCTCTGGTGGTGGTTGGTGGAGGGGGGCGGGTACCGATGAGCTGTTTGCTCTGAGAGGCAATGGCTGTGCCCTAAGGGCTGGTGAGGTAAGCAGAAGAGCGGGAGCTTTGATGTTAGAAAATTTGAGTATCGGTTATCCTACTTCCCCGCTACCTGTGGTTCTTGGGGCGGCGGCGGGGGCGGGAGCGGGGGTGTGTTTTACTCCATTTTTCTGAAGCCAGGTTCCAGATCTCAAAAGTGGAGCTGATGCACAGCTAGGTCACAGGGCTGCTTTAAAGGTGAAATGGGATCGCGTGGGTCAACAATGCAGGCTGGATTCGCATGCGAGCTCACTTCCTTTCTAATCCCTCCAGCCCACGCTAGCCCACCCTCCCGTATCCAGCACCACACTGTGCAAAGGCGGCGCAGAAGCCTGTTATCTGGGTGCCATCATCACCGGCCTGAGGCTGGACTGCCCTTCACAGTGTCCTTCGCTTTCACAAACTGCTTCTGCGAAGAGGTTTGCACAGGACTCCCAAGGAGGCGTTCCCGACCTCAGCAACAGCTCTTCCAAAACACTAGTTCATTTTGGGGTTGTTGGATGTTTGTTTCAAACACTGGGAAATCCTAGCTTCTACCCAACTTTCCACTTATTTGTTTATTTATTGTATCGCATCGCTTTGCCTAGGTTTTTTTTTTTTTTTTTTTGGTTTGCTTTGTCTTGTTTTTCTTTTGTGGCTGCCCCGAGGCATATGGAGTTCCCAGACCAGGGACAGATTCCAAGCCAAAGCTGCGGCAATGCCAGATCCTTAACCCACTGCACCGGGACGGGAGTTGAACCCAAGTCCCCCGCCACTGCAGAAACACCATCGATCCCGTTTTTGCTCCAGTGGGCACTTCTGACTAGTTTTTTAAAATTTATGTTTTGATTTGTGATGACGTCAAAAGAACTGCCTTTTCGGGAATTCATGTGTTAAGTCTATAAATATTTAGTAAGCATCTATTGTACACCAAGCCCTGTATCCACACTGGGAATGCAGAAACCACTCAGACTTCCCGTTTCCGAGGCTGTGAAAGCATGAGGACAGCTGCATAGTTTAACACACCAAAGTAAGTCCTGTAAGAGACGTGTACCCAAGGTGCCACCGTTTACATGGCACTTTAGAGTCCAAAAGCACTTTCACAGTTTCAGCCTCACATGAAGGCTGTGAGCTATGTGTTACCATTTCTAATCATTTCCAGGTCAGACATAAGGAAGCCAAGCGGAGGGAGGGGAAGTGAGCTGACCAAGATTGCACAGATAGTTACCGTGATTCCGTGCGTCAAATCTCAGCTGGCTGTGTTCTTCCCACCACTGTCCCTCAGTGTCCCTGTCAGAATGCGCTCAGAACATGCCCCCTATCAAGCTTGCAAATGCCTTACAAATGTCCCCTAAATTGCATCTCCCAGGAATCATTCAGACACAGGAAGCGCTCATTCTCTGGGCTTGGCCCAGCACCCTAATCTCTCTTGTCTCCCCAGGACCCTACTGAGAACTAAACGAACCGCTGAGTGTTTTCTGATGATGTGGGGTTGCTTCAGGTCTTGGTGCTTTTCCTGTACTGTTTCCTCTCCCCAAACACCCTCCTCCACTCACCCAGCTCCATCCTCCTGTTCCTCTTCTTGCCTGGAGATAGTATGGGCTTCACCTCCTCCCGGAAGCCCTTCCTGATTACCCTCCCCCAAGCCTTTTCCTACGGATGAACCTCTGGGGTTCTCCACCAGGCTCAGTACAAGGCACAGGTCACAGCTCAGACTTTAATGCACTGTAGTCATTGGTTTATCTGCCTAATTCCCCCCAACTGGACCATGAGTGCCTTTGGGATGTCTTTGCAGCCTCTGTGTTAGCCCCTTAGCTGTTTGTTAATTGAATGAAAAACAACAACAAAAAAATCAAGATATGCTCCCTCACCTAGTGTACCCCCTGCAGTGGCTGGAGCTCGAAATGCATCCACAGCTTTGCCAGCAGTTTCAGGGCTACCATTGAACTCCTGATGCCAACTGGAGCTCCCCCAGTTTAGGTTTAATTAGCTCTCTGTGCATTCTCTGAAGATAAGAAGAAAAGTAATCATGACCATCACCAGTCATTTTTTGAGCATAAACACGGCAAAGAAAAATGGCTTAGACCACTAGACAACCTGCTGTCTCTGGCCAGCCATATCCTTTCTGCTTTTAGTCTTACTCCCAAAATTGCAGGACCGTATCTGCCCAGGTCTGTACACTCAGAGCCTAGAACAGCAACTGGCATACAATAGCCCTCGCTTCAGTAAATAATATTTGAATGAATGAATGGAAGTGCCCAGGCTAAAGACATGGAAATAACCCAAATGTCCATCGACAGATGACTGGATTAGGAAGATGTGGTATTATATACACAATGGACTACTACTCAGCCATAAAAAAGAATAATGCCATTTGCAGCAACATGGATGGAATTAGAGACCCTCATACTAAGTGAAGTAAGTCAGAAGGAGAAAGACAAATACCATATGATATCACATATCTGGAATCTAATATACTACACAAATGATCCTTTCTACGGAAAAGAAAATCACGGACTTGGAGAACAGACTTGTGGTTGCTAAGAGGGTGGGGAGGGGGTGGGATGGTAGGGGGGTCTGAGGTTAATAGTTGTAGACTATTGCCTTTGGGATGGAAAAGCAACGAGACCCTGCTGTATAGCACCGGGAACTATGTCTCATCACTTGTGACGAATCCATATATGTATGTGTAATCAGGTCACCACGCTGTGCAGCTGGAAAATTGACAGAAATTTGTAAACCAGCTATAACGGAAAAATTTAAAAAAAAAGAAAGAAAGAAACTGCCCAGGCTCAGTCCTTCTTAAGTGGCCTTACTGGTACCATGCGACGACTTTGGCCTCCAGGCCACAACTGGCTTGAGTTTGGGTAGGTATCAGATCAAGACGGACAACCTCTCTGTGACCCTTGTGTGACCTACGACATACAGCTTCAAACAGTGGATCTTTTCTAGGGAATCGTGAACTAAAAAAAAAAAAAAAATGAAAAAGAATGAAAGTTTTCCAGGTAAATATACGGACAAGAGCTAAGAGGAAGCAACGGTAAGCTGTGGTAGGGAGCTGAAGCTATGATGGTGTTTGTGTAAGGAGACAGAGGAGGAAGCTCCCATGAAGGGGAATCTGTTCAGATTAGGGAGCAGAGAGGCACAGAGAAGCCCAGTGTCTGGGGAGGCTGTGCCAGTCTCGAGGAGGAGCTGGAGTGGGAAAGTGGACCCGGTCCCCTGGGCAGCCTCGGTTCCTGACAGCTTTCGAGTCTCAGCTCCAGGTCAAGTGCAACCTGACTTAACAGGAACATTCTTACCTAACAGGTGAAGATGATTTTTAGAGTTTTACCCTCTGCTCCTGGGTCACAGGAGAATTTTAAAAGGTGTTGACCTTGGGTACATGGCCATCATAAGTTTATAGGGTGTCTTCACGAGAATTAAACAAAGACAGCCCTTCTGGAAGGAAGCCTGAGTGGCCATCAAGTCCTGGCTGGATGGGAAGCCCATGGCCTTTGCACAAAGAAGAAGGTTCCCTTCCTGGGGGAGGTAGGGGTGCAGGGGCCCACCCCAGGCTGCACAGCTTGGCCAGGGCAGGGCACAGGCTGGATCTGAGCCCCCGCTGTCTGCTCTGCCAGGCACCCTTGGCACCACCCAGGCTGCCCCACCTTTCCCGGCAGGATGGCTTTAGACTCCTGTGAGAAGGCACAGAAGGAAAGTAAACTCAGAGCCAGAGCCAGATGCTCTTTGTTCGGTTTAAAAAAAAGAAAAGCCCTCTGAGTTAAAGGAATGGAAATTCCATTGTTCCTGCCTGGGGCTGCTCCCAGGCCCCTGGCCCTGCCCAGTACTATATTTTGGGGAACAACTGCTGAACACGCAAGCACCACCCAGAAGAGCTATGTAACCTTAGAGGTCAGTAGGAGACACGCTGGGAGCACCAGCAAGGGGCGGGCCACAAGGACTCCCAGTGGGACCGGGGACCGTCAGTTATAGAACTATCCTGGACAGTGAGCAGTACCTTTTGGCCGTGGCCAGGCTGCAACGGGGATGGACTGACAGAACATCCAGGTTGGCTGGATTTCTCGCTCCACTTGGTACCTATACACTTATCTATACCAGGGCAAAAGGATGCCTGAGGGATGAGACTGTGTCTGAATGCCAAGCTGATAAAGCAGTCCATCTGCTCACTCCTTTTGCAGGTGGCTCAAATGTGCTCTGTTCTGTGCAGCCCTACGTCTTGTGATCGAAGACAGCAAACACCTCTTGGTACTCCCTATAGTAGCCCGATGGGTCCAGCAGCACCTGGCACACAGTAGGTCCACACTCAGTGCTTGCTGAGACCTTACAATTGGCATAAATCCTAAGCTGTGTCTTAAGGTTCTTTACTTACAAACATTGGGCTTATCAGAAAAGCACGTTAGAACCCACTGAATATATTAAAGTTCTCAGTGTGGAAAAAGACTGACCTAAAAATTGAGGACACCTGTCTACAAAAAGCTTGCTTGGGGATTTTACTTTTTTCTTTTCTTTCTTTTTCTTTTTTTGTCTTTTTAGGGCCATATCCTCGGCATATGGAAGTTCCTAGCTAGGGGTTGAACTGGAGCTGCAGCTGCCCCGGCCTGCACCACAGCCACAGCAACGCCAGATCTGAGCCACCTCTGTGGCCTACACCACAGCTCTCAGCAATGCAGGATTCTTAACCCACCGAGCGAGGCCAGGGATCAAACCCGTGTCCTCATAGGTACCAGTTGGATTTGTTACCACTGAGCCACGATAGGAACTCCTGGATTTTACTTTTTAAATGCATAAAACATCACTTTATTTACAAAGAAATACCAGATTAAAAATCCTTAACTTTTGCTGAATTCCAGAGGCATGAGTTCAAAACCATAAAGCAAAAAACAACACATTTTTCTAAGTTCAATAAAAGGGCTGACGTATCAATTCCCATGTAATTTCAGGCAGATTTTTTAAATGTACCTGTTTGAAAACACATGGCTTTCTTCACATTTTTTTGGTATGGATTTTAAAATTTAAAACCGGAGTTTTTGCTGACAAAGCACAGGCATTTTTATCATGAGAAAAACTGTTCAAAGCACAAGTTAAATAAACTGAAGCCTGAGATGCTTTTTTTTTTTTGACAAAAATCCAATAATAAAGCAGAAACAGAGAAAGTGGAGTCTCTTGTGATATCTGCACAGCTTCAACAGGGTGAGAGCACAGAGCTGGTCTTTTAAAATATATATATATTTTTTGTAGTGGGTATTTATTGGCAGAGTTGGCAAAAACTCGAGTTCCCAGTTTTTCCCATCTTTCATGGGAAGACGGGCAGAGGGGGAGCAGGGCTGGGAGGAGGGGTGACAGGTGGGGGTGGCAGTGGCAGTGGTCCTGGAGGCTCTTTAACAACCCTAGAAGAACTTTCCAGTCTTCTCTTCCCACTCCCGCTCTATACCCTCTGGGCCACCACCTTTGCAAAATTCCCTTCCCCTCAATCGCCCCCCATCCCCACCGCTGCCAAGGACTCACAGCTGGTAGTTAACTCATTATTTGAAATGAAACCTTAGGAAGGACTTACTAGCTGAAACGGAGAAAAGCCACTTCGGTAGGCGGGAACAGCAGGACAGAGTTATTAATAGGGATGCGAGAAGGTACCCAAACCCATTCTTGCACCTTACACTTGCCCAGGCCCACCGTGGTCACAGCATCCCCATACATACAGCAACAAGCCATGTCAGTATATGGACCATAACACGGTGGCGGTTCTCAAACCTTGCCACACATTAGAATCACCTAATGCCCAGGTTGCACCTGGTGCCAATTAAATCAGAATCCCTGGGGCTGGGACCCAGCCACACATTGTTTTGTTGTGATTTGGGTGGAGCTGTTTTTTTTAAAACTCTCCAAGGAACTCGTCTGCTTCTCAAATGTTAATGTGCCTAAAACTACCTGGGGATTTTGCGAAATGCAGATAGGGAATAAGTAGGTAGGGTCCAAGATTCTGTGATGCGGCTGGTGCTGCTGGTCTGGGGCGGGTTCTGGCCAGGCCACAAGGGATCTAGCTTTGGATTCTGCCCACTTATATGCCCAGAGGTTCTGGGGAGGGCCTGGACACTGGGCTCCCCTACGTCAGGTCAAGGAGTGTTTTCACAGGCGTTGTCACTTTCCTATTATGACTCTAAGACAATTCTGTCATCCAGCTCAGTCACCGGTTGATTCTCTATCCATCTGACCTGGCTTCAGAGGCTGCAGGGTTCTAGGGAAAATACTGTGTGTGTCAGTGAGGGACCACCTCATTGTTTTCTCTCTTTTAAGAAATGCAGAGAGCTCCTGGTCATGTTTAGCCTGCTCTTAAAGAAACCCAAGGCTCAGTTCTGAAGATGAAATCCAGTCGCATAGAAGTTCACACTTTCAGCACGGGTCTGCATCCTGGGGTGCAAGGGACAACTCAGCTGAAAACTGTCACTTCCTAACATCCTTTAAAAGCACATGGAAGAC
>PVHT020000077.1:14511815-14584632 GCA_004024745.2 Catagonus wagneri
TCTGTCCTGACCTAGAAGAAAAAGCATGCAAGGTACCAGGAGCACAGAGGGCGCCCTTACAGGCTGAGTGACCAGCACATGCGGAAACTCTGCTGGAAGAATGAGCCATGGAAAAGCAGCCAGGGAGGCTGGGAGGTAATGAGCAAGTTGTGGGGTTGGCGGGGTAAGGTAGGGTGACACAAGAGGTAAAGGGGGTCCAGACCCTCCACTAATTCGAGTGGAATGAAGTCAGTGAAAGATTTTAAGCAAAAGAGTGATGTGATCTGAATTACATTAAAAGTAATACTTCTGGATTTTTTTTTTTTTTTTAATGCAAGTACTGATTGTTTGAGGGTGGGGATGAGGACAAGCAGTGAGTCAGGGCTCACTCCAAAATTTTTGGTTTGAAAATAGGTGGTAGGGAGTTCCCGCTGTGGCTCAATTGTAACAAACCTGACTATTATCTATGAGGATGTGGGTTTGATGCCTGGCCTGGCTCAGTGGGTTAAGGATCCAGTGTTGCCATGAGCTGTGGTGTATGTCACAGGCGAGGCTTGAATCTGGCGTTGCTGTGGCTGTGGTGTAGGCTGGTGGCTGTAGCTCCTGTTTGACCCCTAGCCTGGGAACTTCCATATGCTGCAGCTGCGGCAAGAAAGAGAAAGAAAGAAAGAAAGAAAGAAAGAAAGAAAGAAGGGGGAAAGAAAGAAAGAAAGAAAGAAAGAAAAGAAAGAAAGAAAGAAAGGAAGAAGGAAAGAAAGAAAGGGAAAGAAAGGGAGAAAGAAAGAAAAGAAACGGTAAAATTAGCTCTTTTTTAAAGGAGTAAAAATGAGGAAGATTTGTTTTATTCCATATTTTTAGGAGTTCCCATTGTGACTCAGTGGTTAACGAATCTGACTAGGGACCATGAGGTTACGGGTTCGATCCCTGGCATCGGTCAGTGGGTTAAGGGTCCGGCATTGCCATGAGCTGTACTGTAGGTCGCAGAGGTGGCTCGGGTTCCACGTTGCTGTGGCTGTGGCATCTGCTGGCGGCTACAGCTCTGATTGGACCCCTAGCCTGGGAACCTCCATATGCCGTGAGTGCGGCCCTAAAAAAGGCAAGAAGACAGAAAAGAATTAGTGAATATTTTTAAAATGAGGAGTTCCCTGGTGGCCTATGGTTAAGGATTCCGCATTGGCACTGCTTGGTTTGGTTTGGTCCTTGGCCCTGGAACTTCCATATGCCCTGTGGGGAAAAAAAAGCACTTTTAGTAATGGAAGAATTCACAAGGAAAAATGAATAAGTTTAACTTCATAAAAATTAAAAATATAATGCAAAACAATTGAGAAGCAAAATAAAAAATAAAGTGCCTTCCAGAAATATTGTATCCAATTTACATAATGGTTCACAAGATTGTATCAGTTTATACGCTTGCTTGCAGTATTTGAGAGTACCCATCATACTTTGCCAACATTGGCCATAAAAATTTTAAAACAACATTTTCTAAATTGACAAGAAAGAAAATGGTAAGCTTCTGTGGTTATAATTAGCATTTTAAAAGTCTGCTAACTTCAAACACTTGTTTGATGTTTTTATTGGCTATTTGCATTTCCTGTTTGTGAAAAGGTTTTTCATGCACTTTCTCTGTTTATCTGCAGGAATTTTAGCCTTATTGATTTGTATGAACATTTTATAGATCAAGAAGAGCACAGTTTTTTTCATATTTGTAGAAAATGTATTTGCCCACTTCACTGTTTCTCTTTTAGTTTCCATCTTACTTATTTTGTTGCTATTATTAATGGAATATTCTTTTCCTTTTCCAAGCCAGTTATTACGTATACAGGAAAGCTATTGATTTATATAGCTCTGTAACCCAGTACTTTATTGAACTCTTTTTAGCTCTACAAGTGTTTGGTTGATTTTCTTGGGTTTGGGAGTCTATGAGAATATTATCTAGAAAAAGAAGGGAGAGATGGAGTGAAGAAAGGAGGAAAGCTCGTGGGGGGGATGTTTTCTTCCTTTTCTAATTATAAAACTCTTATTTAGGCCCAAGAGGTTTTTTTTGCCAGAATTTCCAGTAAATTTGGTGATAATATCAGTTTTTTCCTTAATCTCACCACAATACTTGTGGATTTGCACTCTGAAGTATGAAGCTGGCTCTTGACCTGAGATAGATATTAATGATTACCATAAGATTCACACTTTTAAGTTTTTGAATACATTGTGGTGGAATATTGTTTCTATCTATCAAAGATGGTAACAGAAAGGAATATGAAATTTTAAATCATGCAGAAAGCACACTAGCAACACCATGGGAAAAATTCTTCCTCAATTTTATTCTGTGTTGTGGACAATTTCTTCTTTTAATAGTCCCTTGATTGTCCTTTGGGCAGTACTTCTCCCTTAAAAAGGAATAAACATCACTGAAGTTTAATTTACATACTATACATTGTGTCTATTTCAATGTATGATTTGATGAATTTGGAGAGGCAGTCACACCAGTGAAAGCTCTGCCATCAAGATACTAACAATTTCTATCACTCCCTAGAAGATTCCTCCTGGTTCTTTGCAGCCCTTTCCTACCTTTGCCCACAGCTCTAGGCAACTGCAGATCTGCTTTTTGTTACTATGGATTAGTTGGCACTCTTTTTCTTTTTTTTTCCTAAGGGCTGCATTCGCGGCATGTGGAGATTCCCAGGCTAGGTGTCTAATCGGAGCTACAGCTGCTGGCCTACACCAGAGCCACAGCAACACCAGATCCAAGCTGCTTCTATGACCTACACCACAGCTCAAGGCAATGCCAGATCCTTAACCCAATGAGCTGAGCGAGGCCAGGGATTGAACCCGCAACCTCATGGTTCCTAGTTGGATTAGTTTCCACTGTGCCACAAGGGAAACTCCAGCACTTTTAAATTTTACATAAGTGGACAGACTGTGTGGACTTCTCTGTGTCTGGCTTCTTTCATGCAGCTCTACCACCACTTCTAGAAAAGTAAATGTGGCCCCTTGAAAAGTGAAGAAGCTTGGTGCTACCAAAGGTAGCCTCCCTCACAATGAGCCGTGGAGTCCCCTGGAAGCACTGAACAGAGTTAGATCCTTTGGGTTTTGAAGTTTTACAAGGAAAAGTGTTCCTCCTCCTGGCACTGAGTTCTCATTCCCTGGGAAGGAAAGCAGAACAGATGTACTGAATCCATAAGGGCCCAGACTCCAGAAGTGCTCAGGACCCAGTGCTCCCAGAATTAACTGGGGGACTGACCTCAGAGAGGTGGGCATCCAGGTGCTGAGAGAGATGGCCACTCACGTGAGCCAAAATTGCTAACCATAAAGACCTATCACTTTGAAAATCCGGACCTGGACCCCAGGCCTTCTGGGAGACAGCTCTACTTGCAAGCCAAAAAACAGACCATGGAGACTCCCACGTTGAAAACCCATATACCAGTACCTGGGAATTTAGGGAGGTCACACTGTGATTAGTGTCCTGTTGCTGCTGTAACAAACTGGCACAAGCTTAGTGGCTGAAAACAACACAAACATATTATTTTAGAGTTCTGGAGGTCAGAATCCAAAATGGGTCTCACTGAGCTAAAATCAGTATCAGCAGAGCTGTGTTCCTTCTGGAAGCTTGAGGGCAGAATCCCTTTCTTTGCTTTTTTTTTTCCCCCAGCTTCTAGAGGCTGTAGGCATTCTTTGGCTCCTGGCTCTTATCCATCTTCAAAGTTAGCAATGACCAGTCAAATTTTTCCCATGATGACATCCTTCTGGTTCTGACTCATCTGCATTTAAGACCTTGGTGGTTACACTGGGTTCACCCAAATAAAGCTCAACTAATCTATTTCAAGGTCAGCATATTAGCAACTTTCATTCCGACTGCTTAAATCCTCCTTTGCCACCTAACATAACCTGCTCACACGTACTGAGGACAAGGAGTGGACATCCTTGGGGGTTGTTATTTACCTACTACAGAATGTAAACCGGCACAGCGGACTACAAGGATCTACCACTTTGAGAACCTATATTCAGGCATCCTGAATGGGCAAGCAAAAGATGGCCATCCAAGTGAATTCAGTGAGCCAGCCCCTCATTGACCAATGACCAGCAGGAGAACCCAGGCACCATCAGCCTGGGCACTTAGGAAGATGCCCATGTGTGGTAGGCAGAGTGTGGGAGCATCTTCTCCCGGAGAAAACCAAGGCATCAGCCCCAAATGTGCCATGGCACAGAACTAGAATTGCTTAATTTTGTAAGGCAATACACAACACACTTCAACCAGTAATACACAACACAACCAGTGCAGGAAGCAGCAAGAAGCAGGGCAGTTGTGGATGGTCCAACAACAGTGCAATGTGGAAGTTGGATTTATTTCTTTTTGACCGTTATGCGTGCCTACAACAGCTGATGCAGAAAGAGGGAGATAATAAGTAGGTATTGAGACAGAGTTAACAGAAACAAGCAAAATATTATGAACAAAATGTCAGTATTTTAAATAAAGACAGGATCCAGTTCTGCACTTAAGGGGGAAAAAAGAGTAAATGAAAAAAAAAATCCTGTTATTCTGAGGATGAATCCATGCATTTAAGAACAAATTTCAGCATTTTGGACAAAAGGCAGGACTAGGAGTTCTTCATTTATTATCTTGCTCAGTAGCTGATATAAAATGATTCAGGTATGGATCTTGCCTTCAAAAATAAGCAAGACCTTTTCATAGACGTTTCTGGAAAACTGTAATGAATGTTCCAGTTTTATTATTCCATTTTACCTGTTAATGATTAGCTATATGGTTTAAATTTTTAATTTCCTATGAAGCAAATTGGGAAAACACATAAAATACAGAGAATAAATTTTATAGAGGTAGTTGAGGGAGACTTTTACTTTGGGAAATGAACATCTGAGCAGTTCTGTGATCAAATAATATGGGCTTCACCGATTTTTTTTCCTGAGGCATGTAGCAGCTTTATATAGGATCTCGGTTCCCAGACCAGGGATTGAACCCAGGTCACAGAGGTGAAAGCATCAAATCCTTACCACTAGACCACCAGGGAACTCCCTTACCGATCTTTACAGAATGAATGATGTTCTTTCTGATATGTTCTCAAGGCATCAATATTCATGGGCAAAGAGAGTTGTGAAGGGAACTGGGATGCAGCGCCACCTAGAGGCTTCAAGGACAGCTGTCACGTGTATTACACATAGCCACCATCTTTATTCCACCATAAGAGTCTACAGATACTACTTTAAGAAAGGGGTCTCTGCTTGGTGCCAGTCTGTTGAGCATGGCATCTCTTTGGATGAGCCATCACCTCACCACTGCACACACTGGCTCCTCTGTTTGGAGAAGCCAGTTGACCACTCTTCAGTTCTCATTTCTGCACCTCGCATGGGGCTCTGGTCATCTTATCAGAAGACCATACAGTTTCTTCCTTGTTAGACTCTGTCTTCTGGGCTGACTCTTGACATCCTCAGTATCTTCAGCTACTCCAGTGAGTAGCCCTCAGGCCTCTAAAGTGGACAAGATCCTCTGCCCTACCCTTGTGAAAATTGCTGGAGGCTTCTCAAGTCTTCCTTCCTCTCCTTAGATAATTGCTTAGAATCCCCCCATCCCAGTGCTTTCCCTCTGTCACCCAAACTCAAACACTCCACACAGGTCCCCCCAGAAGCACCCCATCATTGCTAAACTCTGTGGTTCCTTCTCTCTTCACACTGGACTCTTGTTCTTAGGAGCAGCAGAGTTTTAGAAAATTCTTAAGGGCTGGGATATCCTGGGCCTCTGACCTAGGCTGTTGAGCTCTGACCAAAACACCTTTGCTCCCTCTGTCTGTCTGCCTAGTTCACCTCCTCATGCTTGAGAGATCTCAGTTCAAATTTTAATTCTCCAAGGAAGTCTTTGACCTCCAGACTAGATCCCGGTCCCATGCCATATGTTTTCATGGTATTCGGTACTTCACAGCTAGAACCCCAGTTTGCAATATTGTATTTGGGTCATTTGTTTAATGTTCATATTTCCCTCTAGAGAGGAGGCTATTTGAGGGAAAGGACTGGTTCTGTTTTCTTGACGTTGCATCTGCTGGGCCCAGCTCAGGGCCTGGCACAGAGTCAGGGCTAACTAAATAAAAAGTGACTTAATAAAATAAAGGATTAATGAGTCAATGAATGAAAAAGTGAACAGACTTTCATTAACATAATAACCAGAGTCCAGGTAGCTCTCCTTAGTTAAGCATTGATGGTTAAAAACATGGGGCCCAGTCAATTTAGACAAGTTTTTTAGCCTCTGTGCCTCTTGTCCTCATCTGTAGACTGGAGATAATAAAAGCACCTTTGGAGGATTTATTTATTTATTTAAAGAAAGTTTATGGTCGTACCTGCAGCATATGGATATTCCCCGGCCAGGGATTGAATCCAAGCCTTAGCTGCAACCTGCACCACAGCTGCAGCAGTGCTGGATCCTTAGCACACTGAGCCGTGCTGGGGATTGAACTCACACCTCTCCAGCGATAAGAGCCACTGCTGTTGGATTTTCAGCTCACTGTGCCATAGCAGGAACTTCATCTTATGAGGATTTAATGAAATGATAGATAGATTAGATAGAAAGATAAAGCCATTTATGTATCTTTAAATCCTTAGAATGCCCAGCATATACTAAGCACTAAACAGCATATACAAAAACCTTAAAAAAAAACAAACCCTCCCTGTAATCACAAAATTCTCATGATTACCACATTCAGCTGTTGCTATTCGAACACACTTACCTGGTTCACATTAATATCAATATTTCATCTAATCTCTTTGTATATTTTTAGTGCTATTGTCCTGTGTCTCTAATTCTCCAGGGCCGACTCATCTATCAGTGTATTAGACACAGGCCCATAAGGCTGTAGAGACCCACAAGAATGTTCTAATTTTTCTAAAATCTGAAGGGGCAAAAAAAAAAAAGGACATTTTAGGTTAAAGAAAAATGTTTGAATATATAATATTAATAGATTTGCCTTCACCCCAGCATAGTCATAAAATATGTTTTCTTTCTTTCTTTGTTGACTTTTATGTGGAGGAAGGGGCCCCTGACAACAGTGCCAGGGCCAGGAGAGCGGAGTGCAGGCTGGCAGCTCTCAGCCTGATATTCCACATCACTCTTCCTGATTCGGTTAGAAGAAATGAATAAACGAGAACAAAGTGGAAGTGTGGCAGCATCACAACCTTCGAGCACCATCTGAAAAGACTGAATAAGGGCAGGCAGCACAGGGCAGCAGGTGATATCTCTATGCTGGGTCCCCCGCTCTAAAAGCAAACGCACTTCACTAGAGCTGGTCTGCAGAGAGGACCCCGCTCCCCTCCCTCCTCTCTCCCACGGCTTCCTCAGCCCTCCTCCACCCCCTCACCCACAGATTTCCTGCCCACACTCACCTCCTTCCCCATCTCTCCCGGGCTCACTCCTCCACCCTGGCTGGCAAGCTCCCCCTAACTCACTCTTAGCCTCATCTTAGTTTTCAGCTCCCCTGTGTTTCTCACACTGCTGGCTTCTTGAGCATTGCCTTTGGGTCCCTTTACATTATCCCCCTCTCTCTTCTCATCACTCATTGTTCTTACATGTTGTGTGCTTCTCTTTCATTATAGTGTCTTTCTGACTCCAGTCTCAGGCACTCTTTGTCTCTTCTGCTACCTTTTAATTAATTTTTTTAAGCACTGAAGTTCTTCTTCTTTGACAATGTCTCCTTTCCCCCTCTTGCCCAGCCCTTTTTCAGTTTTCTGTTAGTTCCTTTTCTTTTTTTCTGCTTCCTCTTCCTCTGAGGACCTGGTCTGTTCACTCCCACTGCTAACCAGGGCGGTAGAAACTCCACCCTCTGCTCTGACCCACACAGACATTAAAGGCCACAGGGAACGTGACTTGGTGTGTGACACAGACCTCTTCTTGAATTGGGCCTCCATGCACAGACACTAATTAGATCATTAATTTTTCAGTGAAGACATTGGGAAGGTAAGACAAAGAAGGGAAGTAGATTGCACATTCTGATGCTTAGCAGCTTGTCAGGGTCATAAAATTACCTGGGCTACCCACAGTCATCAAGAGAAAATGTGGCTCCTTTGTTCTGTTTATGGTCAACCTGCTTGCCTTGCAGACCGGTGTAGCCTCAGTCCTCCACCACCCACCCCCATACACCAGCTAGGTGATGAGCAAACTCAATCGTTCAACCTGGATTCCATGTAGGCAAATCCTGTCAATTAGCCTCTTTAGCACAGATGTAGGCTCTCCTTTATGTCAAAAACTCAGTATCGCAGCTGCTTCTCCAACCCCTGCTTCTCCCCGAGCCAGCAGGCTTAGGCGTTGTTCTCCAGGTACCTGGAAGGAAAATGGTGCCCCTGCCTCTTCTGGTCCTGGGGTGCCAATGCTTGTCCTGGTGCTGTTCCCAGATGAAGCCTGAAGGTGCTATGATCTGTGATCTGGTCTCTATGAGGAACACCTCAGCGTTCCCTGGCGTGCTGGCACGCTCTGAGGGATGGTTGTGAACCCCAAATTCTTGGCACGGAGGCCCAGCCCTAGGCAACCACTGGAGCCAGATTTCCTGCGGGGTTCTCAGAGATTTCTGAGTCCTGTCTGCATCACTAGAGAGTGAAGGTCATCTAGGAAAACTAAAAGCAGCCTCTCCCTCTGTCTAACAAGTTCTAGTTAAATTTGCCCATCAGCCTAAGAGGCTTCCTCTAGAGTCCTAAATGGGTATCAGGAGAGAAATGCCCCTCCCCTTTGGCACCCCTTCTGTAGCTGACATGTATAATAGTACTAATCCGTACTGAGATGAGGCTTGATGGGTGCTCTGCATGGTTTAATTCTCACAACAGCCCCATGTGGAAGACATACTATTATTGTTCACATCTAACGGGTGCGGAAAGCGAGGCACAGAGAGGTGGAACGGCTCACTCGCTCACTCGGGGTCACAGAGCCCGTGGTAGAGGGTGGGGCCAGGACGGGGATCCTGGAGGCCTGGCTGAAGAATCCGTGCTCTCAGACTCTGCTGTGCTGCTCCCCTGCCCACTCTGAACCCCTTGGCCTCTCCCCTTCATTCCTCCTTCTTCTCTTCCCCACCCCCAGGCCAGAAAAAAGTGGGATTTTATTTCCCCAAATTGTATGCACTCTCTACCATGAAGCTGGCTTATTTGCCATATAAAGAATGGCGCAAGTTCAATTTGTTTTGAAAGCTTTTCTTCCGAGTTTCCAGAGAGAGAGAGAGAGAGAGAGAGAGAGAGAGACAGTGTTCTGATGTCAGCCGTGAGGCAAATGTTCCACTTCTTCCACTGTCCACTTCAGAGGAATTCTGGGAAGTGCTAAGACTGGCTGATGGCAGCCATCCAACTCCCATACGGAGATCCGGAATGTGTCCTCAAGAGCCGCGCTCAGATATCAGCTCCACCCTCGGCAGCTAATGACATCCCCGAGGACAACAACAGCATGATGACTTCCATTGGGCAGTGACAGAGTCGGCCAGGCTGGCCTGGCTCCTTCCCTCCCTCTTGTGCCAGGAGATCAGAGGCAGTGACCATGCAGCACTCCATGGACCTGAGGCTGACTGTGTGACTGCTGGCCCTGATGGCTCCACACCGAGGCCCGCCTGTTGCTATGGGGACAAACACTTTATCTTTCTACTTTCTTCACCTGGTACCTCCAGGTGACCTCAACACAAACAGGATGGGATCAAAGCTTCTTGGCCGTGTTGAGGTCAAGGGCCCCCAAGATGAGCCATGTGCACTTAATCTCTTGTTTCTCAGACATCTAGATCCTCCATCAAAACCTTTAAATAGGAGTTCCCACTGTGGCTCAGCGGTTAAGAACCCAACATAGTATCCACGAGGATGCCGTTCGATCCCTGGCCTCGCTCAGTGGGCTGAGGATCTGGCATCACCACAAGCTATGGTGTAGTTCCAGATGCAGCTCAGATCCAGGGTTGCTGTGGCTGTAGTGTAGACATCAGCTGTAGCCCTGATTCAGCCTCTAGCCCTGGAACTTCCATATGCTGCAGGTGTGGCTGTGAAAAAGAAAAAAAATATATACATATAGTTTTTTTAATATATAGTTTAGCCTTAAACTATAAATATATACTTTAAATATACAGTTAAGCCTTAGTCTGGTGTGGTTCTATTGCTCACTTAGCAGTAGCTTGAAGCACAGACTGTAGCTCTATAAAGTGTTATGAAATGTGAAGTGTAATCTCTCCGTTAGTGACCATGTTCTAAAACGCTCCATAGATTCAATTCCTTCATTTAACATACATTTTGAGTAGAATCTCTTCAGTTCCAGATAAATCTACTTCCTATTCATTCCAAAGCCTCTGTCAGTGGTTGCCCACGTGGCAATCTAGGAATGCTGTGTGTCCTCAGGGCACTAAGAAAGCCCTTTCATCTCTTTCCAGTATCTCCTACAGAAGTTGTACTTTTATGATAAGGTTGTACTTATTAATGAGAAAAAATTTCTTTGCCTTCAGGGACATGATAAATGACCCAGTGGCATGGTGCTGATCAGAAGATTCGATTAGCACTCTTTAACTGAAATATATGGAAATGTAAATAAGCTATTACATGATAAAAGAAATTTGTTTGAAAGATGGAATTCACATGGGCAAAGGATGCTTAATGAGAAGGCAGGTCTCGATCACTGCCTTGTCGCGGTGCTTATGTCTACCATCCCTCTGAGAGTTCACAACCTTATTGTCACTGTGAAAACTGTCTTTTAGGTGTGTTGTGCAATCGTCTGCTTCAAGAGATGCTGAGGCACGGTGACTAAAGGGCGATTTTTTGATGTTGTTCAAATGTGCCCTGGAGGTTTAGGGGCCACTGAGGTCCTAGATCATTCTAGGATTAAAAACCAGATAATAAAAATTATCACCCCAGTTTTTCACCAACTGAGGCTACTGCAGTTATTGCTGGATACCCCTCTTCCATATCCTGAAAAGACTGGGGGCCTTTATGGTGGAAGCTGCGGTTCTGGGATGCCACTAACACTGCATCAAGGGGGTGAAGCCTTTATACATGGGGTGACAGTGGTCACTGCTGCTCCCATGTCTTTGCAGAGATAGGAGAATGAGGGCAATAGCTACTTAGTGTCATTTCCTTCTTTATTTTATAACACTTGTGTAAAGGAAACAAGCAGCCTCAGATAGAGTCACTTATGCTAAAGGCCACCAAGACTTAGTACCTAACCTAACTGCAGTTTCAGCCTCTCCCAGGAGTGCGATTTTACACCAATCATCTGAAAGGTCCTGGTCAGTAACTAGTAAGGTAATCTTCCCTGGACTCCTTGCATTTCCTTAAGGGAAGGTGACTTTACCTAAAACAATACACCCTTTGAACTTCCTTGTCCCACCTTCCTCTTGCCTATAAAAACCTTCTATTTTGTACAACTCCATGGATGACGTATTTGCTAGATAGGAAGCTGCCTGTTCATGAGTCATCGAATGAAGCCGGTTTAGTTTTTAAATTTGCTCCAGTGAAGTCTGTTTTTTGAACACAGTCAGTAGTCAGAACCCGGGTCGCTGAAGGACTTCAACAAACATGCTTTGAGTGCTGCTCCACAGCAGCCTCTGCTGTAAATGAAGGGACTGCAGAAGGGGAGCTCCCTATTCCTCAGGGTGCTCACACACAGACTGGTGGGAAATGAAATCTGTATCCTAACAAGACAATGCATGGACACCTGCATTAGTGGTCGGAATGAGATGTTAATGGAGGGAAGGGAAGAGGGTGACATCTTCACAGAGGTGATGACATTTGACCTAATCCTAATGCAGGGAAAGATGAGGGTTGTGTGTGTGTGTGTGTGTGTGTGTTTTGCTTTTTCTGGAGCAGAGGGGGTGGGGGTTCTGATTTTACTTGGAAAGTATTTAAAGTGGGAGACAGTGAGCTTCTGACTGATGTTCTTTGATTAATCATTCCAGGTTTCTGGCTTCTTGCCCAAGTCTGTCGATTCTTAAGCATTCACGCCACTGGCTCCACCTGCCTTAGATCACCTTGTTTTCTCTTGCAGTGGCTCTGAAAGTTTGGTGCTCAGACCAGCAAGATTATCATCTAGAACTTGGTTAGAAATTCAAATATGGAAATGTTTGGAATGCCACCTGAGACAGGCTCAAAGAAGTTGAGAAGTCACAGTTCTAAACACACCCGGGTCTTTGCGGGAAGCAGGGGCGGGTCGGATGGGGTAGGAGCGCCGTGCAAAATGCAGAGGCTTTTCAGTGCCACCAGCCTGGGTGGGAGGGGTTGGTCCATCTGAGGTTCCCCGTCTTGGTCTTCCGGTCAACGGTTCCACTTGGGCTGGTCTGTCGCGTGCCTTCTCCAGCAGTTTCTGGAAGGGTCCTGTGGCTTCAGGGGAGAGGCACTCCCACGAGTCCCTGAACCAGATTGGTTTTTCTTCCCAAAGCGGACAGGAGGCTTAGCCTAGCAAACTCAGGGTTGGCTTTGGGCCGCTTCAGTTGTGCAAGTGAGCGATGCAGGCCTCCTGGGGTCCTTCCGCTCCAAGCCAGCACCGGAGCCACTCCCATCCCAGCGGGGAGGGTGCCTTACTCCAAGGTCAGGTGACCGTTCCGGCTTGTACTAAGCCTGGGACGCGGAAGAGCGACGGCTGGCAGGCCCTGGTGAGCGGACAGTACTGCAGGCGCGGGGCCATGAGGTTCCAGGAGCTGCCCCGGCTCCTGCTGCTGCTGCTGCTGCTGCTGCTTCTGCTGCAGGGCCCCGCTGGCGGCGCAGCGCGATTCGACCCCACCTGGGAGTCCCTGGACGCTCGCCCCTTGCCCGCCTGGTTCGACCAGGCCAAATTCGGCATCTTCATCCACTGGGGCGTGTTCTCCGTGCCCAGTTTTGGGAGCGAATGGTTCTGGTGAGCGCGCCTCCCTCCGTCTCCTCTGACCCTGTTTTCGTTCCCTCCAGCCCGACCCAGATCCAGCCTTTGTGGCTTTGTTTTGCCCACTAATCAGTTTTGCCTCCTGCTGTTTTAACTACTTTTGGCATTTCCAGGTGTTAAGGGTATAATTTATTGTGTTAGTGGTTCCTGCTCATGAACGCTTAATTTTTCTTCCCTGTGACTGCAGGAGTTGTCAGACGCCTCCTGTGGCTCCCGCTCCACAGCTTGTTGATGGTTACACTTATTGTGCTGTACTTATCACTCTGTAGCTTCCCGAGTACTGAAACAGCAGGAAGTAATCTACTTGTGTGGGGTCAGATGATGAAGCTTGGACCTAAACCGCTGTCTACTGAGATACAGACTCTATGTCCCCACTACTACCCGTCAATTTTCAGTTGTTCTGCCATGAAGTATGATTTATACATAAATGTATGTGTTTGTGAAACTGAAACTGACAGCACTTATGACTTGAGCCTAGCCAGAACCCAGGCTGGGACCTAAGCACAGATGCCAGGGACTGGAACCCAGCCTAAACCCAGACTGGGACTTGAACCCATTGCTTTTAAATTAGAATCACTCCCCCGGTGTCTGGATTTACTGAGGTTCAGCTTCTTTATGCCTCTGCACAGAAGGTATTCAGCAAGAGACAAAGTAATAGGCAAGAAATAGATTTATTGTGAGAGATGCAAGGCGGCAGGCAAGGAGGCTCTCTGCCTTGAGGATTTTTTTTTTTTTTTGTCTTTTTGCCTTTATGTAAAGCTGCACCTGCGGCATATGGAGGTTCCCAGGCTAGGGGTCTAACAGGAGCTGTAGCTGCCGGCCTTTGCCACAGCCACAGCAACGTGGGATCCGAGCCGCGAATGCAACCTACACCACAGTTTACGGCAACACCAGATCCTTAACCCACTGAGCAAGGCCAGGGATTGAACCCGCAACCTCATGGTTCTTAGTTAGATTCGTTAACCACTGAGCCACGAAGGGAACTCCAGCTCTGGCCTGAGGATTAGGTGGGCTACACTTTTATCATCCAAGGGGAGTGGGGGTGGGAAAAGACTGCCTCTTCCTCTTTGAGTAGTTGCTCCTCCTTGGTATCCAGTAAGGGAGTCTTTGACCCTATAAGGTCAAACTAGGACTATCATGGTGCTTATTCAAATCAGCGGAAGGGTGGTTCTTAAACTCCTGCCCTTGGTTTGAACCTGAATTCAGGCCTCACTCCATCCCCCACCCAATGACCTGAGGCATATCTCCAACCTCCACTAGTTAAAGCCTACCTTGTTCTGATGGCATTCTTGAGCAATTATTAACATACAGTGGTCTCCCAAAGTTCCCTAGGTTTCCCTCTCTATCTACAGTCCCTTATTGGGACTTGTACAAATTACCTGTATAACTGTCCTATGCCATCCCTGTCAAAACTTCTGTTCATTTGGGCATTCACTAGCTCTTTAACGTTAAAATGCTACCATGTGTGGTTCATAGAACAATTTTTTTTAAAAGACTATTAACTCTAAAAAAAAAAAAAAATCCCAAGGGATTCTTTCTTTCTTTCTTTTATTTTTTTGGCTGCGTATGGAAGTTCCCAGGCCAGGGATCAAACCTGTACCTTAGCAGCAACTGGAGGGAACAACCCCCAAATTCCAAGTATTAATACACTGTTATGTGAAAAGTGTTGCACAAAAAAATTGCGATTTAGATTTTTGACTTGATACTTATAAATGTGCATGTAGCCCCTTACAACTTTGATCTGTCTCACATACCTTTCCTAATTAAAAACAATGTATTTTAAGCTCTTCAAGATAGAAAAGTTGTTTTATATATATATGTGTGTGTACACACACACACAACTACATACATACATAAATATTCCTAAGTAAAAAAAATTAAAAATGAGTATTTAAATCTATTTTATACTATATACATAGTGTATAAAAATATACCATATCTGTTAGATATGTTAACTGAAAAAAAAATGCATAATTTGAGAGCTGTGAGTTGTTTTATTTGGGGCAAACTGAGGAGTATAGCCAGGGAGACAACCTCTCAGACAGGTCTGAGGAACTGCTCTGAAGAGGTAAGGGCGGAGGTCAGTATATATGTAGCAACTAAATATTGTCGCCTGCCATCTGGTTCTTTAGGAATGAAGTTACTAGCCACTGCAGTTGGATGACCTTCAACACACCCTGAAAGGACAGGGTGGAGATCAGGAATGACACCTCTGCCCTGGGAAAAACAGTCAGAACAGGCATTTCTTTATTTATTTATTGCTTTTTAGAGCCACTCCTGCGGCATATGGAGGTTCCTAGGCTAGGGGTCCAATTGGAGCTATAGCTAGCTGTTGGCCTACACCACAGCTCGCAGCAATGCCGGATCCTTAACCCATTGAGCGAGGCCAGGGATCGAACCCACAACCTCATGGTTCCTAGTAGGATTCGTTTCCGCTGTGCCACAATGGGAACTTCAGAACAGGCCTTTAGTTAGATACTAAAGATTTTATGAGTCCAATTTCTTGCATTTTCTCATATCTACAAAAACACTAAAATCATTAACAGTGACATCTTCTCCTTGTGACTAGCAGCAAGCTTCTGCCAAAATGCATGCTTGACTGCATGCATATAAATTTTATATAGTACTACCTCTCCCCCTGCCTCTTTGGAACTGGTACCTCAGAGCTATCAGAGATGCTGTCTCCCAGGCTATAGTCCTCAGTTTGCATCCAGTAAAATATAACTCACAGCTCTCATGTTGCACTTTCTTTTTTTTCCCCAGTCTACATGTGTGATTCTGGTGGCCGTGCAATCAGGCAACACCTTGGCAGAAGGTTACTGCTAGTCACAAGAAGGTTGCTGCTAGTCATGAGGAGCAGGTGTCACCGTTAATGATTTTAGTCCTTTTGTAGAAATGAGAAAATGCCAGAAATTGGGCTCATAAAATCTTCAATATCCAACTATCTGAAGACCTGTTCTGCCTGTTTTTCCCAGAGTCGAGAGGGCCACATTCTTGATCTCTACCCTGTCCTTTCAGGGTGTGTTGAAGGTCAGTGATTGCAATGGCAGGTGACTTCATTCTTATAGAACCAGATGGCAAGTGACAATTTTTAGCTGGCAGATACAATATAGAATATAAACTATATATTTTATTAGCAGCACACTGTATAAGTTGTACTACCTTCTCTACAAAGAGACTGACTTTCTGCAACCAGTAACTTTCTTATTCAGCTAGGCCAGTTGATGAAACAAAAACAAAAAACTCCTGTATAAACTATGGAGTACTATTGATTTATTTTACAAGTTGATTTTAAAAGAATATGAGACTCTTTCTTCCCACAGCATTTCTACAAAGCATATTTGCTTCAGGATGTTATAAATCTTTCTTTGCAAGTTTTGTGGTGCATGACATTTTGGGTTTATTTTGGAAATGTTTCAGATTAGCTACGTACATAAATTAACAGATTTTATTTTCTACTGAGATGTAATAAATTATACTTTATCATTTTGTTCAACTGGGAAGAATAGGTAAATATACATTTGGTGCTGGAAGAGGATTTATTTTATGTTTGTTAATTGAAACTAGTGCTCTGCCCAAAACAGCTCATTTTGAGTCATACTATTCTTGGCAGTGGTTAGCTTTTCATCTTAAGCAAATGAAACCAAAGTTGTTTATTTTGACCTAAAATGATAAAGATAATTCTTATACAAAACAGTATATTTCTGATGGTCTGGGAATACATTAACCCTGTGGGAGATTCTTTAATTATCTATGGTTTCCCTTTATGTCCTCTATGCCTCTGCTCCCCATCCCAATTTGACTTGGGGCAGTCAACAGAGATGAGTATATATGACTGTCCTTAATGGCAATTCAAAACCAAGTAAAAATGATGGGCTGTTTACTGTAAGTGCCCTTTCTCATCTCTATTAGTATGAAATTTGAGAACTGACTCTAGACTATTATAAAGAATGTAGGTTCAAATCAGATGTGCTAGGAAAAAATAGAAATCCCTGATCTTTCAACTTTCTGACTGTCCCAGTTTCTTCTTTGTAGTTCAATTTAAAAGGTAAAAAGTGCATCATGGATCAATTAGGATGCTTTCACTTAAAGGTATAGAAAACCCAAATAAAAGGCATAATTATAGGCCTTGTTACTATGCATAATGAGAAATTTAGTGGTAGTTGGCTCATTGACGAAATCAAAGACTTAGGCTCTTTCTGTCATCGTAAGCTGTTGACGTGTCCTGTCACATGATGGTGTTCAGGCATCACTTCACACAACCTTGTCCAAAAGCAGGTTGTATCTCTTTCTGTGAGAGAGGAGACCACTTCCAAAATCTCCCATGGCTTCCCCTCAAGTTCCATTGACCAGAGTGGGTCAAGCGTCCATGTGGTAGTTGTGATGGAAGCTGGCAGAGTATGTATCTGATTTGGGGGCAGGTAAACAGTAGAGCCTGTGCCATTTTACATCCTCCTGTGAAGTCTTCTCAGCAGGAAGAACCTCTTGATCGCCTTTGGGGATGTAGTGCTGATTATGAATTTGCTCATCCTGTAGAAACACTCTTACGAGAAGAGTGGTAGAAGGAAGAGTAGAAGAGGGGTCAGAGATGGGGCTTGCATCTGTTTCATGAGGACAGGATTACTGCCATGTTTATTTACCTGGAATTTATGTTTTCAGTGTAGTCTCCTTCCTGAAATTTAGGTATCATTTTTCACAGTAAATGCACAGAATTAAGTAATCCTTGAAGGCTGAGTCAATATATTAAAATAATATCATCTTCCTAATATTGGCATCATCACCTCCCCCACTTGTTCTCTGCTAGTGAATATAATAAATTCATGTTATGTTTTACACACTGTCTTCCTTTTGAAGCTGTCATCACCTGTGTTACAAAGAACCAACTGTGTGAATATACTCCATGTTGTAATTTAAAGATGGAAAAATAAGAGCAAACCAGTGGCTGGGTTGGCTGGAGTGTTCTGGTTGATGAGCTGAGTGGCGTTCACAGAGGGATAGATGGAAAACTACCGAAGTTTACCTAAGCTTTCTTTAAGGTGAAGTCAAACTAAGTATGGAATTGAGGAAGAGAATCTTGGTAATATCCGGGCAAGGGGAAATTTAGTAAAGGGAGCTGGGGGCGTTCCTGCTGACCCTTGAGTAACACAGGTTTGGTCCACTTCTGTGCATATTTTTTTCAATAAATGTACAACTGGTCTTCTGTAAACAAGGGTTTCGCATCTCTGGATTCAGCCAACCTCAGAAGGGAATTTTCATCTATGGTTGCTTGAATCCACAGATGCCAAAACCGTGGCTATGGAGGGCTGACTGTCCTCTGCCACTTTATATAAGGGACTTGAGCATCCTCAGATTTTTGGTGTCTGCTAAGGCTCCTGCGGCCAATCCCCTATGGATACTGAGGGATAACTATATTTCAAATGTTTATATGCATATGCTGCTTAAGTCCTGTTTCCTTCTTCCCTATAGGTGGTATTGGCAAAAGGAAAAGAGACCAAAGTATGTAGACTTCATGAAAAATAATTATCCTCCTGACTTCACATATGAAGATTTTGGACCACAATTTACAGCCAAATTTTTTGATGCGAACCAGTGGGCAGATATTTTACAGGCTTCTGGTGCCAAATACATTGTCTTAACTTCCAAACACCATGAAGGTAAGTAAATACAACATTTGCGAACACTGACAGTGACTGTGAAATGTAAAGTAGTTCTTTTGGAAGAAGAAACTAAAGCAAGGTCATCCTCATGAAATCAGAGTTTTCTCTTAGGAACAATCATACATGGCTACTGACATTTGCTTGCAATTTAAGAGACCACATAGGCCACTTAATTAAGAAGCATTAATTATGCAGAAAGATCATACCCTCCATAGAACAGAGAAAAAGTGAAAACTGGGCACACTTTGTTATATGCATATTTAACAATTCCCAAATAATCCAAGATTTGATTAAAGCTATTTGAAGTGGGGTGTGGGTTGCAGGTCAGTTTTACAACTGGAATTGTACTCTTTCCTTTCCTTCCACCTCTGTAATGCATTCTAGGAAGGCACCATGGGGGGTTATTTTGCTGTAGTCCTGTATCATGACTGACACACAAGGTAGTGTGTTTGGCCAATTCTTATATGGCCCAATGGAGGACAATTTGCTAGTGATGAAAATGACACAGGTCACCTGGAAGGAACAGGATTATGGTACTGGGCAGAAATATCAGAGATGGTGGAAGAATATCTAAAAGGAAACACGGTGGCTGGGTTAGCGTTCTTCAGAGAAAAAGAACTAACAGTAAATATAATGCGTATTAAGAGATTTATCATAAGAAATTGGCTCATTCAGTTATGGAGGCTGAGAAGTCAAGAGCCAGCAGTATAGTTCCAGTATGAGTCTGAAGGCCTGAGAACCAGGGGAGTCCAACGTGTGAGTCCAAAGGCAGGAGAAGATTGATGCCTCAGCTCAAAGACATGCAGAGAGAAAGAATTCTTTCTTTCCTTCTTTCTTTCTTTCTTTCTTCCTGCCTTCCTTCCTTCCTTCTTTTCTTTCTTCTTTCTTTCTCTCTTTCTTTCTTTCATGGCCACACCCGTGGCATATGGAAGTTCCCAGGCAAGGGCTTGAACTGGAGCTGCAGCTACTGGCCTCCACCACAGCCATGGCAACGCCAGATCTGAGCCACATGAAACCTGTGCTGCAGCTTGTGACAATGTTGGGTTCTTAACCCACTGAGCAAGGCCAGGGATTGAACCCGCATCCTCACAGATACTAGTCAGGTTCTTAACCTGCTGAGCCACAAGGGAACTCTGAATTCTTCTTAATCAGCCTTTTATTGTATTTAGGCCATCAGTGGATTAGATACGGCCATCTGCTTTCCTCAGTCTACCTGTTCAACTGTTAATCTAGAAACACCTTCATGAACATACTCTGAATAATGTTTAACCAAATATCTGGGCACCTGGTAGCCCAATTAAGTTGACACATAAAATTAACCATCGTAGTGGTCTTAACATTAATAGGAAAGATTCCATCCTTTACCATTCTAGTACCTGCAAGTTCAAGGAAGCATCAGCAAATTGTTACTGCTCCAACAGCATGTTAATTAGACAACTTCCTTTGCATAACCATCTTGGCCTTGGTATAAAAAAAACTTGCCTCATGTTTTCCCTGGGGGTGGGGAGGGGATTAGGAGGGAAGAACCACAAACCCAAAATAAGGAATTATTTTAGAATATTTTTCCCTTTGGCCACATTCTAGTGGCTTAATGCTTTCTCTTATAGATGTTTCTCAGGCCGAGATGGATTATAAAATATTTGTGAATGTGTTGATTTCCTGATGTCTAGGAGCATCTCTAAGCTGCATGGCATGAAGCATTACACAGAGAGTTTATTTAAAAACAAAACAGGGAGTTCCCGTCCTGGCTCAGTGCTTAATGAATCCGACTAAGAACAATGAGGTTGCGGATTCAATCCCTGGCCTTGCTCAGTGGGTTAAGGATCTGGCGTTGCCCTGAGCTGCGGTGTAGGTTGCAGACATGGCTCGGATCCCGCGTTGCTGTGGCTCTGGTGAAGGCCGGCGGCTACAGCTCCTGTTAGACCCCTAGCCTGGGAACCTCCATATGCCGTGGGTGCGGCTCTACATAAAAAGCAAAAAGACCAAAAAAAAAACCAAACACTCTTAATCCCACTGTGAGGACAGATGATGGAGCCCACATTTATAAACTCTCTAGGACTCATGTTGTCAGATGTTTTCAAGCTCATGGAAGAGACCCTGCTGAGCGCATTTAGGTGGGAAGGCACTGTGAGCTTCTGGTGGTGCTACTGAACCGAAGACCCATGTGGTTTTAGTACCACCAGACATTAGAGCCTGTCAAGTTGAAACATTTTGAATAAGACTTTCAGTATTGATACTGCTTTGAAGCTTACCACAAACATCTTTGAAACCAGCATGAGCTGTTTTTAAAAGCTTCTTAAAAATGAATCTAAAGCCTGTGTCCATCTTAGACTTGTCCTAATTTACAAAAGTAAAGTGTTTCACCAAAGGTGCCTTATGGGAGTTCCCTGGTGGCTCAATAGGTTAAGGATCTGGATTGTCACTGCTGAAGCTGGGATCACTGCGTGACACAGGTTTGATCCCTGGCCTGTGAACTTCTGCATGCCATGGGCATGGCCAAATTAAAAAAAAATATATATCAAAGGCACCTTATGTATATCTGTTCTCCAAGATTCTTCTAGATTTTAGTGGGAGAGTAACAATGTATTTATGTTCCTAGACACTAAAATTTTTGAGGTTTTTTATATTATTTATTATTTTCAGTTTATATAGCACTTTAATGGTATTTATATAGAACAACCAGAAATTTAAATGCAAATTCCTTGTAAAATGTGAATTATTTCAAAGCGCTTATGTAAAGGCAGACATTCTTCTCCCCCATTTAGTTGGTAGATAATTCACTTTTAGGTAAAGCACAACATCCAGGCTTATGATTTTAGAGTAGGATGAGATTATTCATGGTGAAGTGAATAATGAGGACAAAGGAAATTTACAATTACTCATAGATCACCAGTGTCCCATGAGAAATACTATAGTGAAAGAAGTAACCCTAAAGTCAGGGAATATACTTTACTCTTCAGTTTCGAAGACAAATGAGAACCTTGCAGGGCTGCATCTCAGGATCTTCATAGTAAGTAGCGGTAGTCATGGTTTAGCATAATAGGCGTGGACAGTGCTTCTATTTTCTATGTGATCTGCTAATGCTGACTGCTGATTTTGTGCTAGACCCCTTGGCTGAGGATATAGCAGGGAACAGGCAGACAGGCTGATGTCCCTCAAGTTAAGAGGGACTGTGCAGGAGATAGATCAGACTACCTAGACTTTGTGGGGTACCCTGAGAGTCCCTTTTAAAAATCACCATTCTGGAGTTCCCTTCATGGCTCAGTGGTTAATGAACCTGACTAGGACCTATGAGGATGTGGGTTCACTCAGTGGGTTAAGGATCCGGCTATGCCATGACCTGTGGTGTAGGTTGAAGACGTGGCTTGGATCCCCCCGTTGCTGTGGCTGTGGCATAGCCCGGCGGCTACAGCTCCGATTGGACCCCTAGCCTGGGAACTTCCATATGCCGCAGGTGCAGCCCTAAAATAGCAAGAACAAACAAACAAAAAACAAAAACAAACAAACCCCCCCCCCCAAAAACCAAACTTCCATTCTGTTTTGAATTCTCATCTGTTTCTCATATGAAAGCAAAATATATACACTAGGGAAAAATTTGCCATAATGCAGTTGTTTTAGAAACATTTATATATCATGTGTACTACCTCTGTAATTTGTTTTGGTGTTTGTATAGGTGGAAATTTCCTAAAACAGAATTGGTATTCTTACAAAGGTTTTTAATATAACGTTTCAGGCTTCACCTTGTGGGGCTCCGAGTACTCGTGGAACTGGAACGCTGTAGATGAGGGGCCGAAGAGGGACATCGTTGAGGAACTTGCAGTGGCCGTTAGGAACAGGACTGACTTGCGTTTTGGGCTGTACTATTCCCTTTTTGAATGGTTTCATCCACTCTTCCTTGAGGATGAATCCAGCTTTTTCCAGAAACGACAGTTTCCAGTGTTTAAGATGCTGCCTGAGCTTTACGAGTTGGTGAACACATATCAGCCCGAGGTCCTGTGGTCGGACGGCGATGGAGGGGCCCCGGACACCTACTGGAACAGCACAGGCTTCTTAGCCTGGCTCTATAATGAAAGGTGTGTGGTATTAGATTGCTGGTGTGACCTTAAACATTAATACATACAGAACATTTTAATTCCATTGCTTATTGAAATATTTCCTTTCAGGCTCATTTGTGGTATGGGGGAGGAAATCACTGTAAAGAACGCTTATCAGATATATCGATATTTATTTTTATTTTTTGTCTTTTTAGGGCCGCACCTGCGGCATATGGAGGTTCCCAGGCTAGGGGTCGAATTGGAGCTGTAGCTGCTGGCCTACACCACAGCCACAGCAATGTGGGATCTGAGCCGCGTCTGCGACCTACACCACAGCTCATGGCAACGCTGGATCCTTAACCCACTGAACGAGGGCAGGGATAGAACCTGTGTCCTCATGGATGCTAATCAGGTTCATTAACTGCTGGGCCAAGACGGGAACTTCAGATATATCAATATTTACTCAAAATAATCAAGAGTGACAGATGAGGAGTCAAATATAACTTAATAGTCTGATTTTGAAATCAGACTGAAAATCACAGAATCAGGGACTTTGAAGACATTAATTTTGTGGGTCCCCATTTTCATCTCCTATTCTGGGACCAACTCTGTATAATCATCACTGTTTCTGATTATGTGCTTTTCCATTCCTCTAACTGCTTCTTTTCACCCTCTTACCATTGATAATGTTTCCTGCTCTGTGTCACCCTTGTCTGTCTCCTCTTTTCCTTCACTGTCAGCATTTCACTCTTCCTGTTCTTTCCTCTTGCTCTCTAGCATGTTCTAGGCTGCCCCATTAGAACACAGAGATCTGACTGAGCTCCTCATAAAGCTTACACTCTATGGACCAAATTTTATATTTATAACTAGAAAAGACTTGGTTTCATCCTCTGAAGTCAGGGAGTGTTCTGCCTGTGTTTTCTGGGCCGGCAAGCAGTGCTCATACAATTACTATGGAGAGCTCTTGATACTTAATTGCAATTTCTCTAGGTACTCCTTCCAAAAGGAAATACTGGGCACCCTCCACTTCAGTTTGTGAACCAAAACGGTCCCCACTAAGTGGAGAAGTGCAGCAGGCACCACTTACTATGACAACTAATGTCATGGGGATATTTCCTGGCACAGTGAATTCCATGAAAATCAACAGTCGACTTTCATGAGATTCTTCACTATTAGACACAATTGGAAGAGTAAGAGAGAGGCTAGAATATATGTAGGAAATTATTTAGTCAAAGGTGAGAAGATTGTCTTGAGTGTAAATTCAGTTTTGGCTATATTCACAATATAGGCAGATGGGAGAACCTTTAAATAACTGCGTAATACTTTCTCTCTCTCTCTCTTTTTTTTTAAGGGGCTACGCCCGCGGCATATGGAAGTTCCCAGGCTAGGAGTCAAATCAGAGATGCAGCTGCCAGCCTTCGCCAAAGCCACAGTAACACCAGATCCAAGTATCTGCAACCTATACAACAGTTCACAGCAACGCTGCATCCTTAACCCACTGAGTGGGACTGGGGATCGAACCTGCATCCTCATGGATACTAGTTGGGCTTGTTTCCACTGAGCCACAATGGGAACTCCCAGTGTAATACTTTTTAATAATTGCTCTGTGTGCTGGACACTGGGCTGTTTTACATAAATTACTTCTGTTCTAACAGTAGATGAGAAAATTGATTATTCAGAGGAGTTAGGTAACTTGCTTTAGGACAGGGAGCTTAGAAAGTGACAAGAGCCAGGACTATGCTCTTCCCACGTCTTTTTGACTACAAAACCATGGGATTTGTATTATATATTCCACTATAGTTGTTTTCCAGAAGTGGATTTCAGTCAGAACTCTTTTTAGTGACATTTGCTTTTGTGTAAAAATTGTTCACTTTTTTTAAAAAAAAAATCCTTTTCCTTTCAGCCCAGTTCGGGACACAGTGGTCACCAATGACCGCTGGGGAGCTGGTAGCATCTGTAAGCATGGTGGCTACTATACCTGCCGTGATCGTTATAACCCAGGATACCTTTTGCCACATAAATGGGAAAACTGCATGACGATAGACAAGTTTTCCTGGGGCTATAGGAGGAATGCTGGAAGCTCTGACTATCTTACAATTGAAGAATTGGTGAAGGTACAGTAAGATGTCTGGTGACCATTACGGTAATATTCATAGCATAGGTGTGTGTGAGAATTGTTTGTTTCTAAACTGTAAGGCTCAAGGGCTGAGAAACACAGGATATTATTCTTTTTCCTGTGTGTGTTCTCTTGCACAGTGACTATATACGCATGTCTAAGTCCATAAATATGACATATTAACACATTCATGATGGAATTGTGTTCTTTCTCTTAGAACTATATTTATTCTTAATTTTGTTTTAGCAACTTGTGGAAACAGTTTCGTGTGGAGGAAATCTTTTGATGAATATTGGGCCCACAAAAGATGGCACCATTTCTCCCATTTTCGAGGAGCGATTAAGGCAGATGGGGACCTGGCTAAAAGTCAATGGAAAAGCCATCTATGAAACCCATACTTGGAGATCCCAGAATGACACTGTCACTCCAGATGTGTGGTAAGTCCTATTAAATAGAGGAAGGCATTTAACATTTTTCAGAGATGAAGAGAAAGTAGAATAAAAAAGGAAATTGGATGAATGCCTAGTTACACAATATACTTCTAAACTTTTTATCTATTGTAGAAGAAATTAACTTTTTTTTTTTTTAGGGCCGTATCTGCAGCATATGGAAGTTCTCAGGCTAGCGGGTTGAATTGGAGCTGTAGCCACCAGCCACAGACACAGGCACAGCAACACCAGATCTGAGCCGTGTCTATGACCTACATCATAGCTCACAGCAATGCTGAATCCTAACCCACTGAGCAAGGCCAGGGATCAAACCCATATCCTCAAGGATACTAGTCAGGTTCCTAACCAACTGAGCCACACTGGGAACTCCCAGAAATTAGCATATTTTAAAATACCTTTTAGTTATCCAGCTGAGCACAAATCATCTCCAGATTCCTCCTAGTGGTGAATAAATTTTAGGGAAAAATATTTAGCGCTTATGAAAACTGTAAGCCATTCAGAAAAATGAAAAATGCTGAGTGGTTAATCCAAAAGAGACTTATGGTTTAGTCAGTTAAGTAAATTCTAACTTTTGCAGGTGTTATACTACCTCAAATTAGCAAGAGGTCCCAAAGGGCAGAAAAAATATTAGAAATTATTATTTGATTTTATTTAAAATTATTTAAATTGCATTATCTAAATTGATTAAAAATCTTGTAGCTTATTCCTATTATTCTAATAAATCTAAACCTTAAGTTTCTGTAAAAGTAATTATCTTAACTGGCTGACTTTTAACTAGATTCTTCTATAAAAGCCTTGCCTCAGCTTCTGTCTGAACTTTGGAAGGTTCTATGGACTAATGAGTCTCATACTCTGCAAATATGGTGGTTTCTAATGGGGCTCTTAACATATATAAATCAGAATAATATTAGTGAAGCTCTAAGAATTCACTTTGTGTTGCCACAGCAGTGAGTACAGTCTGATCAAGTAATAGAGCAAAAAGTTAGACTAAATACTCTTTTTTGAACTTATGACTTAAAAGAAATTGTCATTTCCTTGAAGAAAATAAAGTAAGGCAGTCTAGATAGAAACAACTAACAGTAGAATTTTGAGAATGTTTGGTCTGGGAGTAGCCATAATGAGAACTCGGAACCAGTCTTTCATTTTGCAGAGGCGACTTTAAATTTGGGTCTATTTATTTGTTTGTTTGTTTGTTTATTTATTTAATGTCTTTTTGCCTTTTAGGGCTGAACCAGCAGCATATGGAGGTTCCCAGGCTAGGGGTCGAATCCCAGCTCTAGCCGCCGGCCAACACCTGAGCCACAGCAACTCCAGATCCGAGCTGTGTCTGCAATCCACACCACAGCTCATGGCAACGCCAGGTCCTCAACCCACTGAGCAAGGCCAGGGATCGAACCTGCGTCCTCGTGGATGCTAGTCAGGTTCCTTAACCACTGAGCCATGATGGGAACTCCTAAATTTTGTTTTAGAATTTGCTTATATTTGACTGGGAGGGCGTCTGATCTGGTATTTCACAATTGTTAACCATTATACTATTAAATTTTCTTTCAATAAGTAAAGATAAAACTACTTCACAAGGCCTATAAAGCCCTAGTTTGGCTCCACTGCACTGACCCCAGGTGGCTCACCTCCCCCTTTACACTGTGAGAGCTCTCTCCCTGTTCATCCTGTGCACTTCCCGGCATTCTTGTATCTTTAGATGAATTCCAGGGCCATCCTTACAGTCCTCTGAGATTTTAGCCCTGGCTGTCACTGTCCCCAGAACTACTCTTCACGTAATTCTTAGTGGTTTTAATGTCTGTATTCATGTCATGTCTTCTAATTTGCTGGCCCCTTGGTTCCAGTACCTCCTCCTTTCTAGGGATCCTGTCCCCTGACCTTTGTACCCCTTCTTTCGGTCATACCTTAGACCTTGCCTTACCAATAACTGTACTCCTTCCGTGATCTCAGTCTGATG
This sequence comes from Catagonus wagneri, assembly GCA_004024745.2. Taxonomy (NCBI): domain Eukaryota; kingdom Metazoa; phylum Chordata; class Mammalia; order Artiodactyla; family Tayassuidae; genus Catagonus; species Catagonus wagneri. The sequence continues at coordinate 14,538,855 of PVHT020000077.1, forward strand.
CCCACCTCTGGTGTTTCAGCTTACTGCACAAAGCACTTCTGCTTCCAAAGGAATCTACCGTCTTGATTTCTATCACTTTTCCTCTGTCCTTTATGTTTCAGCCCTCTCATGTCTTTTCTTTTTCTTCTTTTTTTCTCATTTGGTGCAACAAGAAAACTCCTCTTCTTTGTTCCATCACTCCACTGAATCCACCCTCAACTGCTTAACTCTCCCCTCTTCCTCTGCTGTATTCATTAAAACTCAACTTTGATTAAACTCAGCTCTACTTCTTCCATGTCTGCCTGTGGGCAGCTAAATGTGATTAGAAATACACACACACACTATTTCTCTTTCTGATCTTTCATTGTTGGTATATAGAAATGCAGTTGATTTCTGTGTATTCATTTTGTATCCTGCAACTTTGCCAAATTCATTGATGAGCTCTAAGAGTTTTCTGGTAGAGTCTTTAGGATTCTCTAGGTATAGTATCATGTCATAACTCCTCATTAGAGAAATGCAAATCAAAACCACTATGAGGTACCAGCTTACACCAGCCAGAATGGCCATCATCAAAAAGTCTACAAACGATAAGTGCTGGAGAGGGTGTGGAGAAAAAGGAACCCTATTACACTGTTGGTGGGAATGCAAATTGGTGCAGCCACTGTGGAAAACACTATGGAGATTCCTCAGAAAACTCAAAATAGAATTACCATTTGATCCAGCAATCCCACTCCTGGGCATCTATCCAGCAGAAACCATGACTCGAAAAGACACCTGTACTCCAGTGTTCATTGCAGCACTCTATGCAATAGCCAGGTCATGGAAACAACCTAAATGCCCATTGACAGAAGAGTGGATAGGGAAGATATGGTACATACACACAATGGAATGTTACTCAGCCATTAAAAGGAACGAATTACCAACACTTATAGCAACATGGATGGACTTAGAAATTATCATGCGAAGTGAAACCAGTCAGACAATTAGACAGCAACACCCAATGCTACCACTTATATGTGGAAACTAAAAAGACACAATGAACCTTCTTACAGAACAGACAATGACTCACAGACTTTGGAAAACCTTGGTTTTTCAAATAAGACAATCTGGGGGGTGGGGGGTTGCACTGTGGGTTTGGGATACAAAATCTGTAAAATTGACTTGTGATGATTTATGTACACCTATAATTGAAATAAAATCCATTAAGAAAAAAAATTAAAAAAATAAAAAATAAAAAAATAAAAAAATAATGTAGAAACAAACAAAAAAAGAAATACACACACACACAATGTCAAGTGGTCCCATGTTTGGCTCTAGGGCAAACTCCTGAATCCTGGATCCCATCCCAGACTGTCCACTCAAGGATATTGTTCTAGCAATTTTCCTCACTTGCTCCTCCTCTTCAATTTTTCCTCTTTATTAAATTCTTTCCTATCAGCATAAAAACTTATTTTTTTCATCTTAAAATACTCTTTTGACCCTACTTAGATTTCCACCTACTGAAATAATCCCTGTTACCCAGGCCAGCTCCTTACCATCCAAGCTTATTGGCAGCATTTGTTCAAGTGATTTCTCTCCTCGTCTTCGCTGGCCCATTGGCTCTTCCTTCATAGGGACAGCCTGTGAAGGCTGGTTTCCTTTGCTGGTTCCACCTCAAGTACCCCTAAACCCTGAAGTGCCCTGAGGCCCAGCCCTTGGACTTCTAGTCTCTATTTATCTTAATTCCCAGGTGATCTCATCTATTTTCATGGCTTTAAATGCCATACGGATGACTCAACAGTAAAAACCTCTTTCTTAAACTCCAGATTCATATATTCAACTTCCTAGTCAGCATCTCCATTTGCAAGTATAAGCAGCTTAAACCTACTATGTCCAAAACTTAGACCTTGGTTTTAAAATTTTGCTCTAATTTAGCTCTACCTATAGTATCCCCCGTCTCTGTTAATGGCAGCTTTATCCTTTTAGGTGGTGGTCAGGCTCAGGCCCCAAACCTTGGAGTTCTTAACTCCCCTCCCCCCACCCTTTTTTAAACATCTTACAGCCAGTCTATCAGCAAACATCATCATCTTTATATATCCAGAATCTGCCACTTCTTATCCTCTCTGTGGCAACCCTCATCCTGTTAGTTTCCATTGTTTTTCCTCTGGATTATTTCAGTAGCTTCTTGTCTGATCTATTTCTGTCCTTGACTCCTTTAATCTGTCTTCCACAAAATGTGGAAAATAATAAGTCAGGTTATGTCATTCCCATGCTCAAATTCCTCCGGAGGCTTCCAGTCTTAGAGAAAAACCTAGGACTTACAGAGGCTTATAAGGGCCTATAAAAGCACGGTCATGCTACCCCCGCCCCCTTGCTCTCTGTCAGCCACTCTGCCCTCCTTGCTGCATCACCGGCAGGGGCAGCACACTGCTCCACGGGGATGTCTGTGCTGCTCTCCCCTCCTCCAGATTCTCTGTAAGTTCGCCCTCACATCCTCCAGGTCTCCTCAAAAAGGTCTTCCCTGACTATTCTATTTAAAATAACATCCAAATCCCCCTTTTCCACCCTAGTGTTGACCTAAAATGAACAGATTGCCAGTTATTTCTCCAGCAAAAATGGGTTTATTTGGGATCGGCAAAGAATTGTAATTTGGAGTCTGCAACCATGGCAAGCCACATGCAAGTCCCTGCACCGTAAGGGAAGAACTCTTTTACTGGAGGGAAAATGGAGCTGGGAGGGCTAAACAGAGAGGCCACGACTTTTGGTTGGCTCATTGGCGGTTTCCTTCTTCCTGTTGGCTCTTCTATTGCTGCAGGATGTGAGAGCTGCCCCTCCTGGTCTCCTGACTCTATTTTAATTGAGGTTTCTATGTATTAATTTGAACTAGGATGCTCTATATTTCTTACCTAGCTTCAGTTTTCTACAGAGCACTTAATCATCATATCTATATCTATATCTATATCTATATCTATATCTATATCTATATCTATATCTATATCTATCTCCTCATTCTGATTTGTTCCACTACAATGTAATTTCCATGAGGACAGGGACTGTGTTCAATGCTATGTCTCCAGCTCTGAAAGTGATTAGCATTTTAAGATGTCAGGCTTCTCCCTAATGGTATAACCTAAAAAGTTCCCTTTATTACACTTTCGATTTCCTTTCCTTTCTTAGTGCTTACCAAAATTCACGCTTCTGTATCATCTGTGTGATTTTTTAATGTCCGTCTTTTTCATTCTAGTCTAAGCTGCACAAGACCAAGAACTAAGTGTGTTTTGTTTTGTATTGTATCCCTAACACCAAGCACAGAACTAGGCCCTGTGTTGACACATACACACCTGTTGAATGGAGGAATACGAAGATTTGATTCAGTAGGTGGAAAGCAATATGTTCTTGTACCTTATCCTCTTGCTTACATTCCCCTGCCTGTTTCTAGCTCCATGAAACATGAAAACAGTCTAATGAAGAGGAGGGGTACTAGGAAAATTTTTGTTTCTTTTTTTTTTGTCTTTTTGCCTTATCTAGGGCCAAACCCATGGCATGTGGAGGTTCCCAGGCTAGGGGTCTAACAGGAGCTGTAGCTGCCGGCCTTCGCCACAGCCACAGCAACGCGGGATCCGAGCCGCGTCTGCGACCTACATCACAGCTCATGGCAATGCTGGATCCTTAACCCACTGAGCAAGGCCAGGGACTGAACCCGTAACCTTGTGGCTACTAGTCGGATTCGTTAACCGCTGAGCCATGGGAACTCCGGAAAATTTTTGTTCTAAGAACTTCCTTTTAGTATTGGGGAAGTGGGGGCTGGAGGTGCTGTGATAACTGGGATTTATAATAGGAAATTTATATTCGGTTTTTGTCCATTTCTGGCACAGAGCTCCTATAACTCTTGGAACTCCCTAAGTGATGACGGCCGTAAGGGTGTCTTTTGTCATGTCAGTGAGGTGATTTTGGATCCTACCAAAGGATAGGGGCTAGTTATAAGGAGACCCAACCATGTGATCAGAGGGTTGGAATTTTCAGTTCCACCCACATCCTCCAGGGAGGGGTAAGAGGCTGGAGGTTGAATCAGTCATCGATGGCCAATGACTTGATCAATCACGACTATATAATGAGGCCTCACTAAAAACCCCAGAGGATGGTGGATCAGAAAGCTTCTGGACTGGTGGAGGTGCTAGGAGAATGGGGCACCTGGAGAGGGCATGGAAGCTCCTCTGGGCCCTTTCCCACATTCCTGTGCCTCTCTTTCATCTGCTTGAATTACATCCTTTTGTAAGAGACCCCTAAGCAGGAAGTAAAATGTTTCTGTAAAACCTGTGAGCTGCTCTAGCAAGTTAATCAGGCCCAAGGAGGGGGTCCTGGAAACCTCCAATCTAAAGAGGGTTGGAGGTGACACTCTGGACTTGGTGTCTGAATTTGAGGAAGCGGGGGCGGTCTTGTCCGGCCAACTCCTAAACTGTGCAATTGGACACTATCTCTGGATAGATAGTGTCAGGACCAAGTTGAATTATAGGACACCTAGCTGGTGTCTGAGAATTGCTTGGTGATGTGGGGAACTCCCCGTCCCCCCCCACCCCCAGGAACTGGGATCAGAACCCTTTTGGGTGCTTTTTACACTACTGTGGGGCTATTTTCCTCTCTATTAATAAAAACATTGGTAAATATCTAAGTGGAAGCATCTTATCTGTAAAATAATTCCAGATCTGACCCATAAATAATAAGAAATATTGCTATGCTTTTTTCCTCTTTTGACCAGGTATACATTCAAACCTGAAAGCAAATTGGTCTATGCTCTGTTTCTCAAGTGGCCCACATCAGGACAGCTGCTTCTTGGTCAGCCCAAGGCTACTCTGAGGGCAACAGAGGTAGGAGGGAATTTTGTCTTCATTCTTCCCTTAAATTGCTGACTAGACTATCCTGATGAAAACATAATTTTTAACTTCAAGGTGAGCCTTATATGTATTCCTCTTGTATCTCAAAAAGAGTAATTTTAAAATGAGCTTTATCAATAGCAATGTTTGGCAAAAACCTTTGAAAGCTTTCTTTCATTTCCCAGAAAACTATACTTAAAACAGCTACATTATTTACATGCCTATCAACTAAAATACTCTTCTTCACAGTCAACATATGTTGTCAGGCTCACTGCATGTATCCAGAATGACTCTTTTCATTTAAACTGGAGTTCAGCTTCTTTCTCTGACATCCCACCCCAGAATACATCTGGATAAAGACAGGATATCATGGCTCTACTATTTTAAGTTCATAAAAATTTTGGAGAAAGTTAAAGGTTAATTTAGCAATTACAACTATCAGCTCTGGCACTGGGTTCATTTGATATATTTTATAATAGCTTATTTTTAAGAAATTTAAAATTTCCTGGGAGGTAAATTGTCCATATTCTTTTCCTTATAGCATCTCTCCAAATTTCATTTCTAACATTTGTGGCTGATCAGCCAGAAAAGGAGACAGAGTTAAAGTCTGATATTTAATTACAACTTAGCGGCCTAGGCATGACATTATCTCTTCATTTTATCTAGGTTCTCTTTGGCCACTTTTAATACTATTATTTAGAAGTTCATGGGTTTTGTCTTTGTATTACTCTACATGATAAGCAAAGTTTTCTGGTTCAGAATAACCACAGAGATGTAGAAAACTCCACATTTTGTATAAGACTAAGGATATAGAACAATTGCAGTAATAACTGAGCACACTTATGTATTGTTGATTAGAGGGGGTTATAGGAACATCTGAGGAGGAAGGATGGCTGGGTAAGGGGGAACCTTTCGCCAAACACTCCGTATGAGAACTGCACAGGCCTTAGTTGTACAGATTCATTCGGGAGTCACTCTCCCTACTCTGACACTACTCAGTCTTCACAGTTCTCCCCATTCCCACACTTTTGAGAAGAATATAGGAGCAAGATAGATATACTCATTGGATCAAGAATTAAAACAGCTTGTGATCCACTCAATAAAAGTAAAAAATGAAGCTTCTATCTATACTGCTTTTTAAGAGATATTAAGCACTACTTCCCAATATACATAACAGGTAAATTTGGAGACATTTGTGTGTATGTTTTTAAATTTCAGGTTAAACTACTGGGACATGGACAGCCACTTAAGTGGACTTCTTTGAAGCCAAATGGCATCATGGTAGAACTGCCTCATCTAACCTTTCATCAGATGCCCTGTGAATGGGGCTGGGCTCTGTCACTAAGTAATGTGACCTAATTTGCAGCAGAGTGCTTCCTGCTGCAGTTCTAAGATTAGAATATATCACGTTTCTATAATTGTAGCACATGGAGAAAGCAAATGTAAAATTGCCCAAGAATTTCCTAAATTACCCACATAACTGTTTTAAGTGCTCTCTGCTATTGACATTTCTTCACACTGAATTTATTTCCATGTGTGATTCTGAGGTGGGGGTTTCTGTTTCTGAGTAGCTAGGAACTGGTGGTAGTAAGGACTGAATGGTGTCTTCTGTCAAATTCACATGTTGATGCCCTAACCCCCAATGTGACTGTATTTGGAGATTTTTAAAGAAGTAACTACAGTTAAATGAGGTCATAAGAGTGGGAACTTAATCCAACATAACTGGTGTCCTTACAAGAAGAGGAGAAGCGGGGATGCAAGCACACCGATGAAAACACGATATAAGGATTCAGTGAGAAGGTGGCCATCTGCAAGCCAAGAAGAAAGGCCTCAAGAGAAACAACGTGTACTGACATCTCGGGCTTTCAGCCTCTAGAACTGTGAGAAAATAAATTGCTGTTGTTTAAGCCACCCAATCTGTGGTATTTACTATGGCAACCCTAGGTCATAGGTATTGTATAGTAACTTTGGCTTTTTATTTCCAGTACTTACAGCAATTGCCTTTTAAAAAGATTTTTTTTTCCCTCTTGGTAATACAACTGATATGTTTATAGGTATTAAAACTATACAGAAATGCTTAAAGGTAAAATTCACTGTTAAGATCACCACTATTAACACGAGTATATATTCTTCCAGGATTTTTTAAGGGGGAGGCAAGGGTGTGGAATTGGAGATATGGGCCCGTTTTTATAGGTGGGCTAATTTGAGTTCCAATTTAAATCAATAAATTTGCTTCTTGTATTTGTCTTTAAGCAAATTGAACTTGAAAACCTAGCTGAAAATTAGGAAGTCTATTTGGATCTTCCCTAAGAATGAAGCAAAATAATGAAGCCGAAATAATACTGGTATTGATGTAAACTTAAAGAAACATTGGTTAAAGAGCTTACTCCTCTCAGTAAAAGATGTTCCACCTGGCTTGATCTTTATTTGGTGCTATAGGCTCCATTTTGTCACATCAATTAAATGCAGAGATCTCATTGTTCCCTAAAAATGCTTCAAGTAGAGAGGGAAGTGAAACGCTATTTATATTTATTTTCTAAAATCATGCTGAAGTTGAAAATGTTTAAAAAATTATTCACGGAGTTTCTGTTGTGGCTCAGTGGGTTAAGAACCCAACTAGGATCCATGAGGATGTGGGTTTGATCCCTGGCCTTGCTCAGTGGTTTCAGGGTCCTGTGTTGTCGCAAGCTGTGGTGTAGGTTGCAGGTGAGGCTTGTATCCCACGTTGCTGTGGCTATGGCGTAGGCCAGCAGCTGAAGCTCTGATTTGACCCCTGGCCTGGGGAACTTCCATATGCTGCAAATGCAGCCCTCAAAATAAAAAATAAAAAGCAAAACAAAAAATATTGCTGAAGTTCCTACAACTATCAAAATTTTGAAACCATGTCAACTTATTTACCTAAGTACTCTAAGAGTGCTAAATCCTAATTAACATTTTATTAGAGATCTAACAAGGACAGATTAGTCCAACAGTCCAACAGTAGACTAAGAAAAAATAACAAAGAGGGGGAGGAACACTCAAACAAATGCAAACAAACAAGATTAAAATAATCTTAACATAACAATGAGGTCACCTGTTTGTTTGAGACTAAAACCTGTCAACCATTTAAATTCCTACCCTGTCCATCTTGACATATATATTCAAATAGGGACTATAAGAGGAAAATGGAACTGTTTAAGCGAATTATAGTTAGATATAGGGTTGAGTTAAAGGGTAGCCGTGAGGGAACTAAATGATAAAATGCAGCTCAGCATTCAGAGATGCCTTGCCAGACACTATATATGAAACAGAATGAGATACTAAATATGTTTAAGGTATATCTTGCTTATATATGAAATGTACTACAAATGGGACTCATAACAAGGATTTTAAAGCATTTTATCAAATTCTTAGACTTACCATTGGTATGAAGGACAGGAATTATAATAAGGATAATTAATAATCAGATCTCTCATTACCTGTTCTAAACCAATGAGTCTTATCCTCCAACCAATTAATCCTTTTCCCAGAGTAACAGACACAAAGTTGACTTACGTTTTAGTAACTTTAGATTCTTCTTTAATGATGAGAAATATTGAAGGCAAACAAAGCTAGATTATTAGACTGAATAATTTAGACATTGAAATCATTTTAAAACATGGATATTACTTTAATAAGACACTATCTCATTTGCTTATGACTGCCATACTGAAGTAGTACAATTATTTTAAAAGGTCAGGCTAATTAAATAAATATGAAATAGGACAACAGAAAACAAAGATATTTTGCTTTCTGTTCATTTCGATTTAAGTAAAACACCTTGTTAGATAAAAACCTTCCTGCCTAACTTGCAAATGAATAATTGTTTCTATCAAAATTTTATACAAGTTTAAAGGAGAAAGTAGAAGCTGTTTTAAGCCACCTCCATTTAACCAACTCACTAGATTAACGGTTGCTCTCCATTTCCTTGGAAAAGAGTACTGATTGACACCTAGGGAGCCACAGGCTTTAAGCTAGTAGGCTTCTGTCTGACATAGGCTACATCTCAATTTCCACTTGCTACCATATGTTTACTGAAGGTTAGTGAAGCCTGTTACTGTAGTGGGTTAAAGAGTGCTACCCAACAATTCACCACCATCCAAAAGCTCAGAATGTGATCTTACTTGGAAATAATGTTTTTGCCAATGTAACTAAGGTAAGTATTGAGATAAGATCATACTGGATGTGGAAGTCACAAAGACAGAAAAGATGACCATATGAAGGCAGAAGCAGAGACTGGAGTCATGCTGTTATAAGACAAGGAAGCCTTGGGCCACCAGAAGCTGGAAGAGTCAAGGATAGATGGAAGAATTCTTCCTTAGAGCCTCAGAAGGAGCACGGCCCTGCTGACACCTTCATTTTGGACTTCATTCTAAGTGCCAGGATGGGGAGAGAATACATATCTGTTGTTTAAAGCCACAGTTAGTGGTAATTTGATATGGCAGCTCTAGGAAACCAAAACAGTTATCACACTGATTATGCCAGCTGAACTTTTTATCAAGTTACATAAGCAGAGGATAAAATGTGAAAAGTTGTAGCTTCTGTGAAAACCAAGTTGAAGACTTCGGAAAGTCTTTGAAAAGACTAGATAAAAGAATGTTGCTTTTCAAATTTTTTAAAATTTAAAGGTATTTGTTAATTCTGGACAAAGCAGTTGTAAAAGACTGGAGGGAAATATAGTAAAAATCTACAAGAATTCTTAACTTCCCAGTTTATAATTTTGTAATGTAATGCATGTGATTTGTATAAGAAAGACAATTAGAGGAGTTCTCATCATGGCGCAGTGGTTAACGAAACCGACTAGGAATCATAAGGTTGCGGTTTCAATCCCTGGCCTTGCTCAGTGGGTTAACGATCTGACATTGCCGTGAGCCGTGTGTAGGCCGCAGATGTGGCTAGGATCCTGCGTTGCCATGGTTGTGGTGTGGGCCGGTAGCCGTAGCTCCGATTAGACCCCTAGCATGGGAATCTCCACATGCCGCGGCGGGTGCAGCCCTAAAAAGCAAAAAAAAAAAGGCAATTAGAGAACCACTATAAGCAAAGCTATACTGAAAAGGTAGAAAAGACCTGGGCCCCACAGTAAATAATTGGTAAGAAAAACACATTTGAAGTCAAAATATCTAAGAATCCACGTGTTATTATTACTTTTTTAATGATACCCTGCTTTAAATACATTTTTGGATTAACCAAACAACTAAGGGTTCCAGATAAAAGGGCACCTACTTACTATATTATCAGAAGACAAATTCGTAATGTCTAAGGCCAATTAGCCCTTTTCTATTTTTGACTGCACTGGCAGTATGTGGAAATTCCCAGGCCAGGGATCAAACCTGCACCACAGCAGTGACCTGAGCTAGCTGCAGTGACAACACTGGATCCTTAACCTGGCAAGCCACAGGGGAAATCCCCAATTAGCTTTAAATACATGTGTTTTTTACCTTGTCATCTCTTCAATTACCACGACTCTACAGGTACAGATGATTCCAGGTGATAATTTTCAGCTGATTAGCTTTCTAGCCTTATGATGTCACACCTGTTCAGTCTCAAAATTTCTTGGATGAAATCCTGGGTGTGTTAATACTGTTGGAAGAGATGCGTGTCCTATTACATACATACTCACTAATTTTCCAAAATGCAGTTTTTCCATCATCCTACTAGAAATAACATCATTATACTCTGTTAAATTTTGAAAAGAAACATTCATCTTCCCCTCCACCTTTACATCTGTTTTTTAGTTTTTGTTTTGTTTTGAAAACATTCTAGGCATAGATTCTCCAGCAGCTGGCTTCAAGCCTAAACTTGGCCTTTAGAAGAGACTTCACAATTCATATTCTACCTTCTACTATTTAGCTATATGTTATATGTTGGAGGATTATAAAAGAACATAAAACAATGCTACTGAAAATATCTTTATACTACTGAAAGTACATCTAATAATGATAAACGATTCATTTATTTCTGCCCTAATAACCCTTATAAATAAGAAACTATATATTTACTAGTGACAATAAATCATTTCTTTTCAGAAGGAAATGCTATTTATTTTTTCTAAACAAATAAGTTTAAAAAAGCATGAATTTCCAGTTAAAACTTGAAAACTAGTGTAATCTTCAAAAACAACAGCAAAAATGGTATGGGACAAATTAATAGCTGTAAGTAGTAACTCAATAAAACCATATTTTACTAAAATATTTTATTATGAGTCACTGTGCTCAAAATCAATACAAAGTAAGTTATTAAAATTATTTACATACAAATGAAAGAAACCATATGTAGAGTAGTTAATAACAGCTGTGAGTAAACATCATCAACATAATTTTTGCCTGTAAATCAATATGCAGTTTCCTAAGGATTGTTAACAACAGTAAAGAAAAAGATTGCCAATCATGGTTGTTAAATTCACTAATTTCCATAAAAAAGTCCTCTTTTTTTTTTTTTGCCTTATCTAGGGCTGCGTCCATGGCATGTGGAGGTTCCCAGGCTAGGGGTCTAACAGGAGCTGTAGCTGCCGGCCTTTGCCACAGGCACAGCAACACGGGATCCAAGCTGCATCTGCAGCCTACACCACAGCTCACGGCAACGCCGGATCCTTAATCCACTGAGCAAGGCCAGGGATCGAACCCGCAACCTCATGGTTCCTAGTCGGATCCATTAAGCACTGAGCCACAACGGGAACTCCCATTAAAAAAGTCCTTAATCAGGTATATTTAAGACAATTTATCCCTTTGAAGACAAACTGGAGGAAAGTCTAATTCACTCCTTATATGCAGTCCCGTGAACTTTACGATTAAAGAGCATATTTTCCAAACTTTATACCTACTTCCCAAACATATTACTTCAGTATTAATGTCAAAGTATAATGAATTTCATATTATATAAAAAAAAGTATCTATATTAGTTTTCAGTCCATTTGGAACTAATATCCATGGTGTAACAAACTTTTAATTCCAATATTTGCACTCTGTACACTCAGGTATACCCACAAAAACCAGTCTGTTGATGACTTTAAAAAAATATATTAAGATGCCAAATAAATCTATTTTATTATGAAATGAAAGCTTTAAGAATATATTTTTATTAGGCATTTCGGTAACAAATCATTACCCTATATATAGTTGATCTATTCGGTGTATGTTTAAAAGTAAATGAATTCCACTGCAGTTTTTCTTGAAGGAAAAAAAATCATTTCTCCAGTTGTTGAGGAGTACTAAAAGCCTCATACACATTGGCAGCAAAATCTTTCACTTGCTCCATCATCAACAGATCCTAGCAAAGATGACAATAAAACATTAAAGTTTATTAAAAGCATAGATAATCTGAATTCATTTCTGCAATCAAGCAACAAATTTAGCTCTAAGCTTTGTGGCATTAAGCCAAAAAGAAAACCATTCAATGAAGAAAATAGTTTTTCTTACAATAAGTTCTTGGAGATATTTATTGTTTAGGTTCTTATATGAGGGATAGTGGCTATGATAAGCATTCAAGCGTGACTTTGAGAAGAAGACCCAGAATAGTTTTCAAGTGGATTTCTGTGTGGGTCAAGTGCTAGATGAGTATCTGTTGAGTAGATGATTACAATACTAAAAATACAAGTCTAAAGGTACTTTTGTTGGAAGCTGACATAATGTGGTTGAGGTATATTACTTTCAAACAGAGAACATATGTAGTTATGTCATATATATACACACATACTTAACCATATGTATATACCTGAGAACAGGGATCCTTAAGGGATTTGTGAATGTAGATAAGGAAAAAAATCACATCTTTAATTTCATTAACCTTTAACTAAAATCTAGTATTGCATTCAGTTATGAATGTAAACAACAAATTGTGATACTATTAGCAGAACCTGCGAGTTTGCCTTCAATAGAAATCAGATATTTAATCATATGATAACTGTGGAAGTTACATAAACTGCCATTGCTTCTTGTTATTTAATTCATGAACAAAGAAATAATACTGGTGCATTGTAAATTTGATTTTAAAAAGTATTTTGAAATTGTGTACAATTGTTTTTCTTTAAAATCTATGTATTGTACAGTATGCATTTATAGACATTATTCTGAGCTGTCCACAGGCTTCCCCTCATTGTGACAGGATCCATGAGAACAGAAGCTGTTATGTGCCTCTGTGATGATCAGAGAGACAGGAAGTGAACCTATCCTGTGTGTTCTCTCTTAAGTGTTGAAAACCCACGTAAGCTTTAAAGGGCAAGTCTTGATATCACAAATTTATGATTAAATTCTCCGAAGACCACGTGGTATTTTAACTCACAGAAATCATAGTTAAGAAAAAATTGGTGGAAGTCTTGTTCATTAATAGTCTAGTATATAAACTTAATCCATATCTAGTCACACTAAAAAAATTTACTAAGCATTAAGATGTTTTCACTGGGTTGAAACTTTTTGTTTTCATTCTCAATTATACATATTTTAATTAACATAGTGCATAAATTACTTAAGTAGCAAAGCTGGGGTTGTATTATATTTGGTGTATTTCCTACCTGTGGAGATGAACAGCTTATTGATAAAGCCAAAGACTTTTATGAAAATGGAGAACAGTGAAGTTAAGGTTTAAATGCAAGAAGCTACAAACTTTTTTCTCATACTAATAGACATGTTTAAAAAACAAAAAAACAAAAAAGGAGTTCCTGTCATGGCTCAGTGGAAACAAATCTGACACATCCATGAGGATGTGGGTTCGATTCTGGGCCTTGCTTAGTAGATTGTGAATCTGTTGTTGCCATGAGCTGTGGTGTAGGTTGCAGATGCGGCTTGGATCCAGCATTGCTGCGGCTGTGGTGTAGGCTGGCATCTGTAGCTTCAATTTGGCCCCCAGCCTGGGAACTTCCATATGCTGCAGATGTAGCCCTAAAAAGCAAAAAAAAAAAAAAAAAAAAAAAAAAAAAAAAAAAAAAAGACAAAAACAATTCGAGCTTAAATTACACTTAAAATTAGGTGAAATGAGAAATCAGCCTTATTTCACTCTTCCTTCTGCAGTATGAATGGCTAACTCATGGATGAGAAGAAGTAAGAGAAAAGTGAGGGAAAGCAGCATGTGAAGGACAAGCTGATGACACTACATAGAGCGAGGAAGGAATACAATCGGGGATCCCCGGGGCTCTTCATGTTCTCAAACAGGAAACCACAGATAAATTAATCTGAGACAGACGATAATAAAAAGATTCATCTAGGGTCTCTTCTCAGCATACATTACAGCAGTAATTTGGAATTGAGGTGCACTGTAATTTACTACTTGTAATACAGTTTCCAAGTTTGCACATGACTCAGGGAAAAAAAAAAACATGGATACAAAGTTGTCCTTTTAGCTAAATCAGTCTTATTCAATGTATTCTAAAATGCTTTCCTAAGAAAGGAGATGGAGTTATAGGTAGCCCACTGAAAAATTTAAATAACCTACTGTTTATGCAGCTTTTAGTGAACAGCTTATTGATGTATTATTAACAGTTATTCTGATGAACTATTAAAATGCTTTACTTTCCCACAAATATTTTTCCAGTTTTCCTCACAATCTGAGGAACTGTTTAACTGATTTGCCTCAAGGCTCAACCCCTTCTTAGCACAGCTTACTGCAAAACTTTAACACCGTACATTCACCTGACAACTAGAATGTAACTGGACTAAAATGCAGTCTGTCTAACAGGTGTTGCACTGCAACACGGAGAAAGGTATTCCCCACCTCATGAATTTGCCACCACACATCATCGCTCTCATGGGGCGTTCCACCACCCTCTACATGTGGTTTCTTTGAACAAGTATCACAGGAGAGAAATGTAATTTTATGTTAGACAAATAGGACCACGACCAAGAGTACAATGCTTTTAAAAATACCCCCAAGCTTTCTTCTTACCTGAACAAAATGACTAGGTGTTTCACTGCAAACTGAATGGATCTGTCCATTTATTATTGGAATTATCTTAGCTAAAGGCAGGCTGACACTGGAAAGACTGAAAAATCATCACAATAATAATTATTTTGTGAAATTGTGTTATAGGAAGTTAACAAACTATGAAAGTAATAAGTGGTCATTGAAAGTACTTACAGAATTGTATTAATAAGAAAACAAAAACCATACATAATTCTACCATCTAGAAACAACTATAACTGATATCATGGTTAATTTCTTCCAGTAATTTTTATACATATCTATACTTTTTGTGTGTTTTTTAACACACAGCTATAACCCTCCATGCAACACTGTTTTGCATTTTCATTCGTATTATAATCATTGTCCATCTCAATAAAAGTTCTTTCAGGAGTTCCCGTCGTGGCTCAGTGGTTAACAAATCCGACTAGGAACCATGAGGTTGTGGGTTTGATCCCTGGCCTTGCTCAGTGGGTTAAAGATCTGGCGTTGCCGTGAACTGTGGTGTAGGTTGCAGATGCGGCTCGGATCCCGCGTTGCTGTGGCTGTGATGAAGGCCGGCAGTTACAGCTCCTGTTAGACCCCTAGCCTGGGAACTTCCACATGCTGCGGGTGCGGCCCCAGATAAGGCAAAAGACCAAAAAAAAAAATTCTTTCAAAGTTTTTGTCTTTTTTAATAACTACATAGTAATCCATCTTCTAGCTGTGTGACAAGTTATATTAGCAGCTTCCTAGAGTTGGGCATTTAAGTTTTTGACTGATTTTCCTTCATATAAATAACTCTTTGTATTTACATGGTAAACTGCTGGGTCGAAGGGCATGAGTGCTTTTAAGTGTTAAACATACATTGCCAAATGCCCTCTGCTTTTCCAGCAGGCTCTGACGATATCAGCTCTACAAGGCCTTCTTTCTACACCAAGTGTTATCTTTTTCTTTAATCTTCCTATGTCTGATAGCTGAAAATAGTATCTCACAATTTGGGGCCATATTTCCCAATTACTGGCAATGCTGAATGTTTTTTCCTCTACTTCAGTAAACTGTACCGTTATCTATCCAGCTGAATAAGCACGAAACCTGGGCTCTGTCCCTGCCACTTCCTTCTGACTACATCCAACCTCTCCACAATCTTTTATTTCTCCTTTACTATCAATTTCTCAGGTTCAAAAATAACAAAGCAACTGTCTTCTAATCCTCAGTGGGTTTTGTTGCTACTCTGACCACACTTTTACATGAATTTGGGGAAGCTAACTTTATAATTTTTAGTTGATTCTCCTGGATTTCTAAGTATAAAATCATGTCACTATCATATAACAATAACTTTTTCTCTCCCTTTTCAAAACTAATGTCATTTTCTGAAGATAAGAATTTAATTTAGGGGAGTTACTGTTGTGGCGCAATGGAAATTAATCCAACTAGTATCCATGAGGATATGGGTTCGATCCCAGGCCTCACTTAGTGAGTCAGGGATCCAGTATTGCCGTTGAGCTGTGGTGTAGGCCAGCAGCTGTTACTCCAATTCGACCTTTAGCCTGGGAACTTCCATATGCTGTGGGTGTCGCCCTAAAAAGATAAAAAAATAAAAAAAATTTAACTTAGAAAATCAAGAATCAACTAAAAGTGTCTCTTTGCAAAATAAATACATTAAAAATCAATGTCATTCCTGAATTTCGTTCTCAAAATTGTCTTCTTCTCGTCTTGCCACACTGGTTAGAATAATAAAATGGCGTGGGATAAATGCATCAACAGTGACTGCCTTTATATTGTTTTTGAAATTAATGGAAATAATTCTAGTGTGGTGTCATTAAGTATGATATTTGATTTTGATTTCAAATACTTTATTCTATAAAAAAGGATTTTTTATTTCTTTTTTCTTTTTGGTCTTTCTAGGGCAGCACCCCTGGCACATGAAGGTTCCCAGGCTAGGGGTTGAATCAGAGCTGCAGCCGCTGGCCTACACCAGCCTACAGAAACGGCCAGATCCGAGCCACGTCTGTGACCTGCACCACAGCGCTCACAGCGACGCCGGATCTTTGACCCAGTGGGCGAGGCAAGGGATCGAATCTGCGTCTTCATGGATGCTAGTGAGATTTGTTTCCACTGAGCCACGACGGGAACTCCAAGGATTTTTTATTTCCAGAAGAGGTTTTATAAATTAATAAATTAATAAATTAGGTTTTATTGAATGCCTTTTCAGTAATACTGAGGATGATGTTTTTTTTCCGTATTAACTTATTAATGTTCTGGATTAGTGTAATAGCTTTCTTAATGTTTAAACCTCCTTTCATTCTTAAAAATAAACCCTAGTCAGTCACAGTGTTGGAGAATAACAAGAAATTCCAGGCTCTAAAGTAAAGACAGAAGTGAGTAAACATCTGGTTCTACTACTTTGCTAGCTGTATGACCTAAAATTACTTTTCTCTTAGTTTCCTCACCTGTAGAAAGAGGAAAATACTTATATTTGATTCCTATGGCTATTTTAAGACTTCAATAAGACCATGTTTTGAAAAATATCTATCATCATACTTGTACACAGAGAGAGAAAAAGGAAGTTCTGGTCACTATTATTGCTGCTATATATTTTTGGATTTCATTTGTTTATATTTTAGGATTTTTATATCTATATTCATACTTTAAGTCTCCACAGTTTTTCTTTTGGGTCCCATGTTTATCCATTATATTTTCTATTGGGTTATTTCTTGTGACGGAAAACTTTTTGATTTTTAAATATTACACATATATTAATATGTACATGTATGTTGTATATAGTCTATACATAAATATATACATATAATATACAAAAAACATATATATGTAAATTTTAATCTTTTATTACTTTGCATAATTTTTCAGTTGATTCTCTTGAGAGTTCAGGACTATTAACTGTAGTACACGTAATCAACATTTTGTTTCTTTGCTAATATTAAAAATCTTATTGCAGTGGCTAGAACTTTCACATCATGTTAAACAACAAGAATCACAGTTGGCATAATGGCAATGTTTCTAGTAGTGAATCATGGAGTATGAAGTTGGTTATTGATATTAAGGAGAAAAACTTAGTAAACTCCTACTCAGCACCTTTGTTTGTATAATGAAAAATGCTAGTGCATAAGATAGTCTTTGGCTTTGAGAGGATGCTTAAAATGTAACCAAAGAATAAGACTTCAGTTCAAGGTGGCACATGTAGGCTGTGCATGATAGCATAGACAATAAGCACTACAGGAGTTCAGAAAAGACTATCAATGGCCCTGATTGGAACATAATTTTTATAATTCTTTAGTGTACAAGATCAAGTATTTGTTTATATTTAGAACAACTATTACTTATCACTACCCAGGAAATAACTAATACTTTTGCTAGGTGAAATTTTATTTTATTTTTCCTTTTTATGGACGCACCTGAGGCATATGGAAGTTCCGGGGTTAGGGGTTGAATTGGAGCTGCAGCTGCCAGCATACACCACAGCCACAGCAATGCAAGATCTGAGCTGCATCTGTGACCTACACCACAGCGTGTGGCAATGTTGGATCCTTAACCCACTGAGCAAGCCCAGGGATCAAACCTGAATCCTCATGAAGATTATGTCGGGTTCTTAACCTGCTCAACCACAATGTGAACTCTGTCCGATTCTGAAATTTTATTGATTGGAGTACTTTGATTTAGGGAGTATATAGGGAATGAAACAATTTTTTTTGGTATAATTTAAAGAATTGCTAAAAACGATTTCAGAATGATATTTACATTGCTTCAGAAAATAAACTTTATGACCTTAACATTCCAAATTGTCAAGTGTTAACTGCAAATTATTCCTTTTTGTACAATAAAGAAAGGTCCCAGAGAAGTGGGCAAATAATCTCTTGCCCTGTGTATCTGAGAATTGGCTATTGCACATACATGTTGCTTATCAGTTACTGTTTCCCCTATTTTTAATAGATGAGTTTATAGTCAGTTAACATTGATTTAACACCTACTATTTTCTGAATTTAATACAAAGAACTGCAAAAGAGTATAAATTCTAATAGGAGATTCAAGGTGCTCATGCTGAAATGAGAGGAATATATTAAAACCATAAACCTTTCGGCAGTACAAATCCATGACTTGTAATAGTTATGATTAAAATCACTAACAACAGCACTAATTAAAGATTCCTAATTCTACAATAAGGGCTATAGAACTAGGAGATAATTCATCAAATGGAAATCTAGGGCAAGAATGCTTGGCTGAAGTATGTAGGCCAATTATGGCTTTCAATACTGGAATGATATGACAGAAAACATTAAAACTTAAATAACATTTTCAGTTTTGTAGTCTAAAGGTTTAAAAAAGCCCCAAAAGGAGTTCCTGTTGTGGCTCAGTGGTTAAAGAATCTGATTAGCAACCATGAGGATGCAGGTTCAATCCTTGGCCTTGCTCAGTGGTTAAGGATCTGGCATTGCCGTAAGCTGTGGTGAAGGTCGCAGACACAGCTCAGATCTGGTGTGGCTGTGGCAGTGGCGATGGCCATCAGCTACAGCTTCAATTAGACTGCTAGCCCAGGAACCTCCATATGCCGTGGGTGCGGCCGTAAAAAGCAAAAAAAATAATAAATAAATAAATAAATAATCCCCAATAACTGAAATTCAGCCTACAGAAAAGAAGTTTCACAACTTCAGCACTTTTACATAGTGGCAAATTTTTGGAAGAAATGAAAGTTTTAATAATTGATTACTGAAAGAGCTCTTCCTAATGAAGGAGTCATTGGTTTAAATGAGTTTAATTTCTCAAAAAAATAAACACTGAAATTTATCCTTTAAGATTTTTTTGTTACCTGGAACAGAAAACAAACACTTCTAACAGCACTATTTCATTAGAACAGTCATCAGACTGATAACTTTCTTAAATGTCATCTTACCTATTCACAGAGTTATCATGTTGGAGGTCCTGCTCAGTAGGTCTGAAGAACTCAGCCATATTGTCTAGCAGCCTACTAAATCCTCGGTTTAAACAGGTATTCAAAACTGTACTAAAATCTGGACTACACAAAATAAGAAGATAAATTACTTTTTAGATTTTCAATGGAAAAAGACATAAATTCAATAACCACCTAGTTACCTCTGACAGCCACCAACATTTCTAGTCACAATTTAACTTTTCTTACAGTCTAAAATACTATAAAAATATATTAAGGAGCCAATCTTAAAAGTTAAGTATAATAAGTAAGCTTATTATTTAACACAACACAATGAGAATATTCATTCATTTGGCTAGGTTTTCCTATATTAGGCAGTACTTTGTAAGTACATTTTTATAAATATCAGTAATGGTATTACCTCTCTCTCTCTCTTTTTTTTTTTTGTCTTTTAGGGCCATGCCCGTGGCATATGGAGGTTCCCAGGCTAGGGGGCTGAATCGGAACTCTAGCCACCGACCTATGCCATAGCAACAGCATCACCAGATCCGAGCTGTGTCTGCAACCTACACCACAGCTCAAGGCAATGCCAGATCCTTAACCTACTGAGGGAGGCCAGGGATCACATATTTCTTCTCTTGAGGAAACTCTTGAACAGAAATCCTCCTATGGTAATGGATTATTGGTTTGCTTTGTATACTCTATTAGATATCCCAGTGAGATAGAATATTTTATTAACATCCACAGATGAGGAACCAGATACTTGAGCAATGAAGAAATTTGTCCAAAGGTATGTAATTAATAAATGTGGGAGCTAGAATTTGAACCTAGGCCTTTTTGACCTTAAAGCTCAAACTTTTTGTTATATCAGGTTAGTAGCTCACAAAAATCTTTGAAATAAAGAATACAAATTATTTTGCCTAGTTGAACAGATTAATTCTATCTTTGACATGTAGAAGTCTCAGTTCAACTCATGGGAGTGGAGGACTTGGGCTAAAAATTTGAGAATTATTAACATACAGACAGTAAGTAACAGGGAGTATATAAAATTGCTTGGCACATTTGAGGATGAAATAATGGGATATGCTAATGTTTAAAGGAAAGACAGGCATAGAGCAACCTAAGAAATGATATGAGAACTGGCAAAAAAATTAGAAGACTGTCATGGAAGCCCTAAGAGAAAAGAATTTCAAGAAAGCCTTTATCAACAGTGTTAATTATCAGAGAAAAGTCATGGAAGATGAACACTAAAGGTTAACTGGATGTGGCAGCAGATCACTGATGACCTTTTTTTTCAAGCTCTAGGGAGTGATCTGGTGGAAAACTGAGTAAGAAAAAAATAGAGATTACTACTGTAGAAAGTCAAAGGACTAGAACTTAATCAATTCAGGGAGTAGAGTAGTTAACCTAAAAAACTGCTGATTTTCTTTAAGTACATGGAAAAATAGTATAAGCAGGAGATATAATTTTTCTAGAAAACAGAACTAGAGAAAATGGTCTTAAATTATCTTTAAAAAAAAAAAAAGAAAAGGAGTTCCCGTTGTGGCGCAGTGGTTAATGAATCTGACTGGGAACCATAAGGTTGTGCGTTTGATCCCTGGCCTTGCTCAGTGGGTTAATGATCCAGCGTTGCCATGAGCTTTGGTGTAGGTCGCAGATGCAGCTCGGATCTGGCGTTGCTGTGGCTGTGGTGTAGGCCAGCAGTTGTAGCTCCAATTTGACCCCTAGCCTGGGAACCTCCACATGCCATGGGTGCAGCCCTAAAAAAGCAAAAAAAGAAAAGAAACTTTGATATTTTAATCATTTAACATTCTGGCTCTCTTCCGGGTAATTTAAAATAGTAATACTCAGTTTAGGAAGGATGTGAAATTTTTATCATTTAAAGATTTAGGAACGTTATAGTCTATAACCCTGAAAGGGTAAGGGAAAGAAGTTCTCAAAACTGACTACGTGTGTGTGTGTGGGGTGGGGGAGGATATAGTAATGGGTGTACACCTGAGGACCAGCTGGAGCTCTTTAACTCTGGTGGCAAGAGCATCTCTTCCCAACTCCCCGTGTCAGCACCAAGTGACATCAAGTTGGTAGCACTGTTGCGGCCACAATTTGTTTCTGGTTTTTTTCCTTTACAGGGCTGGTTGTTACCAGTATACATGGGACATAAGAGAATTGCCCTTGAAAGCTTTCATCAAAATATAAATGCTAACTATCTTCCAGTTTTTTATCTAGTATATCAGAATCTCCAGGCTAGGAAAACAGGTGGGGGCAAGGTACTGGTATCTTAAAAAAAATATCTCTGCTTCCCTCTCTACCTTAAGAGAACCACTAGTTTAGGTAGGAAATCCTAATTAAAGGCAGGTGGTTAGATTTAAAATTTAATTTTAACAAAAATATTATGTTGAATATGTTGTTCAAGAAAAACTAAAAAGTGGTCCTAAGTACATTCAAAACAGAAACACATGTTTTCTCTTACATGTAGTATACATACCTTTCCAACATGTCTCTAGTTTCATTGAGTAGTTTAATAGTGGTAACATCTCTAGGAGAAAGCCCACAGGCCTGTGAAATTAAAATACCACACTTCAGGGTTTCAAATTTAGCACAGGGCTATGATGAAACAAATCATATTAATAAACTCAAGAGTTAGGGAAATCTAAGTCTGTGTTCTGCCAACAATCAAAAAATGTTAAACTCAAAAAAATATGAAGGTTCCAGTGTACAGGTAAGTAGAATATAAAACATGAGTCACAGTAAGATCTTGGTAAGATCTTTATCTGACCACTCTTGGACACATTTCTAGAATATACTTAAAAAGAATAGTCTTTGAGGTTTCAAGGCTATTTCTTTCTCTCTTTCTTTCTCTCTCTCTCTCTCTCTTTCTTTCTTTTTTTTTTGTCTTTTTAGGGCCGCACCTACAGCATATGGAGGTTCCCAGGCTAGGGGTCCAATCGGAGCTATAGCTGCTGGCCTACGCCAGAGCCACAGCAATGCCAGATCTGAGCTGTGTCTGCAACCTACAACACAGCCCACGGCAATGCTGGAACCTTAGCCTACTGAGCGATGCCAGGGATCGAACCCGCAACTTCGCAGTTCCTAGTCAGATTTGGTTCCGCTGTGCCAAACTCCAATAGGCTTGGAGTTTTTTTCCTCTTATTAAGATGTTCTATCAGGATATGTATGTCTTTTTTCATTAAGCTTAGTCTAAGGTTCTGTGTGTACTTTCAATTCAAAGTTGCAAGTTCTAATTCAGTTCAGATAATATTTGGTCCATCATCTCTCTCTTCACCTGTTCTCTTGAATCATTTACGTTTCAAATTCCACCGCTGAATTTTAAAATCTGGAAACTGTTTTATCATTCCAGAAAGCTTTTTAAATACTACTATTCTATCCCCTTAAGAGTCTAATTTGTAAGTAAGTTTTCTCCTGTTTCTTTCATGTCCCATCTGTTCTGCTCATTCATTTAGTCTCCATCCTACAGGTCCCAGAGTTCCCTTAAATGGGTTGTAACTTTTTTTTTTTTGCCTAATCATGAATGTAGGGTCTCTCAGAACCCACACAGATTTATCTTTGAGGTTTCTAGGGGAGGGAAAATTGACAGGTAATGAAAAAAAACACGGCAGTCTTTCTTTGTTCTAACAGGGCCTGTACACTGAGGAACGGCAGGGTCTCTTTGGTCTAAGACTTCTCCGGTTGTTAAGTGAGAAACAGTCTTCTCTCAACTGCAAAGACTGGATGTAATACTTACATATAAAGAAAACTATTTTAAAATGAGGTCTATAACCTGTAATCTTTGGCATCTTATTACTCTTAATCGACAAATAACTTAAATCACAACTTCCCAGGACATACCAGTTTGGAGCAACACCATGGTTGGTAACTGTTAGACTAGGCCTTGTTTGTTTCTCAACTGGACGACTACAACCTGTTTCATTACATTTCGATACTGCCATCACTGTGTTTATATTAAAAAGCAAATGTGATTGTGGTTCTGGGCTGATTAAAATTTACCTTTCTTTGTCTATACATGGAGGTTCAGACTCTTCTATCTTGCACACAAAGCTCTTTACAACCTTGCTCCAACCACCAGCTCTAGCTTCTGCAATCTGATCTTATACAAATATGCTCTAGCCACATGCAATGAATGTCTCCTGAGTTCCCCAGGTGTAATGAACATGTCTTATTCACTTTGTATTCCAATTCATACATCATAGTGTCTATCACATAACTAACACTCAAAATTTTGCTGAATATCTAAAATTGTTTCTACTAGAAATCAGTCACATTTATACTTTGAGTTCCAAATCAACGAAGTTTTATTTAAATTACTAAAATAAAAGACTTTCTTTTTAGGGCCACACCTTTGGCATATGGAAGTTCCCAGGCTAGGGACAGAATCTGAGCTGCAATTGCCGGCCTATGCCACAGCTTGCAGCAATGCTGGTTCCTTTAATGTACCGACTGAAGCCAGGGATTGAACCTACAACCTCATAGATACTAGTCGGATTCTTAAGCCGTTGAACCACAACAGGAACTCCTGAGATACGTGTCTTTCAATCACCTTTCAAGAGACTCAGAAATCTAAATTTTAAGAGACAGTGAAAAAAAAAAATTAAAACAGAGAGTAACTGGTTTGGTTAAATGGTTATGAAGTAAGCACCTGAACTGCTAATGGAGTTTCTTCATCTGGCATCATATAATGGCACAATAAAGATTTGGATCCATCTTTATTAATCCAAGAAGAAGACTTATGCTGCTCAACGAGATCTCTGATTTCTTTTAGTTTTTGCTCCAAGTCCAAAAGAGACAAAGAATGTTTAAGAGAAACACTAGAAACAGAGAAAAGGGAACTGGGATAAATTGAAACTATACAATTCATCTTACATACACTCTTTTCCTGACAGGCTACTACCTGAGATCCTGTTTCATCCAGTCAAACCTGAAATAGCAGATGTGAAATCGCTGGAGTAGATTAAGAAATCAGCGACTAGTTAAGGGCCAAGAAAAATTAATAGAGCCAAGAAAAATTTTGTTGCAGATTTCACGAGAAAATTCCCACTGTAACTGAAGATATTACTAGTATGAAAGGTAGATAACAGCCTCAGAGGCAGATGTTAAAGCAGGTCTTTTATCTCATGACCCACATATTTCTGGTTTATTTATAAACCAATCAATAAACAATGAAACATTAAAACTTTTCCCTTAGTATCAAAAGGTTGATACTGATTAAGAAAATGGATTCTACAATTAAATACCCCAGGCCTGCATCTGTATTAGGTTAAAAGAGTTTCACAGACCAACATGAGTCAAATCACTAGCTTCATTAGGACAATTCTAATTTTTCTTTCATTCATGAGAATCAGGAAGTTAGAAAAGCCAAAGCAAAATGTCTTACCTTCCTAAAATCTTCTGTACAGACTGTTTAATGACAGTGATCAATTCTGTCAGGCCTATTAAAGCAAAAATAAACATAAAAGCCTTGTTCATTTTTTCCAATTCCTCAGTAATACAAATGGATGAATCAGAATTAGTTTACAGGTCACGAATAAGAATCTTACCATCTCCAAGGAGGTGTTGAATACTTGACAAATACTGCTGTTGGACATCTGGGGGAGCAAGAACTGTCTGCACAAAACAGAAATAAGGTTAAAACACCCAATATTATTTATCAGTAAATAAGTAATATTTTTATTATAACTTGAGCTGAGATTCTTTAGGCTCTGGAATGATAGGAAAAATACTATTCTTTAATATAACAAGAAGTCAAGCTTCAATATATAAAGAATAATAATGCTAAAAGCTTATAATTACATGAAAATAAAGATTTTTATTTATAGAAATTATTACGTAAATAATACTTGCTAAATTTTGAACCTCTTGAAAAAAGGGACAATATCTAAGTCTACTAAACTTACGGTGCCATTTTTGCCAACTGCTGCATTATCCAGGTAAATATATCCACCGATTATGTTTAACTGAACTCGCAAGAGGACAACCAGCATGCAAGTACTGTATACAGCTACAATACTTCTTGTGAAACCTTTGTAGAGAAAAGAAAACCATTTGGTACTATTACTAAGACATAAATGTTTTGTAAAGTCACAAACCAAACCTACAGCTATTTTTTTCATAAGATGACTTTAAAAATACATTTGTACAGGGAGTTCCCATTGTGACTCAGCAGTAACTAACCCAATTAGTATACATGAGAATGCGGGTTTGATCCCTGGCCTGGCTTAGTGGATTAAGGATCCAGCGTTGCTGTGAGCTGTGGTGTAGGTTGCAGAAACGGCTTGGATCTCACATTGCTGTGGCTGTGGTGTAGGCTGGAAGCTGAAGCTCTGATTGGATGCCTAGCCTGGGAACTTCCACATGCTATGGGTGTGGCCCTGAAAAGATAAAAACAAAAGCAAACAACCAAAAAAATAGCATTTGTACAAAAATACAAATAAAGAAAAAATACATCTGTAACTGTTTCAAGTATAAAAATATATTAATTCAAAATATTTCATAGTTTAATTACAAAATGTTTACTATAAGTTAGGTATGACCCCTTAATTAAAACAATAACCAATAAAAACAATAACCAATGTATTCATTAAAGGGTTATATATTATTAGCTTAGAAAAGAAAAAAGAAAGGCCTGGGAAGCACTAAGAGATGCAGCCTCAGAACTCTGAGCTGTCCAGGGAGCTAGTTCTCAGGAAGAGAAGAGGGATGAGCATGGAAGAACTCTAGTCATCAACGGTGGGTAAAAGAGAATAAGCCTATTAAAGGGCTGCTGGGAGGTACAGAAAGACAGGGAAACACCCAGAGACCAGGCTTCCCAGCAGCGTATGACAGAGTGTTCAAAACAGAGGAACGAGAAAGGTGTTGACTCTGTCCGCGAGGTCTACTGGGAGGAAAATGTCCAATGCATTTAGCAACAGGAAAGTAACTGCTGATGCTTGTGATATCTGTTTGGATGGAGATACAGCGGAAACCAAGCTCTAGTGTATCAAAGAATTAGTAGGATTGAAGACGGAAAGAAAGGGAATGTAGAACTCCTTTGTATTGTAAAAGGATGTGAGAAAGTACAATAGTTGAGACGAAATACAGTGTACTACAAAGGTTACCTCCCTTTCAAATAGGCAAAGCTTATGCATGACTCAGTTTATAAGGATAAGTTGAAGAAAACACAGGAATAACTGAGTATGAAGTTCTGAGACATGGAGATAGATATATATCTATCTATTCTAAGGGGAGCTTTTTATTTCAAAATTTTTATCACTAATCAAAGTATGCAAATAATATCAAAGTACAGTTACTATCTGGGTTAGAGTAAAAATTTCCTTAAAAGCATAATATTATAGATATCAGTACCTAATAAGACTCATACATAGTCTAGGACAAGTTTAATATTATCATAACAATATCACCACCAACACTTACTAAGTGGTTTCTATGACCAGACATCGATCTACTTGCTTTATGAGAATTATTTAATCCTGACAACTCTATGAGATAGGTAAGAAAGAGTTACCCTCATAACAGAGTACAAAAATTTCCCATAAAATATATTTTAAGGCTGTGCTGTCACATAGAATATGCAGGCTTACTTATTATCTTCAGATCCTCCCATATTTCCAGCTTGTTTGAAGGCCTGAAGAAAAATATCAGAAACAATGAAAATAATTTAGGTTATCTAATAGAAAACTTTGAACTTTACAGGTCTATACTTAATTATTTTTTTACCATAGGAAAACTAAAGAAAACAAAGCCCATAAGTGTATTAAAAATGACTGTAATTTCAGTAACTGATAACCATTTTCACCAGTATACTGGTGTACATCCTTCCAGTCTTTTTCCTCCTTCTGAGCATATGCATATGTGCTATAAAATCATACAGGAAAAGCAGAATAATATTTATTTCTTTATCTTATTTACTATTTTATAAATAATGAAGTTGGTCCTATAAACCTTCAAAGGTAAGTAATGAAGTTATGTTTTGCTTAAAAGCATCATTACAAATACATGCATTTAAATATATGTTTGAAGTGTTTCAACCCACTATAGTTATTGTTACTGATATTCAAACTGCCCATTTTTGACCACTGTGGGACTATTCAGGTTAGTTCCTAAATCCTTTTGACAGGACCCATTTAGTCTTCGACAGCCTCCTTGCTTTCTGACATAGAAAGCTCTTCTGGATTCATCTTGTTCAATTCTTGCTACAAACCTAAAATCATCAACTTCTCCAAAAGTCCTGCTTCCCAGTAGCAAACTTTGGTTAAGGATATTCACTGCTACTGGGTAAGCATTATTTCTAAGCCTGTTCAGTAGACTGAGTTAGTAAGCTAGTGCATATTTATATGTATACATATTCAAATAGATAAAATACAGCATGAATGCATACTGATACTTCTAATTCAAAATTAGAGTCCTAGGGTTTTGAACTTAATCACACTGACCTTATATCTGTATTTCTTTTTGCCCATATAAGAAATCAGTGAAAACAATATAATTACAAATTTTCTTCATCCCTCACTGTATGTACAACAGTCTCAGAACAGCAACAGCAATACTGAAGAGAGCTTGCGGTTTTGTTTTTTTCAATTCTGTATGCTCTAAGAGTATATATTCCACTAAGAAAATACAAATTTCTGTTTGAAAGTCAGTTGGCATAGTTTCTGTTTTTGTGATTATATCACCCACTAGATACACATTTAGGTTAATTTGACTTATTTTACTATCACTTTACAGACATTGCTTCCCTCCCCCCTTTTTATGGCCACACCTGTGATATATGGAAATTCCTGGGCCAGGGGTCATATTGGAACTACAGCTGTGGGCCTATGCCACAGCCACAGCAGCACCAGATCGGCATCTGTGACCTATGCAAGGCAACACTGAATCCTCAACGCACTAAGCAAGGCCAGGGATCAAACTCACATCGTCACAGAGACATCGGGTTCTTAACCCTCTGAACCACAATGGGAACCCTGAATATTTTAATTTTGATTGTTACCTTTTTTTTTTAAACGATTTTTATTTTTTCCATCATAGCTGGTTTACATCTGGAATCTAAGATACAGTTGTTACCTTCTTGATTCTATCTCTCTAGCACTAGACGTTTAGAAGAGTCTCTCCTAAATTGTTGGTCTGAGGCACAGTTCCCTCCACTGCTGTGGGCGGAGCACTGAAGATTGGAGGCAGCACCTCCAGCACTGATACAGGACCTCTGTGGGGTCACGGCCATGGAGGCCATGATAGCAGTTAGCGGTGGTGGTGAGGAGTTGAGGCATATGATGAGGGGACTGGCTTCCTGAGTCACACATCCTCTGGCTACTTAGACATGGCTTCAAGTATTAAGATGCTCCAGTCTGAAAGACTGAATCCAACTGACTGATACTGATGGAGTGTGTCTAGGAGACCAGCTGAGAGGCCTTTTTAGTATATGAGTTAATGCTGCAAGTTGTGGGATACACAAACTTTTTAGAACCACAGCTTTGTTTAGAGAAATTAGTGGGAAATGACTGCATCTAAGTTGCTAGAGTAGCCAATGCTTACTGGTCTGTGACCTGGAATCTGCTGAGAATGGGTGGTATATAATGCTTTGGCAGCCTTTTTTTTTTTTTTTTTTTTTTTACCATAACTAACCATAATTCTTAAACTACGACGACTTATTTCATCTACTTCTTCCTTTGGAGGAGGAGTTCTTAAAGGGGGAGGTATCTTCTCGTAGTTATCTTCAATCTCCCAAAACACAGGAAACATACCGCCTTAGAGGAGACAGAGTCATCAAGAAGAAAATTGCCTCTTACGTTTATTGTGTCTGTTAATGTGTTGCTTTTATAAAAGTTTATTCATTTATTTCATTTGTCTTGCCTTTCCAATAAGACCAAAACTTAAGGCAATTAAAAATCTATTTTTCTATCCCCTCGTGTGCATAGGGGTGGCAGTTAAGTATTTACTTGACTGAGAGCAATCTGCTTATATGTTCTTTCTTCTTCTTCTTCTTTTTTGTCTTTTGCCATTTTTAGGGCTCCACCTGTGGCATATGGAGATTCCCAGGCTAGGGGTGTAATCGGAGCTACAGCTGCTGGCCTATGCCAGAGCCACAGCAACACGGGATCCGAGCCATG
Source organism: Catagonus wagneri (assembly GCA_004024745.2). Classification (NCBI taxonomy): domain Eukaryota; kingdom Metazoa; phylum Chordata; class Mammalia; order Artiodactyla; family Tayassuidae; genus Catagonus; species Catagonus wagneri. The sequence goes on from PVHT020000077.1 coordinate 14,568,593, forward strand.
TCTGCAACCTATACCACAGCTCATGACAACGCCAGACCCTTAACCCACTGAGCGAGGCCAGGGATCGAACCTGCAATCTCATGGTTCCTGGTCGGATTCGTTTCCACCGAGCCACGACAGGAACTCCTATTTTTCTTCTTTATAAATTATATAAACTAATTCATAAACCAAACCTCATACCTGTTAGTAATAGCAAAAGTGTGCCAACTTCAAAGAATCATGAAATTAGGAAAAAAAAAAACTTACCACTAGCATTATATTTTTAATCAGATTAAAAAGTCTGATCAGTTGGTTGAATGAGGGAACATCTGGGTTATACCTTTTTTAAGTAGTTTTCTTTAGGAACTGTCTGCATGCTGTTTAGAGTTGTAACTCTGTGTGGACTGTGTGCAGTCAATAATATGTTCTTAAAAGTTGCACTACTGCCAAATGGATGATTATCCAGGTGCTCGTACACTTTTTTTTGGGTACATCTGCTTTTATTGTTACTTGATTTTTAAATTCTGTTTTAGCCACTTAAAGAAAATATGCTTAGAATTTGCTTCAAATCCATTCCAAGTTGTGTATTTGTTTTCCAATTAACAAATTACAATTTACACCTCCCCCCACGAAAAGTACACAAATGCATAGTACACAAATCCATTTGTGTACCCAAGTACACAAATCTATTGTTACTTTGGGAGATATTATCTGACTACATAAAATTCTTTCAAAGAAATTTTCCAGCTTGCTGTGTAAGCTGCCTGAGCACTAAATTCCTACTTGCAAAACAGAGATGATAATATCTGCCTCACAAGGATACCGTGGAAATTAATCGGAAACATATATGTAAGGTACCTAGCACTGGGCCTGGCACAAAGAGGCACTCCAGAAAATATCCCCTTCTTTCCCCTGACTACTGGAAGATGATTACAAGAAGAGTGATTATTTTTCAACAAGGCCACAATAATTAAAATATACTTAGTGAAGCCATGCCCTCCCAACCATTCTTGTTCATTATAAGAAGCCAATTCCTTTTTGGAAGTCTTCTCAAACAAATACAGCATAATGCTAAATTATAATACTCCAGTACATACTACATTCCATACAAAAGGTTTTACGTGTAAAAGTGCTTGGGACACAGTACACTGCCATGGTAAGATAAATTATCATCATATGCTCATGCTGTATTTGTACTTCGCTTTGTTAATGACATAAAGTATAAGTTCATATATATTATTTATTTAAAAATGTATGTTAACATGCTTTATCTGTTACATTGTAACTCTTTAGAAGCACAATATTTAACATAACAATCAGCTTCACAACACCTGGTTCAGAAACTCATTCCCTAAGTGCTAAATAATTAAATTTCTAATTAAATGTCAAAGTGGCAGATCTCTTCATATGAAAACAAGAATACATATAAATACTGTTGCCCCAAATACTTTGCACATCAAGGTAGAACATAAATAAATGGACGAAATAATGAATTAAATGATACTGTTAGTAAACATTTTTTTCTAAATGAACCTATTTATTATAAGCTTTAATTGGAAAGAAATAAGGAAATGAGGACTTTTGAAAAGCATTCCAGTTACATTCTATAAACATCCAGTGTAGTGCACAGATACGAAATGTTGTAACTTGCATTTACCTGTTTTTTAGCAGAGCTGTAAGGCTCTCAGAATTGAGTTGCTGCATTAAGGCCTCTCTCAATGTTGGAAGCATGGACAGCACTGTAATACCAAAGGAAAATTTTACAGGTCACAAGTGATAGGCCTGCTCTACTGAGAAATGCTTACTGTTTTAGGCTACATGACAGGACGAGCAACTAGCAAGGGTTGGGAGGGAAGGTCAAAGCTAGAGTTTCCAAGTTATTATTAATAACAAAAACCAATTATATGCCAATAAACCATTTATATGCTCATATGAAGCAAAAATGTACTGATATGTATTATGATCACAGTGATATAAATAAGCACATACAGAAGAAAGAATGGGAAGAATTATTCCCAAATGTTACCACTATTGGCCTTTGGGCTACAGACTGTGGATAATTCTTTTTTTTCCTATACTTTCTGGATCTTTTACAATAAATGTTTATTTCTGATTTAATAAAATTATCTTTCATCTTTAGCTATACTTTTTGCTTTGTATTTTATTTCCAATTTTAGAAAAAAATTATCAAATGTTACAAAGCAATAGGCATTTGTTATAACCTAGACAAAAGTGCAGCAAGCTAAGAATAAGAGCTGCTGAGTTGAAGTTTTGCTTTTGACAGTGGTTATTGCCTGTAACTCCAAATAACAGCATAAAGATAAAATAAGATGTAATACTCCATGTTAAAAGATTGCGTGTAATTTATGGATGTTTATTTATGGCTCTACGCATGGTATAAAAATCTTGGAGAAATGTACATATATAAATTAAAAATAGCTTTCTAACACTAAGTAATGATAACAAAATGAAAAATATCAAGAGATTATAAACTCCATATTATAAAAGGGAAAACTTAAGTGTATGGTTTTTATTTCTTGACTAGGCAGGACATTAATTACAGAATCCATGCTATTTTTTTCTATAGAAAACTTGGCTTTCAACTGACTCTAGAGATTTATTTTAATGCTGCATGTGCAACTTCAGCATATTTCCTCAAGGTGTATGATTAAATCACCTAAGTTATTTAGACTGCTAATTAAAGTAGCAGCTTGAAGTCAAAGTAAAATGTGGTTTCTCTCCTAGTGACCCTAGTTTATATATCTAGCCCAAACACAATATTTTACCTTACCAAGAAAAAGCAACACTAGCGTCCTAATTCAGAAAATGGGGTTAGCAGGGAACTTTAAAGATTATGTGGTATAACAACATTATTTAAAAGGAGTCTCTTCAATAATTCTCCTGAGAGATAAGAGCTTCTTAGTTTCCACTTCAGCATTTTCAACCAAAGACAAGTCTATTCTCCTCTTCTAGATATCTGTACTAACACTGAACAAGTATGTTTCTGTATGGAGTTGAATATAGCTTTCATCTTGCTTCAGCCATCTGGTCTCCATGATAACCACCTCTTCCCCTGGTCCAACCACAAAATATACGACAGCCCTTTACCAGCCTTGAATCTGTGTAACCCTGAGTAAATTATTTAACCTGTGTCTCAGTGTCCTCATCTGTAAGTTGAGGATAAGAGTGGATCTACCTTACAGGACTATAGTAAGGATTACCGATGAAATGAATTTAGAATAGTGCTTCTTTACACATGGAAATGCTCAATATTAGCTCTTATTACTATTATTGCACCTATCTGGCTTCTTTTGACACATTCCAGTATGTATCTTCTTAACATGTGAGAGGCATAAATGGACCCGTGCTCTGACTACCACAATGCATGTTGAACTACCTTTGATCTGAGGCATAGACTTTATGCCTATGATTAAATTAGTATTTCTAGAAGTCACATCATACTGTTCATAACAAGCTTATGCTCAACTACAATTTCCAATCCTTACTCATACATACTGCTTCTAAGCAAGCTTGGATGATTCTGTATCAGTACAACTGAATTTTAATGCAGAACAATTCTTTCATCCCAGTCTAGCACTTAAATGGGACTAGTCCATTTTGTATCCTGAAACATCATTTGTGATGTCAGTTAAGCACCATGAACCCCAGCACTGTGTCATGTGTAAACTGAATAAGCACTCCTCCCATATCCTTAGTGAAATCCTAAAGATGATAAAGTCAATGGGCAGAGCACAGATGCATTCCATTAGATGCCATCTTTCAAGCTGGGGCCAACTTCTTGGGTTAACAAACTAATTACATTTACCTGAAAGTGCTAAAATTTTCTAGTTTATCCATTACATCTTGTCCAAAAAAACAGAAATTTAATTATGTGATTTGCAAATCCATTATCAATACATATTAGAACGCAAATTTGTATTTTTTTCAGGGAGTCTATATTCTGGCTCTTCATGAGTACCATATTATAATTTTCATTGCCTGTATCAGCTATTTATTCATCTGACAGGTGTCATGGTCATGGAAATGAGCCACCCACATCTTCTGCTGGGAGGAAGAGAATTACCTGAAAGGCCTGGCCACCACCCCTGTGGCCCTGCACTGGTTCCAGTCAGTAACAGTGCTTGGTGGGTTTACTAAAGCAGGAGCATTCCTGAGGGACCCCTCTATCCAGGAACTTAGGCCTGAGGACTCCCCGGGGGCCTGTCAAAAGTTTCTTAGACCTGTGCTGTAGCTGAGACCTTTTTATCCAACCTTTCTTCCCTTGCCCATTCTATTCACAAGTGTCAGACCTGTACTGTAGCCAAAAGGCCTTCCTTGCCTCCGCTCCCTCCCCTTTACTCTGCATGGGTGCGTATCTAATCCCTTCTCAGCTGTGCCTCCTAGAGCATCTCAACTGACACAAGGGTCCATGTTAAACTGAGATGTATTTTGAGAGCCCGGAAGTCAGCTTCTTGTATTTTTTGAAAATGTGAGTAATGATCAGAAATGAACTGTCCATAAACTAGTGGTTACCAGTGGGGAGAGAAAAGAGGGAAGGGGCAACATAGTGTAGGGGAAAAGAGGGTTATTATGGGATTATATGAAATCATGTGTGTGAAACTTTTGAAATTGTTGTAAAGTATTACAGAATTTAAAGAATCTTTCATTTCAATTAAAGAAAGAAAAAAGAAATAGACTGTTTTTTTAAAACAATCTCTTTAAAACAATTTTTTTTTTTTTTTTTCTGTTTAGGGCCACACCTGAAGCATATGGAGGTTCCTGGGCTAGGAGTCAAATGGCAGCTGCAGCTGCTGGCCTACACCATAGCCACAGCAACATGGGATCTGAGCCGCGTCTGCGGCCTACACCATGGCTCATAACAATGCCAGACCCTTAACTCACTGAGCGAGGCCAGGGATCAAACCTGCGTCCTCATGGTTACTAGTCAGATTCACAAAACATTTATGAAGTGGGTTTTATGATGGTCATTTTATAGAGGAAAGAACTAGATTTAGATTTCCCAAAGACAAAAATATATTATAAGGCAAAAATAGAAAATGAATCAGATCTGCCTCACCATTGGGCCTGTGCTCTTACTGTCCAAGTTGCTATTAGATATATCATTTATGATTACTTTTTGCTTTATAGATTGAAGTATTATTATTTCAAACATTAAAAATCATACTCTTGGAGTTTCCTGGTGGCCCAGTGGTTAAAGGATCCACTGTTGCCTCTGCTGTGGCATGGGTTGGATCCCTGGCCCAGGAACTTCCATACGCTGCAGGCAAGCCAAAAAAAAAAAAAAAAAAAAAAAAAAAATCAGCTGTAACTGGATGTGTCTCCTAAGCTTCTTAATCCCAAACTCTTGGAGTTCCCGTTGTGGCTCAGTGGTTAATGAATCTGACAAGGAACCATGAGGTTGCGGGTTCAATCCCTGGCCTTGCTCGGTGGGTTAACAACTGGGCCTTGTCGTGAGCTGTGATACAAGTTGCAGACGCAGCTTGGATCCCGTGTTGCTATGGCTCTGGTGTAGGCCAGTGGCTATAGCTCCGATTAGACCCTTAGCCTGGGAACCTCCATATGCCGCGATTGCGGCCCTAGAAAAGGCAAAAAGACAAAAAAAAAAAATCCCAAACTCTTTATCTGTCAAATGAGAATGAACTAAAAATAAAGTTCTTACAACTCTGAAAAAACATTCTACTTTTAAAATTGAACAAAAAGAACTTCCCTTTACAAATTTCTTCTAAATTAAGTGTTCTTGAAAATGGTAGAAAAGGATTAAATTTCGAACAATAATCTGAGAACTAATTCTTCAAGGAGTTATGCCAATGATAACAAAATATCTTGTTTTCTTCAAATATGGGCAGGTGATTTTGTTACAGCCTCCTCCTAGTAAGTTTCTAGCTCTGAGGCTTAAATTATTACTACTGATTAACACTGAGTGTATGCTATTGTGCTAGACTTACACGTCTATAGGTGCCTACTGTAAATGTAAGAAGCAGAAATGTATCACTCTTTACTATAACATATAAGGCCCAAAGACATCAGGCCCACTCTGGCAGCCTTACCTCCTATCACTCTCCCACTACTCCTGCTGCTCTAGCTACTAACTGCTTTTGCGATTTCTCAAACATGCCAAGCCGGTTCTCAGGTCAGGCATTTTGCATGGCTCCCTCCACTGCATCATTTGATTTCTCTTCAAATGTCACCTCTTTAAAGAGGCCTGACTCTCTTGGTTGCTTTACCATAAAGAGTACCCCCCACTCTTCAAACAGCTCATTCTCCTTATAAGCAGCCATCACTGCCTAAAGTTATTTGTTGTTTATCATCTTCTCTCATTAGCATATAAACTCTCAAGGTCAGAGTTTTTTTTTTTTTTCCAATTGTTCACCTTCTGTTTCCCCAGTGCTGAGTACCCCAAGTATTTGCTGAATGAATAAATAAAATGAGTGTTTATATTGCATGTTAATTTTATTAATTTAAAAAACCCACATTTAATGATGTATTTCATTTAGATCATGCAAATACTTGCTAGATTTACCATTTTTGCCTTTTCCTCTAACTTTGGTCCTGGAGGCATGCAAAGTAATATAAATCATCAAGCAACTTTATACATGTATAAATATTTCTCCCTGTCTTACCTGTCATATTGCAAGTCCTCTGGTTACTTTCAAAATGATACTGTCGTCGTGCTTGGGCAATGTATTCTGCAGCCTCCCTTTCTTGTATTTCTTTGATTTTCTTCTGTCCATATTTCCCCAGGATATATATTCCTAAAATTATTTTTTAAAACAAACTAGTATATTAATCCAGTTAGAGTATTAAAAATCTCAAACAGTATTTTAATGTACTTTATCCAAATATAAGGCTTATATTAGTGAAAAGCTAAAAATTATAACTTTTGAAAACCTAAATTAAAGAACTGTATAAGAACTGCAACCTAATGAGAAGGAAAAAGAGACTGGCAATTTTAAAAGCCAGTGATAGATGGGTACATAAAGACTATGTCTGAAGAAACAGAAAGAAATTAAGTCTACAAAGTCAGGCAATGCCTTTAATAGTGAACTGGAGATAATTCTAAATGTCCAGCAATAGCGAACTATTTAAATACATTATGGTCTAGCTGTACAATGGAATTTACATAGCAATTAAAAATCACATTGCTGAATAGTTAATGACTCAAGGAAATATCCATGTTATATGTTAGATGATAAAATAAGATCCTGGAAATTCTGCTTTTAATGTAAGCAGATGGATGGATTTTAATTTCAAACGTATTAAACAATGATCATTGCTGAATAGTGGGATAGCAAGTGATTTTTTTTCCCTTCTGCTTGCTTAACTGTTTTCATATTTTCTTCAATCAAAATATAACATTTTTAAAAGTATAAGAAAAATTTTATTTATTTATTTATTTATTGAGCCGCACCTCAGCCCACTGAGCGAGGCCAGGGATCAAACCCTCATCCTCATGGATACTAGTCAGGATAGTAACCCACTGAGCCACAATGGGGACTTTTAAAGTATAAGAAAAATTTTAAAAAGGAGAATAAAAGAAAGAAAGGTAGGCAGATATCTAAAACTAGAAACAAGTAAAAAAGGGAGGAAGAAGAGGGTACAAAAACCCCTAAATTATACTACAGTATAAAAATATAAGTGGAATCACGTGGCCTGTAATTTACTTTAACACATTTCAGTATAGATAGTATAATATAGATGTGCACATTTTGGTCTTACCCTATGGCAGTCAGTTGTGCTAACTGGGAGTGTGAACACTCCAATGCAGTTATTTAGCATTTGGTCAAAAGCTACAATCCGAGGTTTAAGCACTTTAACTAACTTTTATTTAGCACAATGAATATAAGAAATTTATTTTCAAAGATTAAAATAGTGGTGTTTAAGATACTGCATTAGCTAAAACATTTTAGTAATATTAGTTTGAACAAGAATTTATGAATCTAGCAAGTCCTTCACCCTTAGGAATGGCTTAGTCTCAGATCCTTAGCTATGAGTTCCAAGGATTCTTAGTTAAGAGAGTTAGCCAAAGACAAGCAGAATCCTACAGTTAGAATACTGTTGCAATTGCTTCAGATAAATCTTCTATGCATGGTTCTTTTGGAGCACCAAGAAAGAACACTGGGATTTCAATGACCTTATAGAACAGTTATGCTGCTGTTTTATCTCCGCTTGCTAATAGATGTTTTAATGTGTACCAGAATTTGTTTCATGATAATCTGGCAACAAGGTTGTACAGGAGTAACTAATCCTCACCTACTTCCAACTGTCTGTGGCCTCCAATAGAGAACATAAGAATTGTGCATGACCTAAATGGTTAGATTTGGTCTGTTTGTCACAGCGGGGGTGGAGACAGCCCTCTAGAAACTGCAAAGCAAACATGTATCCTGAATTATTTTCACCAATGTAAGCAATACAGATGAACTGTTAACATGTTACACAGTCTTAAAAATTAGAGTTCAGTAAAAGGGTATGTGCTACAAATTATCAGAAATATTACTGCTATTATATTTCTATGCAAAGAAAATCATTATCATCTTTAAAGAACAAATAAAAGTTCATATAAATGGCTTCAAAGCTGCCCCTCTTGTCCATCCTCAATAAACTCATGACAGTGCCATAATACAGAATCATGAAATTGACTTATGTTTCACAAAGTGTCCCTTTGACAGGCAAGTCTTACATAACAACTACTTTTTCTGGTCTGTTTATTTATTTACTTTTTATGGCAGCACTGGTACGGCACAAGGAAGTTCCCAGGCTAGGGATGGAATAGCAGCTCTAACTGCCAGCCTACACCATAGCCACAGCAACGCCAGATCCTAGGCCTGTGTCTGCGACCTACACCACAGCTCATGGCAATGCCAGATCCTTAACCCATTGAGCAGGGCCAGGGATCGAATACGCGTCCTCATGGATACTAGTCAGGGTCACTACCACTGAGCCACGATAGGAACTCCTTGTCTGTTTGTTCAAAATATGTTTATTGGTATCTATTCACATAAAATTACCCACTTTTTTTTTTCGTTTGTTAAAGTTTTGTTGAAGTATAGTTGATCTACAATGTTGTGATAATTTCTGCTGTACAACACAGTGATCTGGCTACACAAACACACACACTCATTCTTTTTCAGATTCTCTTTCCATATAGACTATCACAGAACAATGAGTACAGTTCCCTGTGCTATATAACAGGTTGCCATTAGCCAGTCATCCCACATACCACAGTGTGCACATGAAAAAGCCAAAGCCCTAGTCCATTCCTCCCCACACCTGACCCCTTTGGTAACCATAAATTTGTTTCTGGCAGTTCCCGTCATGGTAGAGTGGAAATGAATCCGACTAGGAACCATGAGGTTGCGGGTTCATTTCCTGGCCTCGCTCATTGGGTTAAGGATCTAGGGTTGCCATGAGCCGTGGTGTAGGTCGCAGACGTGGCTCAGATGTGGCGTTCCTGTGACTGTGGCGTAAGCCGGCAGCTGTAGCTCAGATTACACCACTAGCCTGGGGACCTCCATATGCCGTGAGTGTGGCCCTAGGGGAAAAAAAAAAACAATTGTTTCTGAAGTCTATGAGTCTGTTTCTGTTCTGCAAATAAATTCATTTGTATTCCTTTTTCCCCTCAATTCCACACATAAGTGACACATGATGCTTGCCTTTCACTGACTTACTTCACTTAGGATGATAATCTCTAGGTCCATCCCTGTTGCTGAAAATGGCATTATTTCATTCCTTTTTATGGCTAAGATTCCATCATAACAACTACTTCTTAATGAATTGCTTCTATTTTATTTGTACAGTAGATGGCTAAAAGTTATGTATAAAATGATGATCATTTCTCAAATAATAACAACAGTGTAAAAATGAAATGCTTCAATGACACCTCTTGTGTAGCTAAGAATTTTCTGGAATACTATGGAAAATCTGCATGTAACTTTACATGCAGCTCTGCATCTCTGGATTCAACTAACCACGGATCTGCAGTGCTGCAGTATCTACTGAAAAAAGTCTGTGTATAAGTGGCCCTCCACAATTCAAACCTGTGTTGCTCAAGGGTCAAATGTACTGTGTAGGTGGCGCTGTGCAGTTCAAGCCTATGCTGTTCAAGGGTCAGCTAACTTCACTGTCTTCATTAGGTAAATGCAGTATATTTTAACTCAGCCAAAAGAATATATAATAATAATATATATATATGGGTTGAAGTGCATTTTATCCCAAATTAACATGTTGAAGCTACAGTACTTCAGACTGTAAGTACAAATGCCTTTATTTGGAGATAGAGTCTTTGTAAAGATAAGCAAGTTAAAAGGAAGTCATTAAGGCCCTGGGCCTAATCCAGTATGATTGGTGCTCTTATAAGATGGGGAAATTTGGACACGAAGATGTAAATGACACACGGAAGAGATAGCTATGTACAAGCCAAGGAGAGGCACATGGAATAGACCATTCTCTTACAGCTCTGAGATGGAATGAATCCTGCCAACACATTCAGCTTGGACTTCTGGCCCCCGGAACTGTGAGGCAACACCTTTCTGTTGCTTAAGCCACTCAGTTTGTGGAATTTTTTTGTTATGGCAGCCCTAGCAAACTAATACATGGCATTAAGCCAAAGTTTCACAGTCCATTATTGTTCTTGAGTTAGCACTTAAGTTAGTTCCTACACAAAGACTAATTTACCCAGGCTGTCATTCCCAAAGTTCATAAATTCTGACTTGTAACAGATTTGTGTCAGAATTCCTTAGGGAAATAAGAACGAAGGCAGAAAATGCCTGAATTCTGGCCTGGAAGAGAGCAGATATTGATGGCTGTGGCACCAACTAGGTAGATTAAGCAAGTCCCATCCTCTCTCTGGGTCTAAATTTCTTCAGAAAATGAAAGGCTGGAATTATATGAACTTCACAGTTTCTTCTTTAGCTATGACTTTATTCATGAATAATGAAAACATCCACTAAACACTTCAAAAAATAAATGCAAAATGTTTTGAGTTTTCCTTGTAGAACATTGCTGGTAAAGCAAAATAACTTCCATATTATTTTCACATCATAAATTTGTTTTTCTAAAACCATCTCTTTAGTGTCTTCATGGATGAAAATCTCTGCAATATAACTATTTTACCAAGTTAATCATTTCAATAAAAGTTTGAAAATAATTAACTTCACTCCCACCCAAAAAACCACCAAACTCTACTATTCTGATTCTATTTCAGAAATATTTTATAGACTTTGCCACTTTAGTTCACTCCCTTACCACTGCCTTCATTCAGACCAAGATTATTAATGCTCTTGAACTGGTTTAACAGGTTCCTAACTCTCCTCTTTTGTTTCTGGTCTCACACCTATCCATTCCATCTTTCATACGCCAAGTAATTTTCTAAAACTTAAATCAGCGAGTTGGGAACTGATCCCAATCTTGAAGATCCTGAGGAACATTGCACAATATCCTGCAGGCACTTTCTTACTGCATAATTTACTACACACTTTGTTTTCTAAAATAACAGAAACAGAGCCAAAATATTGATTTGTATTCCTTTGTCTAGTATGTACCTTTTAGTCCTTTAGTACAATTGTGCTGTTTTTGAAAGTTCTAATTAACTTTAAACAACACTCGGAGTGCTGGCTTTAGTTAACTCCCCTGGAATATTATGAAACTTTTGCAATGGGCGAATGCCAAACAAATTACTAGGAGTGCCAAAGAGAAAAGAAGAATCTCACAGGAAAACAAAACAAGAGAATTCAAAAGAAAACAAAACACGTGTCTACAAGAGAAGGGTGCCTTGAAACAGAAAAAGAAAGAATAGAAAAAAGAAAGGAAAAGAAAGAAAAAAAAATTGTGGTAGGTTTTTCCAAGGTCAGTGTGTAAAAAACGAGAAACAGAGTAAGGGGCAGTATGAGGGCAAAGGACAAATTTCACAACTGCAAAGATGTCAAGAACCTTGGAAGTCTGTCAGTCACCCCGTTCCCCATCCATGGTTTAACGAATCCTGCACTATGGCTCCCTCCTCTCTATTTTAGAAGACAGACACCACTCTCCCAAACCCTTTCTCCCAATGCCCCTTTCCAAGAACGCCGTCACCCACCTCCGAGGACCGTCCCCAGGAAGATGCATTTCTTTTTGTGACGTTTCAGAAAATTCCATGTAGATCTCAGCATCTTCAGGCCCTGGGGGTGCGGGCTGCTGAAAGGTAGGGATAGCTCCCCCAAGAAACCGTTTCTTCGTCACCTGGCCGGGACGACCCGGCTGGACCGCCGTCGTCCCGCTCAGCGTTCTCCAGGAATCACAAACGCGACTTTCCGCAGGGACTGTCACCGGAGCGGGAAGGGGGCGTGGACTAGAGCTGAGCAGCTGCGCTTTCTGTTGCAGCCGCCGCGCCGCCGCCGCCGCTCACTGGTCCGGGGCGCCAAGGTCCGTCCAGAATTCGTTCCCGAGTGCCTCATCGTTCGACTCCCCCGGAAACGTCAGCCCGCACCCGCCGCGTTCCGTCACCAGCGTTCCTCCACTGCGGCGGGTTCTGGAGCCGCACGCAGCGGCCCGGGTTCACAATGGAGGCCAAGGAGGGGTCCACGCCGGCCGCCGACGGCGAGTGCTTGGTGTCCGCGGAGGAGACCGAAAAGTGGATGGAGCAGGCGATGCAAATGGTGAGAGAGGGGAGGGTGGGGAGGCGGATGTATAGGGTGGGAACTTTCTCCGGCTTATCCTAACCCGAGCATTTGGGTCAGGATACGCAAGGTCCCAACGGTGGTTGCTCGTCTCCATAGTGTCGATGGTACACTCACCTTCTCTGCGTAACAGCTGGCTGTACTGTTCTGAAATTTTCTTTGGCCCATTCTCGCAGTGGCTCAGGGGAAAGGAAGACAGTAATGCAGAAATTATTTCTTTTTTCACCCACTTGAATTATGCTGCAAACTTAATCCCTGATCTTCAGGGGCTGCTGCACGTGCGTGCTGCGTCCCCTTCTTTCCTGTGGACACACTCGCAAATCCGCGAAATCGTATTATTTTGTATTCATGACCCCTTGACCCTGTCTACTAGAAGGAAGAAAACTGGGCGTGTTTCTGGTAGAGAGAACGATGAAAAGTCCTTGTACAGAGTCTCCCATTTATTCATCCATCATCCATCCATCCATCCTCCCGACCTCTGTTCTTTTACTTTTTTCCTTCTCTCCCTTCAGGGCTGCTGATTAAGGCAGGGCTCTAATCAGATCTGTGTTGTAGTTCAGGCTTTACCCAGCGAACTCTTTACTAGGGATAAAAGTGTGTTTGACGTAATCTATAAGTACATGGATCGTGCTCACACACACATGCATATATGTTATTTGACACTTGTTTTTCATACTTTTTCGAAAGTTACAGTAAAAAAAAATCTGTTTTGTATTACAACGCAGTAAACACACACATAGCTATAATCGAAGCAAAAGTTACACATACCAGTACGTAGCAGTCCCATGTACAGTTTTCCTGGTATTTCTCTTTTGTTGCATTTTGAAAAAAAGGCTGGCCAGGACCTACTGATTTGATTTCAAGACCCATTTTTTAAACCTACTTCCAAATTTACTTCCTCCATTAAACTTAACCGGATACGTAACTTTCTATCTGTTACTTTAGTGGATGATTACATGTGCCTTTAAAAAATTAATTTGTAATTGTAGTATGGATTTATATGCCCTGAACTTCTTTTATGTTACTAAATTCTCCAGGTTGGAGACAAAGAGTTTTCCTGTGGTAGCAAAATCTCATTTTCCTTCATTTCAATAATGTCATATGCTAAGTAGCTTTTTTTTTTTGGCCAAGTATGGCAGTTCCTGGGCCAGGGATTGAACCCACGCCACAGCACTGATAACTGCTGGATCCTTAACTGCTAGGCCACCAGGGAACTGCAAGGCAGCTTCTTCTTCTTCTTCTTCTTTTTTTTTTTTTTTGATTTTTAGGGCCGCACCTATGGCATGTGAAGTTTCCTGGGCTAGGGGTCCAGTCGGAGCTACAGCTGCTGGCCTATGCCAGAGCCACAGATCCTTAACTCACTGAGCAAGGCCAGGGATTGAACCCATAACCTCATGGTTCCTAGTCGGATTCATTTCAGGATTCGTTTCCACTGCTCCATAACAGGAACTCCCGGCAGCATCTTAATAAGTAATGAGGATGATAATGAATGCACATGAAGGCTAAACTATCTTAGATTAAGCTGCATTTATATCTTCCTGTAGGTGAGAGATCTGGAGGGCTGTGGATGCTGGAATGGGGTCTCATGTTTATTTTCATTTTCTTCAGGAGCTGTCCTCAGAGTAATTATATGAAGTTTACTTAGATGAAATTTTGAGAGATGCTACCATCGAGGGCTCGATAGTGCTTCCAGAAACGGTGGAGTTTAATCAGTCATTGAGCTTTTCCACGTTGAGTATCAGAAATGTGTTTTCTTTCTATCCTTTCTTTTCCTGTAAGCATTTATGGTCCTACTATACTGCACTTTTTCACCCACCCACCTCTTCTGTATTCTCTAGACTCCCGGACTAAACATTTCAGTCTTTTTACTACTTTTTGGTATGACCTTGGGCAAGTCATTTTATACCCCTACGGTTTTGCTTTCTGCTCTATAAAATGGGAGGGTTGAACTCCAAGTATTTCTAGGATCTCTCTGGCCTAGATATATTTGTCCCTTAATTAGATTAGAAACACCTAGGGGTGTGATTACCTAGTTTATCTACACAGGGTCAAGGAGGTCCTTAGCATTTTGTTTGTTTGTTTTGGCCTGTAGTATGTATTTCTTCCTGGCCTTGGCCAAAGGGAAAAAATGCTTGTCATAAATCTTATGCTTTGTCCAACCACCCCCTCCCCACTAAAGAAACTTCAGATCTCAAATTACCTTGAAAAATTGTTGAAATAATTGAAAGTATAGTATGTACTTCTGAGGAGAGTTTAAGATTAGGCCAGAAACATAACTAGTGCCAAATCTGGAGGCAGCAAGTTAATCTCTTATGAATGTGTACCGAGGAATTTGAAAGTGAAATGTCTAATAAGCATGTAATAGGAGGGATACTAACAACCGTATAGCATTTGTACAGAATTGACATATTTATATGGTCAGTTCAAGTAACTAGAGTGTTTGGCTCTGATGTTAGTATTTATTAGGGGAGGATCTGGAGGAACTGGAGTGGAGCTAAGCTCTTCTAAATATATGACCAAAGGCAGAAAATACTAAGGAAAAAACAGGTAGTCTTAATTATATAACTGTTGAAAATTTCTGCATATTAAAAAGATAAGATACAAGGTAACAAAGCAAATTACAAAGAGAAAACACTTGCAATATATATAAAAGGACAGGTTTGATAATTTTCATATATAAACAATGTTTACAAACTAGTAAGGTTCACACCCCATCACTGAAAAGGTCAAAGAATATGGACGTGGGAAAAACATGAACAAAAACATGAATTCTGTAAAACAGAAAAAAATAGCTGGCAAGTGAACAAATGTGTGATTTCACTAGTAACCAATGAAATTCAAATTTAAAAAGTACATTTTTTTTTCACCTGTTAAATCAACAAAGCTGAAAAAAATTATGGTGCTTGTTGCTGGGAAAGGTGTATGTAAGAGGAGTTGGCTAGTTGGTTGCTGAAATTGGGGCAGCGTTTTATAGGAAAACTTTTGTTATGTGTATACAAGAAAGCCTTAAAACTGAGTTCATCCTTTGATCCATTAATGTCTGTATGGTATTTTTTTTTCCAAATGAAAATATTTTTGTGTTTTCTTTTTATGGTTATACAAATAATTCATAATCATACAAATTTCAAACTGTAAAAAAGATTTAACAAATTAAATAATAATTACCTAAAAATCCTACCATCATGTGCTAAAAAATATATGAGTCAACGCAGGGAAATGGAAAAGGCGGATGCCAAGCTGTATATACAGTATAAATCTATTTGGCTTTTTAGAAAGCTACAAATATGTATATGCAAGAATAGAAAAATTTCTGTCATGGAATTGTAACAGTGATCATATTTTGAAGTATTGGGATTATAAGTGGTTTTATTTATTTATTTATTTTTATTT
>PVHT020000077.1:14585632-14596981 GCA_004024745.2 Catagonus wagneri
GCTAGGGGTCTAATCGGAGCTGTGGCCACTGGCCTGCGCCGCAGCCACAGCAACGCAGGATCCGAGCCGCGTCTGTAACCTACACCACAGCTCACGGCAACGCCGGACCATTAACCCACTGAGCAAGGGCAGGGATCGAACCCGCAACCTCATGGTTCCTAGTCGGATTCGTTAACCACTGCGCCACGACGGGAACTCCATAAGTGGTTTTATTTATTGATGCGTGGATTTCTTTACCCCCAGGTTTTCTGCCTTGAATGTACTTACTTTATACTTAGGAAAAAAAGAAAGATTTGAGTATGTATATATCTTCGGAGACAGGAAGAGGAAAAAGGTTGCAAGTTTTCTGGAATAAATCAATTGGACATTATGGTGGTATGCATTTTATGGGTGTCTAGCATTTGTATAACATGGTGTTAGATCTGAGGGAAATTCAAAATGAAATCAAGCAGACGCATGCGTTTTAACAAATGTGATGTGACTGTTTCCTATGTATTTGGCCTTGTGTTGCATGCTAGGCCTGCAAAGGTGAGCAAATCAGGTCTGCCTGTGCCTGGATCTGGTGCTTGCCTCCCAGGAGAGTGCAGTGTTTAACTGACAAAATTAAGCCACACATATTTGAAGAAGTTAACAGTAACAAGTCCAGGGTCCAGAATAAGAGACCGATATAAAGTGCTCTCAGATTGTAGGTGACGAAGTCCTGAGCAAGTCAGGTGAGATAAGTTACGAGATACTTTCTTAATGTTAGAAAGGTTAAATAGAATGTGAGTGGGTGGAAAAGAAGAGACAGGTTGGTCAAAGCAGAGGAACCATCAAGTACAAAGAACTGGAGGACTTGATCTTGGGTTAGGAGGTGGCGCCGCTGTCTGTCCAGATCAGGGCCTCCTAACTGGTGCCCAGGTTTGAGAGGATCTATACGCCCCGACGCTGTGTATAAAAATGTTATGTGCACGTTACCTTTTTCACGAGGGAAGATCCATAACTTTCATCGCATTCTCAAAGGGGCTCCAAAAAGCTTAAGCCTGGAAGGATAATGGAAAGTTAGGCTGATTTGATTGGCTGGTGGGGAGAATGGGTGGTAGTTAGGAGGCTCTCAGTGCCCAGTTGAGGAATTTAACCTTGTTAGCAGGAAAAGAGAGCTTCAGAGGGTTGTTAGCAGCCATAGTGCAGTTTGACCTTTTGAACATTATTATTTTCGAATAGTTGTTCCGGTTACATTGTCTTTTCTCCTTTTTTCCCTTTTTTCTTTTGTAGGAAATGTATCTGGGGACCTTTCAAGAGGCTGTGCACAGTGCAGTCTGTGCCCCAGCCCCCGCCTTTACCACCACATCACCAGAAAGTTGTTCTGCAGCTTTAGAGAAACTACAAAGTCTCTTCCATCCTAGAGCTGACATTATTTGTAACCAGTGGGCCCCGTCCAGAGCGAAGGAAATGGCATTTACAGAGCCAAAGAAATGACGTTAGAGACATGTAAGACCAGTGTTTGGGCCAGGAAGAAGAGAGATTTAATTCTTCAATTCTGAAAGTCGGGTCGTTTGATGAAAGACCAAGTTGCTGTTTCAAGTAGTAACTCAGCCTGGGCCCCTCTCAAAAAAAATGAGGCAATTAAAAACCTACCTGCATACAGTTCAGACCCATTTTGTCTGAGCTCTTGTGCATTCATAAAGAAATGATCAGACTTGACCAGAAGAGTTAGTGGGACCATGGGAAAGTATGAGATGGGATGGCTTGAAAATTTTTTCCAGCTTAAATTTATTTTGAACTTGACAGCAAAGCCAATGTGTGTGTGTGTGTGTGTATATATATTTGATATATGCATATATACACATGCATTTTATATATGTATAAGCACATCTGTATATTTTTTACTGAAAATCATTTCACCTAAACTCATTTCTTTGGCATTTGGGGGTTGTTCTCACCTCCTTCCCAACTTGCCATTCCAACTCCTCATCCCCTCACCCTAAGCTTGGCAGGCTAGGCCATTCCCCATCAGTAACATTTGCCCTTTTAAAAATACTCCCATCACTCACATTTTCTCTCCAATTTGGACAGCAATGGAAGGCATTTTGCAAACAAGCCAACAAAAACAGGTTACTCTAAGTAGGAAGATAATATTGAGGGGTGGGAAATAGAGTTAAAAGGGAGGTAAATTTGCTGGAAGGAAATAGAAAATCCAGAGAATGAAAGGCACCAGCTGAGTCACCTGGAGGTCTGAGTGGAGGGGCCGCCAGGCCTGCAGTGCAGCCCCCTGTCTTCCAGGTGAGCAAGGCTGGACTCGGAACCCCACTGGGCAGCTCGCATTGAACCCCACTGGGCAGCTCACATTCACCTTCCTCCTGGTACCTCCTCCCTTTCCCCCTGCTCTTGGATTCTCTTCTGCATGTGTGAAATGGCCACAGAGCCTCAATTAGAACTCTTTGGAATATAGTTTTATAGGAAATCCTTGCCATGTGGCTCCCCATTTGTTTACCCTTGCAGTATTTTTTGTTTTAATTAATTAATTTTGTTTTAATTAATTAATTAATTAATTAATTCTTTGCCTTTAGGGCCACACTCACCGCATATGGAGGTTCCCAGGCTAGGGGTCTAATCGGAGCTGCGGCTGCTGGCCTACACCACAGCCACAGCAACGTGGGATCCGAGCTGTATCTGTGACCTACACCATAGCTCACGGCAACGCCAGTCCTTAACCCACTGAGCGAGCCCAGAGCTCGAACCCACAACCTCTTTGTTCCTAGTCAGATTCCGGAGCTCCAGTTATTTTTATCTTTAATGTTTTTGTGTCTCACTCTCTTGCTCAGTGTCCCT
Organism: Catagonus wagneri; assembly: GCA_004024745.2. Classification (NCBI taxonomy): domain Eukaryota; kingdom Metazoa; phylum Chordata; class Mammalia; order Artiodactyla; family Tayassuidae; genus Catagonus; species Catagonus wagneri. The sequence continues at coordinate 14,588,444 of PVHT020000077.1, forward strand.
TCTCCTTTTGCCCTTGAACTAGACCTACTAAGAACCCAAACACTGATCAAGTAGCTGATTAGTGATGACTGGAGAAGGAATTAGGGGCAGAGCTGTGGCAGAGAGCCCACGAACCTGGCATCTAGGTGTACTTCACAAAGATTCGTTGAACAAGTCATTGGAACCAGGTTGCCTGGGCTCTAGGCCCAGCCTCTTTCATGGGCTAATTCCACAGCTTCCCAAGGTTCAACTTCCTCATCTGTAACATGGGGAAGATCATGGAACTGGTCTCATAGGGTTATAAGGGAAATGAATTAATACTTACAAAGTACTTACAGTTGTCCTAGATCAAGGTAAGTTTTTCAGTAAGCTGTAAGTGTGTGCTATTTGCGAACTCAGAATCAGAACACGAGCTGTGGACATAATAGTCTGCTGTAATAGTTAGAAGCTAGAAATGTAACCTATAGACAAGTCATTCTTCAGGCCACTGGTTTTCGTTTCCTTTACTCCACCCAAATTATGTCTGCACGACTAATCCTTCTTTCTTGGCCAGTTTTTTTTCCTCCGGCCTTCCATACACCAGATACTCCTAGTTTTCCTTGTACCTCCATTGGCATCACTTCTTAATCACCACTGTAAGATCTTTCTCATTAATTCCAGTTTTTTTTTCCTTTTTTTTTGTCTTTTTAGGGCTGCACCCGTGGCATATGGACGTTCCCAGACTAGTGATCAGATTGGAGCTGTAGCTGTTGGCCAACTTGGGATCTGAGCTGCATCTACAACTTACACTGCAGCTCATGGCAACGCCGGATCCTTAACCCACTGAACACCCACTGAGCGAGGCCAGGGATTGAACCCACGTCTTCATGGTTGCTAGTAGGGTTATGACTGCTGAGCCACAACAAGAGCTCCTCCACCTTTATTTTCATTTTGAAATAATTACAGATTCACAGAAAGTAGCAACAAGGTTTACAGGGAAGGCCCACCTACCTTTCACCCAGGACCCTCCGATGGTACCATCTTACGAAACTGTAGTACAGTGTTACAGACAGGAACGTGACATTGTGCTGACGTGTAGGGCTTGTTCAGGTTTCACCAGCTTTATAGGCACCTATGTATGCATGTGTGTGTCTCTGTAGTTCTATGCAGTTTTGTCGCATTTTTTTTTTCGTTTTGTCTAATCGTCAGCAGAACTGTTTCACCCCTACAAGGCTCCCTCACAGCTCCCTTTGTAGCCACCGTCCCTCCCAAACCTTTAACCCCAGCAATTCACTAATCTATCTTCCATTCCTGTGCAGTTTTATCATTAAGGAATGTTGGATACATGCATAAGCCATCTTTCGGGGTTTTTTGTTTGTTTTAGGGCCACACCTAAGCATATGGAAGTTCCTAGGCTAGGGGTCGAATAGAAGCTTCAGCTGGCAGCCTACACCACAGCCATGGCCCGATCTGAGCTGCATCTGTAGCTTGTGGCAAGGAAGGATCTTTAACCCACTGAGCGAGGCCAGGGATCGAACCTGCATCCTCACAGAGACAACATTGTGTTCTTAGCCCACTGACCCACAATGGGAACTCCTTGGGGTTTTTTTTTGTTTTTTTTTTCTCTCTTTCCATTCAACGTAATTTCCTTGAGATCCAGCCAAGCGGTTGAGTCACTTAATAATTCATTCCATTTTATTACCGTGTAGTTTTCCATGGATAGATGTTGTACACTTTGTTTAATTGGTTGCCCTTGAAGGACATTTGGGTCATTTCCAGTTTTTGGCTATTATGAATAAAACTCTTATGAACATTTATGTCTATACGAAATTTTGTCTTGTAGGAACATAAGGTTTCATTCGTCTGGGTAAATAAATGCCCAGGAGTACAATTGTTGGGTCTTATGTTAAGTGCATGTTCAGGTTTTTAAGGAACTGCCAAATGATCTTCCAGGGTGGCTGTACCATTTTACATCCCTACCGGCAGCGTATGAGTGATCCTGTCTGTCTGCCTTGCTGACATTTGACATTTCTACTTTTTATTTTAGCCATTCTGGTAAGCATGTAGAGATATCTCATTATAGTTTTAATTTGCATTCCCTAATGGCCAATTATGTGAACATCTTTTCATATACTTATTTGCCATCTGTGTGCCCTCTTTGGTAAAATATTTGTTAATATCTTTTGCTCATTTTCTAAGATTTTTTTTTTTTGAGCCTTCTGTGTTCCAATGGCTTCTGTAACAAATTATCACACACTTGGTGGTTTAAAACAACACAAGTTTGGGGGTTTGGGATTGGCATATGCACACTGAGGTATATGGAATGACTGGCCAGTGGGGACCTGCTGTGTAGCACAGAGAACTGTACCCAATATTCTGTAATAATCTATGTGGGAAAAAAATCTGAAAGAGAATGGATGTGTGTACATGTATAACTGAGTAACTTTGTCATACAGCAGGAATTATGACAACATTGTAACTTCAATAAAACTTAAAAAAATGAAAAATAACAACAACAACACAAGTTTATTCTCTTATGAGTCTGGAGGCCAGGAGTCTATAGTCACTTCATTGGGCCACACCAGTGTGTCATCAGAATTTCGTGCCCTCTGGTGTTTCCTTTTCCAGCTTCTACAGCATCTTCCTCCATCCAAAGCCAAAGGCGTAGTATCTTCAGATCTCTCTCTGGTTCCATGGTCACGTCTCTTTCTGCTTTTGTGTCACATCTCTCTGACTGTTCCTTAGGGACACTAGTGATTACATTTAGGGCCACCTGAATACTCCAGGATAACGCCTATCTCAAAATCCCCAACAAATATTTGATGGATAAATAAATGATCTGTCTCTCTTGTGTACCTGGGGTCATGTGTCATCCTAAGCCTAGATTAAATTTCAATCTTTGTGTGACGATCGCCTGCCCTGCAGTGGAGCTTACAATCTCTCCCCTCCCCAGCGGTCATTCTGCCTCCTGGCCCTCCTGTCTGTAGTACGCTATGGAACATTTTTCTCTTTATTTGTTCCTCCAACCTTGGAACTCTCCAGTCTTTCAAACTTTGCATAAACTGGATATGCAATTACTGTTTTTACAGAACTGGGACAGAGCTAGCCTGTGGGTAGTTCATGATACAGTTCTAAAGAATGCAGTCTTATTGCTTCAGATACTGCCTCCACGCCCAGCTCTATCCCATCACTCCAGGGAGGGGGGGTGGTACAGTACGCTCCTACCACGTGCCTCTCCTTTCACCTCTTGGCCAAATGATAAGTGTCAGTTAAGCATGCTCGAAGTAGCTAAGGAACCCATGATAGGAAGCTATTGCAACTATAAATAGTGTAGCTGGGAGTAAGAGGCTTGTGCAGGAAATAAGAGTACACTGTTTTCAGTAGCCTTCAACTCTGCACTTTATGTGCCCTATGGTTTGTTTAAATACCTGCACTTAACATAGGAATCTGGTCTTCCACTGTGTCTTCTAGCCTGCTGAAGTAGGAGATGCCCTTGTGCCTTTCTAGAAGCAGCTGTGCTTGGGTTATTTTAGCTGTGGTGAGATAGAAGTGATTGTATGCTAGTCTATTCTCTCTCACCTGTAGCATCAGAGTATCCCAGAGAGAACTGGCTGCTTCAGCTCTCTGCTTGAAGAATTCCTTAGCTGTCCTGGGCCCCAGAGATGCTGGGGCTCATTCAGCTGGTGATAGATGGGAGACTTTGCGAACAGAATCATTGGTTTGCCATTCTTGGGATGATGGGGGAATTTTTTCCAAACTTATTTTTCAGTTGAGGTGTAATTTTACGTACATACAGCAAGATGCATGGGTCTTAAATGTATCGTACATTCAGTTTTGAGGGGTGTGAACCTCTGTGTGACCCACACCCTTCAAGATAAAGTTTTCAGCGCCCTAGAAGATTTCCTCGTGTCCCTTCCAGTCAGTCTACACATCCCCTTTCATGAGGCGACCACTATCCCAGTTTCTTTCTTCGTAGTTTAGTTTTGTCTTTTCTAGTAATTGATGTGAAGGGAATCATACAGGATATGTGTTTTTGTGTTTATTTTCTTTTACTTTAGCATGTCAGAGACTCATCCTTATTGTGTGTATCTGTAGTTTGTTTCCTTTTATCTCTGAGTAGGGTTCCATTGTGTAAATATACTGCAGTTTGTTTATTCATTCTTTTGTTGATGGACACCTGTGCTATTTCCAGATTTTGGCTATTAGGAATCAAACTATTATGAACGTTCTTTTACAAAGTTGCTTTTTTTGTTTGTTTGTTTTTGGTGGTGGTGGACACAAATTCCCTTAAATAAAAACTTGAGTGGAATGGGCTATATGTTCACAGACTATATGTATGTTCACTTTTTTAAAATTTAAAAATGAAAACAAATTTTTTTTGGCTACAGTGTGCATCAGCTTGATGTGGAATCTCATCCCAGACAAGGGACTGAACCCTGGCCATAGTAGTGAAAGCACTGAGTCTTAACCACTGAGACCACCAGGGAAATCCCATATGTTTACTTCTTAAAGAAACTTCCAAAATCTTTTCCAAAATGGTTGTTCCCTTTTTGTATAGAATGCTCCTAAACTTTTGTTGTCTTGCCTACAGCAGAAATTGTGGGCACAGGGAGATATCCAGTCTGGTCACCTTTATGCTATTGGAACTCTATTTTTTAAAGAAAGAAAAAAACAGAATTTCAACAAAAATTTTAATAAATGACTTATACATGTTATTTATTCTTCTACCTCTGCAGCTGTGTGTGTGTTTGTATACACACACTGTGTCAGAAAAGGTACATACACTCTGGAATTTAAGAATAAGACTCAGTCACAGGCTTTTGATCACTTCTGCTTCCAATAAGAAGGAAAAATCAAGGGGCTCAGGACCTATGAAGGGGATTTTTTTCCTGAGTCTCCTTTTTTTTTTTTTTTTTTTGCTTTTTAGGGCTGCACCCGCGGCATATGGAGTTTCCCAGGCTAGGGGTCTAATGGGAGCTACAGCTGCCAGCCGCAGCCACACCCACAGCCACAGCCACACCAGAGTCAAGCCACGTCTGCGACCTACACCACAGCTCATGGCAACGCCGAATCCTTAACCCACTGAGCGAGGTCAGGGATCGAACCCGCAGCCTCATGGTTCCTAGCTGGATTCGTTTCCTCTGCACCACAACGGGAACTCCCTTGGTCTCCTTTAATATGGACACAACAGAGAACAAAGACACTAAATAACTGAACCATGTGTGAGAAAAGCAAAGGCGGAGCTGCATTTCTCTGCTTTGGTGTTTGTTCTTGCATATTCTGCTCAGCCTGCATCTTTTCCTCTCGCATCATCTTTTCGTGTATTGGGCATTACATCTTAGATTTTCCACTTTGTCTTTCAGGCCAGAGAAGCCCTAGAAAATACCGAGGTTCCTGTTGGCTGCCTCATGGTCTACAACAGTGAAGCTGTGGGGAAGGGAAGGAACGAAGTTAATCAAACCAAAAATGTGAGTTGAATAGAAGAAATGCAAACATATGGCAGTGATGGTTGGCGTGGGGTGAATTTATCATAGTTGGCGAAAGATGGGTCTGGGTAGAGTCCTGTAGGTATCATCGGGATAGTTGCCCTAAACATCTTTTTTTAATGCTTTTTTTTCTGATTACGAAAGTAATGCACTTTTTAAAAAAATTTGGATAATTCAGAAAATTTAATGAAGTAGTAAATTCTTCAGGTCTGATTTTCTGTTTCATGGGGTTTTACTTTAACACTTGAGCGAAACCCAAAACGGGCTTTTATTACATCAGAGTATCTGTGTAGGGAAGAAATGAGTCCATCTCCATTTCAAGAAAATGTAGCATGTGAAAATTCTACTTTACAACGCCCATCAATTTAACTCATATCACATTCTTTAGTACCTTGAAATAATGTGTTCCTCCTAGTAAATTAAAAAATTACCCTCAACTGATAACTTCAGAGGTATAAAAAGATTCTATGGAAGAAGCTCTTCCTATATCAGATAATTCAACAAAGTTCAGTCTCCACCACATGCTGTCTCTGTACTTGTATGTGCTCTTTAGTAGCACGTATGACTTGAATTTATTGCATTTGGGTTGAGACGTATATGAATTAAGGCAACACTTCCTGAACACGTGTGTCACAGTAAATACGAATGAAGCCTCAAGGTTTAGGATTATGAGAAATACTAGGAGGACTCAAGGATACTTATAACCTACATGCCACTCACATGAATTCGATCTTACGTGGGATCCAGAGAATGAGCTGGTGTTGGTACCGGTGCTGTGAGAACTTTAACGTTCTTCCGTCACACCTACCAAAAAGAAGACTGAGACTGGGTGAAACACAAGCAAAGAGGAACCCAGATTCACAAAACGATTGTTAAGTGGATGTTAAAATTCCTGTGTGATAAGGAATGACCCATGAAACAGCAATTAGTGAACATACAGATAGTTATTTGGGAGTGGAATTCTGTATTTGAAATACTTGTCACATCTCCCTACTGTATTTTATGGTTCAGTGTGACATCTTTCACACTGAGAACACTGAATATCCTAGCGACATCCATCTAACCCCTCAGTGACCTGGGTTTCTTCCATATTTGAAGTTAACCTGGATTTATTTTTACTGTTCTGTGTTCTATAGAAGATTATCCTGTAATTACAGTGTAGAAAGACTCTTGACTCCAAATGCGGAGACCTGAATCCTGCTTTCGGTTCTGATACCATCACTCCCTGTCAACCCCTCCATCGCCTCCCCCAGCTACCTCCTAACTTAGCTTCTGGTTCTTCAGCAGTTTGAAAGAGTTGATTGAGATGGTTTAGGTCAGCAGTTACTTATTGAGAACAGTAGGAAGATTTGATTCAGTAATTCTGAGTCTGATTTTTAAAAAGCACCCAAGTTGGGGACACTTTTTAAGCTCCCCAGTTGGTTCTGTGTGTAGTCAGGTTAGGGACCCTCTCCTCTAACGTACCTTCCAGCTCTGAGTTTCTAATTCTGGGCCAGCTGTGTTCCCATCTGCCTCGGCCACTGCGCCAGCACTGTTCACACCCTGCCTTAAGTCACAGGTAAATGAACACCTTTCTGTTTGCCCCACCAAATTTTATGCTTGTTGAGGACAGAGACTTTTTTCCCCTCAAAAAGAGTATAGCACAGTGGCTTGTCTACAGTTGACACTTAATCTAAGTTTATTGATAAACACAATTATCATGAATATTATAAATAATTATCACAGAGCAGAGTACACATATAGTCTTATGCATCATTGTGCCTCATTAATTCAGATTGCTTTATGAGATATAGATATCTGCATACCCCGTTTAACCATAGGGGAAACCAAGGCTTAGAGAAGCTATGTAAAGCCATATAATTAGTAATGTCACGGTCAGGATTGAGATTGAAGTGTGGTTGATTCCAAATGCTGTGTGATTTCTCCTGTACTCTGCTGCTCCCACGAGGTGTCTGAAACTGATACCAAATATCTGCTTCTCTCTAGAGTCTGCCAGTATGTAAGCTCTCAGCCCAAAGAAAATGTAAGTGATGACATTCCAGTGATATTCTAAATATAGATTTGCTTAGGGTGAGGTCAGTGACAGCCTTGAAAACGCATTTGAAATAAGAGTACATGTTTATGAAAATTTCAAGCTTCCCCTAAAATATTCAGAAACCATAGACACATCTTTTTCGTTTCCTCCCCCTTTCTTTCCTTCCTTCCTTCCTTCCTTCCTTCCTTCCTTCCTTCCTTCCTCTCTTTCTCTCTTTCTGTCTATGGCATTTCATTGAAATGGTGTCCCCTAAAGTACTTAGATCTATAACTAAGTATAAAAATAGAGCACACTTTGTGTGGCATCTCAGATTGGATATCATTGGTTGGTGAGATTCTGGTACTTGAACTAGGAAATACACTGTCAACTGCTAAGGGTGTCCTGAAACCTTTATTTGCTAAAACGGCAGAAATGATGGGCCCATTTTTCTTATTTCTTTATTTACTTAAAATTTGGCCACCCTGAGGCACATGGAATTCCTCGGCCAGGGATCAGATCTGAGCCGCAGTCATAACCTAAGCCACAGCAGTGGCAATGCCAGATCCTTAACCTGCTGTGCCGGGCTGGGGATCGAACGCGCGTCCCAGTGCTCCCAAGATAGCGCCAATCCCGTTGCATTAGAGCAGGAGCTCTTCTTATTTATTTTTGAATATTTAAAACATACTGTTACACGTAGCCAACAAGGTCAAGGCAGGCATCTCTTTTCAGGCTACTCGACATGCAGAGATGGTGGCCATTGACCAGGTCCTAGACTGGTGTCGTCAAGGTGGCAAGAGCTCTTCTGAAGTGTTTGAGCACACTGTGTTGTACGTCACCGTGGAGCCGTGTATCATGTGCGCAGCTGCTCTCCGCCTGATGAGTATCCTTTGCCTTCGTGGTTAACGTCTTGTGCTCTTCCTGTGAACTTGAAAATGGCCAGACACACAACCTGTTTCTCTGTATGAAAACACTGACTTGGAGTTCCCTTCGTGGCTCAGTGGTTAACGAATCCGACTAAGAACCATGAGGTTGTGGGTTCGATCCCTGACCTTGCTCAGTGGGTTAAGGATCCGGCATTGC
>PVHT020000077.1:14597981-14657260 GCA_004024745.2 Catagonus wagneri
TTAAGATAGATTTCTGAGTTATAAAGTTACTTTTTTTTTTTTTTTTGTCTTTTTAGGACTATACCCGTGGCATATGGAAGTTCCCAGGCCAGGGGTCGAATCAGACCTGCAACCGTCAGCCTACACCATGGCCACAGCAACACCAGATCCGAGCCACATCTGTGACCTATACCACAGCTCACAGCAACCTCAGAGCCTTAACCAACTGAATGAGGCCAGGGATTGAACCCGGTCATAGATACTAGTTGGGTTCCTGACTGCTGAGCCATGACAGGAACCACCCCCCATTTATTTTTTTATTTATTTAGCCTTTTTTTAGGACTGCACCTGCAGCATATGGAGGTTCCCAGGCTAGGGGTTGAATTGGAACTACAGCTGCCAGCCTATGGCATAGCCATAGCAACGCAGAATCTGACATGCCAGATCTCTAACCCACCGAGCAAGGCCAGGGATCGAACCTGCAACCTCATGGTTCCTAGTTGGATTCATTTCTGCTGCACTACAACGGGAACTCCCAACCCCTCTTTTTTTCATATATCAATAAACATATAGCTATTAAATAAACTAGAGCAAGGAAAGCTTAGAACTGGCTTACACTCTGTGTAAAGATAAATCATAAAGTAGACTATAAAACAGTGTGCATAGGAAATATGTACCTGTTCTGCCTTGGGATAAGAGATGATAGGTGGTTTAAAATTTTTCTTTCTCTGTTTATATGTTTTTATTGTTTATTTTTGCTGTAAATACCTAGTATATGGAATGTATGAAAAATTTTTAAGTCAGAGGTAAATGCAAGGTAAAAACAAACCATTTATGATATTGTTAATTGTAGATAAGAGGGAAATTGATAAAGCTACAACTCTCTGAATTCTGTCTTTCACAGAGTAACACAAATGTTGTGTGGCATATTAGCCTCTAAAGATCTTTTTTTCCCATTTATTTTATTTTACTTTTTAATTAAAGTATAGTTGATTTACAGTGTTGTGCCAATTTCTGCTGTATAGCAAACCGATCTATCTATCTGTCTATCTAGCTATCTATCTATATTCTTTTTCTCATTATCCTCCATCATGTTGTATTCCAAGAAGTTGGATATAATTCCCTGGACTAACGATCTTTTAAAAAATATTTGATAATTCAACAACTCAGTTTCATACTTGCATTTTTAATGTACTTATCTTACTATGTGTGTGTGAATCATTTTATCACTTTAAAAATAACACAGAGGGTTTTAAGTATGATAAAAGTTACAATTTCCACTTTGTAAACTGTGCAGCCTGCCTTAAAGAGTAGGTCCGCTTTGGTCTGGTTTGTCCTGAGCCACCGGTTATATTTTATTTGAGGAAAGAACAGGGAAAAATCTGTGATTTTGAAGAGGTGAAAATCCCTGGATTAAATTTTTAGCTCCTTTCTGGCTCCAGTCCTCCTAATTAATGATTCCAAAAAAAGTCACGTCGGAAAGACAACAGCGAGCACAAAGCTGTGAGTGTTTAGCAACTGCACATCTAGTTTTCATCCCATTTGTGAGTGTGAGGCATTGATTTCTGGATCCTTTAACCTCTTTTATGTAATTAGATTGTATGATTTTTAAGACTAAGCCTAAGTTTGTTTTAAGAGGAAGGCATAGGCTTTCTTCTCCGGGACAGCTATGAACCCCCGGTAGTTTTGTCACAATACACGCTTGAACTGCACGTTCTCGGCAGGACCTTAATTCATTCTTAGAAATCCCGCTGGTCGTCTATGGCTGTCAGAATGAACGATTTGGCGGCTGTGGCTCTGTTCTAGACATTGCCTCTGCTGATTTACCGAATACCGGGAGACCGTTTCAGGTAACATGAACTGTGACACTTTTCTTTCTTTCTAACTGCGTTGCTCTCATGGGGTTTGCAAATGGTTAGTGTGTGGTCAGTCTACCAAGAAGCCACACTGAAACCAGATAGGCTTATGGGGCCTTGGGTCAAAGTCTTTGATGTCTCAGTGTAAGAGGACAGGTAATTGTTTCCAGGTGAATATCCAGCTGTCTTAATTAACAGAATCCCTACAGAAGCAGAGTTCCCAGCCTTCTGAGATTTCCTCTGGTGGTCATCACCCATGTCCGCAGCTGTCTTTGAGGACACCACCACTGTGGGGGTGTTCCCTCCTTGTGTGTGCTGGGCTCCATGCTATACCAAGTTTGGGTGAAGCTCAGCTTGTGTCAGTGACAGATGTTATTGCTATTTAAAGTGAGTGAGCAATATTTTTGCATAAAATCAGTCATTTTGCTTGATTGCACCGTACAATTTTTGGTGTCTAGCAATCAATACCTGTGTTGTCATTATTTTTTTTTCCTGCTTTTTTAAAAAATGTTGAAACTTCCCCCAGACCCAAGAATCCGCTTAGAAATTCTACTTTCCTTAGAACCATGACACTTCTCCCAAAGTTTTTATGATTAACGCTGTGAGCAGTAGCAATTTATATTTCACAGTTCAGTCTGTAGACAAATATCAGTTTCCATAAACTGGTTTGATGGTTTTTCTCTCCGAGATGTAAAGTTAATCCTAAAAGTATGATGCTTTAAAAATAAAAGGGCTTAAATGCTGGACGTGGTGGGCAGTTAACTTCAAAGATCTTACATATTCTTGGGAGAATATTAAGTACCTATGAAGGGCTAAATTTGGCTGAATCCCACTGAGAACAAGTTTTGGAAAACATTCTATTTTAAGTTTTCCCAGCTGAACATTGGCTTTCCTAAGAACTCCTGTGCTTTTGAGCATAGATGACTTTTGGTATCCCAGCAGAAAAGAAACTATAATAAGATGATGAAGAGTAAGCAATACAGTTAGCTTGATCATTAAAAAAATCTGCAGAGTGATTTGCTTATTCCAATCACTTCTATCAGTGGTTCAAATTTAGCTTACATAACGCTTTGCAAGTGAGTTGCTGACTCTGTACTTCATTTATGAGAAAGATCTGAAGCATTCCTCCAGGGTTCTGGGCAGAACAAAGATGAGTCCTTGGATATCGACATGGGTGGAATGTTTCTGTCCAGCGTGGCGGTGATGTTGAGCGCACAAACACGCCCCTCTCCTGCACATCCCTGCATGGAATGGATCTGGCTGAACCAAAAACATAAGTTCATTTGCAGTGTGCAGAGCTGGCCAGGTTGGCTCCATCAAAATGAATGGCCATAGTTTGAGCCACATCTCCAGATTTAATGCCAACTTTTTTTTTGCAGTGTTTTGAGATTCTAAAAAAAATCATTGATACCCCCAGGCTTCTGGATGCTGTGTTTTCTTCCTTTATTTGGCTGGGTTAGGTGGCAGGGTGGGGTTGGGGAGGGAGTTTGTGGGAGGTGGGATGCTGTTCCTTGATGCAGAATTACAGATTCTTTTAACAGTGTATTGTAAGCAGCATTAAAGTTCACAGAGGAGACCTATAGAACTATTCAAAGAAGTTGGTGATTAATTTACCCTACCTGCCTTGTTTTTAAAAAATGCATTTTAATAGGGATATATGGTTTTTATTAAAGCCACACATGTGTAGCTATAATAGATGTTTAAAAAGATTATCTTGGCACCTTAAAAGGACCCAGTTTCCTTCTCCACCTGTAACTCAGTGGGCCTGGTCCCTGAGTGCACATTAGAATCACCTGGAGAGCTTGGACACTCCTCCCTGTGGTCCCCACCCCAGACCTGCTGAATCGGAAGCCTTGAGGGGAGGGCAGCATTAGTCATTTTTTAGTGAGCTCCCAAGCAATTGCACTGAGCAGCCGAGGCAGGAAACCAGAGTCTAACTCCACCTGAGAGGAGAGCGCGTTGTGTAGGTGGGTGCTTGTGAGAGGGGAGAGGCGAGGGCCCTGGGGGGGCAGGAACACCACCGAGTAGCACGTGCCATTCTGACCCACTTGGCTAGAAGATGAAGTACTGAGAAGCCAAGAGGGAGAGAGTTCTAAAGAGAAGCAAGTGTGGCCAGTGGTCTTCACGACCGCAGCAAGTTGAAGAGGGGAAAAGACCAGTGTGTTGGTCAGTGGGACCCTTGGGGTGCCTGAGACGGCGCGCTCAGCAGAGACCTGGGGGCACAGTCCAGCCAGAGTGAGGTTGAGGAGGAACTGAGAGCTGCCAAAGCGATGGCTAGGATTCAGGAATGTTCTCAGGAAGGAGCAGGAGCTTGTGTGGGGGACAAGGTAGAAGGAAGATTATTGGGTTTTTTTTTCCCCCAGCTTTGTTGAAATATCATTGCCAGGGAGTTCCTGCATGGCTGAGCGGACGCAAACCCGACTAGTATCCGTGAGGACACGAGTTCAATCTCTGACCTCGCTCAGTGGGTTAAGGATATGTTGCTGCCTTGAGCTGTGGTGTAGGTCACAGACATGGCTTGGATCTGGTGTTGCTGTGGCTATGACTGGTGTAGGCCGGCAGCTGCAGCTCCAATGTGACCCCTAGCCTGGGAATTTCCACATGCCATGGATACGGCCCTAAAAAGACAGAGGAAAAAAAAGACAAACACACACACACACACACACACACACACAAAAGAAATATCATTGACATGTAACATTGTATGAGTTTAAGGTGTACAGTGTGGTGATCTGATACATGTATTTATTGCAAAATATTTGCCGCAGCAGGGTTAGTTCACACATCTTTCATCTCACATAATTACCATTTCGTGGTTAATTATGTTATGATGAGAACACTTAAGCTCCACTCTTACAGCAACTTTCAAGTATATGATACAGTAGTGTTATAGTTATACAGTCACCATGCTGGAACTTATTCCTCATATAACTGAAAGTTTGTACCCTTTGACCAAAGTCTCCCCATTTCCCCGTGCCCTCTGCCCCTTGCAACCACCATTCTACTCTCTGCTTCTGTACAGAACATGTTATACTTATGGTCATATATATGAATATTATGCAGCCATGAAAAAAGGGTAATTCTGCCATTTTCAACAACATGGATGGACCTCAAGGATATTATGCTAAGCAAAGTAAGGCGGAGAAAGACAGACGCTGTATGATCTCACCTACCTGTGGAATCCAGATGCAACCAACTTGTAGAAGGTTATTTCTTTTGAGGAGGAAGGTTTACGCAGGCTTTGTAGGCCCAGGCAGGAGCTGATCGAAAGCACAAGAGGAAGGCGGGGGCTCATCTTGGGCAGCGGACCGCCCTCGCTGGGCCCTGTGCTATTCCCTGTCCTCTCCTGGGTGCTGCTTCTGGGTGGACAGTTCCCTGGAATCTCATCCAAGGCATTGCAGTGCATTAAGTCCGAGGTTTCTGGGAGCCTTCAAAGCCATATATATATATACATATATATATATATTTTTTTTAAGTTTTATTCAAGTTTAGTTGATTTACAAGGTTGTGATAATTTCTGCTATACAACAACACTGTAAATATGTGCCACATTTTCCATTCCTCTGTCGATGGACATTTAGGTTGCTTCCATGTCTTGGCTATTGTAAATAGTGCTTCAGTGAACATTGGGGTGCATGTATCTTTTTGAATTATGGTTTTCTCTGGATAGATGTCCAGGAGTGGGATTGCTGGATCAAATGGTAATTCTATTTTTAGTTTTCTGAGGAATCTCCATACTGTTTTCCATAGTGATTGCACCAATCTACTTTCCCACCAACAGTGTAAGAGGGTTCCCTTTTCTCCGCACCCTCTCCAGCATTTATTGTTTGTAGACTTTTGATGATGGTCATTCTGGCTGGTGTAAGGTGGTACCTCACAGTAGTTTTGATTTGCATTTCTCTAATAATTAGTGATTTTGAGCATCTTTTCATGTGTTTTTTTGGCCATCTGTATGTCTTTGGAGAAATGTCTATTTAGATCTTCTGCCCATTTTTTTAATTGTTTTTTTTTTATATTGAGCTGTATGAGTTGTTTGTGTATTTTGGATATTAATCCCTTGTCAATTGCTTCACTTGCGAATGTTTTCTCCCAGTCTGTGCAGAATTTTATTGCTTTAATTTCCTTCCTTATGTTCCCTGAATAATAAATCTCACCCTGTCAGCTGGTTTTCTCACTCACAACCTGAGGTTTATTCCTGCTTTTTCCCTGAGCTGCTCTTCTCAGACTCTCTAAATATTCTCTATCATTAGGCAAGTTTAAGTTTCATCTCCTTCCTGTTATCACCATTTCTTATTCTTTCACATGTGGATCTCTTCTTTCGAGTAATCTACCAATGGTAGAACAAATTAAACTCTTAAAAAAAGTCCTCCATAGTAAAGATTGATTAATTTTTCTATGAAGAGCCTGACTAAATTATTTTAGCCTTTGTGAGCCACTTATTTCTCTGTCACATATTCTCTCTCTTTTTTTAAATCTTTTAAAAATATAAAAACCATTCTTAGCTGACCATTTTTTAACTTGTGGGTTGCCAATCCTAGCTCTTTAGAATCAAACACTTAACAGGCCACTGGTAAAGAACAGCAGATGATAATAGCTCAGTGCTTAATGAGCACTTGTGATATGCCAGGTATTTATCAGGGGTTATTTTATTTAATCTCATTTAATCCTCACAAAATCCTTTTGGCTTAATTGCTCTAGTTACCTGTATTTTACATATGAGGGGACTGAGGCTTAGACAGTTTAAATATCTGACCCAAGATCGCATAGCTAGTAAGTTGTCCTGTGATCACACAGGAGTTGATTGAGAAATAATTAGTTGATTGAGAGTGATGTTTAATTGAGGCTGTACATCTGTATTTTTTGAAATGTACTTCCTTACCCATGTTACTATTCTCCGCAGGGTATATTAATGTGATCTGAAATGTGCTGACCTAATTGGGTATATATTGTGGGTTTCATGGGCTAGAGCACACATTTTCCTGGGCCTGTGTTCAATCTCAGCTTTCTTGTTTCATCAGTGCATCCCTGGATATCGGGCTGAGGAAGCAGTGGAAATGTTAAAGGCGTTCTACAAACAAGAAAATCCAAATGGTTAGTTTTCCCTTACTGTATATAACATACATCCCTTAAGTCAGTATGAAAAGAGTCTGCACAGGCCTACGTCTTCATTTTTCTTTCTTGTCCTCTTTTTTCCCAGCACCGAAATCAAAGGTTCGGAAAAAGGAATGTCAGAAATCCTGAACTTGCTCTAACGAAGGACTCATGCCCCTGAACGGCATTCTTGGACTGAAAGCTGTTGACATCATTAAATCATATGTTTATATATTGTCCTTAACCCATGGGAAATGGTTTCTCATCGTCTGCTCTGCTAAGGGACAAATTAGCACTTTTTAAAACTGCAATAATTGTAAGCAACTCTTAGCTTGTCCACATGCTGGAAGAACATTTTTAAGAAGGGGAAAAATTAAAGATTGAGGTTTTAGAAATTACGAAGCAGTGCCTACTCTTCCTGCCAAAACCATTATGCTAGGTCCAGGAAAGCTGACTCTCAGAGGATGCGTTTCCAGACTCACCTGCGCCACCCTGCAGACACCTGCTCCAGTCCTGGCCTTTCAGACTCAGACCCTTCCTTCTGTGGAGCTGCTATGTTCTCCCAGAGCGTGGGGGAGCTCGTAACTTCCTTGGAAATTCTATATGAATTGTATACATATAGACCATGATTGTATGGTCCTTAGAACAAATTTTTACTTTTATAAAGCGCTTAGAGAAAATACATACTTTTCAAACAATGCTTAAGCATCATTTAAAAATTACAGCGTACTGCTCCAGTAAGACCTTATTTATGTCTTATTTGAAGATGAATAGTCTTAAAATATGAGTGCATACATGGGACAGTTCTTCTGTGTTGTCAGGCAGCTCCATTGTGTCAGGCTCTGTTTGTTCACTGAATCAAGGAGCAAAACAAAGAATTGCCCTCATGGACCTCAGTCTAGCAGGAGGAGACAGATAATGAACATAATAGATTACCCAATGTGTTAGAGGGGGATAGGAATTATGGCAAAAAGAGAACAAGGTAATGAGGTTGGGTGTGCCATTTTGTGGTGGGAATGCCGGTGGCAGAGTTAAATCGCATGGTTAGTTTCGTCTGAAGTCAAACACAGTTATTTCTTTTTATGAAAATCCAGACTTAGAAGGGGTTCCCGTTGTGGCTCGGCTAGAATCCATGACGGTGGAGGATGCAAGTTCTACCCCTGGCCTCACTCAACTGGGGTAAGGATCCAGCATTGCCGTGAGTTGGGGTCGTAGATGCGGCTGGGATCCCATGTGGCTGTGGCTGTGGCCGGCAGCTGCAGCTCTGATTTTGACCTGTAGCCTGGGAACTTTCACATGCTGCAGGTGAGGCCCTAAAAAGAAAAAAAAAATCCAGATTTAGAATTTCAAATCGAAAATATGAACATGTGAGCACAACCCCGGGAAAGGGTATCCAGCACAAAGTCCCAGATGGTCATGCTTCCAGACTGCAGCTGGGGTTGCCTCTGGTGTCCTGCAGCTTTGCAGAGCCCCGCAGGGAAACTCTGCGTCTGCCCAGAAGAGGGCCTCGCTGTTCCACCAGAAGCCCCGTTCCAGGCCCTGGATGGCCGCTCCTTCTCTGTTGCATTTCTTCAGTGGATTCATTTCCTTGATGCAAAGCATCTGTATTTGTTGGTGTTGCCTTTTGAGCGATGTCTCTGACTTGTTTGTTTTGAATTACATTACAGGCTGGAATGTAATTGTGGCGAAAGTATTTTTGTTCAGCCGAGGGTAGCAGCTGATCACAGTTACATGCTTCAGAGGATTTATAATTGCTTGGTTTTGTACATGTGTGTTTTTTAACTGCATTTGAGAAGTCTCATGGAGAAGAATTTGCATGATTTTTAAATGTGTAGTAGTGTCACGTGTACCTTCTTTTCAATTTCACCTACTGTAAAAATTATCTTCTAAGTTTTAGTGCTTTGACTAGTTTATCCCTTTTTTGCAAGGGGTCACAATTCAGTTTTGCCCCATACGCTTTTCTGCAAGCAGACTTCATTGCATTTATTGTCTTTCTGATCATTTTCTTAGGGAGTATTTGTAGACAAAAACCTGAAAGCTTTTTTCTGGAGAGAACCATCCAAAAAGTCTAGCCAAGCATCATTATGTAAAGAATATTCTTGGTAAACATTTGTTAAATAAAAGTGTTGATTAAAATTTGGGGAATAGTGAAAAATACCATGAAAAGGAGGCTGTCTAGGACAAAACGCTAAAGGCAAAAATAATATTTAGGTATTTTATTTTTTCGGCCATGCCTGAGACATGCAGAAGTTCCTGGGCCAGGGATTGAACCTATACCACGGCTGTAACCAGAGCCACAGCAGTGACAATACTGGATCCTTAACCCACTAAGCCACCAGAGGACTCCCATATCTGGGTATTTTAACCCAGATGTAGTCTCTCCTAAAAGGATCAAGGAAATAATAAAACTATAAACGGAAGGATAGAAAAGACTTATCAATATACATATGTTCTGTCTTTGCTATAGTTTGGAGAGTGGATAAGTACTTTGAATTTTTAAGGATGGCTAAAAATTTTATTTTTGGTTGTTACCTTTTTGATTCTATCTCTCTAGTGCTTGATGTATAGAAGAGTCTCTCCTAAATTGTTGGTCTGAGGCACAGTTCCCTCCACTGCTTTGGGCAGAGCACTGAAGATCGGAGGCGGCACCTCCAGCACTGATACAGGACCTCTGTGGGGTCACGGCCATGGAGGCCATGACAGCAGTTAGCGGGGGTGGTGAGGAGTTGAGGACGTATGGTGAGGGGATCTGGCTTCCTGAGTCACACATCCTCTGGCTACTTAGACGTGGCTTCAAGTATTAAGATGCCCCAGTTTGAAAGATGGAATCCAATGGACTGATGCCCATGAAGTGTGTCTAGGACACCAGCTGAGAGGCTTGTTTTGTGTATGAGATAATTCTGCAAGTTGTGGGATGCACAAAGTTTTTAGAACCACAGCCTTGTTTAGAGAAATTAGTGGGAAGTGATTGCATCTGAGTTGCTAGAGAAGCCAATGTTTACTGGTCTGTGCCCTGGACTCTGCTGAAATGGGTGGTGTGTAATGCTTTGGCAGGCTTCAATCACTGATAAAAGATCATGTTAAAATATCTTTGGGCTTTCCTGTGACTTGGCGCAGTATCCCTTCCTGTGTTGTATTTGGAATATCATGGAGAGAAAATAGATAGCCAAGAACTTCAGTGTAGGCAAGAACTGTTAATTTTCCTTTAAACTCTATTTGGAAATAATTTCAAGCTTAGAGATAAGTTGCAAAAATACCTATATATCTTTTATTCTTTGAACCTATTAACATCTTTTACCTTTAGCTTTATCATTTGATCTCTCTTTATTCTCTCTAAAATATAGGCGGGTATGTGTGTATATGTATGTTTTTCCAACTCATTTAGTAGAAAGTTATATACATCGTATATTCCTATAAACTTCTTATATAATCCTTTATTGTTATTGACTTCAGTAAATTGAACATTGGTGTAATACTTTTATCTAATATATCATTTGTATTCTGGTTTTGTCACTTGACCCTATAACATCCTCTAGAGAATTGTCCCCACCCACCATGTATCAGATCCATTTTAAGATCAGATATTGCATTTGATTGTCATGTATCTTTAGCTTCTTTTGTTCTAGAACATTTCCACCTCCTTTGCTTTTGTGACATTGATATTTTAAAAATGTTATAGTCCTCTGCCCCCTGCCCTTTTCTTTTTTTGTGTTTCCTTATGATTAGATTCAGGTTATGCACTCTAGGTGATGTTTTGTTTCACACTTGGAGGCGCCCAAAGGCTATCTGTCCCTCTTTAGAGATGTTAGTTTTGGTCACCTGGTGAAGGCATTATCTGATTTCTTCACTATATATTACCATTTTTTCTCCCTCCCTTGCAAGGAGTAAGCAGTCTGGAGAGAGGAACTGTTACATTTTTAAAAGAAAATGTATTTGACATTGATGGAAAGGAGGAGAATAAAATTAATGATATGTATTTCAAAGCAATTGTTAAGTTGATTGCATTCTTCCTCTTTTATTATGTCTGCCAAAATTTACAAAATTCTTTTCCTAATAATATTTTAAGTAGGAATGTCTTAAAAATCAAAAGTAAGCCTCAGACGTAAGTTCTCTTCTGATCTTTTCCTTAGCAAAACTGATGATTATATAAATTTAGTTATATACCTGAAAAGGTAAGGGTTTTGGAAGAATAAGTCTAAGATGTTTCTGGTTTCACAGGTCGCTTAGAGTGATCTGAGAGGATGTGTAACTAGTCTATAGGTTGTCATCTGGCCATAAAATGTGAGTTCTCTTGGGTTTCCATAGAGATATCTAGATTTAAAATATGTTAAGCACTGCTACTTTCAAAATGGGTGTCAGTAAAAATAGCAAAAGCCAAGGCTCTTTTTAAAAAAATTATTAAACATTTTAAAAAACTAGTGAGGTTCCTGGTTAAAAATTCATGTTGAAGCCAAAGCTTGTCCTTCCCAATCGCTCTGCATCAACTGGCCTTGAAGAGCCCTGGGGAGAAGAGGATCAGGAATTGCTTTCCCGGCCTTTTGGCAAAGGAATGAGACTGCGTTGACTTCATCTATGAAGATAACTGCCAACTATTTTCCTACTCTGTAAATTGTTAATTGTGTGTGGTGAGGAAAGGGGTGATGGCTGATGCTGTTATTTTTATGGGTACGACTGGCATATGTTCTGGTGAAAGTTGACACCTTTAGGACCTTATGTTTGTTCAAGTTGGGCTAGTAAAAACAGTCTCCTGGGATTACTTCTCACCTGATTTGTACATGACCATTGGGCTCAATACCATGTATCCATGACTACTAGGGAGACTTCGTGATGCGGTTGAAGAACATGAACTTGGGGTCTAGAGCAGGTACTGGCAAATGCAGCTTGCTGCTGGTTTGGGTACCACTCACAAGTCAAAAGGGTTTTGTGTCTTTAAATGGTTGAAAAAAATCAAAGGGAGATTTTAGTGACTCGTGAACATATGAAATTTAAATTTCAATGCCCATAAATTATTTTTTATTGGAACACGGCCATGCCCACATATTTCCATATTGCCTGGGGCTGCCTCTGTGCTGCAGTGGCTCAGTCGAGCAGCGGTGACAGAGACCTATGGTTCCCACAGCCTAAAATCTTCAGTGTCTGGCCCTTTAAGAAAATATTTGCTGCCCCCTGGTCTAGAGAATAGAAAATGTTGAAGCTGGATTTCTAAGGTGCTTATTCAAGTTTTGTGACTTTGGAACTGAATCATGTGGTTCATTGTGCAGCTGTGGTGAATTGCTTCAGTAATTCTTTTAAAAAAGTCGGTTTATAAATACAAAAGAGATCCAAGACACTAAAATATTTATTCTGGCTTAGAATATTTTGTGTCCATACATACACTTTAAGAGAGTAGCAAGGAGAAAAGATAATTTATCATTTTATTTAGGTTTAGAATAAAAACATACATTTTATTCATGATCATCATATAAAAATATGATCAAGTGTGTATCACTTTTAAGAACACTTACTAAATTGTCAGAAATCTATTGCACCAGGACTTAAACAGAAATTATCTTCATGCTACCTCCATCGTTGTGCCTTCCCAATAGTCTTGGGGAACAGGTTAGGGAACCCTTTGGTGCTAGAATCACATACACTGAGTTTGAGGAAAAGACATAAAAATAAACACGTGTTAGGTATTTTGTGTGTGTGTTTTTCAACCCGGCATTGAGCTCAGGACAAAGCCTCGGGTGTAATAGATCAACGCTATGTTTTAATTCTAACCTGCGTAGTGAAGCTCACTTGAGGCAGACCTCATGAAGAAGGAGGGAGACTTGAGACACTTGCTTCCCTGAGAGGCAGTAGGATTGGAGAAGACAGGTGAACGGGAGCGGGCAGCACACTATCAGAGCAGGGGGAAGGCAAGGATGTGAAGCCCCGGCCGGGATGGTGGGGTCAAGTTACAGTTAAGACCCTTACTTCTTTCTAAGAAGGACTCAGTTTTCATCCTCCCTCCCTCCCTCTCTCTCCTTTTTTGTTTTTTTTGGCCGTGCCCACAGCATGCATGTGTTTACAGGCCAGGGATCGAACCTGTGCCACAGCAGGAACCAGAGTCACAGCAGTGACCACGTCAGGTCCTTAACCTGCTGAGCCACCAGGGAACTCCCTTCTCTTTCTGATGTGAGTGATTTCATACTTGCTCCTGGAGTATGTGTGGTTTGGGGTAGGGAATGGCTAGGGACAAAGGTTCTGGCCCTGCTGTCACTGAAGTAAGGAGTCTGAAGTCACATGTCACTAGGCAAGAGCTGTGGGGCTGGAGTGAGTCAATAGCAGGAGCTAACATTTACATCAGCACGTGCCAGGCTCTATTCGTATGCTGCCTCATTAATCCTCACATTACCCCTTTGAGTCAGTAGTTATTATCTGCATTTCACATCAAGGAAACTGAGGCACGGGGAAGTTAAGTAACCGGTTCAGGGTCGCAGAGCACCAACAGATCGAATCAGTCAGAATGGGCTAGTTTATGCCACAGGAACAACCCTCACGTTTTAGTGGCTTGGAACAAAGTGTAATTCTCTCATGCCGCAGTTCTTGTCCCTCTCAGGTCAGGCCATGGGCTTGGACCAACATCTGGAACCTCCTCAGTCACTGTGGCGGGAGGAGAGGAGATGGCCAGCAATGCTCCGGTGTCAGAACACAGCTTCACACTCGAATGTGTAGACGCATCGCCTGGGGAGCTTGTTGAATACACGCTGCGGCTCAAGAGCTCCGGGATGGGTCTGAGATTCTGCGTCTCCAATAAGCTTCTGGGTGATTCCTTTGTTGCTGGACTGTGGACCACTCTGGCGGAAGAAGGGCTTCCTGGCTCTTGCCCAGTAGTGCCTCATCACTTCTGCTCAAGGGAGAATTAAAGTGCATGCCATGCCAACTTCAAGGTGGCAGGAAATGTAATCCACACTTTGCCTCAGGAGGAGGAGAAATGGGAATGCTTGTGAACAGCCCTCATGAGGAGCAAAAAGCATGAAGCTAGGACTTGAATTCAGACAAAGGGTCTCCAGGGTGCCCTTAATCATCACTCCTTGGGGTCCTGGTGTGGAGCCATTCTCTTCGGAGAAAGGGCAGCGCCGTGGCAGGCAGCCGGCAGGGCAGCCCTCAAGACCGATCAGTTGCAACTGACTTGTGTGACAAGTGTTGGGTGTCCCGGGCTGCTTCCTGTCAAAGGCAGCAGTTCTCAACATGATGTTGCAACCGTGAGATGTTTCAATCCATTTTCTTAGTAACGTGCTGACATCTCTGAATTATTTTTATTAAAGCATACCTTAGAGTGGAGTCCAGCCTGTCCCTATTACATTCTCTCTCATCTAATATTCTGCCATGCTTTCTTGTTTTGGAGAAGGGGTGGGGTTAAAGACAGCATCCAGGAAATTGTGCATGATCCTGGGGACGCCCATGGGTGTGTGTCCACACCCCATTCATCATGTGTGTCTGCTGCAAACGCTGGAGGTGCTGGTCTGGAGGAGTCCTAGGACTGTCAGCACAGCAAACTCCTTTCCCAGATGGTGGTGCTGAGAAACAGCTTTTCAGAGCCTGAAGCCTATACGGTCGCCTGGGAATTTCCGAGATGGTCCCAAACAATTGGGAATTGTGGGACTGAGTTGGGGTTCATGTTAGAGTTTCTCTTTTTTGACTGCACCTGTGGCATGTGGAAGTTCCTGGGCCAGGCACTGAACCTGCGCCACAGCAGTGACAAGGCTGGATCCTTAACTGCTAGGCCACTGAGGAACTTCATGTTAAGGGTCTCTAAAAGAAGAAGAGACCTGTGTTCCTTACAGCACAGTGTCGAGTAAATGTCACACCTCCTTTGAGCTCCCAGTACCACAGTTAGTGCATGTTAACAAGAGATGGACTTACTGTGGTACTGGGAGCTCAAAGGAGCAGCCTGCTTTGCTGTGGGTTCCCAGGCTTAAGTGTTGACGAACTGTTCAGAGACATAGGTTTAAGCAAAGTCTCATCTACCTTTTGGAAAACCTGACCTGCAAGTGAGACTTGGAAAGAAATAAGGTTGTTCTTCCTCCATTAAAAAAAAAAAAAAAATCCTTCCGAAAGGGAAATACAAGTGCATTTCAGTTTTACATAATAATTATAAATAAGATTTCAGAATTAACCCATTACACTAGTTGACGCTGTCAGCAATTTAGTCAAGCAAGAGGGAGAAAATGGGCCTTGATGGTTTTTCTTTGGAAAATCAAGTTTGCCACGTTGAAAAATGCTTTCACCTCTGCCCACCTGTTCTGTCATTAATCATGGGAAGAGCTGGAAAAATCGCATTGTTTCTCCAGAGACACTTTTGTCTTGTAATGCACGTAGTTCAATTAAAATATGCAGATGAACACAAAGTTAATAATTAAGGGAACATAAGAAACAAGGTATTGCTATTTTTATTAATTACTTCGACTGAAACCTACAGTATGACTTTTTAAAATTAATGGAACAGAATTCTACTGCTTAATCATTGGAATCCTAGTCTTAGAAGGTATTACCAGTGATTTCTCTCTGCTGTTACTGCCCTTTGGGAAAAGACCTATCATTCCATCAGTTATCCTGACTTCACAGGAACTTGAAGTTCACCTTGTAATCTAGCCTGTACTGGCATTGCTAGAAAGTCATTTCTTTCAATGGCATTTCCATATTGGAAACCTAATTAAGTTAAGGATGTCAGCTTGATTTTTTTAATCAACAAGGGCACTATCCTGATTCAAACCCTAAGCAGTTTCAGGAGAGATTACATTTCTTCCTGACCTGAGAGGAATCCCATTTTCTTTGTGACAAGCTCTGCTGACACAGTGGCCTGGGAAACCCTGCACACCTGCCACCTTTGTAGGGGGATTTCCTCCTCAGGTAAGTCCCAGATTCCACACGGTGGTGTGTTTTTTTCTTTTTAAATCCTAAGCACATTTTATCAACTTCATAAGCCTCAAGCCTTACTTTACTTTTCCCTTCAAAGTCTTGCAGGCTCCATGAAATCTTTTCCAACGACTGCAGCCCACTATGACCGTTTTCTTCAAACTCCTACTTAGTGTCACATAGTTTAATACTCAATTGGTCTCTAATTACAGTAATTAGATTGTAAGCTCCTCCAAAGCAAGGATTTAGCCCGATGCTAGGCCCCGAGGCGGTTTCAATAAATGCTTGCTGAGTGATGGATTTGCAACTCTGGACGGTTTCCAGCCAGCAGGACAGACGGCTGAGTGAGCGCTGTCCAGAGAACCCCTCTCCCCACCTTGGGCTTGCGGAGCAGGCCCTCTGTCTTTGGGGACTTTGACAAAGGCCACGGATTGCTGCCAGGCAGCTGGGCAGCCCGAGGAGCACCCCTAGGCCCCCAACAATTTCCTCCAGCTCCTCTCCTCTCATCTGGAAACCTACATTTTGCAATTTCCCATTTCCAGGTTTGAGGAGAAGAACAAGCAGACGAGGTAAACATCTCAAATGGGCTTTGCTGGTACCTAACTTTCCCGTGGAGACATAACAAATAAAACGAGGACACATTGCATATTTCAGAGCGAGTGAAATGCTATGTGGAGATTGATTTCTATAACCCCTTTTGCCAGATTAGTCCAGAAGCTGGACTAATATTTTAATCGTATTCTCTTCAGAGGAAAAGGCAGCTGGTGAAATTGTTGGAGGTGACATGCCAATCTACATAGAAACCAAGTGTGGTTTGGAGACCACCGTGGAAATAATAACTTCAGTCATTAAGTGGAGAATGAAAGGAAGAAAGAAACCAGATAAGTTTTCCAGGATCAAGAAGTTATTTTTATTATAAACTAACCTTAGGGAGACCATAGACTTTCTTATTATTTTAACATTTAAATTCAAATACTGATGGCTTTATCTTTTCACTGCTGATTACTCTTGGCAACAGCAGAATTAGCAAGGAGGGCAGTGGACCATCTTTCAACTGTTTATTTTTAAATTGCCATTTTAATTGTGTGTGTAAGCTCAGTTGTGCAGGCAAAGCGTGGCAGGGAGCCCACAGTGTCACGATTTGTGTCTTGATGTAGGATTTCTCTCTCCTCCCTCATGAACTTGGCTTCCCAAGGCCTAAATTCTAATAACTGGTACAAATTCACTGGCATCCTAAAATCTAAAAAAGAGGCCTCTCCCTCTCTGTCTCTCCCTCTCCCCCTTCTTCTTCCCCCACCCCTTTTGTTTCCTTGCAGACCAGGATGAAACCCAGTCTTCACATCTTTACCCCTAGCAATAAGCGTCTGCAGTGTAACATGTTGGGCTCTGGGAAATACAATCTTTTGCTTGGGAACTGCCCTCAGATGGAAATTGATGTTTAGATTATTACCGGGAATTTGTTTGTTCTTGTGAATTTTGTGGGATTAGGGCTGGTGCTGCGATGCTCTCATGTGCTCTGATGCCGCTTCGGTATTTCAGAAAAGAGGAAAATGAGAGTCTTAGATCAACCTTGGGAGGTGCTAAAGCTCTACTCCAATTCTACTGGCAGATAGCTCAAAGTGCAGCTGCTTACAAAAGATCCCAAAGTCCACCCAAAGGCGCAAATACCACCTCTTCTGCCTAGAAGTGAGTCAGTGGAAGGAAATAGGGTACGGCAGAATTTTGGACTGAAATTTCTCTGTGGCAGCAACAGACTGAACTGATAATAAGAGAAAGTTTGTATTGCTAACCTTCATAAGGTGGCAGTCAATTTCAGGAATTTTACAGTGCTGGCATATTATTTAGGCCATGTTTTCGTCTGGTGCTTGTCGTTCACCCTGCCTGGTTGGAGAGGTGGGCTGAGCGGGATCCAAGAGGAGAAAGAACGGGGCTGACAGTGGCCTTGGGGCTAATGTAATTAACGTTCTGACCTGTTAAGCAGCTTTTGGAGGCCAAAATGGAGAGGCATTCATAAAAGCCTTGACGGGCTGAAGTAGCCATGACTTTGATTTCTGGAGGATGTGGAGAAAGTCTAAGCCATGAAGGAGAGGCTTAGACTTTCTTGGCTTCTCTCCTGATCTCCTTTCCTGAAGAGGACAGCAACTCTCAGTGGAGACTGGCTCCCATGCTGAATTTTACTGGGTTAATAAGAGAAATAGCGCCCCCACCCCCCAAAAAAGGAAGAATGTCAGTGTCTAAACAGAGGAAAAGTCACTTGTCCATCATGCTACTGGCTGGTTAGGTAAAGAGCAATGATTTGCCTTTTGCTGATAATGGACAGAACTACAGAACTACTGTGCAAAGTCAGAAGTCACTTTCTCAAAAGAGGTGAGGCGAGATGGCTTGGGAACTGCCGAGAAACATCACTCCTGGCATTCATCTAAACCTTGTACCTTCTCTCTCATGAATGTGGCTTTTCCTCACATTGGAGTGTAAAATCTGAGATTCCGTTTTGGACTAACACTTAGGATGGATTTAGGGAGTTCAGTGCTAAGGGGCTGTTTTGCCTCCAGGCATAGTAGGCATACCTGGCTTAGCCGGTCTAGGACCTTGCCTACTTAGAAATGGAGCTGACAGCACAGACCCCACTAGCAAGTGCTGCTACTTATTGACCTTAATTGCAGGTCAGGCAGAGCTGTAAACACTTTGAAGCTCTTGTATGATCCTTGCAGCAACTTCTGGAGGTTACTGTTCTTTATCCCACTTAAGGAGTGAGTTCATTTATATTCAGTTTATGTATTTATTTATTTTTTCAGATTTTACATTTATTAAGTGATGGAGTGAGTTAATGTAGATAGAGTTTGATGCACTCAAGATCCCGGAGCCAGTAAGAAGCAAAAGCAGAATTTAAACTCTGGAGCTACATTTCTTCCTCATTATACTGAACTATTTCAAGAAGATTACCCAAATAGGAAAAGAACCAAAGGATGAAGATTGTTCTTCCCTGCCCAGCCCTCCGCTGGAACAAAACTCCATAACTCCGTTTATTCATGAGGCTAGCCTTTGGCTTCTCTCAGTAAGTCATGAATTTGAATGTCTTTTTCTACTCTGTGTGTGCGGTTTTGTTGTTTTGTACTTTTAAAAATTTTAACAAGATAAATATCCTAGAAGGAAAAGCACTGTTTTACTTAGACAAACACATCCCAGGATATTTACAGTCTTAAAAAATACAGTTGGATCATCTGCCCAGTTCTTTACAAGACTGAAAGTAAAATTGCATGATTTTGTAAAAACTTTTTCACGAGACAGATATTGTTAAGGATCCGCAGATGAATTGCCAACACTGTTGCATATTCTGCAATTGTTTCTCCAAAATAAGAATATGTTATCATTTTATTGTTATGGTTATTAGGTTCTATACTAAGTGACTTAGATATATTTTCTCACATTGATATGCATGC
Organism: Catagonus wagneri; assembly: GCA_004024745.2. NCBI lineage: Eukaryota > Metazoa > Chordata > Mammalia > Artiodactyla > Tayassuidae > Catagonus > Catagonus wagneri. The sequence continues at coordinate 14,617,228 of PVHT020000077.1, forward strand.
ATGTCATAGTTACTGCCATCATGTATCAGTTATCTAACGTGACAAAATCCCACAAAACCTCAGTGGCATACAAAAATAAGTATTTATTGATTATACAGGTAGGCTGACTGGCTAAATGGATCTGCCAACCTTGGCTGGACCAGCTCATGACACCAACTCTTTGGATCACTGAAGACTGATCTAGCCTGGCCTTGGCTAGAATAAATGAGGCAATCCAGCTCCTCCATTTGTCTCTCATTCTCCAGCAGGCTGGGCCGGACCTGTTCTGTCGGTGACTGCAAGCTCTGACTGCAAGCTCCAAACAAGCCTAATTGCAATGTGCCTGCTAATGGCTCTTTGGTTGAAGCAAGCCACATAGATAAATGTGAGGATGTGGAATTATGCACTCCATCCCATGGAAGAGTATTGGAGAATAGCATGGCAAAAGGTATAGATAGGAAATAATGAACAACAATTGGGCCTATTTTTGCAATCTATCGCATATTCTCTTTTTATAGATGGAGAACCTGAGATGTAGATAGTAAGTGTCTTGCTTAGGGAACATAGATATATTAAGTGATGGAGCTTGAATTTGAACCTGAGTTTGTCGTTTCTCAAAGCTGGAGATCTTAATGATGTACTATAAATGCAAGATTTAGAAACAAGTTCTGCCTCTAACTCCTTTCCAGATATAAGCAATCTTTTAACTCCCTTTTAATGCATCTTCACCAATGAAGACAAAATGCAGCTGTTATTATATCGTGAGGATGCTGTGAGGAGTAATTAATGTTAGCAGATTCTCTGAAAAATTGCTAGGTGTTATGATCAAAGAAATACACAGACTTTTAAATCACTGCCTGACCTCATTTTAAATTTGTAGCCTTTCAGATCTCTCTCACATGCCATAGTTTAGAAATGTACTGAATATAAAGTTTCCTAATACTCTCACTCCTCTCCCCCTCAAATCATTCTAGCAATGCCCCAATCTGCTAATATTAGCAGTAATTATAAATGAGAACGATACCCTTTTCAAAAATGTAATATCTTTAAGACTATCAGAAAGTTGTACACTTTACCAGTCAACAAATGTGGACTCTTAGCTGATAGAAAATTTGGTCTTTATATCAACTGCCCTTTCAACAGATGTGTCCTAGCCTTGATTTGCTTTATAACTTGCAGCTACTGTTGTTATTTCTTTTATTAAGTCAATTTCATGGCACATGTTTTGAAGAAAGTTGAAAAGTTTTATATACTGCTGTTGACCCTGAAAGCTAAACAGTAGAAGTTTAGCTACTTGCCAAAAATGCATTCCTAAAAAGGAAATTTCAGGGTGTACCCTTTGGCTCTTAGTCTTCCAGTCCTGCCCTGACAATATAACGGGGACAACTTTCTGCTTTCAGAAGCAGTTTTTATAGACCTCTGAGGACCGCTGAGAGTCCATCAAGGTCTTTGTGAGTGACCTATGGGTCAGAGAGTTTTGGGGGATCACGTAAAAATACAAAATTAGGAAGGGAGACTAAAAAGAAAAGGGAAAATTTGGAGAGAGGTTCTACTGTGAAAATTCAGGGACATTAATTCTGAAATAAGGAAGAAAAACAAGGCTGGTAAGTTTTAATCAACATACAAATGATTAGGGGAGACTGAGAAATTCAGTTCAGATGCTTTGCGAACATAAACATTTGGGGAGCTTGAGTATGGGCTGTATCACCTCATTCTAGCACTTACCACATATATGCCCCCCCCTTGCACATGATCATAAACTCACTGAGGGAAGGGAGTGGGTATGTCTTTCCATCACAGAAAAGCCAGATGCATTGCACATAGCATGCACTGCAGGAATATTTGTTAGTTGAATGTCCCAGAACCAAGTTATACTTCTGTTGCTTTCCTCTAGCAGAAACTCAGAAACTGCCGTTATCTTGCACAACAAAGGAATAATACGAGTTGGATGTAATGTGGGAATTAAATGAAATATAATACAAGTATTTAATTATGTCCTGAAGGAAGTGTTTCCCATTGCAGTAGAGAGAGAAGGAAGGAACACATCATTGTAAATCAGGAGACATGTCTTCTCCTTGTAGCTCTGGTTTGATCTTGGTCCCATGACCCATCAGCAGCTTTCCCATTTATAAAAATAAAAATAAATAATGCATTGTGTTTGAAAAGGTTTCAGAATTAGAAGTGCCAAATTGATCCTAGGTACTATCATTGTGTAAGACACACGTTAAACTGGAAAAGAAGAACTACAGATATAGGAGCCATGTTGTTTTTTTCATCTTGCACACAACTCCAGTGTCTAACTTGATGCATAGTCGATTGTTAGCACTTGGGATGTGTTTATGGAATTAGTGAATGGCCCTAAACTGCAACATAGAATCATAAAGATGATCTCAGATAATTATTCATATCTTTTTGTTTATGGATGGATATTTTCATATATATATAATTATTATCATGCAGTTAAATCATTAAAAACTTATGTAAGGTCTATAGAGTTGTAAGTTTCTGCCCTCAAGAGATTTCCTATCTCATTGGTACACAAGGCTTAACTCCTCTTCCCTCAAATTAAATAGTAATAAAAGGAATTATTTAAATTATTATTATTTAAATAAAAGGCAAGAGGAGAATCCTCATAAGTATATTTGGATATAGGGAGAGACAATACTCTGGCAAACTTGAGATAAAGAAGCATGGCTCACAGAAATTAAGCAGATGTGGAAGGGCTAAGTCCAGGAAGACCAGCTCTTTGTACCACCCAGGATCCTGGGGGTGGGACTAGGACACAGGCTCAGCAGAACCCTGCAGCCAAGATGATTTAGTTCTATCCACTTTCTCCTTCAGCCACTCCATTCAAGATTCATATTCCTGGGAGAGAGAATCCAGTTGACATGATTAGGGTTATATGCTCACTCCTTGGCCAAGAAAGAACATCTGGGCAAGACTGCATGAAGTGGGAACCAGGTAGTGCTCGAAGCATAATGTGGGTGCACCTCTGAGATGCAGTGGATCCTACTGGCAGTATTACAAGAGTTCAGAGAAGGGGGAATCTGGTGAGACTTCACCCATGAAAAGGGGCTCAAGCTGGACCTTTAAGGATGAGTAGGAATGAGATAAATGAGGAGGGAAGATTTCAGGTCTGGCTACCAGAGGGGCAAAGTTTAGAGTTACGACTGAGCCCTGTGTGGTCCACCAAAGTCAGAAGTGGCAGAGACAGAGAAGACAGATGTTAATAAAAAGTCCTTGTAGGAGTTCTCTTGTGGGGCAGTAGGTTAAGGATCCCGTGTTGTCACTGTAGTGTTTAGGGTTGCTGCTGTGGAGCAGGTTCCATCCCTGGCCTGGGAAGTTCCTCATGCCACAAGTGTGGCCCCCAAAAAAGCTCTTGGATCTATTTCAGTAGATAAATGAGGATATATGACAGGTTTAAAGGATGATTCAATGATTTGGGCAGGGAGGCAATAAGTGTGGAGCTAGCTGAAGAGAAGATATTCAGGGAAATCATAAGAGAAGCCAATGTATTTTTGAAATAAAGTCAGAAAAATAAATGATACATTGGAAGGGTCTTCTGGGTATGAGATTGAGAATTCAAATGAAGGGGTGAGTCATGAAGAAGGGGAGAGTCACTGCTTGTTCAGAGGCTGGAGGATAGGAAGGGGGCTGGTTGAGGATGGAGCTATCAGCTATGAATTAGATGGCACTTGCTGAATTAAATAAACCACATCTTAGCAACCTAAGATAGAAGTTACTGCTGTGTGAAGGGGAGTGGTGTTGGATGAGGAGAAGATGAAGATATTTGGAATATCCAGTGCGGCCAGTGTTCTTAGGAGTCAACGAGGAGCCAGTGAAAGATTAGAGAGGAGTCAAGGAGGAGCCAGTGAAAGATTAGAGACCGTATCTCTGCCTCCAATAAGGTTAGCATGAATTTAAGTTGAATTTCCAAATGACTGGATGGAAATTCTTGGGAGTTAATATTCAAAAGCTAGAGTTTCTAAAATGTTGGATTCAATTTTAAAGATAAAATTTATTTAGGAATGTAGACTTTATTCCTAAACTTAAGGGATTATTGGAAATATCTGGAAGACAGCAGATTACCATATTTTGTTTGTGATGGTTTTCCTTGTTTATACAGCGAGTAGTTGCCATAGAAGTCTCTTGGTCTTACATCTTTTTCGTAAAATAAATGTATCACTAGAAACACCAGACATTTTAGTGTTTGACTTAGCACTGAAATAGCACCAAATAGAATCCATTTAGCCATTTTCAACTTTCTTCTGTGCTTGCCCATTATTTATGCTGGAGTTATCTCAAAAAAATGGATTAAAGGAGAAGACAAGAACCTACAAGCAATTGTTAACCTCAAATATTTGATCAATGTCATCACATTTAAGTAGTTCAGAATCTGCTGAGAGAAGACAAACCAGGGAGTGTGGCTTCTCCTTAGCTCTTTGAAAGAGTCAATATTTAAAACTTATTAGTGAACCAGATTCTCCCTGTGCCCAAGTTACTCTGTGGTGGCCCTTTTCCTGGCTGCTTAAGGCAATGGACAGATAATGGCTTTATGTCATAGATCTGTGTATACAGAATTAAAAGTAAACCCAAAGCGATTTGCTCCAAAAGAAGCCCATGGATCACATTTTGATGAAAAGTAATCACCTTTTATTTGTCCACTTTGTAAGTTTAAAAATGTATCTACCTGGTCTTGAAGGGGCCCTTTAGTGTTCTGTGTGCAATTCGTCACTAATACAGTTAATCCCAACAAATCATGGTAACAACTACTGAGACTTCAATTGATTGAGTTTGTACTAAGATCTTTACAAATATTGTTGGTTGAATACAGATAATCATCATATAGGTTGGAATACAGATAATCATAATCATATGAAGTAGGTATAGATATGACCCATTTGTATAAATGTGTAATCAGGAAACTGAGGCTTAGGAAGACTAGTAACTAGCTTGGCATCACGCAGTTACTAAGAAGGCCAGACTTGAGCACACATCTGGATGGTTCTGAAGCCACCTTTTCACCATGCATTATAGTTTCCTTAGTTCATAAATGCCCTGTTTCTGACATTATGCAAGGTTCTTGACCAGAAACCCATAACTTTGTTGTTTGTCTTTAATATTTTTCAATTACAATTTTTTTAAACTCTTCATTTTAAGTTAACTCTAAATTTAAAAAAAAACTGTACAAAGGATAAAAAAAGAAAAAAAGAAAGACTGCTGTATATCCAGGTTCCTGAAATGTTAATCTTATGTAATATGGTACAAGGATCAAAAATCAGGAAATTAACTTTGATACCTTTCTCTTATATAATCAGCAGACCTTATTCAGATTTCACCAGTTTTCCCACTACTGTCCAGGACCTAAACCAGAATGGCATGTTGCATTTAGTTGTCGTGTCTCCTTGGTTTCTTTCAGGGCCAACCTTACATTCACATGACCCTGGGAGTGAGTGCTTCTGTAGATTTCACACCCTAGACGCTCTGCTTGCTTCATCCTAGTCCCTTTAATCTAGAACAGTTCCTCAGTCTTTCTTTGTCTTTCACAACCTTAACCTTTAAAAAAGCACTAGCCAGGAGCTCCTGTTGTGGCTTAGCAATTTAATGTCCTCATGTTGTCTCTGTGAGGAAGTGGGTTCAATCCCTGGCCTTGCTTGGTGAGTCAAGGATCTGGCATTACAAATTGCGGTGTAGGCTGCAGATGTAGCTCTGATCTGGCATTGCTGTGTCTGTGGCATAGACCGGCAGCTGTAGCTGTGATTTGACCCCTGGCCTGAGATCTTCCAAATGCCACAGGTATGGCTGTAAAAAGGAAAAAGAAAAAAAGGGGAAAAAAAAGTACTAGCTAGTTATTTTGCAGAATGTTCCTCAATTTGGGTTTGTCTACTGTTTCTTCATGGATATGTTTGTGTTGTGTATTAACTGCTATAGAAGTTCTCTTGTGTCCTTCTTGGTGCATCACACCTAGAAGCACACCATGTCTACCTGTCATATTACTAGTAATACTAAATTTGATCATTTTGTTAAGGTAGTATCTGGGAGATTTCCCCGCTGTAAATTATTTTTCCTTTTCAATTAATAAGTATTTTGTAAGGAAGCCACTTTGAGACTATGTAGATATCCTGTTTCTCATAATACTTTTGCCACTCATTTGATCATTTATTGATCATTCTTGCCAAAAAAATTAAAAAACTTTTATATGGAAGTATAGTTGATTTACAATATTGTGTTAATTTCTGCTGAATAGCAGTGATTCATATATATATATATATGTTCTGAATATATATATATATATATTCTTTTTCATATTCTCTCCATAGAATGTTGAATACAGTTCCCGGTGCCACACGGTAGGACCTTGTTGTTTTCCCATTTTATATATAAAATTTTGCATTTGATAATTCCAAACTCCCAGTCCATCCCTCCCCCCACCCCTCTCCCTTGGAAACCACAAGTCTGTTCTCTATTTCTGTGAACTGTTTCTTTTTTTTTTTTTAACTTAATGGATTTTATTTCAATTATAGGTATACATAAATCATCTGAACTGTTTCTTTAAAACAATGATTATTATAGTGTTTAAAATGGTGACATTCTTTTGCTATCTCTACTTCAACATATTTACTAATTGAAATTTTATTGTAAGTAAGATCTTTCTCTTCTTCTCTGTTTATTCGACTATTTATTTATATCAGCATGGACTCATGGATTCTTATTATGGTCCATGGTTTATAGTCTATTACTATCATTATTTATTTTGTTTGTTCGAATTTAGCTCCCAAACCCCTTCAGGCTGGCTCCTGTATCCTTTTGATTATGCTTCCATAATTTTTTTTTTTTGGGACGCACCCACGACATATGGAGGTTCCCAGGCTAGGGGTCGAATTAGAGCTTCAGCTGCCGGCCTACACCATAGCCACAGCAATGCCAGATTTGAGCCGATGAGGAAATGACACAGCTCATGGAAAGGCTGGATCGTTAGCCCACTGAGCAAGGCCAGGGATCAAACCTCCATCCTCATAGATCCTAGTCATATTCGTTTCCGCTATCCCACAACAAGAACTCCCCCACCATTTTGTTTTAAAGCACTTATTTCTTGGAGTTCTTTGGTGGTCCAGCGGGTTAAGGATCCAGCATTGTCACTGCAGTGGCCTGGATCTCTGCTGTGGCATGGGTTTGATCCCTGGCCATGGAACTTCCACACGACATGGGCATGGCCAAAAAAATAAAGAAATAAAGCACTTATTTCCTGGCCGCACAAGTGGTTTCAGGTCCATCTTGTGCTTTGCTGCCTAGTCACAGCAAGAGTCATTTCTCCGAGGAGGCCTGGTTTTTTTAATTGGAGAGTGAGCGGTATTTAGAATCCAAGATCTGGGCATTAAGTGTTCTGGCTGCTGCTGGAGTATCATTGCTTCTAGTTCCTCTCAGTAGAGAGAGCTAGAAATATATGTGAGTATACACAGGTCTATATTTGTAGATCAATCCCTATCATCCATCTATCTATCTATCACCTATCTATCTATCTATCTATCTATCTATCTATCTATCTATCTATCTATCGAAAACCATTGACTGCATAGTGGTCCCTCCCATTTCATCCAAATACCACAAGGTTTATCCTAGACACTGTTTATTTGTAACCCCTTTCTCTGGCCATGATAAAACAGGTTCTCATTAGCCACGATATAGCCACTTATTTGCTCAGTACTAGAATTCACAGAAAGTAGTTTCCCATACCCCTACAAGTACATTTGTGAATGGTTCATTTTTCTCTTTAGTTTCAGTGTACATAGTAAAACTACTGTTTTTCAAAGTGACTGAGGTTGGCTCCTTTTTCTCCTTCATCTTCTGTGTGGTCATGCTATTTACTCTTTATTATACAGTTAGGTTTATTTGTTTGTCTTCTTTGCTAGTTATCAACGTTTTGTTCTTTTAGCTCCAAATTTAGCCTTGTTATCTACTCTGCAGTAGTGGAGGTGGATCCTTTAAGCATTTCTCCCTTTCAGTGAGCACAGTGTTAGAATTTGCTAGCGAAAGGCACTGGAGGGTGTTGGGGAGAAAGGGGCTTCTCTTCCTGGCCCCACTGTGCTGCTCTTTTGTTATCGTCTCACTTCTCCCACATGATTGTCGGTGGTGTGGGGAAACATCCAGCGCTGCTCGTCCACATAGTCCCATGGTGAGCTCATCCCTCTGGGCCAGTCCAGTGACCACCTCACTGGGGCCTTCTCGGCCTGCACATCACGCACTCCAGGCCCCAGGCTGCTCTGCTGGTGAGCAGGCTTCCAACATCCCAGATCCTTCCGTGTGCCTCTCTGCTAGCCTTGGCCACTTAGATCCGAGAGGAGTGGTCTTGGCTTGCTGGCCCTGGCTGCATACCCTTCCTGCCAGCTTCGGCTCGCCTGTGCTCCCGAGGGATATTTCCTGCTGCTTGGGTGACAATGGGGCAGCTCTGGCCCAGGTAATCCTCTATTTCCGCACTCACTGAATGTCTCCATCTGTCACACCCTCTCCAGGGAGGTCTGAATCTCATGCTCGGGGAGGGGGCCCTTCCAAGTTTGTTCTTTTCTTAGGCTCGCGCTCTCTGCCTTAGAGTATTTTTTAGAGTAGTGTTCAGACTTTTATGGTTACTCCCATGTCATAGTTTATGTTAAATTTCCCTGTTCAAATTACTGCATGATTTCCACCTCCTGATATGACTCTGATACATGTTGCATTTGGATTCCCTTTCCCATCCTTGCTGATTTTATCTGTCTAAATGCCTTAAGTGAATTACTCCTGTGGTTGCCAAAAGTCAGAGCTTACTCAGAAAAGTCACTTCCCCGCCCCCATCAAACCATTCTATCATGTTCTCATCACCCCCCTTTGCTTTCCAACCCATTCCCACCTGCTCTTTGAATGTAACTAATCTCTTTCATTTCTAGTTAACCCTTTTTCTATTTCTGTTTGCACTATTGAGCAGACACATGTATAATTTCTTATTTCCTTTTTTACTTTCTCATAGGGTAGCACCCTTGGTATTCTTTTACACTTTGCTTTTTTCACTTAATATATCCTAGTAAACATGTCATATCAGCTCAGTTCATAGAAATCTTTGTCAATCTTTTTTATGGCTGCATAGTACTCTATTGTCTGAATATACTCTAGTTTATTCAGCCACTCTTTTTAAGCATGGTTATTTGAATATGGTTACTTAATATGATTTTTTTTTAAAAAAATGATTGTTTTCAAACAATGTTGCAATAAATAATCTGCACATATATATTTTTGCAGTTTTGGCGATGTGTCTTGAGGGCAGATTCCTAGAAGTGGGATTGCTCAGTTGAGAGGTAGGTGCATGAGTTGTTTTGTTAGTCTTTGCCAAGTTCCCCTCTCAGAGGGCTGTGCCAGTCTCTATTCCCACCAGCAAAGCATGAGAGGGCCTGTTTCCCTCAATCTTGCCAACAGGATGTGTTGTCATGCTTTTTAAATTTTTGCTTATCTGACAGGTGAGAAATGGTATAGTTATAACTTGCATTTATTTAATTATGAATTATTTAATATCTTTTCATGTGATTAAATGGCATATATACATTTTTAAATGAATTTTCTGGTCCTGTCTTTTTTCCTGTCTTCTCTTCATTTGGGTAGTTTCCCTCTCTTCAAGAATTCTTTAAATATTGAGGATATTAGCCCCTGGTCTCTGGTATAAATTACATATAATTTCCCCAGTGTGTCCATGCCTTCTAACTTTGAGTGTAGTGTTTTGCCATGCAAGTCCATCTATGTTTTTTTCCCCCTTGGATTGTGAGTCATGGTTAGAAAGACTTTCCCTGAACCAAGGTTAAAGAGGACTACACCCATATTTTCTTCCCATACTTATATAGTTTAAATGTTTATGTTCAGATTCTTGATTCATTTGGAATTTATTCTTACGTATAGTGTGAAATACAGATTTTTGTGTTTTCCCAGTAGTTACCCAGGTTTCCCTATCTTTGCCCCAGCAATTTAAGATGTCCTTTGTCATACACTTAATTTCCGTCTGTATTTGGGTCTTTTCAGCACTTTTTATTCTATCCCACTGACCTGTTTGGGCCATCATATGCCAGTACCCAACCGTTGTAGATACAGAGGCTTTGCAGCAGACTTTAGTGTTGCTAGAGCCAGTTTCCCTTGTAGTTGTTCTTTTTCTTTGATTTCTTGGCTATTCTTGCATGTTTATTTTTCCATATTAATGTTAATAGCAGCTTGTCCTTGATACTTAATATGATTCAATTATGTGATGCCAAACTGAGGAAGCAGTTCAGGAGCCCAGAGGTACATTTGCATCAAAAGTTAATAATTCAGCTAATGGGAGTCCATGGCAGAGACTTGGGCCCTGGAAGAAGACCAAGGACCAAGCATCAGTAACCCAGATGGAGTGAGAAAAATCATAGAAGTAAGTAGGAGGCAAAACCCATGTAAGGTTCCTATCCTGGAAGTCAACAGTTGGCTAGAGTACCAAATCAGAAGCTTGGAAGCAGTGGCCAGGCCCACAAGAGGTTAGGGAGTCATGACCTTACACAATTGTGGTGAAGAGCCAGCAGGGAGCCTGTGAGTTCTGAATGCACAGGTGAAGTCAATTTATATTACCCATTGGTAGGAAAATTCTCAACTCTCTATTCAAATAGCTAACAATGTGGCTTTAAAGAGGGCTTTTGTTTTGTTTTGTTGGTTTTTTTTGGCTGCACTCGTGGCATGTAGAAGTTCTCGGGCCAGGGACTGAACCCGTGCCACAGCAGAAACCCAGGCTGCTTCAGTGACGACATCAGATCCTTAACCCACTGCTCAATAAGAGAACCCCAAAGAGTAAGTGTATTTATGCCTGCAATATTTCTGGAGTAAGCTTTGTTTCCTTTTGTTCCTGGGAAATCTAAGTTCCTTCTTGTAGAGTTCAATAATTTGAAACTAAAAGTTTTAAATGCATTTTAAACAGCCGCTTTCCCTCCCCTACCCACACATTTACCAAAATAAACAAGGCCACCCTACAAGCCGCTCTCTGATTTGCACAGCAGGGAAAGCTGATGCAAATTCTCACATTTGGGGCTCTTTCAGCTGATGGAAATGGCAAAGGTTTCCTTTCCTTAAATAATTTTGAGCATGATACCCTTTCTAAAGCACTGTTACTGTAAAGTGAAAACGTTTGAGGAAATAAGATGCTCATGATAGGAGAAAAATTTTAGACAGTGTCTGGTTTGATTTTTACAGTAAGAAAACATCAAAACCCTGGGTGGAGTTCAGATCTGAAGGCTGGTGGTTGGTTGTGACCTCACTCCCACCTGCTGCTCCCTGCCACACCTGGCTCCATCAGTTCCCCCCAACACACACACGCGCACGCGCGCGCACACACACACACACACACACACACACACACACGCCACTTCTTCCCTCCTACAAAAAAGCAGGACCTGAAGCCCTTTTTCATCCCTTCCTAAGTCTTTTCTCCTTAGAAGCATATGAATGCAACCTCCCGTGTTCCTCTTTTTCCTAAAGCGAATTCAAGAGCTTTGTAATTTTAGTCTCATGTTTGTAAAGAATCCAGCACAGCATATGCTCATAAACAGGTAAACAATAGACCCTGATTTATCCCACCTGGTGATAAGACTGTGACGTAAGCAGAGGTCGTCCCGTCCTCACCCCTTCCTCCCGTGGAATCATCTCACCCTGGCCTCTGGGGACGGGAATGGCCTCAGGCACTGTCACTGGTTCTGTGTTCAGCTCATGAACATTGTTTCAGTAACAAAGACTGATAATGGCAAATTCACTGTTAAAGTGAATCGGGGGAAAGGGGCGGGGCTTAATATATATGGAGAGCATCTACTTTGTCCAAGACAGAAGTGCCTTCAATACCTGGTTCTGCCTAATTATCATAGCTCTCCATGAAGCGGGCATTTCCAGCCTCATTTTCTGCTACGGCATTTATGAGCCAGATTTTCCCTCACCTCTGCCTGACCCAGAGCCCGCGCCGAATTACGATGCCTTCCGATTTGCTCAATGTCTAGGACAGTGCCTGGTGCACTGCAGGTCCTCAAGAATCTTGTGCGTATTTGCACCCTCGTCATGGACTTTCAAGGATTTCAGGCTCGGCCCCCAGATCATTATTCCCAAATTTGTGAGTGCTAGTGAGGTTACTTCGGTGGACCAAGATCTTTCTAGGACTCCTCTTTTATCTTTGCCATGCAACCTAGCAGAATGCCTGGTCTGACCCTGAATAAGATTTCTCTGACTCCTCTGATTCTGTGTCTCTTCTTTTCTGTGCCTTTGGCTGAGCCCCACATTTAGAAAACCTCGTAACATAACCTGACCCTCTAGATTTTCTCAGAAGAAAGTCTGCCCCCAATGACTGAGCTTGCTCTACACTGTGATAATGCCAGCAGAGCCTGACCTCAAAAGTATCGAGTCTCCTTCCCAGTTGAGAATGTCACTCACGTTTCTTTGAGGATTCTTCCCAGCACAGAATACTTCTAGATGTGGCCAAATATGCATCAATGTGCTCGACTTCACTAATCATTGGGGAAATGCTAATTAAAATTAAGAGAAGCCATTTTTTTAATCCAACAGATTACTGTGAATTGAAAAGATTGAAAATATCCAAAGTTAGCATGATATGGGAAGACTCTCATCTATTTTGTTGGGAGTGAATATTAATGAACGTCTTTAGATGTCCAATTAACGGTGTTCATCAAAATTTGAGATGTGCATATTTGCTAGTTTACTTTTGATTGATTTCTGTTGTTCACCAATTATTTTTTTCAATTTTCGTGTCCTTTTTTCCTTTCTGCGTCAGACATGGCTCTCCAGAGAAACAGAAACAACAGGAAATGATAGATAGATGAGATAGATCAACGGATTGACAGACTGATCAATCAATCAATAGATAGATACAAAGGAATACAGCTAGCTAGCTGTAGCTATAAGTAAAGGAGGAGGTTTATTATAGGAATGTGCTCACATGATTATGGAGACCAAGATGTCCCACTACTTGGGCCATCTGCAAGCTGGGCAACGAGTAATGCCAGCGTGTCACTCCATCCAGGAACGAAGGTCTGAGAACTAGGAACACTGAGAGCAGGAGAAGATGTCCCAGCCCAAGCAAAAAGAGCAGATTCCTCTTTCTTCTGTCTTTTTGTTCTTTCAGGTCTTCAATGAACTGAGGGAGCCCCACCCACACAGGGGAGGTCAATCATCTCCACCCAGTCCACAGACTCAAAGGCCAACCTCTTCCAGAAACGCTCTCACAGGCATAACCAGAGATGTTTTACCAGCTACCTGGGCATCCCTTAGCTCCGGCCTATTGATGCCTGCTGGCCAGTGCTTGGTGAGCACACACTGTCTTTGGGTGGTTTGGGGAAAGGATTTAGCTCTGCTTGCAGAACAGAGCAAGGGCTCGATTCCAGCCTCCTTTTCTCACCCTCTAGGCCAGGCATCCTTTTGCAGGGCTCTGTCTGCAGAACCTTACTTGAAGCCTTACAAAGGATGCTGGCTTTGCCTCTCAGAAATGACATTTAGGAAAACAGTATGTTGCCCGAGCTCTAAAGATATGGTGCACAGCCTCCTTCCACAGCTCCATAGAGGCTTTAGAGTTTTTGGCGGTATATTCGGTACTTTTGTTTGGGTCATGGTCTTTTTTTTGTTTCACTGAAGATGGTTTTCTTCCTTGAGTTTAAAGAGAGGAGAATAAATAAAATCCCTGCTTCTTCTACCAAGTTTAACCAGACGTTTACTTTCAGAAACCTAACATTATAACTTAATTTTGGAATAATTTCGAAATTGCCTTTCATTTTACACTGCTTTTCAATGCTGACTGACTCATAATTGGCCCGGGTTAGTTATGTACACTCTCTGCAGAGAGAATAAGTACTTACATGGCTAAAGTCACACGGTATTGTTCAAAAACACTTTTTTTTTCTTCTTGACTTCTGTGCCAGCAAAATCTTTCCCAGTCATCCTGGGTTCTTGTCCTCTCCTATGTTCTTATGCAGTTTTCCAAAGAACGCGGCTGTCTGGGAACGCACACCAAAGGGGTCAACACTTAGGTCATGGAATAATTCTCCCATTTCCAACAAACAACACCAAGCTGTGCATTAGTTGGTTTCAGAATTCCACTTGACCATGATGGTCATTTTAGCTAAACTCCCAGCTGCTTGCAGGATTGGTGGAATGGTCCGAGTTAGGCTGTGGCTGTTTGTACCTACACACTGGGGGTGGGAAGGTCAGGAAAGAAACAACTTCTTGATTAAGAAAGGCTAGTTTTGCTGGGGGTTGGGTTTTTGGTGGTTGTTGATTTTTTTTTTAATTATTTTATTTTATTTTTTTTTGGCTTGTTTTTAATTTTTATTTTCCTGGGTTGTCCAGTCCAACTGGAAAAAGGCCAGTTTACAGTTGGCCAGATAGGGAAAGAGCTGGGTGTGGAAACCCAAATTAATTAGTGCCATATTTTTTTTCTAATGGGTTTTGATCTTAGGGATTGCCACTCTGGGCCACTGGTTTTGTTTGTAGACAGTCACTGGGGGAGGAGAGCTCTTGGGCATTTTTTTTTTTTTTTTTTTTTTTGCCCTGGAGGCTGTGTCTTCCATCTTAGAACAGTTACTGATGTGTCCGTGACCCTCCGGTGAGGTCACCCCAGCAAGTCAGGACTGTGGCTCCTTCACTTGTGCGTGGAAATGATTTTTTTTTTTTTTTTGCCTTTTGTCATTTTAGGGCCTCACCCGCAGCATGTGGAGGTTCCCAGGCTAGGGGTCTAATCGGAGGTGTAGCCACTGGCCTACACCGCAGCCACAGCAACGCAGGATCCGAGCCGCATCTGCAACCTACACCACAGTTCATGGCAATGCCGGATCGTTAATCCACTGAGCAAGGCCAGGGATCGAACCCGCAACCTCATTGTTCCTAGTCAGATTCGTTAACCACTGTGCCATGACAAGAACTCCTGGAAATGATTCTTAATACTTAGATTTTTGTGGCCCAGCTCTAGGGTTTGAATAACAACCCTGTCTATAAATAGCTTCAAAAGAACACCTCAGGGCCCCCAGGTTTATATGGAGCCATTTTTTCTTGTTTTGTCACTTTGGTGCGGAGATGGGGCCACATTTTCCTCAGAACAGTTTTTCCTTTTAAAGAGTCTTTGTTTTAAAAATAGTATTCTTCAGTGTCCAATTTGCTTTTTATGAGGAGAAACCATAAAAACATATTCATTTTTTAAGGAGAAGAAGGATAGAGATCATAAAAGGAACGCATACTTTAACAAAACAGCCGTGACAAGAATTTCGTCTAACTAGTATGGTCCAGGACATTGTTTTTTGTTTCTTTCTTTTTTTTAAATCCCGATACCAAACGAATTATACTTCAAGGCGAGGTTGAGAGCGGTGTGTAGAGATGCTGTCCAGTTTAGGTAGGAAATGTAAAAGAATCCACCGCCCCCTCGGGGTTTGCTGAGTATGGTAAAGGACAGACCCAAGGCTGGAATGGACATGGTTTCAAAAATGCTCACCAACCAGGCCATCTGTAATTTACACTGAGCTTTTCCAAGATGCTTGTTTCCTTAGTGTAAAATTTGGGGGTCAGCATGTGATCGCCTTGGCCGGCTGGGGCTGGATGTTCAGGGGAGGCTGAAGAGAAGAGAACAGAGTGTCTGAACCATGCAGAGCCCCTAGGGACCTTACACTGCTGAGGAGTTTTGTGTGTCTATACCCTTGGAACAATATAGTATTAACAGTTGTTGACACATTATTACGTCATGGTCTTGCCAGTCTTGCTAAAATGTATTGCACTTTTCTGTTTCTTCAAAGCTTAACGGACAGAATAAAACCCTTCTTTGATGTTTAAATCAGGGATAACTTTAGAGCTTCAGTCGCCATCCTGAGCTGTTGGAAGAGCTGGTTACAGAGCCCCTGCAGGTTTGGGACACCTTCCTTTTGAACAGTGTGTCTGCTTTTGGCGGTGTTGTTTTCCACCTTGCAGTCTGGGGCGCCTTCTCAGTGCCGTGGGGATGTAGCCTGCAGCTCTGACCCAGAGGAGCATTTTTTCTGTTAACTTCCTTGCTGCCCCCAGTCTTTCGAACTCTGGAAAACCCTTCAAACAAGCTTGTTAAGGTTTTTTTTTTTGTCTTTTTGCCTTATCTAGGGCTGCACTCGCAGCATATGGAGGTTCCCAGGCTAGGGGTCTAACAGGAGCTGTAGCCGCCGGCCTTCGCCACAGCCACAGCAACGCGGGATCCGAGCCGCGTCTGCAACCTACACCACAGCTCACAGCAACGCCGGATCCTTAACCCACTGAGTGAGGCCAGGGATCGAACCCACAACCTCATGGCTCCTAGTCAGATTCGTTAACCACCGAGCCACAATGGGAACTCCAAGCTTGTTAAGGTTTTTAAACTGGAGTCTGGGACACCAACTAAGGCTTGAGAGGACTCAGTGCAGGCCAGCTTTAGTGTGGACCACAGGAGAGCTCTTTTTGCCTAAAAGGTGCCTTTCTAGCTAACTTCCTGATTTCTGGCTGTGTTGTGTGTAGATGAGGGTTTCTCATAGTCCAATATGAGATAGATTAGGAATCACTGTGATTTGAAGGAAGAGGATGAATAAAAAAGTGGTAAAGACCATATCATATTTGGAGGTTGTGTTCCACCCTGGTCACATTTTAGCAGAATCCCCCACAACTGCTTTAGCGCCACGTGGCTGAGCTCTAGGAGAGCTGCTGGTGAGCCTAGGTTTTGGGGGGACTGTGACACAGAAGAGTGGCTCTGGGTGAATTTGGCAGAAGGAAACGAGACTTCCTGTCCTGGTTCTGCCACCATCTTGAAAAATTAACCATTCATCGTGGATCTATTTCCTTTACTGTAAGTTGAAAGGTTTGAAACAGATAAGAGTCTCCTAGCCTTGCATTTTGAGCTGTGTGTGTGTGTGTGTGTTTGTGTGTGTGTGTTTCTATTTCAAGTCCTTTAAAGGAGTTCCGTTGTGGCTCAATGGGTTACAAACCTGACTAGTATCCATGAGGATGCAGGTTCAACCCTGGCCTCACTCAGTGGGTTAAGGATTCAGCATTGCCGTGAGCTGTGGTGTAGGTTGCAGATTCAACTTGGCTCCTGCATTGTTATGGCTCTTGCATAGGCCAGCGGCTGCAGTTCCAATTCACCCTCTAGCCAGGGAACTTCTACATGCTGCAGGAACAGCCCTAAAGAGCAATAAATAAATAAATAAATAAATTAATAATCCTTTAAAACACAGGACTCATGGCAGGTGGCCAAGTGGTAAATACTGAATCTAGTGCCATCTTGAGACCAAATATCAGGACAAGAGCAATAGAACAAACCATCTGGGCCTCTCTCATCAATTCTGACCCCAAGATTGGAAGTGGGCACCACTTTTGTGTGGTAACATTTTAACCAGCATCGCTTAGACAATGGAGGATTTGGTGTCTTCTCTGCTGGGGCCCCAGAGCCATCAAAATTTGATGAATGAGAATAATTCTAACTCTCTCCTGGTTGGGGTTTTTTGGGCTGCCTGATTTTAACATCCTCTTCCTTGTTCTAAGAATGTGAAATTCCATTCTGTATGTTCCAAAGTGATCTACATTTATTATTTTCTCAGCCCTTTAGATCTCACCACCTGCATGCGGATGGGTTAAAAGATTATCTCATTCTGAAAATCACGAGCAACTTCTGACTTTAACAAAACTGCAAAACTCATCCATTTTCAAAGGAAGGAAGAGGCGCGGGGAGGTGTGTTTCACTTTCAACATGTTGTCAGAAATGAGTGAGCTACGGTCTGGAGACAAAAATCTTGGCCATGAAATGATGGCTCGATACCCAAGATTCTGATCTGTCGCAGTGGTGAGAGCAGACAGATGGGTTCTTCCCAAGGGTCCTGGGGGCTTCCTGAGGGTGGCGCCTGCTTTGGAACATGAGCTGAGATTTCCCTCTCTCCCTTTCAGATTGTGTTTGGGGCCCGCTCGCCAGACACGGAGTCTTAGCAGAGGCATGGAGAACACTAGATGCAATCTGTAGAATTCCTTGTCTTGAAATTTGGATGCCATTCACTGTCACACGCATGCTTAGGAAGTGGAGTAACCTTATGTTATTTGGGTGCTCATGGTACAGTGTGTATACTTGTGAGACTACATCTGTGTAAGGTACTAGCATCTC
Source organism: Catagonus wagneri (assembly GCA_004024745.2). Classification (NCBI taxonomy): domain Eukaryota; kingdom Metazoa; phylum Chordata; class Mammalia; order Artiodactyla; family Tayassuidae; genus Catagonus; species Catagonus wagneri. The sequence goes on from PVHT020000077.1 coordinate 14,635,358, forward strand.
TTATAAAGTCCAAAAAAATCAGACAAAAATGTGTCCCCAAGGACACATCTGATCCCTGGTTAGTCATCCATTCACCCATACCCCTGGTGTTCTGAGGGCTTCTGGGGTTGCCTAAAAGAGTCTAATCCATACACTGCATTTACATGTTGAATTGTAAGTGTACTCTACCTGAAACCCCGCTTTGCTTTCCTACGACCTATAACAATAAAGTCAAGTTCCGTGCCGAGGCCACTCTGATCTGACCCCTGACACAGCTTCCACCACCTCTCCTGTCACCCTCCCTCCCTCCCAACCACTCTCCTTCTTGGCTGCCCAGGACTTCTTTCTGTTCCTAGAGCACCAATCTCATTTCCTCAGGGCTGTCGCACTTTCTGTTCCCTCTGCCTGGCCTGCACATCTCCCTCCGCAAAGTTGGCCACTTCTTGAATTTATCCAGTTCTCTGCCCGAGTGTCCCAACCTCCAAGAAACCTTTCCTAAGTCCCTCATCAAATGCCACTCCCTCTCCATCACTTCATCATATGAATACTTTCATTTTTCTCGAAACACTTAATGCCCTGAGAGCTGACCTACGTATTGACTTGCTGTCTGCCCATCTCCCAGGCAGGAGGGTGAGCTCAGTGATAGCACAGACATTGCTGGGTGTTGTTCAAGGTCCTAACTCAGCCCCGAGAAGCCTGGCAGGGAGGGATGGCTGGCTCCGCAGGAATGGACTCAGTGACCATACAAGCACTGGCTGCAAAGTGAGCTTCATGGGTTTATGTTTTGCTTTGTTTTGTTTTTTAGGGCTGCACCTGCAGCATAGGGAAGTTCCCAGGTGAGGGGTCAAATCGGAGCTGTAGCTGCCAGCCTACACCACAGCCACAACAGTGCCAGATCTAAGCCACGTCTGCATCCTACACCACAGTTCACGGCAACGCTAGATCCTTAACACAATGAGCAAGGCCAGGGACCAAACCCACATCCTCATGGATACTCGTTTCCACTGCGCCACAGCAGGAACTCCTGTGAGCTTCATGTTTTGAGAGCCAGAACCACAACCATGAACTAAACTTAAAAAAAGCAAAAGTTCTCCTGAACAAGTGTCCCGACTGTGTCATCAGCTCCATCTCCGGCTGGATGTACATCACTTGCTTTTCGACAAATGAAAGCGTACAGTCCTATTACCGCAGAGACTTTTCTGCAGCCACCTGCTGGCTTCCATCTTTATCCCTTCGAAACTTGTTCTCTCTGCCGGCCGTGCTCCCGTCTCCTCTAAAGCGGATTTGCAGCTCCTGCCCCAAAGAAGCGCTTCTCATCAGCCTCTCCCCGCACCTCCACTCCCACACCTCCGCATGCCTTGGGTGCTGGCACCCTCCCAGGCCTTCTGTGTGTGAATTTGCACTTGCTGATATCCTTTTCAAGAAAAGTTGCTTTTTCCTTTGATGTGTGAGGTGTCAGGGCGGGGAGAGGCAAGGCTAGTTCGCAATCATATTTTCCGTTACTTGAAAGTAAACACTTGGGGTTTTTCCCCCCTTTTCAACATTTTTCTTATGCTATTAACTCATATTAGAAGCCACCTGGGTCTTCTATTCAAGGGGCCTGCTGTCATCTTCAGAAAGGTAGTTTATTGCCTGACACGTGTTTGTCTACCTCCTGAAATTTAAAACACCCCATATGAGTGTCTCCAATCAGAATGGTCTCATCCTTTCCAATAAGGACAACGTGTCCTGGTCCTTGGCCGGGGGACACAGCGAAGGGCACTTGCTCCCGTGAATCACGTGGCGGGACTTTGTTGGTCCCTGCTGACCTCCCGGCCAGGACGGACCCTGGGAGCCCATCCAGCTCTGCGGCAGAGCCAGCGGATAATGAGGTTACCTCTCCCGTGCTTTCTTCTGCCTCTGGGCGGCAACAGAGCTCAGCCACCCGCGTCAAACCGAGAGCTTTTACGAGAGCCGCACACACGCTTTCTCTTCGGTGTTGCCAAAGACCAAACCACGTGTGCCGTGTGAAGTGAAGTCGCATGCGGGGCCCACCCCGCGGGGCTGCTCAGTTCTCTCTCCTGGGCTCGGAGCCCTGCCGCCTCCCTGCGGTTTCCATGGAACCCAAACGTTTGTGCCGGATTTCATCATTTCCAGGAGAAGCCGGTCCTGAGGGGCCGGCCTTGTCCTTCACCCGTTGCCGGGGGCTGAACTCAGGGACTTCCTGCAGCCTGGGTCTCTCCCTCCGTCCCCAACCTGATTTTCGGAAGCTTCAACTTTCACAGCTCAGTCTGACGCAGAGTGAGGTGTCACTTAATGGTGTGATGAAACCAGGAGACGTATTTTCCCATGTTTACAGCTGTGGGATTTTGAACTCCAAAAAAAAAGCAGGAGAGGGGAAAGAGCAGGCGCCGCTGAAACGCTGCACGTCATGCTCATTTCTCACCGCCTCTGTTTGGGATTCGCGAGCATTTCTTTCTTCCGCTGTTTTCCTCTCACTGAGGCCTCACAGCTCAAATGGAAAACAAACAAGGAAAGGAACCAGTGGTTAAAGTTCCCTCCCTAGGCGGTTAGGGAGCAAGACATGTTCAGTCCTCCTCTGGGGAGGGTATGAAAATTCAACCTCCAAAGAGGAATTGTAACTCCCCCATTAAGAATTCTAGTACAGGATTTTTCCAGTCGTGGCTCAGTGGGTTACACACCTGACTAGTATCCACGAGGATGCAGGGGTTTGATCCCTGGCCTCGCTCAGTGGGTTGGGGATCTGGTGTTGCCATGAGCTGTGAGGCAGGTCACAGACTTGGCTTAGATCTGGCATTGCCGTGTCTGTTGTGTAGGCCTCAGCTGCAGCTCTAGTTCGACCCCTACCCTGGAAACTTCCATTTGCCGTAGGTACAGCCCTAAAAAGCAAGGAAAAAAAAAAAGAGGAATTCTAGCACAAAACTGGAGAAAAACGTACCCTTTATCAAAACGTGTTAGCAAGAAACATGTCGAATATTTGTACTGTTTATTTAAACTTCAAGTTAAATCACAGATAATGGGCCCTTCTAGACTGTCAACTACAGGTAACGGCCAGAGCAGATTTACCTAGAGCTCCACAAGGAATCTTCCGAGTGCTGTCTGTCACTGACTTTGACAGGCCTCGTGCTGCTGATGTCACCGTGTCCTGCTTATTTCTGAAATTGTTACAGCTCATGTTTATACGGCTTTCCGCCGCCCATCCACAGCCAGTCACTGTGTTTTTGAATAACCCCTCCTGCCTCTTTCTTCCAAACAGAAAAGGAGAGGTATCACCAGTGTCCTCTGATGGAGTGTCATAGAGTCATGGCTGTGACATCTTAACAGCCACACTCCATGACACAGCCAAAGTTGTCCCCGCTTTGCTAAATGACCGGTCAAAAGGGGCACAAAAATGACTTTCTCGTGCATTTTCAGTCAGATTATTCAGAATTCTTAACATTTTATACCATATTGGAAAAGTGATAGCAGGTCATTTTCTAAAGCCTGAGTCTTCCTGCATTTTATCCTCAGCTCAGCTTTTGAGCTGGTAGCATAAAACCCTCTTAATTTTCCCATTTAAGAAGAGGGGTATGAGTTCCCTGATGGCCTAGTGGTTAAGAATCTGGTGTTGTCAAGGCAAAAAAAAGAAGAAGAAGGGCAAATGAAATGGGCCTTCAATGTGCTTTCAAGAAGATAAGGTTTCTTTCCCCCCCCCCCTTTTTTTTTTTGAGCTGTACCTGCAGCATGCAGAAGTTCCCAGGCCAGGAACCTGCCACAGCAGTGACAACACTGTATCCTTAACCCGCTAAGGCTGTGCCACCAGGGAACTCCCAAGAAGACATGGTTTTTAGAGTCACTTTGAACAATTTAGAAATGAGCAGCATTGCTTTTTCTGTCCCTTAGCTGGTTACTAGAGAAAAGGATTTCTCAAGCTAAGATGAGAATTTCTGGAAGGGTCGTAAGCTCTCCGGCTTTGGATGGCTCCCAGCTGGTTTTAACAGGCAGCTCGGGTCTGGGGTGGCACGGATAGCTAAGCCCCTGCTGAAATCGAGAGTGGCGCTGGTGGGTGGGGTGGGAGCTCAAGGCTTGGTTAGGAGTAAAGCCTCTGCAAGAGGACCCGTGAATTTCCAGTTCTAGTTCCACCACATACGTGTGACCTTGGTCAGTTACTTGGCATCATTGAAACATAACTAAATCTGGAACATAGGATTCTTTTTTGTTTTTTGGCTTCGCCTATGACAAGCAGAAATCCCCAGGCCAGGGACTGAACTAGCGTCATAGCAGTGATTGGCTCATGGTGATAAACACCATCATGATGTTATCAGTGGAGACAAGGAAAGTGGGGACCTCATAGGGTTATTTTAGGGGTTCAACGAGCCTGTCTGTTTTGGTCATTATTCTGGTGAGTAGTCATTGGAGGGCAGAGAAGAGATTTATTAATCACTGAGAGATTCGGAGGATGAAGAGTTCAACAAACTTCAAAAACTGTCATGGGAGGGCAATATCTTGGTGGACTTAACATCACATTTTGTTTTTATTTTGCAAAATCCGTCTGGGTTCTTGTGTGTATGGAGGGGTGTCTCACTCTCCCTACGCCCTTGACACTTGGTGCTAGACCAAGGCAGCTTGTCCAAGGACTGTATTTTGTCATTTCAAAATTAGTTAGATGAGGGTACCATACACCATATTTAAAACCAACTTGATCCACTTTTGAGCTCTCGGTTTCCGCTTCACTCTTTTCAAAAGCTTGCGGGAGGTTCGTACCCCCAAATGCCCTGGCGAATTCTAGAATTACAGAAATTTCTTCCCCAAGTACATCTAAAGAACCATCTATACAAACTGTCAGTTATAAGAGGACTAAGTTCTGAGGGTCTAATGTATAACATGGCAACTATCATTGATAATGCTATATTATGTAATTGAAATTTGCCAGGACAGTGGAAATAAAATGTTCTAACAAACAAAAAAGATAAATATGTGAGGTGACGGATGTGTTAATTAACTCCACAGGGGGAATCTTCTCACAGTGAATGTGTATCTAAAATCATCATGTTGTACACTTTAAATATGTTACAATTTCATTTGTCACTTATACCTCAATAAACTTGGATAAGAAAATGACAAATGGTTGCACCTCATCTCAAACAGAAAAACATCTCTTTTAGCCAAGAGGCTGAGATTTCTTTTCCTCACTCTTCTCCCCAACTTTTTTTTAAAAAATTTTATTTTTGTTAAAGTATAGTTGATTTACAATGGCATGCCAATTTCTGCTGTACATCAAAGTGAACCAGTCTGATATATATGTCAGAATATACATACACATTATTTTTCTCATATTATGCTCTATCACAATAGATTGGATATAGGTTCCTGTGCTATACAGCAGGACCTCATGGCATCTCAATTCTGGATAGTTGGCATCTACGAAACCAAAACTCCCTCCATCCCACCCCCTCCCCCTCCCCCTTGGCAACCACAAGTCTGTTCACCATGAACAGAAAAATGCTCTCCCCAGCTCTCAAAGTAACCTCAAATCAAGATTCTTTAGATTCTCAAATTTACTTAAGAGAGGGGTCTCCCAAAGCTATAACCAGCTACGCTTCCGTGTTGAAACACAGCCAACACTTCATATTCACCTATTATTGAGCTTCTTTCTCCTCATTTCCTTCAAAAGATGAGAATTAAGTGGGGAGCCGTGTGTCTGCCTGTGAGTTCTTCCCACGTCCAAAGTCAGGAGAGGGATGGGGACTCGAGGCTTCAGTCTCGTGGGGCAAAGGTGTGAATGTCTCATTGTCATCTGCTTGTCGGAAGGAGGTCTCCAGCCCAGAGGAGCCAGAGGCTGGTGGTGCTGGCCCATTTTCCAGGCCCTGGGATCAGGGGCGTGGTCTTTGGATCGTGGGTTGGGGGGCCGGCAGCCTCCATCACCACGCAGGCTCCAGGCAGCGGGCCTGGCCCTTGCTGGAACAGCTCCTTCTCAGGTCCTCCCTCCCCCTCCTCGTTCCCCCTCCCCTGGGCTGCCCGGGGTCTCACCGGTGTGGCTGCTCTGCCAGGTGGGGACCTCTTTCTCTACCCTCAGTGCAGAAGGAGCAACACCAGCCTCGTGGTGGGGGTGAACTCAGGACAGGCTTTTCTCCATAATTCTGAATTTCCTAGGTTTTGTCAGTGGAAGCCAGACTCTTAATGCTATTTTAACGCAGTTGTTTTGTGTGTGAATAATATGCTCTTTTTGCCAAACCTCAAGCCCTGGAACTAAGATCTCATAAAAATACCTCGAGTCCAAAGCTAATAACTGTTATTCAGCTGTTATGGGGTAAGGCCTACAAACGTTTCAGATTGAGGTTATTCTCACCCGGGCAGCGGGTGATACAAAAATACCGAGGTGGGGCCGAGGCTCCAGGTGCTCAGGGTGCGGGCAGAGAGGGGTCCCACCAGCCAGCTCTAGTCGCTCTTCCAGGCGGGTCTCTGGGGTAGACTTTAACCTTCATTCCCTAACACAGCTTCCCCCTTCCTGATCCTCAGCTCAGTGAATAGCCTCATTCCCACCCAAGATGAAAGTTCTAGAAGTCATCTTTGACTCATGCCCCTGCCCCCCGTACACATCTGGTCACCATCAACATTCATTCAACAAGTTGTTGTTTTTTTTTTTTTTTCCTTTTCGGCTGCACCTGTGGCATATGGCAGTCCCTGGGCCATGGACTGAACCCGAGCCGGAGCGTCCACCTAAGCCACAGCTTCAGCAATGCCAGAAACAATCCGCCGCGCCAAAGCAGGGACCCCTCGATAAGTATTTATTGAGAGCTGGGTGCTTGCCTGGCATTCTACTGGGCAGGTTGGCAGCCTGCTTGTAGGAGAGAGCCTAGGGTCGTGGTTAAGAGTGTGGAGTCTGGAATTCTCGATGTGGCTGAGCAGGTTAAGGACCCGATGTCTCTGTGAGGATGCTGGTTCCATCCCCTGGCCCCGCACGGTGGCTTAAGGATCCAGCATTGCTGCAAGCTGCGGTGTAGGTCAGAGATGAGGCTGGGAGCCGGTGTCGCCATGTCTGCAGTGTAGGCTGGCAAATGCAGCTCCAATATGACCCCTAACCTGGGAACTTCCATATGCTGCAGGTGCTGCTGTTAAAAAAAAAAAAAAAAAAGTGTGGCCTCTGAAGAGCCAGAGGTCAGGGGCTGGCTCTGCCACTATTAGCTCTGTGACCTTGGGGGCAAAGTCCTTCTGTCTCCCTATGTGAAATGTGGGTAACCGTAGCATCTGCTTCACGGTTTCATTTTGGCACCTAAATGAATTACAGTTTTTAATGCACTTGGTGTCTGGTATAGGGTAAATATCACGCCAGTGTTTGAAAAATAAAACAACGGGGCGGGGGGGAAAAAAGAGTACCGAGCCTTCACACAAACATGTGAAATGGCAGGTGGAGACCATGGTGGCCTTGTGAGGTCTGAGGAGCCCCGGCTGGGGCCAGTGAAAGATGAGTGGGTGTCAAAGTCCCGAGGGCTCCATCTCCTGCCACTGTCCTCACTCCAGCCTCGGTCACCCCACGCCTGGGGCCTCTGAGTGGTCTTCCTTCCTGCTCCCCTCCTCCGCAGTGGGGTTTTTCTAAACTTGAAGTCTGACGGTGGCGTTTCCTAAATGGCATTCTGCAGGGGCTCCCAAGTCCCCTCAGGTCTGCAGCCGAGTATCCTCAGTGGGCTTACCAGGCCCTGAATCATCTTCCTGCCAGCATCGTCTCTGTCCCCCCTTTGCTCACCTCCTCAACCCCCAGGATATACCCTCACACGCTTTACTCAACCGTGGGGAATTTCTCTCAGTTCTCTGTGCAGGCCACAGGCCTTCTCCCCTCTGCTCCATGGCTCTTTTACTCACCCCCACCGGGGACATCGCTCTGCTCTACCCCCCTTTCCTGGGTAAGCTTCTATCACCTCCCCAGACCTCATTTCCTTGGGCGGCCTTCCTCAGGCTCCTTGGCTCGAGTGAGGGCCCTTGCTGTGAATTTCTACAGCCCCTCCTAGCACCTCTAGTGCAGTGTCGGTCATTTATCTATCGTGTCATTTTTTCTCTACTCTCTGCAATCCCACCGACCTCTGGGAGGGTAGAAACTGCCTTTCCTGTTCGAGGGTACCCCCTTCTCCTGAACTCAGCGCAGTGCCGGGCACGTGGTAAGCTCACAATGCCTCTTCTGGGTTGACTTGTGTCTTCCCCCCAAGTCCATGTCTGTTGACGCTCTAACCTCCGAACGTGACCTTACTCGGAGACGGTGTTGCACATGTCACTGGTTAAAATGAGAACTTCTTGGAATAGGGTGAGCCCCTGACCCAACCCGACTGGCGTCCTTAAAAAAAGGAATCACCACGTGAAGAGAAAGACATGCACACTGAGGGAAGGCCATGCGAGGATACTACAGGGAGAAGGTATTCATCCACACACCAAGGAAGGTGGCCTGGAGCAGACACCGCCCTCCTCGCTCTCAGAAGGTACCCGGCCAGCCTGCAGACACCTGCATCTCAGGCTTGGCCTCAGAATCGAGAGACCATACACTTCTGCTGTTTAAGCCACACGGTGTGTGGCATTTTGTCACGGCAACCCTGGAAAACCAAGCCGACCTCTTTCTTCGCAGACTGGGTTTCCAGCTCTTTTCCACGTGCTCCTGTAAGGAAGGACTTGGCCGGAGCGCGCACATCCCCTCAGCAGCGCCCCGGTTCCACGAATAGATGGCTCCGCGAGAATGGCAGGCCCAGGTGGCGGTTAGTCATCACAGCAAACGGCCAGTTTTAGCTTCCAACGACCCCTTTCTCCCTGGGTATTCCAAGAACTCCGCCCAGGTGAGCAGGGGGGGCGCCCCTCTCGGCAAAGCGCCCACAGCGGCGGGGACGGGAGCGGACGGGCAGGCAGGTGCCTGCGGTTCCCTCCCAGCCAGAAGCAGCAGCTGAGAAGGAACCCGGCGGAGCCGGAGCCGTGCGCGGGGGCGAAGGGAAACAAGAGCCGGCGTGTGGAGCCAGAGCCGTGCTCTCTCTGGACTCCAGCGCCGCGCCACGGGCTGTCCGGGCAGGCTGTGCAGAAGCCGACCTGGCCGGGAGGAGCTCCCCCTACCCCCCTTTCTTAAAGGGCGCTCCCCTTCTCCATTTGATTGCAGCCTCTAATAAGCAATTCTTTCAAATTTCTTCTGACTTCAGAAGTTCAGAGTACGTTGAGCTAAAGAAACACCAGGATCGTAATTACGGTTATTATAGGGAGCTGTTGTATGCCCATCGCCACGGCATCTGGCTGTAATCACATGCTTGATGGAATGCAAGACGATCCACGGCTCGTAATGGGCACTTTGGGAGCCAGGCAGCCACCGAGCGCCCACCCTCCCCCTTGGAGGCCCAACAGAACAGATGTTTGTGGAAACAGAGGATGCCTGTGTCGGCTGGGAGGGCCAGTGACCCCGGGGTGGTGCTCGGGGAGAATCATTCCATAACCAGGTCTTGGAGCTCCCATGGTTCCGACCAAGATGGCAAGGGCAAGAATCGGGCTCTCTGCTGACTCTGGGCAGCACGAAGGGGTTGTGCCCACTGGACGGGGGGCAGTCCCGTTGCTCGTCTCTGATCACAGTGAGTGTCACTGATGGTGAACTGGAGAGGTGTGACGCTGGGATGTAGACCCCAGCTTTTGTCCCCACTCTTTAGCAACCAGGATGCTCCCACATGCTGAAAAAGCTGAAGGAAAATCTCTAGGTAAACAATTCCTGAGGCGTAATGGTCAAAACCTGCTCTGGCTGTCATAACAAAACACCACAGGCCGGGCGGCTGAAATGACAGCATTTACTTCTCAGCATTCTAGAGGTTGAGAAGGGCGAGAGCAAGGTGCTGCAGATTCCTTCCTTGGTGAGGGCTCTCTTCCTGGCTTCAGATGACCACCTTGGCCTTCTCGCTGTCTCTTTCCGTGGCAGACAGAAGAGGCTCTGGTGAGTTTTCTTATAAGGGCACTAATCCTATCATGGGGCCCCATCCTCAAGACCTCATCTGACTTTCATCACTTCCCAAATGCCCCACCTCCTAAGGCCATCACATTGAGGTTAGGCTTCAACATAGGAATTTTGGGGAGACAGAGACATTCTGTCTATAAGGGTTAAACTTGCTCTCTCTTTTTTGTGCCTATCATTTCTTTCTTCACTCCTCAGTTTTGAGAGTCAAGAAACCCAGAATCATATGTGCCTGAGCCAGCCTTAATCCTACAAATATGGTGTCTGACCCCTTTGGCCTCACCCTGCCCCAGCCTACCGGGTACCCCTTGTTGGCTCTTGATGGCAGTGGAGTCTTAGCTCATGACCCCGGGAGCCCCTTTAGAGTGGTGTTATTAGAAACCCCAAGGCCACTTGATTTTTCTGTGTCACAAATTCCAGGTCTATTTTCATTAACTTCCCCAAACATAAAACCCTATGTTCATCTACTCTCTCCTGTATCATCACACTGGGTCCTATGCTGATGTTGCTTCTCCTTCTTCTTCCCCCTTTTTATGGCTGTACCTGCAGCATATGGAAGTTCCCAGGCTAGGGGTTGAATCGGAGCTGCAGCTGCTGGCCTACATCACAGCCACAGCAATGCCTGATCCGAGCTGCATCTGCAAGCTTGTGGTAACACCAGATCCTTGACCCACTGAGAGAGACCAGGGATTGAACCTGCATCCTCACGGACGCTATGTCACTTTCTTAACCTACTGAGCCACAGCAAGAACTCCTGTGCTTCTTGTTTTTGTTTTTTATTCTAGTTTTCTGCAGCAGTATTGCCTCTATAATTCCAATGCAAATAAACTTTCCTATTTCCTTAACTAATTCCATATCCGAGAATCTTCTGCATGCCCCCATGGGCATCTCAAACTCAACATGGCCAGGGATGAACTTTTCGTATCCTTTTGCCCAACCTATCCCTGTAAATCTATGTCTCTGCCATTGACACTACCCATCAAACTGACCATCCTTCTCCCTCACCCAACATCCTACCTTATCAAATCCTGCAGAGTTTACTCTCAAAATACTGCATGTGTCAGAATAGAAACCATGAGCATTTAGAGTAGAGCTCCCTGGCTTTTTCAATTGGAAAGACAATATTCCATCAGACTCAAGCATTTTTCGAGGGGGGCAGATTTAACTGATAGATAGTCAAATGTCTATATTAAAATGTTTAATTTAGTTATATATGCATATTTAATATAGCACATAAAGTACAAGATATTAATTTAGATATTAACATCCTTACTCATGTTTCATGAAACAGTTTATTCAAACTCCTCAGATGTAATTTTGACATCAAGGTTTCTTTTATCGCTGGAGCCACCTGTAGAATTAACATGGTTTTCTAGAGCAAATCATGGTCATTTCTGTGGTGTTTGACACAGTGCATTTTTAGAATCCAAATGTGATTCTGTCTCTGAAAACATTTCCTAAAGTCATAAGAACCCATTCAACAGCTGAGTTTGTTTTTCAACTGTGTACTGTAATCGTCCCTATGTAAGCACTTAATATATTCTCTCTCTCTCTCTCTCTCTCTCTTTTTTTTTTCTTTCTGCCTTTTCTAGGGCTGCACCCGCAGCATATGGAGGTTCCCAGGCTAGGGGTCTAATAGAAGCTGTAGCTGCTGGCCTACGCCTCAGCCACAGCAACACAGGATCCGAGCCGCATCTGCAACCTACACCACAGCTCATGGCAACGCTGGATCCTTAACCCACTTAGCAAGGCCAGGGATCGAACCCGCAACCTCATCGTTCCTAGTCGGATTCGTTAACCACTGAGCCACGACGGGAACTCCTAATATATTCATTTTAAAGTAACCTTTCAAATGCTTGTTTATAACACCATGGAACACTTGTGACTGTGAGGTTATAATCCCAGGAAAAGTTACTGCATCTCAAGTAATTGACTTTGCCTTTTTGGGGGGATAGAACCAGTCAGAAGACCTCTTTAATACTCCAGGCCAGCATTGATTCAAGCTATTTCAGGACAATATGCCTTCTCCAAACATAGGGTGACCATACGCCCAGTTGATCGGGGACAGTCCTGGTTCACTGTGTTGTTCCTGTGTCATTATCAATTGGACCATCTCAAAAATATCCCCGTTTTGGTCATTAATCATATCATCAAGTAAATATTTGTTGTTCCAACTAAAGAAATTAAAAGAACTCTCTAAAAAGGGTTTATGAGAATTCAAATATAAGGCTCCTTTGTCTTTTCTGTAGAATTATGTGGAGATGGGGAAGTACTTTGTCTAACATTTAGCATCAACAGTGTTTCCCATTCCCTCTCACACTAGCCTCCCAAGTGGTCTCTCTGCTTCCAGCAAGTCCCCACTCAGTCTAGCTTCTACTGTGCCATGTCTCCCCTGCTTCTGACCCTTTAAAAGTTCCCCGCTCTCTATAAGATTAAAGCCAAGCTTGTAACGTGGCTTACAACACCCTCTTTTTCTGGATTCCCTTTTGCTTCCTAGAACTCATTTCCTGCTCTCCCCTATGTGATAGACTCAATCACAGCCAAATATATTTGAATCTGCATGGGTGGACCCTAGCGATATTACCTTATAAAAAAGAACTTTGCAGCTATGATTAGTCTCGAGATGGGGAGATTATCCTAAAATTATCTAGGTGGACCTTATGAGAGGGAGCTAAGAAGGTCAGTGAGGAAGTAGGGAATGAGAGGGAAGGCAGAACAGCACGAAAAGGCGATATGATGCCAGAAACAGAAGTGGGGATCATTCACTTCGAAGACACAGGAAGAAGGGGCCACACGCTAAGGAAACCAGACCAATAGCAAAGATGAAAAGACCAGGAAACAGATTCTTTCCTAGAGCCTCCAGAAGGGATCAACCCTCCTGACACCTAGACGTTAGCCTTCTGAAACTGAATGTGGACTTCTGTGCTCCAAAGCTGTAAAGAGAACACAGTTGTTTTCAGCCACAGTGTTTGTGGCAATGCACTACAGCAGTCACAGGAAGCACTACAGCCTACTGAGTGCTTCATGTTCCAGCAACTCCAGTCGGTCTGATGCTCACCACCTACGTCACGCTCTTTCCTGCCTCGGCAGTTTGCTGCCATCCCTCCTGCCAGCAGTGCCCTTTCCCTCCCACTCACCTTCCTTTCTCGCTCCAGCCCCCATTTGCTTGGCCAGATCCTCTTTACCCATATGGCTCAGCATGGGCTTTCCCGCCACTGACCTCCACACCTACATTCACCTAGATGGGGTTGGTTCTCTTCCTCTGGCTCCCATGATTCCTCACATTCCTCTAGCACTTCATTTTCCATGGTTCCTTAGAATTTTCAATCTGATTGTCATCTCCAACAGTCCAAGAAAGGGCTTTGTGAAGGAACTGTGCCTTATTTAATTTTCTATCTCCATATTCAGTAGGTGCTCAAAAATTGTTTGTTGAGGATCTCCCACTGTGGCACAGTGGGAGATCCTCAACCAGGCAAAGTGGGTTAAAGGATCTGGCATTGCTGCAGTCGGGGCATAGACCACCACTGCAGCTCAGATTCAATCCCTGGCCCGGGAACTTCCATACGCTACAGGTGTGGCCATAAAAGGAAAAAATCATTTATTGAATGATTGAAAAAATGATTAAAGAACTTAATTAGCACATATTTCTTGTAAGAAATATTGGGTTATTCTTTTCCCACTTGAGGATAAACCACCTATGTTCAATATTTTATTAGGTATCATCCAGAAGAAATTGTGATTGCTGTCAATTGGAGAGATCCTAGGAATAGGAATCAAAATGAAAGAGTTCCATATCATTTTCATGTCTTACAGAGGAGGGCTTTCTGGAATCCTGGCCCAGGGATAGATGCTCAGTGTATCAGAGGAAGCTTTCCCTTCGGATAAACTTGTTCTTCAGGGTCTAGGGGCCCAGGCGCTAAGTTCCCTCGGGTAACGGAGATCTCAGTTCAAATGGCTGTGTGCCAGAAATGCCTCATCCCACACCTCAGCCCAGTGGGACTGTGTTTCTCCACGGGTAGGTCTTCCCCTCTCTACGCCCTTGCTCACTTTTCTTCCTCCTCTTAGGGTGCTGTTCTTTCTCACTTTCCATGTGTACATATTTCAACCTACTCATCTATTGAGGTTCAGCTTCCAAAGTGATCCCAACCTCTGGCTGGTCGTTTCATAGCTCCGAAAGAGAGAATATGAATAATTCAGCCCAACCCATCACATCACAATACCTGGTTGGTCATTTCATAGCTCAGAATGAGAGAATATGAATAATTCAGCCAAGCCCATTACTACCATGAAAGCAGCTGAAGATCGAGTTCCTCCAAGATGCAGCCAACAACATCTCTACCAAGGAGAGCACATTTTTAGAGGAAAGCAAGCATATCTTTAGAATGGTGGTGAAATCTGCCATAGAGGCCTCCGAGCATCCTCCTGTGTATATTCTGTGGCTCACTACGCTAATTTCCTCTCCTCTTTACCTTCCTTGTAACTGGGCGATTATGCTGCCCATCCCTGGGTACTAGAATTTGCATTGCAATATGAGGCTCCATTAGATGCTTGCAAATTATGGGCCCAGGCCTGAAGCTCTGATGTGGGAGTTGCCTCCACATAAGTCAGAAGAAGTTATGTATACAGAAGTGTGGCTCTGGGAATAAAGAACTTTTTCTTCCCCCCTAATCACAATTTAATATTTAAGAAAAAAATCTCAGTTACAGAAAAATCACAGGAGCAGGCCCACCGTAAAAGGAGCAGGAGAACCGGAATGAAGTGCTCTCATGAAAGTTTCATAGAAAATAACCACACACCTATCACACACATGGGAGAAATGCCATAAAATTTCTACACACGAAGAGGCAATGTTCCTTCCATCTCCTTTCCTGTTCAACAAGCATTTGTTCTGAATTCTCAAGTCCCTACAGGTGAGTGTTCATAGGTTGTGCAGCATTTCAGAGGAGAAAAGTTACAATCACTGGGTTGGGAAGATGGGAAAGAGAAATGAGCTCCATCCTGGGAAATCACAGGGTATTGGTGTCAGATGACAAGGATTTTCATGCAGACATGTTCTTTCTAATTCAGGTTTTATAGGCATACGTAGTTCCAGCTTTTGCTGAATTCGGGAGAAAGAAAGCACGGTGTGTTGAAGGAGAGGAGTCTTCCTTGAGGTAGGTAGACCTGGGTTCTGGTCTCGTCTCACCTCCTCACCCTTTTCAAGGCCTTCGTGTCTTTGTCTATTTATCAAAGACTTTGAACAAGGATATCATCAAGGTTTCTTCTACTGTAATAGTTTAGTTCTTCCAGTTGAATATTCTAGTTCTGTCACCCAGTGCTCACTGGATATGTGGAGACTAGTTGAGTGAGGGTCACAATCTATAGCCACAAAGGCAAAATCTTTACCTGAAGGATAGTTTTCCAGCATTAATCTACATAAAGGAGTTAGTGACACCAAATCTAGAGCCTGGTCTTTGGCTCCTGTCTGTTTTGTTGGTCTAGGCAGAATGCATTCTATTCTGCCCCCAGAATTTTCCATGGAGAGTTAATTTCTCTGTAGAAGATGTGTGTGTTTGTGTGTGTGTGTGTATGTGTGTGTGCAACAGTGTGTGTGAGAAACAGAGAAACAGAGCAGAGAGAGCTAAATACACAGAGAGCGAGTTACGCTCTGAGAAATACAGTATTAAAATTCCTGGAACGGACAAAACTATGGGTGGAGAAGTTTGACAGTCCTGAACCAGAGCCTGTTAGAAAAACAGCAACAGAAAAGTACCCTTAATTGTAAATAACTTTCAAATTATACTCTATTCTCTGCTTTAAATATAGGTCAGTGTTTAAATGAGATTTATATGTAATAAAGTCATTTTAGGCCCTAAGAAATTCATTAAATGAAATTACTTGCTTATTTAAAAATTATATATGATAAAATCCTTCCATTTTCAGTTAAGTTCTACTTATTTCAAAAATATCCAACATAATAAATTATGACATAGATTCCAAGACAAATCTGGAATGCCCTATGACAAAATGGCAAAGCTTTTCTTGAATTTCATTATTATGAAATTTAATCCATGTGAAATCTTTTTGTTTGTTTGTTTGTTTGTTCTTTTGTCCTTTTAGGGCCGCACTGGCAGCATATGGAGGTTCCCAAACTAGGGCTCTAATAGGAGCTGTAGCTGCCAGTCTACGCCACAGCCACAGCAACGCCAGATCTGAGCCGCATCTGCAACCTACATCACAGCTCATGGCAACGCGGGATCGTTAACTCACTGAGCGATGCCAGGGATCGAACCCGCAACCTTATGGTTCCTAGTCAGATTTGTTTCCACTGTGCCATGATGGGAACTCCATGTGGAATCTTAAATAAGATAAACTGGTAGAAACAATCTACAATGACAATCATGAACTTAAATCTTCTTTTTCTAGTCAACTGACGTATTTGGAGGCAGCATAGGATTAGAAGTCAAAGAGTTCAAATTTTGGAGTCAGGCTATTCTGGGCTCGAGCCCTGGCATTGCCACGTGTGTGGGTGTGTTCCTCAATCTGTCTAAACTTCAGGTTCCCCATCTATCAAATAGAGTATTTTAGGAAACGGTTGTGAACATTAGAGATGATGTATTTAAGCACATGGTCAATAGCATGTTAGAAGCTCAGTAATAATAGCTATTGCTATTCCATTTAATGGACCTGGCCTGTGATAACAATCTCAGCTACGCTCTGCAGGCAGGATGAGAAAGCACCAATATATCTTGCATACAGATAGAGCAGGCTCTCTCTATAAAGCATCATGGAGGAAGACCCGTTCGTAGGAACATATGTGAAAATTACTCTCTGGCAGTCACACCTTGATTTCCCATTGTCATGGCAACAGGGGTAGGATGGGATCCCTTACTCCCATTCTAGCCACATCATCATGCTAAGTGTCCTCCTCCCCCACAACTTTTTATACTCCCATTGGAAAGTCTAATGAATGACCCTTTTGAGGGACGTTCTTACACACCTGGGATGGGAAGCTGGGATGTGAATGTCTAGGATCGCCTCAAGCAACATACAGAATTTATATGAATAAAATAAATCAAGATTAAATAAATAATTAAATTTATATTGATTTATACTGAAAGTATAGTCCGTATACTTTCAGTCTAATGAAATGTGCCATTGCAAAAGCCCTGGCAGTTGAAGAGAGGTGCTGTCACTTCCCTGGTCAGAAACACCCCAGCAGCCTCTCATCATTAAAAATAGTGCAACACAACACAACAGAGAGAGAAATGAAAATGCTTTAGTACGGTCTACACAGTCGGGCAGGATCTGGCCCCTCCCCCGAACATCTCCCACTGCTTTCTTCTCACTCTGCTCTGTCTCTGTTGGTCCTGCTTCCAGGCTTCCCACTCCCCTTCTTCTGAATCTTTGCTCACTCTTTTGCTACATTCAGGCGTCAGTTCAAGGAAGACTTCTTGGGCAACCCTGGGTAACTGAGTCCCCCCCAGTCCTTCCTCCCTTCCTCCTTTCTGTTAGATACAGGTGTACAGCAAAATGATTCACTTATATATACAATTTTTCAGATTATTTTCCCATGTAGGTTATTGCAAAATATTGAGTACAGTTTCCTGTGCTATACAGTAGGTCCTTGTTGTTTATCTATTTTATATATAATATTGTGTAACAAATCTATTTTTTTCTTTTGAAATTTTATTCAAGTATAGTTGATTTACAATGTTGTGTCAGTTTCTGCTGTACAGAAAAGTTATACATATATAGATTCTTTTTCATTATATTTTAGTACAGGATATTAAATAAAGTTCCCTCTGCTATAGTAGGACCTGTTGTTTATTCTCCCTATCCATAACAGTTTGCCTCTGCTAATCCCAAATTCCCAAACCTTCCTTCTCCCACTCCCCTTCCCTTTTGACAACCACAATTGTGTTCTCTGTATGTGAGTCTGTTTCTTTTTTTGTGTGTATGTTGCTTTGTGTCGTATTTTAGATTCCACATATAAGTGATATCATATGGTATTTGCCTTTCTCTTTCTGACTTCCTTCGTTTAGTATGATAATCTCTATTTCCATCCATGTTGCTGTAGACGGCATTATTTCATTATTTTTAATGGCTGAGTAATATCACATTGCCTGTGTATACCACATTTATCTCTCCATTCATCTTTCGACGGACATTTAGGTTGTTTCCATGTCTTGGCTGTTGCAAACAGTGCTGCTATGAGCAGTGCATGTATCTTTTCAAATTATAGTTTTGTCTGAGTACATGCCCAGGAGTGGGATTGCTGGATCATATGGGAACTCTATTTTTAATTTTTTGAGAAAGCTCCACACCGTTTTCCATAGTGGATGCACCAACTTTCATTCCCACCGACAATGTGAGAGGGTCCCATGTTCTCCACACCCTCTTCAGCAACAAATCTATTTTTTAATAAAAGCAACCCTCTCATCTTCATCATTAAATGAAGAGGCCAATATTGGCCTCTCCAGACAGTTCCTAGGTCAACAAGACTAATTTTTCAGGGAGTTACAAGAATTTGCTTTAAAAACACTTGAGAGGAGCGGGAGAGTGTCCTGTAACACACAGCCCTGCGGCACATGCCCTGCCGAGTCAGGGCCCAGGGCCTCCTGCAGATACGTTTTGTGAGCCTCGGAGGAAAGAGGAGCACGTCTTAGGACTGACGAGCTTTAAATCCTTCCCCATTAACTTTTTAAAAATTGTTTTCTTTTGTCTTCCCTGAAATGTGTAAAATAGCTTGCTCCACTGTATTAGCAGTTAGTTCCTGGCAGGAATCCTATGTCATGCAAATGTTTAAGAGGTAAAATATATACAATAAAATAATTAAAATATTCAAGAGTGTTTTATTAATAAATACTAAAAAACCCACAAGAAATGTTTTATTCAGAAAACCTTAACCTCCAAGGGCAATAGAATTCTCCAGGTGGAGATCTCATGGTAGTTTATTGAAAGCAGCCCAAATTTCATGCCAAAAAGGTTCTGCAGTTTGTTGACAGCTCTTCCTGGGGCACAGTGAAGACCTGGGGCAGAAACTACATCCCGCTTTTCTGTGCCCCAAATTATTTTCTATGCTGAATCTATTTCTAATCCCTTCTAAAACTTCCACCTCAGCTGTTTGATTCTTCATATAATGTGAAACTGGAAAGAAAAAAAACCCAAAGAACCAAAAAACAAAAAAAGATGTAAAGTTTTGTTTTTCTGCATTTTTATCCTTGAAGCAGAAAAAGAAACAGCTGATACAATTCAGTGTCCTTTAATGTTTACCCCACAGCTGTTCTTCAGGTGCACTATTTTATGTATATAACTTTCTGAGTGGTGGGTGTGCTCGCTGTCTTATTGTAGTCATGGTTTCGTGGCAGACACATATGTCAAAACATCAAGGAGTTCCCGTCATGGCTCAGTGGTTAACAAATCCGACTAGGAACCATGAGGTTGCAGGTTCGATCCCTGGCCTTGCTCAGTGGGTTAAGGATCTGGCGTTGCCATGAGCTGTGGTGTAGGTCGCAGGTGCAGCTTGGATCCTGTGTTGCTGTGGCTGTGGTGTAGGCCAGCGGCTATAGCACCAAGTCCACCCTTGGCCTGGGAACTTCCATATGCCGTGAGTGCGGCCCCAAAAAGACCAAAAAAAAAAGCAAATCTGCTCACTACTCTCCCACTCAAAATCCCCCACAAGATAAAATCCAAACTCCTATGAATGGAAGCTCTGGAAAGACTGTCTATCCTCATGCCCCAGACCCTTTCTCTCCTGCCTCTTGAGTACGTGGTCCCGAGAAACATTGGTTCATTCACTCCCTTTGTCTAGAAAGTTCTCTGATTGCATTTTATTTTATTTATTGTCTTTTTACATTTTCTAGGGCTTCACTCGAGGTATATGGAGGTTCCCAGGCTAGGGGTCTAATCACGCCACAGCAACGTGGGATCCGAGCCGCGTCTGCAACCTACACCACAGCTCGTGGCAACGCCGGATCCTTAACCCACTGAGCGAAGCCAGGGATCAAACCTACAATCTCATGTTCCTAGTCGGATTCGTTAACCGCTAAGCCACAACGGGAACTCCTCTGCTTGCATTTTACTTGGTGTATTTATGCTTGAACTTCTAAGTTAAAAAGTAATCTTATTTGTGAATTCTTCCATCTCATTTGGCCAGTTAAGGTGACTCCTATTTTTTACCCTGGAGCCTAAATGTTTTAAGGACTTATTGAGGTTTTTTTTTTTTTTTTTTTTTTTTGTCTTTTTGCCTATTTAGGGCTGCACCTGCGGCACATGGAGGTTCCCAAGCTAGGGGTCTAACAGGAGCTGTAGCTGCTGGCCTTCGCCACAGCCACAGCAATGCGGGATCTGAGCCGCGTCTGCAACCTACACCACAGCTCACGGCAACGCCGGATCCTTAGCCCACTGAGCAAGGCCAGAGATCGAACCCGCAACCTCATGGTTCCTAGTCGGATTCGTTAACCACTGAGCCACGACAGGAACTCCCGAGATTTTTCTTGAGGGGTTAATGTATAGCTCTTTCTATGAGTGTTATACGTGGATCTGAAAAGAGGGTACAATACATTTATAGAGTAGGAAGTTTGATATGTATATTTTGTATCAGCCACATCGATGGCATTTTACACATGAACTACATTTTCTCTGCTCATACCTAGTCTTGTGTATAATATACATATTTATATGTATAGAATGTAACATGATTATGTTTTTAGTAAAGGATTTTTTAAGGCTTTAAACCTCAATTTCTTTGACTGTCATAATAAATTGTGTATATGAATCCCCTCAATTAGAGACAAATAATTAAATGCAGTTTTAGTCCCCCCCGCCAAACACTACTGTTTTTTAATGTCAGTCTCCATGTCAGGTAACTATGTGACTTATTCTGTGTGTATGTGTGTCTGTGTGTGTGGATACCTGTCTTTTTATTTATCCATCGTGGGGTGGAGAGCCATGCATTGGATTAGTGTCCTTCTAAGAAGAGACACGAGAACTCCTCTCTGTGTTCTCTACCTGTGAGGATCCAGTAAGAACATGGCTTCTGCAAGCCAGGGAGAGGAGTCTTGCCAGACACTGGATCTGCCAGCACCTTGACCTCAGACTTCCAAGCTTCTGGAACTGTGAGAAATAGATGTTTGTGCTTTAAGCCATTCCATTTATGGTATTTGTTATAGCAGTCTGAATAAGCTAGTTGTGAAGGTCATGAGAGTGCCTAAAATATTTAACTATGAACAGCGTGCACAGGCGCACTGTAAACACACACACACACACACACACACACACACACACACACACACACACATACACATAATTAATCCTGAAATCTGAGACAATCTTCATCCCAGTCCTCTTCCTTATCTGACTCCCAGAGCACTGGCAGTTAGGCTCTAGGCAGCAGTTAAGAGTCTTCTCGGGGCATCTAATCAGTCAAAGCAGAAAGACCTGCAGGTGGGAAACTGGAGAGCATCAGATTGTTCAGAGAGACTCTCTAATGGGAAGTGTTAGGTTGACAATCTCTCCCATCTGCTTATACAAGTTGATTTTTATTTATCTCTCTCTTAAACATGTACAGACAACCGGGAACTCTATCACTTCAGGGGAAAGCTTAAAATGAAAGAGACACCCAAATAAAAAAGCAGCAAATGCAACTTCTGGTCTACAAAAACCATATTGAAAGAAATAATATATTTAAAACATGATCAATACCCTCAAGAAATAATAGATTACATCTAGAAAATAAAAATAAGATGCTATAAAACAGAAACATAAAAATAACTTTTGAAAATTAAAAACATGTTTGTAGTTGAAAAGCTCAGTTGAGGGTTGGGAGACAAAATAACAAAATTCCCGGAGTTCCCGTCGTGGCGCAGTGGTTAACGAATCCGACTAGGAACCATGAGGTTGCGGGTTCGATCCCTGCCCTTGCTTAGTGGGTTAACGATCCGGCGTTGCCGTGAGCTGTGGTGTAGGTCGCAGACGCGGCTCGGATCCTGCGTTGCTGTGGCTGC
>PVHT020000077.1:14658260-14688262 GCA_004024745.2 Catagonus wagneri
AAAAAAAAATAAAAAAAATAAAAAAAATTCCCAAGGAAGTCGAGCAAACAAAAAGGCACAGAGATAAATGATTACAGGAAAGATTGATGAATTAGATGACTGGTCCAGACTGTCTAACATCTGAATAACAGGAATTTCAGACACAAAGAACATAGAAAAACAAAGGGAAGAGATTACCAGTAAATAATTCAAGATATTTTCTAGGCCCAAAAGACATCGGTCACTTGATTAAAAGGGATTTGGAAGGGACCTCTGTCCAGCACTATAAATGAAAAAGATACATTCCAAGGCACATCATCGTAGAATTTAGGAATGTTGAGGATGAAAAGAAGATTCTACAGAGACTCTCTGATATGTATCAGACAGATACAAAGTATGAGGAGTCAGAATCCTCAAAGCAACATGGGGGCAAAAAAACAGCAGAGATAGAAAATGATAGAATTCTGAGGAGAAATTCTTTCTGACCCAGAATTCTATGCTGAGTCTAGCTCTTCCCTCAAATGTGAAGATGAAATAAAATTTCTGCTCGCAGACATACAAAGTCTCCCAACAGTTCCACTTATCATTTCTTAGGAAGCTAGTAGTAGAGAAAGTACAAAATGGGAGCAAGCCAAGGAAGATGAACCACGGGATATGAAAGAAGAAACACAAGATTCAGTCCTCGTGGGACAAGGGGGGAAGCCGGTGTGACTCAGGAGACCAACTTACCAGGATGCCATCACCATGACACCTTGGTTCGCTGTCTGTATGTTGAACCTGACCATCAGAGTGCGCCCGCCCAGATTCTCATCTGCCCTTAGCTTGTCTGAACCACGTGTTGTGAGGTTTTTTTCTCTTCTTCCCATGTTCTGCTGCTGGCTCAGGGGGGATTCTCCTCCCTCCACTTTGCCTGACTCCTCCTGGAAATTGACCAGGGAAGGAGCAGGAGTACAGAGCGGCCCTAGCATCTGGTTTACACTAGACCCTGGCCAGATACGCTGAGTACCATTAACCTCGTTTTCCCCAGCTTTCTAATGGGGCCTCTTCTAATTGCTCAGGAAGTTGACACCTATGATCTAGAGACTGTGGAGTTTCATCATACAATGCAATCAATATAATTGGCTTTTTTCTTAACAGTTAAGTGTGTGCTTTTGCTACTCTTTTTTCTTAATCTTTCACATTAATATGTAAGATTATTAATAATATACACTTGTTTGAAGGAAAAATAATTTTTTCATCCTTGGGCCTTAATTGGTCCTTGTAGGCAACCGAAGAGTTGACAACGTGGCTGTAGGAGAAGAAGAGGTAGCCTTGACGTGATGGTTAGGCTGAAGACCACCTAAAAGAGATGGGTAATAGGAGCTGAGACATGCAGTGGTCAGCTACCCCTGCAGGTTGTCTAACGTCATGGGGCAAGCATATTTATGGCCCTCTCCACAATTATCTCATTGAGAGCTTATTCCAACGTTGCCTTATATAAGATTCCCATAGCCATTAGGGCAGAAGGGTAAGATTCAGGCCAATTTCAGTCTGTAGTCATAGACATTGTCCTCCAAAATTATCTTTAATTTTCTACTACCTTTGAACTTTAAGAATGATAAAGACAATATAGGAATGGTTGTACATCAAAAAAATGTGATTTCTTGGAGTTCCCACTCTGGCACAGTGGACTTAGAATCTGCTGCAACAGCTCAGTTCACTGAGGAGGTGCTGGTTTGACCCCTGGCCTGACACGGTGGGTTAAGGATCTGGCATCGCCACAGCTGCAGCTGTGGCTCAGACTCAGTCTCCAGCCAGCGAACTTCCGTATTGCTGTGGGTGCAGCCATAAAAAGAAAAAAGATTTTTTTAATTTCTTAAAGTTAAGCAAATGTTCTGTATCCTTTATAGCATCTTGAAATCCTTCCTCAAGGCTCGCAAATTTCTCGTTTCTTCTAACGGCTATTTTTCTATAACACTGATCTTCCCCTGAATTATATTGTTATTTATCTCTTCTTTGTGTTTTTGTTTCTTTGATTAGATTGTGAGCTCCTGAAGGGCAGCAAATACCTTCCGCTTCTAATGAGCCCTTTAGTTTCTGCCACACTGCGGTGGAAAAGGAGCACTGGCTTCCAACTCCTGAGTTCTTATTATAAGCTAGGTCAGGCCCGTTATAACCGTCTCATTGCATGTGTTCAACAGCTCTGTGAGGACAGGCATGTTATCTGCTCCAATTTCCAGATGAGAACACGGAGGCTTAGAGGGCTTAGTAAAGAGGTCCCTCAGCGGGGGGAATGAGGGAACTGGCAGAGCTGACTTCAAAGCTGGGCCTGTCTGATTCTGCAGCCAGAGAGCCTAGGCCCTAGGGTGTTTGAGCTCACCATTCATTTCCTTTTTGTTTCAGATGGAATAGCTTTCTTTCACCCTTAGGAAGGTAAACTCAGGAATTTGTCACAAAAGGCCATGAACGCTGGTTTTTTTCTATTTGTTAGTTTCTTTCATATTGTTTAACAATTGTTTCTTTTCACCAGCTGGAGGGGTCAAGGGCTGAGATGGACAAAAACGAGGGGATTCTGAAGGATCTTGGGGAGATCAGAGTTTGGGGGTCTGTGATAACAATCGATATGCTAATCACCTAACAATCTCCAGACAGTTGAACATGAGTCCTTCCAGCACCCTGGGACCCACACTTTCCATTTCCATTCCCCTGGGGTAGGGCTGGAGGTGTCCCAGCCCCCACTCTGTGCCCACATCCACATCCTTGTCTCAGGCCACTTTGCCTCTCATTTCTCCAGATAAAAGGGATCAAGCCTCACAGTGGCGGGGCCACTCACCACTCCCAATTTGGGCTATGAAACCTGCTGTTTCAAGGAGAGAGAAAGAATGAAAATTTGGGGGGTGGGGGGTGACGAGGACAGAAATCAAAAGAAGGGGCTGAAGGCTGATCAGTGGGTAAAAATAACCAGCTGAGAAATGGCCTTGCTAGCAAATGGCCAGAAATCCGTGAAAAGGAGGAGGTGGGATCCCTGTGGAGACTGGGGTTGGGCCAGAGAAAGGAGAAGAAAGGGGTCACAGCCACTTTTAACGTAGGATCCATGCCAGGGCCATCTCCAACATCTGGTTTCTTGTATCTTTTTTATTTCTCTTTTTTTAGATCCGCACCCCAAGGCATATAAAAATTCCCAGGCTAGGGGTTGAATTGGAGCTGCAGCTGCCGGCCTACACCACAGCCACAGCAACGCCAGATCCGAGCTGCATCTGTGACCTACAACAATGCTCACAGCAGCGCTGGATCCTTAACCTACTGAGCGAGGTCAGGGATGGAACCGGCGTCCTCATGGATACTTAGTCGGGTTCATAAACCGATGAGCCACGATGGGAACTCCTTACATCATCTTTTTAAATGTTTAAATATTTGATACAAATAAAAGAATATGTTTATCGTCCCAGGTTATTTTTAATCCATTAGCATTTCACGTCTAAATAAAGGGTGAGAAAGCACACAATAGGTAGAACAGGTTCTAATCCTGAGTGAGAATGCAGGAAGTGGAGATATGTCTTTACTTAGACTGGAACATTGAAAAATTTCCCCTTGAGTGCTTGAAAGAGTATATTGCATGTTAAAAATATATATATATATTTTTAGGGACGTGAACAGCTTTGCTCTGTTTTCAGGGTTCATATTCACACCCCCTACACAGCTGAATTGGAGATGCTTTATATTCAAGCCCTCCTGCGGGGAAACAGTCTTTTCTCTTAGTCGTAGTCTTAACTGATGCTCAAATAATAGAGCACTCTGTGTCCTAAATAGCTCTTCTTAAAAATTAGATTGTATAGAAAGAGGTTAACTCGGGGAATATGATTTGCAAAACTCCAGGGACTCCAAAACTTTAAAGAACATCTCTCAAGAGTGATCTGTCCCAAAATAAGCCCAGCTAGGACTTGGTCCCACTGGGTGGTGGTGCCTCATACATGACAGCCCAGCTGTTTGTGCTCCTACTTACTGGATTTCTTCCCCATCTAAGACTCCCACCCAGATGACAAGGATGGAAGCACACAGGAAGCTGAGGATAAGAATGGCAAGTTCATGGAGTTCTGTTGTGGTACAGTGGGATAAGGATCTGGCATTATCACTGCAGCAGCTCAAGTCAATGCTGGGCGCAGGTTCGATCTCTGGCCTGGGAATTTCCATATGAGATAGGTGCAGCCCCTCCCCCAACCCACCCCACCCTCCCACCCCAAAAGAATGTCAAGTTCTTGGCTTTTATGTGCAAAAATCTTCTTTAAATGTCCGCCCCCCTTTCCTGAGATATAATTGACATAAAACACTGCATAACACTTTGAGTACAACAACATAATGATATATGTATATACTGCAGAATGCTTAGGATAATAAATTTAGTTAACATCCATCACTTTACACAGTCACACAATTTATTTTCTTGTGACAAGAACTTTGAAGATGTTCTCTCTTAGCAGCTTTGAAATATACAGTAGAGTATTGTTACCTACAGTTAACCTGTTGTATAATAATTCCCCCAAACTGATTTACCTTATAACTGGAAAATTGTAACTTTTGGCCACTTCCACCCATTTCTCCAACTCTCCACTTCCTACTTCTGGCAACCTCCATTTTGGGGGAGACCTCTTGCAGGTAGGGATTTTATTATTTCTTCTTCAAGTGTTTTGTAGAATTTTCCAGTGAAGACTTCTGGGCCTATAGTTTTCTTTGTGATACTTGAATTAGGAATTAAATTTATTCAAATTGTGTAGGCTATCCAGGTTTTTCTCTTTCTTCGTGAGTCCATTTTAGTAATTTTTGCGTTTCAAGGAATTTCTTTTATCTAAATTTAAATTATTGCCATAAAATTGTTCATAATATTCTTTTACTAACTTTTTAATTTCAGTGGGATTTCGAGTGTAGTATAGAATTTCCCCTCTTCCATTCCTAATATTGGTAAATATTTATCTTTTTTTTTCTTGATCAGTTAGCTAGAAGTTTATTAATTTTATTGATATTTTCAAAGAACCTTGTTTTGGGTTTCTTTGACTTCATTGCTAGTTCATTTCCTGTTTCATTCGTTTTTATTCTTACCATTATTTCCTTCTGTCTTTGACTTCAGGTTTGTTTTGATTTCTTCTTCTGCCTCCTAAGGTAGAATATTAGAACATTGACTTTAGTCCTATTTTTTCTAAAATAAGTGTTTATAGCAATAAATTTTCTTCTAATCACTATTTTAGTTGTAGCACACACATTTTTTATACTGAATTTTCAATTTCACTTAGTTCATCTTAATCTCATTATAGCTGAAAAACATATTTAAAGTGATTTCAGTCCTTTTAGATATTTGAGTCATATCGCACAGTATACGGTCTGACTTGATGTATCTCCTATGTGCATTTGCAAAGAATGGGTACTTTTTGTTTTGTTTTTGTTATTTTATTTTTTTAATGATTTTAATTTTTTCCATTATGGTTGGTTTACAGAGTTCTCTCAATTTCAACTGTACAGCAAAGTGACCCAGTTAGACATATATATATATATATATATATATATATATATATATATATATATATATACATTCTTTTTCTCACATTATTTTCCATCACATTGCATCGTAAGTGACTAGAAATAGTTCCCTGTGCTATACAGCAGGATCTCATTGCTTATCCACTCCACATGCAATAGTTTGCATCTATTAACTCTAGACTCCCAGTCCATCTCACTCCCTCCTCCTCCTCCTTGGCAATCACAAGTCTGTTCTCCAAGTCCACGAGTTTCTTCTCTATGGAAAGGTTCATTTGTGCTGTATGTTAGATTCCAGATGTAAGTGATATCAGCCATGAAAAAAGAACAAAATAATGCCATTTGCAGCAACATAGATGGAACTAAGACTTTCATATTAAGTGAAGTAAGTCAGAAAGAGAAAGACAAAATGCCATATGATATCACTTATATAAAGAATGTGTATTTTGCATTTACATGGAGTGGTGGTCTCTATATGTCAGGTCAGTTTGGTTGTTAGTATTTTTTATGTTTTCTATATCATTACTGATAGCTTGTTAAATTGTTCTATCAATTACTGAAAGTGTTGAAATATCCAGTTACGATTATGGATTTGCCTGTTTCTTTTTTCAAAACTGTGGGTTTTTTTCTTATATATTTTGAAACTCTATTGTTAATTGCATGCATATTTAGGATTGTTATGTCTTTTTGATGAATTAGCTCTTTTATTATTATAACATGTTTTTCTTTATTCCTGGTAATATTCTTTGTTATGAAGTTTATTTTGTCTGTTATTACTATAGCTATTCGGATATATATATATATATATATATATATATATATATACACACATATGTTGTTTCACAGATTCTTGAGACTATGTTCATTTTTTCCTGACTCTTCTATTCTCTGTGCTTCAGGATGGATAATTTCTATTGCAGTGTCTTCACGTCTACGGATTCTTCCTCCCTACATTCTTTAATCTTCTGTTAACCCCACTAAGAGTATTTTTCATACCTAAAAGTTTTGCTTGCATTTCTTTTTTACATCTTCCCTTCATCTCTCAGTCATGTTAAGTTTCCCTCTGCCTTCTTGACATATGGTGTATATTTATAATAGTTGCTCTAATGTCTTTGTCAGTTAATTTCATCTCTTTATCAATTCTGAGTCTTCTTCTTGACTGACTTTTCCTCTGGTTTTGGGTCAAGTTCTCTTGCATCTTGGCATGTACAGAAATTTTGATTGGACACCAAACATGATACATTTTGTCCTGAGTGCTGGATTTTTGTTTTGTTCTTCCTTAAACAATATTGTGCTTTATTCCGTCAGGCAGTTACATTTCTAAGGATCAGCTTGATAATTCTGAAGCCTCTTTTAAGGCTTTTCAAGAGTGGAACTTGAGTAACCTTTACTAAAGAACTGTGACTCATTCCTTGTCCTTCATGCCCTTTCTGTTGAGCGAGGTCTCTTCAGTCTGGCTTTACTAATTTACCAGATTAGTAATTTACTAATTGAGCTCTTGGATTTATTCAGCTTATAGCACTTCGGTAATTGAACTTTTCCTCAAATTTCAGAGCTTCATCCTATTCATGTGAGGGTTGATATTTGGCCAAAGACTAGAAGGAATTTTGTCTGTATTTCTGGGGGCCCTTCTCTTCAGAGCACCTTCAATTTCAGTACTCTGCTCCACAGATTCTAGCCACCTCAATCTTCCTGAACTCTAGACTCCTTTGACTTGAGTTTGAGACTCCCCTTCCGGGGCCAGGATCTGGGAATTGCCTCCAGACAGGAAGCCAAGACATCATAGGAACACAGAGTTAATTTGCCTTTCTTTAGGGATCCTCGCCTTCAGCCACACTATTGACCAATGTCTGAAAATTAGTACTTTTATTATATTTTGACGATATTTTCTAGTTTACAGTGGTGGGGGATATAATGCCAGACCCTACCTCTTCTTCATGGAGGGAAGCAGGAATTGTCCAGATGCAATACACTTTCTTTCAACTTTGCCTTAATGTTCTACTCTGAGTGTAGAATATGTGTGGCAGATGGCCAGGCTCTCTTACAAGTGCAAACTCTACTTGTTCTTAGACTTCCTCCCCTCACCCCTACTACCCTCAGTTCTCAGAAACCTTTATCCCAGACTTTAAATTAGACTCTTAAAATCAATATAGGGTCCTCCTAAATGATAACTAGTGCCAAGGTTAGGGTCTCAATCTGAGCCAGTTTATATGAAAAACTGTCTTCTCGGAGGGATCTGTCTTTGGAAAAGCAATGGTGTAATATAAAAATTCCAGAATGACGGATGATCATAAAACGAAGATTACATATGTAAACAGAGGGGTAAAATGGTGATGGAGGACATTTGTGCTTCTTTGGAACTGCCAACCAGAATCCATGGTTCAGGATAGAACTTGCCAAGTGTCTCACATTTAAGTTCAGAGAACTGCCTTCTGGCTGCCAGTCCCACACTGTGAGATTTGCTAATGGAAATCATCGAGCAGAACCAATTTTTAAAACCCTGCTCCTTTGGTCTTTATAGAAGACAGGACACCAAGGGGCAAGTGTACTAGTTTCTGAAGGAAGGTCCGTGAAGTATTAACAATGCCTTTTCCTTCCTTCCTTTGCTAGAGAGCCTGAGAAGCAGGCAGCAGGGTTTCTATTTGTTCCACCCTCTTCTGTTGAAATCTCTGTCTCCCAAGTTCCCTCCACCTTCAGTAGGAGCTGGGGGATTGGGGTTAGGGTGGAATCCCAGAGCTGATGGAGCATTCGGTGCTGCTGCTGGAGCTGTCAGAGAGGGTGCCCCGGGTCAGCCTGGGTTCCTACCCTTGGCTTGGTAAGGATTGAAGTGTGCCTGCCATGGAAGGTAGCTGGGGCTGGACAGAAGCAGAGACGTTTGGGTGGATTGCTTGTTGCCTTGGAAATAAGGAAGCTTAGAACAGAGGAACCGTGCGAGGGTGGGTCCTTGTGGAGATCCCTGAAGAGCTAACAATTTTATTTCCCCTCAAAAGCCAAAGTCAACAGATTCCTGCCCCTCGGTGTTGGACCGAGTGGCAGAGAAGGTACTTGCCAGCTCTTATGTCACTTGCTTTGTAAGCAGAGATACTTTCCCCTCTTTCCCAGTTACAAGGAAGAGAGAGCTTGGATTTCAAAAAGCTCAGGATTAAATATTAATCCTGAATGGGATAAAGAAGTAAGGTAGGGTGTAAGATAGAGGACCCAGAACTTTTAGTGCTGTTTGAAAATGAATGAATTTCATTCTTGCAAACATCTACTTGAGACTATTCTATAAAACTTATTAATATGCTTGTGTATGTATGTAAAACCAGAGATGACATTAATAAACCTTTTACATTGTCTGATTTGCTTGCAAAATTCTCTTGAGAGAATATTACTGCATGGACTGACTGAACCGAGACTTTAAAAATGTACATTTTCAATAAAGTTTAGACATAGACGGTTGCCTCCCTTCCTGGCAAACCTCCCTGCAGCAAGCATAGGCATTTGTTATTACTCCAAAATCCTTTGAATTGTAGTTGAAATTAGGGTCATATGTCTCAAAAATTTTCATTGCTTAGTTGATGAGGAGGCAAAGTATCCAAATGTCTTTGAATGTTTCCATGGGGACTTCTTCAATGACCATCCACACTTCCATTTCAATAAATCAGAGTCTGAATGACTTTGACGGGCTTGTCAGCACTGGGTAATTGGTTTGGCTTAGTGAAGGACAACACTGTTGGTCACTCAATTATTAGAGAGCCACAAATATGAGTTTTAAGTATTACTGTGTTGCTCTTAGTGTGTGTGTGATTAGCATTAGTATAAGACCAGTCCACATAAATATATAAAAATGGTTAGTGATAACATATTTTTATTTCTATAGCTGCTGTAAAAAAAATTACAACTTACTGGCTTAAAACTCAGATTTATTACCTAAGTGTTCTGAAGGTCAGAAACCCTAAAGTCGAGGTGCCAAGAAGATCTAGGGGAGAGTTTATTTCCCTGCTTTTTCAAGCCTCTAGAGGGTACCCGCACTCTTTAGCTTGTGGCCCCTTCCTTGCATCACTCCAACTTCTGTTACCATGGTCATAAGTCTTGCTCTCACTGTGAGCCTCCTGCCTCCTTCTCACAATGACTTTTGTAATTGCATGGGGTACACTGGTTAATCCCAGATAACCTCTACATCTCAAAATCTACAACTGTATGTTGAATTTCCTTTCACCATGAAAGCTAAGATTTCTACTGCTTCTATTCCAAAAGACCAGTGGTAGCAAGACCAGTACACAAAATTCCGCTATGCTATATAAATCCTTTTTGCCTGGGTCAGACAGCTGTATTCTGCTTCATTAACCCCTTCTTTGCTCCAAGATGGATCTTGGAATCCAGTTTCAGATTTTTGATTTTTAGAGGATGTGGCCCTTTTGGGGGGGGGATGTTACTACCACATGGTAGTAACTAAAAAAGAAAAAAAAATAGTATCGTCTCACACACCTATAAAATGTTAAACTCCAACAGCTAGTATATGATCATCACTTCCTATTTGTCTATTACCCTCATTTCCTTGGGACATCTGTCTTCCAACCTTATTGAGACTTCCAATTTCTGGACCATTTACTGTGTCCCATTGTTGGTCTTCTATCTTTCTTCCTTCCTCAGTTCCTTCTAGGCTCCATGATTCATCCTTTCAACCAGTCTTACATTTTTTATAACTTTTTTTTTTAAACTACATTATTTAACCTATCTAAAATTGTATGAGTGTACATTTTGTATGTGTGCGTGTGCATGTGTATTAAGGGAGGACTCTAGCTTTTTCTTTTTCTTGCTCTCTCTTTTTTTTTTTAACAAAACAGTTATTCATTCGTTACAGCACCATTCAATCATTTAATATGCCCTTGCTGATTTGAATGCTGTCTTTATTATTTACTAAATGTATACATATACTAGGACCTCTTTCTAGGTCTGCTCACTGTTTTCTTGAGTTTTCTCTCCATTCTTGAGCCATGGCACACTATTTTAATTATTGCATTTTTATAATACATTTTAACCACAAAAGTATGCTTTACTTAGGTGTCCTCATCAAGATTTTCCAGTTGTCTTTACTCTCTTATTCTTCCATTAAATGAAAAAGAAAATAATTTTGCCAATTTCAGAATGGAGCTATATAATACTTATAAACTGTAGTTACGAAAGACTTTTTTTATGTCTTTTTGCCTTTTCTAGGGCCGCACTCGCAGTATATGGAGGCTCCCAGGCTAGCGGTCTAATCCGAGCTGCAGCCGCAGGCCTACGCCACAGCCACAGCAATGTGGGACCAAACTGCGTCTGTGACCTACACCACAGCTCACCGCAACGCCGGATCCTTAGCTCACTGAGCAAGGTCAGGGATCGAACCTGCAACCTTATGGTTCCTAGTCGGATTCATTAACCACTGAGCCACGACGGGAACTCCAAGACTTTTTTTAAAATATAAAACTTTTTCACTTTAGGTCAAAACACAACTTATTTGATGCTAGAATTAACAGGAACAAACATATCAGAAAAATAGCAGTAACACTGTCGCAGACATGTGTATCTGATTTCTGACCTTAAAAGGGAATGCCTTTGAGATGACTATTCTTTTTATAAGATATTTCTATATTACTAATTCTTTTTATAAGAATTACTTATTCTTTTTATAAGATATTTCTATATTACTAATGGTACTATCAGGAATAAATGTTAAAATTTCTCAAATGCCTTGGAGCAACTTTGGAGAGAAACATATGATTTTTTTCCTTTATGCACTATTGAGACAATGTTTTTTAACAAAAATCATAGTATTAAGCCATCCTTGAATTTTCAGAATGAAACTTAGTTTTGAAAAATGATTTCTATAGTCATTTTGGGTTGGGTTTATGTTGCTGGTATTTTAGTTAAATCTTACTTGCTTAACTAAAAAAAAATTTTTTTTTTTGCTATGTTGGTTTTGTTTTGAAGGTTTCATTAACTTTGAAAAATAATTTAGGAAGTGTTTCATCATTCTGTAATCCTGGAACAATTTAATAAACATGAGAATTATTACTTGAAAGTTTTCAAGAAATTGCTCATAAAATACCCTGGGCACAATTCCACTTTTGGAGATAGTTAATTGAACAGTTAAAAAGAAAAAAAGTCCTCCATGAACATCACCTGATTACAGTTTTCTAAGTCTTATTGAACCCATTTTCCTTGAAACTTTCCATTGAGTTCATTTTCCTTGCACTTTTTATTGAGTTCTAAGAATTTGTTGCCATGGAGCTATAAAACATATTTTTATAATTAAAAATTTGCTCATATCTGTGCTTATGTGCTAAGTATTTTGTGTGTCTTTCTTTGTCGTTAACATATTAGTAGTTTGCATATTTTAATGCTATTTGTATAGATGAGATACTGTATTAATTCATCAATTCTGTTTTTTTCTTTTTCTGCCTTACTTAATTTATCCTTTTTTTTTTTTCTTTTTAGGGCCGCACCTGGGGCATATGGAGATTTCCAGGTTAGGGGTTGAATTGCAGCTATAGCCACTGGCCTAAACCACAGCAACATCAGATCCAAGCCACATCTGTGACCTACGCCACAGCTCATGGCAATGCCAGGTCTTTAACCCACTGAGGGAGGCCAGGAGTAGAACCTGTGTCCTCATGGATGCTAGTCAAATTTGCTTCTGCTGAGCCACGACGGGAACTCCTCTACTTTTATTTTTATACACCCCGTCTTTGTATTTCTCAGACTTATTGTTATGTGGTTTCTACTACCTGTTTGGCATTAGTATTATTTAAAAATAATTATGGTCAAAGACTTTACAAGCTAGATTTTTTCCCCCAACATAATTATTCCTTTTGGATTTATTAAAAAGGTACATATTTTTAAAATTAAAAAAATACAAGAACCAGGCTCAATAAGTCCATTTTCAACAGGTAATAGGAACAAAATAAGAAAAGAATACCATTTGTTAGGTTTTGAGAGACATCATACAGACATCAGGTTAGGGGCTACTTGGCTTTTATTAAATTTACAGTTTGCATCTAGGAATTCTCACAGGATTAAATCATGAGATCCAAATACACTCAGGGATTTGACTAAATCAATACATTTATTACTAATTTTGCCTGTTTGAGGCAACAGTGTCATTACTGCAATAGGGAACACCATCCTGTTTCCTCCAGGCTCACGCTGTGGCCCAGGTTCATTATTCCAGCCACTTGTAGGACTAAATACACAAATGCCATACTTCACATCTCTCCTGATTTTCACATATTTCTCAACAAGAAACACAATAGGATTTTAGCCTTTCTTGATTAAATGGGATTATAATTGCAAAAATCCAACTCCCGATTTTTTGCTTTGAAAACTGGAAGACGCAAAAAGAAATAAAAAAAAAGAAAAAAGACGTTATTATCGATAATGAATTTGAAAAGAATTCCTTAGGACACACAATTGAGGGCAAGTTATTTCGGAACTATCTGTAGTCTATTCTTTTATGTATTTCTCTATAAAAGATGTCCCTCCCCCACCCCCCTGGGGCAGGGAGACGGAGGCGGATTCCATAGCTTTCTTTGAAGCTTCCTTGCCTGAACCACCAATGCCCAGGGGGTAACGAGTCTTCAATGGAGGCTCCATTCTGCTCTTCCATTTAGACTTGGATCTCATTCCAATTTAGGCTTCTCTTTCTCTTCTTCCATACCTAGAAATACAGGCAAAATACTTCATTTGAACATCAGATTAAACTGGGAGCCGGTTTGCCAAAGCTGCTTTTAAAGAACTCTCATCTCTCTACACTTCTCCCCACCCACCCTCCACGCTCATCCCTTTTCTCCTAGCTAAGAAGGAAAGTCATTTACAACTTTCTCCAGGAACTTCCTCAGTGACCTATCTCCCCACCCTTCCCCCCAAATCAGGACATAACATCTCTGAGACACACCCAACTCTTGCAGCCTCTGGGAGGAAAGGACGCAAGTCAGTTCTTGACTCATTGAGTTTGCACAGAAATCCCAACCAGACTGCTTTGTAGTCAGCATCCATCAACAGGAGGTGCGGAGCTGATGAGTTTCAAAGGGACTTTATTTATTTTTATTTGATTCCGTCCCTTCCCAAGACAAGGACTCTGCGTTTTCAAAAATCAAATCTTTTTCTATTTTTTTTTTTTTAGACTCATAGAGAACTTATTAGCTACAATAACCATTTATTTCCAGACCCACGTAGACTTAAACTCAAGTTCTCCCTCTATTCAACCCAAGCCGGTAGAACTATGTTTTTCTTCCTGAGAGACTCATATGTACCAGACCGTTTGCCTGTTGTCTGTACTGAATACTTAATGATATTTCATCTCCCTGGAGATGAAAATGTTTAATTCTTCTCCTAAATTAAAGTTAAATCTGGTAAAAGCTCCCCACTTCTTTTTTTTTCCCCGCTTCTGCTTAAACACTTTTCTCCTAACACCAAATTCTCAAAGCCTTTTTGCTGGAACAAAAGAACCCCAAATACTGCCTTGCAGGTTTTGTTGGTATTCTTTTATAAGTTACAAGCTCTCTGAGGACAGAGCTCTTAACTGCTCTGTTCCTGATTATACTCCTAGCATCTAACAGAGGGTCTGTCTCATAGTAGGAGTTCAATTAATCTTTACGAATAAATGAATAAACAATGAACACAGAGAAGACTGAACTAGTGGGAAAGCAGTAGAACAAAACATGAAGGATCATCACAATATGGCTTAAAATAGAAGAGAGCCCTTTGCTGCCCCTTTCCCAGCTCCTAGCACTATGGGTTTTGTGTGGTCAGGGTGGTGGCAGCGGAATGCGGGTAACATGCTCAGAACAGGTGTCCTTAGACAGTCTTTCAGGTTTGGTTTTCATGACTAAAGAACTGGCAGAGATCTGTAACACTTTTTCCAAAGTACTTCTCAGAAATCATATTAAGGAAAACTTCAAATTAAAGAGTAAGGACGTCTGAAGGGAGGAGGCATAGGCTTGAGGGGGAGATGGCTTAGTTGTTGAGTAACCAAGGCAAAGGCAGAAAAACACGGATTCTGTTCAAATAGCACACATGACTTGGGTCCCAGCTCTGTCCCATGTTCCCTCTCCTGTGGAGAAGCTAATAACTGCTTGCTTTTCTCTTTAAAGTCTCTTTCCCCCTAAGTGTTCTCCTGCAGATGGGCTGAGCTGGCAGCAAGAGTGGAATCTTCAAAAGCGGGGGTGGAGACCAGGGGGTGTTCACTGACCCAGACAGGGAAAATGGCTCCCCACCTACTTTAGTTTGGCAGCTTTGAGGTGGAGGGAAAAAATTAGACAGCTGTAAATAATATTTGGAAGAACCAGGGGTATAATTTCCACACAACTAGGAGAAAGAAACCTGTCACCAAGCTACGGCAGGATGTTCTTTCAGGAATGCAGAGGAAGAGCGGGTTGACCCCGAGAGACTCAATCATGTGATTCCGCCAGGCTGGGAGAGGGGCTCGGTCAGAGGGAAGCACGGGGGCCCTGAGGGCCTGTGGGTGATGCGCGTTCGATGGAAAGTTGGGGGAGAAGAAAGGTGAAGGTTTCTGTCACGTGGACCTGGCACCAACCTCCTCTCCTTTCTTTAAAAAAAAGTTTTTTTTGCTTTTTTTTATGGCTGCACCTGAGGCATATAGAAGTTCCCACGCCACAGCCACAGCAACACCAGATCTGAGCCGTGTCTGTGACCTACACCATAGCCCAAGGCAACGCCACATCCTTAATCCAGGGACTGAACCCGCATCCTCATGGATACTAGTCGGATTCTTAACCTGCTGAGCCACAACAGGAACTCCCTCCTCCTCTTCTTTCTCCTCTTTTGCTTGTTTTCTCTGTCCTCACCTCAACCTTTCACTTTGGGCCACTTTTCATTTCTGGTTTTGTAACGCTTGACTTTAAAAAAGGCTGGTTACCACAGTCAGGCATACTGGAACTGGAATAAATGTTTAGCTTAAACACAGACTATTTCAACTGTTAGGGGATGAATTGTGTCCCCCTCAAATTCAGAGGCTGAAGTCTTAATGCCTCAGAATGTGAGAGCTAAGGCCAAGGGTGTGTCTGGACAATCATTTGCTAAAGAGATCAGGCATGTGACTCATGGATCCAATTACCCATCTCCGCAGAAGCCAGGAAGGACCTGTGGGGGACCCTCGCATCTGATGATTTGGATCCCCAGGAACTGCATGGAAAAATTTTGTAGCAGCAGAAACATTGCCAGCCTGGAGGAAAGGGACAGACACAGGATGAAATGAAGGAAGAATAACTGCAGGTGGTTCTGGGGCTGGCTTCTCCTTAGCTCCAGAGGGCTGTTGCCCAGCGCTGAGACGGCAGGGCCATACCCCTCTGCTGATGAGGCCTGAGGATACAGCAGTCAGCCAAAGAGGACTATTCTCATGCCTTAAACTTGAATGGAATTTGCCCTGCCAGTTTTCAAACTTGGTTATGACTGTGCCTGCCCCCCCCCTTCCCTACGATTCCCCTTTTTGGAAAGGGGATACATATTCTATGCCTGTTCCACCTCTGTGTTGTGGAAGTAGATGCATTTCTGTCTGGCTTCACAGGTTCACAACCAGAGATATTTTGCTTCAGGATGAATCATATCCCAGATCTTACCCATACCTGATGTAGGTGATTTTTAAGATGAGATTTTATATTTAAGAGCTGATGCTGGAAATACTTTGTGGGTTGTTGGCAATGTATTTTGTGTGAAGAAAGTTCATGCACTTGGGGGTGGGGCAGAAGGTAGATTATGGCTGAACTGTGTCTCCCCACGCCTAACCCCTCATACCTCAGAATGTGATTGTATTTGGGGGTAGGGTCTTTCCCAAGTTAAAATGAGGTCGTCAGGGTTTCTCTAATTAAACATGGCCTATGTTTTACAAACAGGGGAAATGTGGAGACAGTCTCACCTACAGGGGAGAATGCCACTCAAGAAGAGAATCCTGGGACAGATCCCTCTCTCACAGTTCTTAGAAGGAACCATTCCTGCTAAGACCTTGATTTTGAAGTTCTGGCCTCCAGGACTATGGGGCATTACGTTTCTATTGTTTAAGCTGATTAGTTAGTAGTCCTTTACTGCAGCTGCCCTTGCAAGCCAACATAATACCCACAAAGCCACCTTGAGTTAATTTCATTTAAAAGGAGCAAAAACTTCATTGTTAGCTTATTTTAGGGGCTTTTTGGTTCACAGTTCATATCAGGTTGATCTGCTGTGTTTTTCTATAAGCTGGATCCATGATTCCCTTTTTTTTTTGTATTTTTGCCTTATCTAGGGCCGCACCCGCGGCATATGGAGGTTCCCAGGCTAGGGGTCTAACAGGAGCTGTAGCTGCTGGTCTTCACAACAGCCATAGCAACAAGGGATCCTAGCCGCGTCTGCAACCTACACCACAGCTCACGGCAACGGCGGATCCTTAACCCACTGAGCGATGCCAGGGATCGAACCTGCAACCTCATGGTTCCTAGTCGAATTCGTTAATCACTGAGCCACGATGGGAACTCCTGGAGCCAAGATTCTGAGTGAAGTTTCTGAGCTCTCATGTGTCTAGGTTTCCAAAGTGATGTTCTGATGGTTCTCCAGAAATAACACTGGACTGAATACTAATTAGAAGGTGTTGGCTCTGCAACTACCTATTTTGGCGGGTCACTTATTTCTAGGTCTCAGCTGCCTCTTAGTAGGAAAAAAAAAAAAGAGGTTGGCTTAGATGATTTCTAATCTAATTTTCAATTCTAAGATTCTATAATAATGTGATTTTTATTTTGAAGTTGAAGCCAATATAACCAAGGGGAGGAAGCTGAGCCATTAAAAATCCATAACGATGGCTCTAGGGAAGGGGACTCAAATATGGTTTTCCTGCTCCTTGGGACATTTTGTTTGGGGTGTAGTAAAGGTACTCAGGATTGTAATACTGTATTTGATTGTATTCAACTCCCAACACACACACCCACACACACCCACACCCCCAAACCCACACCCACACACCCACACACACCTGTTTTTAATCAACAACTGTATTGGATTGTATTCGGCTCCCAACACACACACACACACACACACACACCTGTTTTTAATCAACACTTTCAAACTCAGTTACCTACAGCACCAGGCAGCTACTGTGAGGTAGCAAAGTGGCCAGGTGAGAACTAGCAAAAATTTTAGAGCCATTTGAAGGGGGGGGGCAACTGATACTCAATTCTAATCACTTGTTGCCAGAAAAGAACAGTGGGATTGGTGTTGCCAGAGCTTAAGATACTTGATTAGCTAAGAAATCTGGACTTTATGTGAAATCTCCGAATTTTAAAATATTGGTTCAAACCCAAAAATCCTATATAGGTCAAACAAAACTATCTGGCAGGTGAAATTTGGAGGAGGCCATGAGTTTGCAATCCCTATCATAAACAAAAAAGATGCCCACTTGACACAAAACATCTACCTCTGGGGAATTAACTAGATGGTTCCATGCAGAGAAAATGAATCTCTCCATCTGAAATGAGTTACGGAGTATTAATCAACCTTAACTCGTGTTACTCAAGAGGACAGCACCAATTAAATTGGAGAGATCATAAAAAAAAAAAACACCTTAGCTTCACTATTCATGTTTAACTTGTAACTCAAAGCTGCTAAAATGTAGTAGTCTATTAATCTAAATTAGTGTTTTTCTCTCTTGTATTTTTTTTTTTTTTGCTTTTGGCTTTGTCTGAGGCATGCAACATTCCCAGGTCAGGGATTGAACCTGCACTGCAGCAAAAGCAGAGCCACAGCAGTGACAATACCCACTGAGCCACCAGGGAGCTCCTCTCCCGGTTTTTAAGTCATCCTCTCTTAGTAGTTGCACAACAATGGCCAAATGTAGGTATGAATCAAGCTAATCAAGAGGAAGCAGGCTGTCATAAGAACTTCCTGAATGACATATATTGGACACATTTGCTTAAATTTAAATAGAGCCTTTCTCCCAAGAAGCTGAGAAAAGTTTATATTTTGTTCTCAAAATATTTTTGTAAGTTAATGAAATACTTTTATAAGTTAACTAATAGAGAAAGATGACGATTCCCATTGAACAGAGAGGAAAATGATTAAAAGATTAATTTTTAGTCCCCCAAGCTGTGGCCTGAACTGAATAAAAATATTTGACACCTTTTCTAATAGACCACTTCCAAAAATCCAGCCAGCTGCCAAGAAAGGAAACTCTCAAATTCCTCTGGGCCATTTAACACTGGTTAACACCTTGACACATATAACCTTAGAAGATACACACATAAAAAAGTCCAATTCAGTAATGCAACGACTGTGTTTTATTTGTCTAATTAGAGCAGTTTCGTGGCAGAGCGTCTGGCACAGAACAGGGTGCTCAGTGTCTATGGAACAGAGAACGTTTACTGGTGGCATCTAAAATGTGGTGACTATCAGAGGCGAGGCCCAGAGCTCTCTAAAATCCTCAAGCCATCTTGTCTTTGGATGTATTTTCATGCAGGGCTCAAATCACTACATGTCAGTGCTGTCGCTTTCTCCACTTTCCCATTTTTATGTTATCTTACATACACTTTGGACAGGTTTTGCACAGCGTGGGTATGATTACGTGCCTTGCCCAGATGGAGGCTCTGCCATAAATAGAAACAAAAGAGAAATCGAATCATAGGTTAAGAGAGTTTTTGCAGCAATGAAGTATTACCCTTTACTGCCCCTATCTCTTTGCCACCTTTAGGATTTGACTGTGACCATCACTGGGTGAATCACAGTTGCCAGAGAGGCATTCTGTGCTGCTTAGAGTTCTAACAGAATGGTGCCAGGACCACTGGGAAGCTACTGCACCCACACAAAGGATGACACAAATGTTCTGGGTGACTTCTAACGAGACTGGTTACATTGAATAATTTATCTATTTAATTGGGGGTCCCTACAGCTAAGGCAATATTTTTGTTAGAGTAAACATCCTAAAGAATTTTTTTTTTTTTTGGTTAACACTACATTTCTCCCTATAAAATTTTATGGACCCGGTTCTTTTCTCTTAGATTTGCATGTTTTACTAGCTAATATGACAAAGCGAGTAATAAACCTTTCAGGTAACTGCCAGCAGCCCTTAAATTAATATTATAGTTATAAAGATGAAACTCTTCATAAGAGATCCTGTGCTACAGTGGAATTTTCCTTCTTTCTCTGCACACACTCTTTTAGACAGCAATTCCTTTGTTTTATGCTCCCCTAAACAATACTTACTTCTCTGTGTGTCCCAGATATAGCTGTTCAGAACTTCTCCCAGCAGGTACAAAAAGTTCATTAGGATGGTTGTAGACCCAAAGAAGAGGATTCTGGCTCCTGGGCCAATGTGTTCCAGGAAAGGGTACACCCACATCCCA
The DNA here is from genome assembly GCA_004024745.2 of Catagonus wagneri. Classification (NCBI taxonomy): domain Eukaryota; kingdom Metazoa; phylum Chordata; class Mammalia; order Artiodactyla; family Tayassuidae; genus Catagonus; species Catagonus wagneri. The sequence goes on from PVHT020000077.1 coordinate 14,678,087, forward strand.
GTTACATGATGCACCCAACACACCCTGCAATGGAATTGGAAGGGAGACAGAGACAGAAGTTACTCTCATGTCAGATTTCAAAGCTGCTGCTCTTACTAAACACAGACCCCCCACTCCAAACATTCTTCAGCAATGCCAGTCGCAGTCTGCTTCTGACACTCAGCAGCTAACAGGAACTTTGTTGCTGTTTGTTTGTTTTCTTTTGCTTTTTATTCTAAAACAATTTTAGACTCTCAGGAGAACTGTGAATACGGTACCAAGAGTTCCAGTACGCCCTTTACGCAGCTCCCCTGCATCTTAACATCTTGTCTAACCACGGTACAAATGCTAAAATGGAGCAATTAACATTGGCAATACTACTAAGGGAACTGCAGACTTTATTTGGAGTTTCTCAGTTTTCCCACTGGTGTCCTTTATCTGGTCCAGGATCCCACATCATATTTAGCAGTACTGTCTCTTTAGTCTCCTCCAATATGGCAGTTTCTCATTCTCTTCTTGTCTCTCTTGACACTCGAAGGGTCTCGTCAGGTATTTGAAACTGCTGTTTTTCCAAATACTGTTATACAATCTTCCTAATCCCTTCTTTACGTAATGAAACAACACGTAATGAAACAACACGGCATTAGGCAACATAATATCATGAAACCTAGGGGAGAATAGTCCAGGCTGTTGCCAAACTGCCTTCCAGCTAGGTACCAATATGTATCCCATATGCTGACAGAACCATCGAGTAACCTCGCTGACAACTGGCTTCCCACAGCCTGATCTTTGAATCACTTTTTGTTTCTTTATCTCCCCTTCTTCATGTTTTACATAATCCTTGCTTGTAATTATTCTATTTGCGTCTTAGAGATATTTTAGGCTCAGTGGGAATACATCACTAATCTCCACTGTTTTCAAAAGTTCTGTTATGCTATTTGCTTCGCTGGTTTGGTCCTGACACAACTGCTGAGAACTCTTTTCCAAAACATTCTTGGGTTCATTACTTTATCAACTGTTGTCAATTCTGAAGACTAAATAAAATACAAATAACCTTATTGCATGGGGAATAAATATGACTTTAAACATTTTTGTGTTTGGGGGTCATCTTCCTTATCATCCATGGCTTCACTTTTTTAAAGGAGTTTATCTATGTCTATAATACCAGTATATAAACCTCATCTAAGGCAAGAAACCTGCCTTGACCTTAGAGCTTGCAGTTTCAGTGACGGTGATATCACCCCCCGACCCCTGCCACTTGACGGAGTAAAAATTGAGTCTGGGCGGGTGGTGAAGAAATCTTACTCTTTTTGAAATATACACACACACACATATACACATATAATATATATAAAATGTAAACATATATATAGTTTAAAGTATAAATATATGTATACATATATAAAAAACATAAAGAGATATTCAGTTTATCTGTGATATTAAAGTTCCATGGACACAGCAATTCCACTCCTAGGTTTATAACTTAAAAGAATTGAAAGTTGAGACAAACAGGTATTTGTATACCGACGTTCATAACAGCATTATTCGCAATAGCAGAAAGGTGGAAACACCTCAGGTGTCCATCAGCAGATAAATGGATGAACAAAATGTTGTCTATACATACAATGGAATATTATTCAGCTATAGAGGGGAATGAAATTTTTGTATATGCTACAACCTGGATGAATCTTGAAAACATTTTTCTAAGGGAAATAAGCCAGACACAGAAGGACAAATATAATTCCATTTATATAAGATATTAGAATAGGCAAATTCATAGAGACAAAAAGTATAATAGAGATTTCCAGGGCCTGGGGGGAGTGAGGAATAGAGCAATTATATAATGGGTATAGAGTTTAAGTGGTGATAATGAAAATATTTTGGGTATAGATAGTGGTGATGATTAGATAACGTTATGAGTGTAGCCAATGACACGGAATTGTACACTTACAAATGGTTAAAAAGATACATGTGCATATCTTACCAAAATGGAGCATTTTCATGGAGTGGAAATTAGGGGAAAAAATACCAAAAAAGCATCCTTGGGAGTCAAAATGGTTTCTCTTTCGATTGAGAAACCCTGCCTTGGAGGCCCCTAACCAGTTCAGCTTGAATAACTCTCCAAACTAAAAGATTTTTATCAAAAGAAGAAGCCAAGCTAGTCAAGACCTTTTTTTAAAAAAAGCTGAAGCATTTGTGAGAATCAACGGCAATTAAATTCTTGAACTACCCTATGGAATTCTGATGCATCGTATTTTGTTTGTCCGTAAGTTAGAGCTGGTTTTATTTTCCTAATCTTGTCTTAGTGTAAGGAGGTGTTGTGCAGCCATCAAATGACTTACTAATTTTTATTGAGATAATACATTCTTTCCAAAATGTAATTGTAATAGAGCTGTAATTGATTTTGCAAACCAATGTATAAAATTATAATCTCACTCACTGTAAACAGTTTCCTCAACTAGGCAGATCAGGAACAATTCTAATTACGAAGGCCTCATTATATTTTTACCCTTGCCCCTGGCGTTCTACTTGGAATGAAACTTTCCCGAGCAGCTTTTGGTACTGTCTCTGATAACCAGGCCTCTATTCCTCAGACGTTATTTGCAGTGCACTTTTGCTTTGTATGGAATCGCCATATACTACTGAATAGATGTAACAGCCATACCCACATTCCCTCTGTCTCTAGAGGACACCTAAACTCATAAATCCAGCCTTGACCTCTCCTGATCTCCACAGTTCTATACCTAATTGCACACTGCACATCTCCCCTTGGAGAATGCATCTCCAAGCTAACATTTCCACGATGTCCTCAACATTCTTGCACATCTGTCCCCTCCTTCCATCATCCAAAAGCCAACACATGTCTCCCATAGCCTTTGCTTCTCAAATCAATGACTATTATGTTACTCTAGTAGTAGCTTGAGGTAGAAAATGTGGGGCCATTTTTGACTTTTTTTCAAAACCCACATCCAGTCCATCCTTAGATCCTACTGGCTCTATTTTCCAAATATACCTTAAATATCTACTTCTCACCATTGCCACCACTACCATCTGGGCTCAAGTTATCATCAGCCCTCACTGGCATCAGTGCAATAGCTTCCTGACTCTGCTTTTCTCCTTGCTACAGTTTATTCTGGAGCCTCTTCTCAATAGACCATCTAGGTTGATATGGACTGAAGTCAGGGCCTGCCTCTACTTTGACAAAGTAGCTTTTGTGTCTCCTGTAGAATAAAAGAAAGAGTCCCTGGGTGGTTCTTCAAGGCCCTGCCTAAGCTTGCTGGGCACTCTCTGACTTTGCTCCCATTAATCTCCTCTTGCTCACTCCACTGGCCACACTGGCTCCTTGCTATTCCTTGAGCACATGAAGCACTGTATTTGTTCCTGTGTCTGGAACATTCTTCTTATCCCCATCTCTCCCAGTTTCCACAGGGCTCCTTTATATCTTTTGAGTTTTCACCCAAATATCACCTTTCCTATTAGCTCTTCTCAAGCTACTGTATCTAAAAATTGCCACCTGAAACTCACCACTAGTTTTCTCCGAGCCATTTATTTTTACTTGTCTGTTTATTGTCTGTCCAGCGAGCACAGGCATTTTTAGCTGTTAAGTTCATTGCTAGAATCTGTGTCCCTTATAAATGTGTGACACATAGGATGCACTCAAAAATCACTTGTTGAATTGCTAATTGAATAAAGGAACATCAAAAACAATAGTATCTATTTATTGAGACTCCACCACACGACAGGTACTTTGCCATGACTAAAAAAGTAATTAAAAAAACTCACTCTCCTACCCTAAATTTTTAGGTCCTTTGTCAGAAAATCTTTCCTGTAAAGAACCAGATAGTAAATATTCTCAGTTTTGCAGGCCACACTGTCTCTGTCACAATCCTCCACTCTGCCACTGCAGTGTAAAAGCAGCTGTAGACTGTATGTAAACAAGTGAGTGTGTTCATGTTCCAATAAAACTTTATTTATAGACATTGGAATTAGAATTTCATATAATTTTCACATGCCATGAAATATTCATCTTTAGATTTTTTTCCCAATCGTTAAAAATATAAAAACCATTCTTAACTTGTGGGTCATAAAATATACAAAAAATAAAAAATAGATGGTGGGTGGGCTGGATTTAGCCCATTGGCTATAGTTTGCTGGCCCCTAGTTAAAACAGTTGTTTGAATAGTGGCCAACAGAACATGAAAAGATGTTCAGTGTCATCAATCATCAGGGAAATGTAAGCCAAACCATAATGAGCTATCACCTCCCACCTGTCAGAATGGCTATGGTCAAAAAGACCACAAATAACAAACGTGGGTGAGGATGTGGAGAAAAAGGAACCCTTGTGCACTGTTGGTAGGAAAGTAAACTGGTGCAGCCATGATTGAAAACAGTATGAAGATTCCACAAAAAAATTAAAAACAGAACTACCATATGATTCAGCAATCCCACTCTTGGATATGTACCTGATGAAAATGTAAACATTAATTCCAAAAGATATATGTAACCCAGAAGTTCCCATCGTGGCTGAGTGGAAACGAATCTGACTAGCATCCATAAGGATGCAGGTTTGATCCCTGGTCTTGCTTAGTGGGTTAAGAATCTGGCATTGCTGTGAGCTGTGGTGTAGGGTGCAGACATGGCTTGGAATTGGCGTGGCTGTAGCTGTGGCATAGGACAGTGGCTACAGCTCCTATTTGATCCCTAATCTGGGAAACTCCATATGCCACAGCTGCGGCCTTAAAAATACAAAAAATAAAATAAAATACAAATAAAAAGATATATGTAACCCAATGTTCACAGTCATATTATTTACAGTAGCAGAGATATAGACGCATCCTAAGTGTCCATCAACAGAAGAATGGATAAAGAAGATCTGGCACACATTACACAATGGAATATTACTCAGCCATAAAAAGAATAAAATCTTGGGGAGTTCCCATCATGGCTCAGCGGGTTAAGAACCCAACTAATATCCATGAGGATGTGAGTTCAATCCCTGGGCTCCTCGCTCAGTGAGTTAAAGGATCAGGCGTTGCTGTGAGCTACGGTGTAGGCCAGCGGCTGCAGCTCCAAATGGACCACTAGCTTGGGAACTTCCATATACTTCGGTGTGGCTGCAAAAAGAAGAAGAAAAAAAAAAACAAAGAATGAAATTTTGCCATTTGCAACAACAGGGATAGATCTGGAAGCTATTATACTTAGTGTAAGAAGTCAGACAGAGAAAGACAATTTACATTTTTATTTATATGTGGAATCTAAAAAGATAAACAAATGACTATAGGAGAGGGTTTGGGAGAGGTGAAGGAGATTAAGAGGTACAAACTACTAGGTATAAATTAAGATATGAGGATGTAACATACAAAACAAGTAATATGGTCTATATATATATATATATATATATATATATATATATATTTTGTCTTTTTAGGGCCACACCCGCGGCACATGGAGGTTCCCAGGCTAGGGATCCAATTGGAGCTGTAGCTGCTGGCCTACACCACAGCCACAGCAACGTGGGATCACAGCTGCGTCTGTGACCTACACCACAGTTCACGGCAATGCCGGATCCTTAACCCACTGAGTTAGGCCAGGGATCAAACCCATGTCTTTATGGATGCTAGTCAGGTTCGCTAACTGCTGAGCCACGACAGGAACTGCAATATTTTATAATAACTTTATATGGAGTATAATCTATAAAATATCAAATCACTGTGTTGTACCACTGAAACTAATATAAGGTTGTAAGTCAACTATACTTCAAGAAAAAAGTAGTTCTCTTCATTTCACAAAGAATTTCCATTCACAGCATGTCACCAAGTCTTCCCAGCAATCCTAGATATATCATGTCATCCTCATTCTGCAGAGATAAAAATCAGAGTTTATAGAGCAGAAAGACAATAGGTAAACTGACAATGGAAATGTAAAATTCTCAGGTCAGGGAAGTGGTTAGCTGTCCCGAGTATGTGCTCTAACAGGACTTGAAATACTTTTTACTGTGTTCAACCACCCCATAAGATACGATTTCCCTCATTTCACAGATAAGGAAACTGAGACTGGATTAAAGAACTTATCTTTAAAAATAGTAAAGCCAGGAAAGGGATGCACATCTGATTTCTTTTCTCCTGCATGGACTTGCTTCCCTATATGGGGCACTGAACCCTGTCTCCAAAAATGAAGTGAGAGTTTCCTTTCTTTTTTTTAAGTTTAAAAATTTTTTTTTATTTTTTATTATTATTATTTTTTTTACTTCATAGGTCATCAAACCATCTCAGATCCAGAGGCCCTGTTGTGTGGGATTTCACCTGGATTGGTGTGAATGATGCATCTACTTGTTCTAACAGGTTTGTGCTTTCACCACTTGTTTCCTTGATATAATCAGGGCTCAGTTTTCTGCACAAAAAAAATGACTCAGGGCCTTGCTCATCTGTTTGTGGAGAGTTCTCAGTTTCTTGGTTGACTTTCAATTTCTATCTCATTCTAAGGCCTTCTTGTCTTAGTGCCCAAACAACCCATGCTTAAGGTAATGATGCCAATTTCCATTTTAGCCCAAAAAACTGATAACCATAATGTGTGTGCGTGTGCACACGTACATGTGTGTGTATATATATATGTGTACATATATATATACACACATATACATATATGCTATAGTGTCATAAGACTGCTGAGATTGCCTGTTTTATTTAATATATCTCTAATTTAATTTACTCGACTGTGCAGTTAAAAATGGCATTTACTAATGCCTCCTATCTGAGTACTGGGTTGCACACGAAGGGTTCAGAAGCAAATGAGGCACAAGTGACTCGTCCTCATGCAGTGCAGTCTAGTGAGGAATACAGCTATTCACGGAGAAATGACAGTGCAGTCAGAGTTAAGGTAAGTGTAAGAATGTCATGGGTGCACAGGGATCACGATCTGCTTTTTGTGAACCTTATACTTATCGTTAGCTTTTTTTTCTCGTGTGTATTCACCTTTCTTTCAAACCAATTTTTTCAAAGCTGATAAACATGCTCAAATGTTTTTTATTCAAACAAAATCAAAAAGTTTCCATCAACTTCACAAATACTGTCTGGTATCTCTCCTTCTTTTCAAAGACATGCTTCTCCAATGAGTCTACACTCCTTGAATCCAGATCTGTACTTTGCACTCACCCCTCCATCTACAACAGTCTGTCTTCTTTTTCTCATACTCCGCCGAAGTGTACTGGCTCTTCGACAGTAATTTCTGTTTTCTTCCTACCTCTTTGGCTGTTCTTGGTTTCCTTTGCAAGTTCACCCTTTCCTGCCCAGCCATAACATGTTGAATTTCCTTAAGAATTGGTTTTTAAAGCTTCTGCTCACATAACACATTCTCAGTTGACGAGTTCTTTCCCGTCCAGGGCTGCATGTCTACTACCTATACACAGGTATTTCACAAAACTATGTCCTAATCCAGATCTCTCCTCTCTTCCAGAACAGTGTATCAAGTAGTCCTCATAACATCTCATTTTATATAATATTAAAGATACTTCCAACTCAATATAGCTACAGCCAAAGTTATGCTTTCTTCCAACAAACCTTTCTTTCCAATACAAATCTGGTGTTCCATTCCGCAAATGGTACTACCATTCGTTTAATTTCATAACTCAAACCTGGGGTCATCTTCGCTACCTCCCTCTCTTTCACCACAAATATTCAACGCGTTATCTTGTCTTGTTAAGGTTATCTTACACATCTCTAATAGGCTGATTTTTTTCCATCTCCACGACCAACATCTTAGTTGTGTTATAATCATCTCTGCCTGGAGTATGGCAATAACTTCTAATTTGTCTCCATATCTACTTTTGCCTCCTTCCAATTCATTGTAACAACTGCCAGACTGAACTTTTCAAACTAGAACTCTGAACTACGTCCCTGCTTCAAACATGTCAGTGGCCTTCCATTGCCTTTTTTTTTTTTTTTTTGGTATTTGCATGCTTTATTTTTTTAATTTTTAAAAATTTCATGATTTTTATTTTTTCCTTTATAGTTGACTTAACAGTGTTCTGTCAATTTCTACTGTACGGCAAACGGACCCAGTCATAAAAAAGACTGCCATTTTTAATGAATTCTAGAGGGTCCTTCGTAGAGTTGGCTTCTACCTGTCTCATACCTTGCTCCTGTCACACTGGCTTTCATTCAGTTCCTTTATTTCGCCATGTTCCTTCTTGCCATGTGGATTTACACACACTTCTTTTTCTGCCTATGCTGTTAGTCACTCATCCCTTAGACTCATTACGTTTTATTTCTCCTTTATATCTTAGCTCAACTATTATAACTAACCAGTTATCACACAGGAAAGTTTTCCCTGATCTACTAGAGTGGGTCAGATTTTATATGCTCCATATAAAATGAGTTCTTTTTTTACTTTGCAAACTCTTCTTTTATTAGTAATTAACCTCAAGTGCTACCTTGATTTGCATAAGATTTCTCCTACTCCTGCATATCTAAGTTCTGTGAGGTTGAGGGAGTGTCTATTTCTCCCTATCACTGTATCCTCAGCACTTACCACATGCCTGTCACATGGAGAAGGAATAAATGAATAACATAGCATTTAGGCTGTGATGGAAAGGATGAGTAAGAATTATTTGAAAAGAGGTGGGAGGCAGGAACCTTCTAGTCAAATGGGACAGTATGTCCAAAGACATGAAAACAAGAGAGAACTCCCAGATGCTCAAGAAGAAACCATTTGTATTGAAATTGAAGGAGAGGGTATGAGGGGCTATCAGGTGCCAAACTGTGGGCAGCTTTTTAGGCCGTGGTGAGAATTGTGGACTCTGTCCTAACGTGGACAACAGGAAGTCTTTAAAGGGTGTTAAATAAATATGAAACAGATCAGACTGATCTGGAAACCCACTGTATCAGACATGGTGGTAGCCATGACTGGAGTGGTAGCACTGGGAATAAAAATTAGTTGGTAGATTTAAGAGCTGTTTAGACTAGTGTCCATAGACAACTGTAGGTTATAAGCACTGGCATGCTGTATGAGGTCAGGAGAGCTGGTATCTTTAGGATGTTTGCAAGCTTGTTGGTTGGTGGCTTAAATGCAACCATGGTGGGAGCATTTATACCCCAAACTGTCAAATGCTATGCATCAGGCTCCCCTTCCCTTGTCTCCAGAAAAGCTGGTTGTTAAAACCAGTAAACACTGGTTACAAGCATTTTAAAAAGTGAGAAAATATGACAGAAAATATCAGGAATTCCCTTCGTGTCTCACTGGTTAATGAACCCGACTAGGATCCATGAGGATATGGATTTGATCCCCGGCCTTGCTCAGTGGGTTAAGGATCAGGCATTGCTGTGAGCTGTGGTGTAGGTCACAGACGCAGCCCAAATCCGGTGTGGTTGTGGTTGTGGTGTAGGCTGGCAGCTGTAGCTCCAATTGGACACCTAGCCTGGAAACTTTTATATGCCGTGGCTGTGGCCCTAAAAAGACCAAAAAAAAATTGTTTTGTGAAACTCCTATTTCACTTGAGTGTGTGTGTGCGTATACACATGTACATGCACTATGGCTAGGTCATGATGCAAAGGATTTTTTTTTTTTAACTTCAGTAAAATTACTTTGAAAGGAACTGATTTAGGAAATGGAGAAAACTTGTTGATTGACTGGATTTGGGCAATGAGGGAACTGAGATGAGTTAAGGATTAATCATAGATTCCTGGCTTGATTAACTGGGTGGAGAATGCTTCCATTTCCTGAGATAGGGAACGCTATGAGAGAGTGGGTTTGAGGGGATGACGAGCTCAGTTTGGACACGTTGCATTTGAGGTCTGTAAGATATCCAAGTGGAGATATTCTTAAGGTAGTTACATGGATTTGGACTATAGAGAAAGGACTGATGTGGCAATACAGCTGTTGGCTTCACTGGCAAAAAGATGGTGGTGGAGGCCATCAGAAGACATTAGAGTACACAGGAAGGAAGTATAAAGGGAGTAGGTCTATAAGAGAACCCTGAGAAGGATCAAGATTTAAGGGGTAGTTCGAGGAGGATGAGACTCAAATGGAGACTGAAAAAGGTGGGTTGGAGCCCTGGAAGAAAGACAGAAGTGGTGTCTTGAAGCCAATGAATAAGTGATTCCAGAGTAGAGTAGATATCTATCAGCACAGGATCTTTGAGAATAATTATAAAACTGACTTTCCACCCACAAAATGGAAACCAGAAATTTTTTAGATTCTAAG